>OX941091.1:5893594-7116094 GCA_954870635.1 Arctium minus
CTTAACCTTTTGGATTCGAATCGTTAATTATGTATAAAGATTGATGAAAAGAACAATGAGAACAGACGGATCGGTGCAATTTCAGGTCGTACGTATGAAATTGAAATTGAAACCCTAGGTTTAGTGGAATTGAGTGAAAATTGAGGAAAATTTAGAACTTACTTACATACAGCGAATGTTGAATCGAATTGGGGGTTTTCTTTTGGGGTTTTCGGATTCGGATTCGAATTCGAATTCGGAGTTAAATCGTTGTGTTCTTCGCTCCTCTTCTTCTTCTTCTTCTTCTTCGAATCTGTTTTTTCCGCTCGTCGCTCCGCCGTTTCGTGTCGTTCTTATGGGTTTTCAATGACTCTGCAAAGTTACCAAACTACCCTCGGTCAAAGTTACCAAATTAACCTCGGTCAATGCCAAGAAACTTTTATATAGAAGATTTTGTTTTTTCATTTTCATTTTCCTTAAAATAAAATAAAATAAAATGTATTATATTTGAAAAGGGGCAAATTAAGTGAAAACTGAAAAGGTAACGTATTTTAGGTTAATTCAAATAATATCCCTTAATAGTAAATTTGTTAAAATACCTTTTTAATTAAATGATATTTTCCTTTCAAAAAAAATAAAATAAATGTCATTTTAATATATTTTATCAAATTAGTTGATGGGGTTCATTTAAAATAAATTTAATATTTTCTGTCAAAATATATATAACTCAAACATCTATATCTATACTTACTATATTATAAACCACGGATAAAAAAACTATTAAATACAAATTATTAAGCACAAGATACCATCATTTTATGCAAAATTTTAAAAATCTCTTAATTTACAAGTTTCAAAGCACAAGATACATATTACTACTGCAGACTTCTAACACCCACCAATTTGGTATATGCGAGGTCTTTCTTTTATGCAGATATTTCCATAGTATTATATTACTATAAATTTGTTTTAATTATCTTATTAAATATGTAATTGGTTATTTTTTCTAGATGTCATTAAAATATATAAGATAATAATTGAATTCTAACAAAATACTTAATTTTTTTATATAAAAAACATTATATTATTAAGCCTAAATTAAACAAATTTATTAAAAAAAAACATTATCACTTTCTCAAAACCATCCAAAATCGTACTGTAAATCAACAAAAAAACAAAAAATAAAATGAAACAATAAAATCGTGATGTATTTCGCTGCATTGCGTGACTACGCTTCTAGTAACATATTTAAAATGGTTAAATTCAAATAATGATAAATATTTTTTGCTTTTAATTTTTTAATTTCGGTCACCAAAATTTTCATTAAATATGTTTAAAATATATAATGAGTTATATTTAAGATTACCTTAATCAACTTAGAGCGTTTTAAGGTTTTCATTCGAATCTTGGTGTCTAATCTTTTTAGAGACCCTGTTACACCTAAACATTTCAATTACAAATGCAAAGTGAGATTACAAATATACATATATATAAATTATCGAGGCGAATATACGACATATTATTTTTGTTTTCTGATAGAAATTAGTGAGACACTAAGGTGGGTAGTAGTTTTACATTTGTTGATTAAAGACTTTAAACAACGTAAAATTGGATCCCAAAATTTTGGGGTCCTGTTCAAAATCACACATTTAACATGTCAAATAACAACCTTGATAAGTTTTTTTTAAGATTTTCTAGGCTATGCCTAGACTAATCCCTTAACAAGCTATGACTGTAAAACATCATCCCTGGTTAAACCTCAGTGGCCACAATTGTTGTATACGTCTGAATTCGAACCCTGATCAAATGGGATATTCCACCACATTCTCCAAGGCCTTAACCAATACGTCACAACCCTTGTGATTCCTGATAAATTGTTGTCCAATTATAATTTCCTATAAGAACTTAGGTAGTTAAACAAGAATCTGAGTTTTTATCCAAATTTTTTATTTTTCTTACCATTTATTTTCTTTTAAATAAATCTATAAAACATATGTGTTAGAATTTATTTGGTTGTTATCTCTTGGTTCTTAGTTAAATGAAAATCAGAAAAAATACCTTAAATAAAACTTATTATAAATAAAAATTATTATTTTTTGATAAATTTTAAACTTCCATAAATAACTAAATTTAAAATAAATTTAGTTCTAAAATATAAATACTATTTAAAAAAATCAAATCTAAATGTTATCTAATGGGCTTAGTGATAAAAGCCCAATTAAACGATAACAAAGCCCATTAATAAAGCCCAACCCAAATCCAAAACAAGTAAACCCCCAACAGTAGTTATTGTCAGAAACCCTAACCCCTCAATTTGGATACTCTCTGCTGCTGTGGTCTCTGAAGAACACATAATTCAGCGGCATTTGCACCGGCGAACCAGTTGCTGCAATGGTGAGTTTTCCGCCGTCAATTTCTATGTGAAACACACTGTATATACATATGCATATTGATGTATAAAAGTTAATATTGTTATTGATAACCTCAGGTAAAGTACTCAAAGGAACCTGACAACCCTACGAAATGTAAGTTGTTTGATTCGCGATTTTTTTTATATCGATTGGCGTGTGGATTGCTAGGGTTTATATAACTGTTGTGTAAATTTGCGTTGGTTGTTGAATGTTGATGTTCATCAGCTTGCAAAGCTAGGGGATCAGATCTCAGGTGTCATTTCAAGGTATGCGGTTTTTCGCTTCTAATTTCTTATTTATTTATATCTGTGTTATTGATTATTAACATATTAACCTTTTACGAAACACATTGAATATATAAGCTTATTTGATTTCTAATGGAATGCCTAGCATTTTTAAAATGAAAATTTGGTATGTATGTTGTTGCAAAATTTCACCAATTTTATGCTGGTTGCTGTAGTTGTCATGTATATGAAGATGGTTAGTATTTTTGTTTGTTACAAAGGTCAATCTGATAACAGTTTGGAAGGTATAGAAATAGCATAGCTTGTCTGGCATACAAAGTTAAAGAAGTTGTTCTATTATTTTTTGGTATAGAAAGGGGTACAATGTCTGAATGGTTTTTAATCTATGATTGTTGTTGCCTTTTGACGTAGAGGGCTGTCTTACAATCTTGCTGTGAAATCTTGTTGGACATGGAATCTGTTTTGAAACATGATAAAGGAATGGTTAGGATAGTTTTTGTGTGTGTTCTTTTTCATAAGTTGAATCGATTATTAGTTTAATGTAAAGGCACTTCTGAAAATTCACTACCCACCGGGCCTGGCTGTTTATAAATTCTAAGTTTGGACCTCCATCAAGTTATAGTTTTCGTAATTTTCTTTGGAATTGTTTACACATTGGATTTTGTTACTTGGTTTACTGTTTGAACTGCTGCATTGGCTTTTCTTTTGCTAATATACTTTTTTCTGGTCGTCATAGAACACTAGAGAAACTGCACATGCTATACGTAAGTTGCCTTTAATTAAGGCGAAAAGATACTTGGAGGATGTTCTTGCCCATAAGCAAGCTATCCCTTTCACACGCTTTTGTCGTGGAGTTGGACGTACTGCGCAGGCAAAGAATCGTCATTCAAATGGACAAGGACGTTGGCCTGCTAAATCTGCAAAGTTTATCCTGGATTTGCTCAAGAACGCCGAGAGTAACGCAGAAGTAATTAGTAACTAGTGTCATATATATATCTTCACTTTTCTTCTTGATAAGTTCCATCGTGCTAAAATTATGCATTGTTGGTACAATGATTCTTGTAGGTTAAAGGGTTGGATGTGGATGCTCTCCACATCTCCCACATCCAAGTGAACCAAGCTCAGAAACAGAGACGTCGCACATATCGTGCTCATGGAAGAATCAACCGTAAGTCTTTTTCCCCTAATATTTTGTATCTTCCCGGAATGTCCATGAGGTTATTGCTAAATTCTCTAATGTGAAATTTTCCTTTAGACTACATTTTAATGAGCATCATTTAAGAGTAAATACTTTTTTACTTGCTAGCATCATTTTACCCTAGCAAAAAAAAAGGGAAGAAACCCATATGGTCTTTTTTTACATCAAATATCTAAATGCTATACAGTAAAAGACAAATTCGAGGAATCTTGTGGACCTAAACCAATATGTAATCTTAATATGAAAACTTTCCAAGTAACTAAAACTATTTTTACTCAAACTTTCTAACCGAGGAAATGTTGCAATTTTCATGCACTATCTCAGAAAATTTAAAATGTTTAAAGTTCACGTGGAAGCCATGATTATGTATTTGCAAAGCCATGATCATGTATTTGCATTGAATATCGAGTCTCAAGTCATGACTTATAAAACTCTACACCTTTTTCTTGGAGTTGGATTGGATCAATGGCCATTCATTCTACCTCTTTTTTCCTGTATATCAATAAAAGAGTATTTTTGTGTGCAAGAAATTAATCTCATTTGCATGATATATTAGAGGCTGTTTACTTGCAGCTTAATGGTCAGGGTGGCTTATTCGTTCAGCCATACAGGAGTGTTTATTTACGGCTTAAACATAAAGCCATCAAGCCAAAATGGCTATATGGAATAAGCCTCGAACCCCTCACTTGTCCCCATTAAGTCACCTCAAACAAATTAATACCGGAAGTGTCCAGAAATAATTGAACACTCTCTTTCCTCTCTCAAACCATCGGTCTTCCATCCTTCACACAGACAAATTTATCCGGACAAACAACTTAACTCATACATGGCTTAATTAAAAGAAATAAAAAAGTAAACAGCCTCTAGTGTAGCTCATAGAATCATATTCTTGAGTATACTATTGAATATTTTTGATCGGATTTTGTCCCCTTTATCCAACAAAAAAGATTTCATTAAGCAACATTGTGGCCAACTTGCTAGATATGTGTATCATCTTTAGAATTGATCTTATTCGCCCTGGATAAAGAATGAAGATCTGTTTGTTTTGCAGCTTACATGTCTTCTCCTTGTCACATTGAGCTCACCTTGTCTGAAAAGGAAGAACCTGTTAAGAAAGAGGTTAGTTATTGATTCTACTGCTCCATCTGTCCCAAAATAAATTTCCACTTTTACCCTTATTGTTGAGATGGAGAAATTCATGCCCACCCGTTAATTAATGGTACTATTGTTATCTACTTAAATCATAGAGTGTAATAATTACACATTTTAAAACCCTGTCTTTTTCATCACCAACATTTATTTGGGAGAGAGGGAGTATTATCTTATATATATATATATATAGATAGGGAGAGGTTCATTTGAGAAATGGTAAATATATGAGAAATAGAGAAGTAATCTTAACCATTCATCCGGTCAACATTTGCGGCTTTGACCGCGAAGCACCAGATAATTCCTTGTGTGGTCTATAGAAGGTAGAGGGGTAATTTCGTAAAATACACGGGATGAGTTCATATATGAATAATCACAAAGATTCATATATGAATTTGTTAATTAGTTCAACTGATTCATATATGAACCTTTGTGATTCATACAGATTCATATATGAACCACAAAGGTTCATATATGAATCTGTTAGTTAGTTCAACTGATTCAGTTAAAAGAGTTCAGTTGTGAATTGCACTGGTTCATATATGAACATATAGTTCATATGTGAATTATACATGTTCACAGCCCGTGTGTTTTGTAAAATTTACGAAATTGTCCTATTTTTGGGATAGCCGCAACTTTTGACCGGTCAAATCCGATCTTGACCATATGAATGGCTAGTATTACTTCTCTATTTCTCATATATTTTCCATTTCTCAAATGAACCAAACACTATATATATATATATATATATATATATATCATCGAATTTGTTGTAAATGGTTAACAAACATTCTTGTCTACAACTTAACCGTGGATTGTTCGTGCAGCCCGAGAGTCAATTGGCCGCAAGAAAGACCAATTAGAATGTAGCGTAATTCGGGTGGATTGATCGGCTTAATTTGGCAAGTCATAGATTGGTACTAGAAAGAGTTTTATTTTTGCTCCTTGTTATCTGGAAAACTTGCATTTTTTTTTGAAGATTTGTGTTTGATGTTTGATTACAAGATTCTCTATATTTGATGAATTTTCTTCTGTTAAGCATTATAAAGTTATTTTGGGGGTTCCATTATATAATGGTGCATTTGTAATGGTTGATATGTATGCAAATAGAAAGAAAATTGGTGACAGGGGTTTGTTGCAGGAGTGTAAATGGTTTGAGCTTTTAACGAGCTATTCAAGCCCGAACTTAATAATTGAGTCGATCTCGAACTCAAATTAAAACAAGGTTAAATTAGCGAGCCGAGCTTCATAATATTCTCGTTAGATATTTTGATTAAATTTTCGAGTTGAGCCATTTGAGCATATACGTTTTCGAGCCATACATACTTGTATATTCATAAATCATACAATAAAATTATTAATATTATTGAGTTTAAACTAATATACAAGTTAATTGATTTGCAGTTCGATCTCTTAATCGAGCTTGATAATTCAAAAATGTTCGAGCTCGAACCCGAGCCTATTTTGAAAAAGTTATTCGAGAATCAATATCAAGTTTAATAAGCGTCTACATTTTTTTAAGTTGTCATAAACTGTTTAAAAGTAAGTGTCTACTTTCTTATTCTATCTTTATTATGAGGTGGAGAATATTTCTCAATATTATTAAAGATAAAATTGTCATTCTTTTTGTTAGCAGAGCCATCCCTGGGGGAGGGCAAGTCGGACGTACGCCTAGTGCCCACGAGAAATAGGCGCCTAGTTTTTTTTTATTGTATAGTTGTAGTAAAAAAAAATAGTAAATAAAAGAGAGACAATTTTCTTGGTATCTAATAGGACCTGAAGAATTTAGTATTATATTAAGGGTCCAAACATGTATTAACTAATTACATTGGAAAATAAAATATGTGAAAAGTTAATTGGTCGCTCATTTTATAGTATTGATTATAATTTCTTTAAGGATCGGGCCTGTTTGTTATCCATGGTGTCTAGCCAGCTTGCATACATCTCGACTAACCCCAGAGACCCTCGAGAACAACCCAAAAGTCCCTAGTGGTCCTTCTCAGAGGTCAAACTAGTGATCTCTAAGAAGGATTCCCATCCTCACTTACCTTATCGACTACATTTTCCATCATAAAATGACTTATTGGTAAACGCTAACCGGATGAGAGTCTTCTTTTTCATTTGCCAGGTAAGATTCTCGGTCAGTATTATGCTTCTTATTAGGTAAGATTTTTTGTTATTATCATACTAACTCACCCGATAAAATAAGTGACACTAAATTAGCATTTATCTAATAAACATTTGATAAACAAACCCTTAAATCATTACCAATCCACTCCATTATTATATTTGGTTCATTTGTAAGAATAAAATGTGTCATTAATCACATTGTTATCCATTAATAAATATCTGAATAGTTTAAATTGATAAATAATGAAAAAAATGTGGTTTTATACACAAATAAACTCTAATCAAATCTATTGAATTAGACATAATAATATTTGTTAGAGGGTTAAATTATGGTGATAAGTTGAGTTTAATAGTGTTAAAATGTAAAATATGTAATTCTTTACTTAGGCCCAATTAGCTCGCGGGCCCTTAGGGTTTTCTCTTTTAGGGTTTCTTTTTCTAGCTTTCTTGCCTATATATATCCTTGTACTATTTCATTGTATTGATAAGAAAATCAATAATATAATCTCTGATTACATGGTATCAGAGCCGCCGCTCCTAAAACCCTAATAGTCGTCGCTCCCAAAACCCTAATAGCAGCCTCCCTACTTTCTGTCGGCGTGAATAGTAATCCGGTGTGAACAATAAATCCGGTGTGAACAGTAACTCCGGTATGAATAGTACTCCGATGTGAATAGTAATTCTGGTGTGAATAGTAACTTCCGAGATTTTGGTGCTTTTTTTTATCAATGTTCGCTTGGTACGTTTTGTCTGGATCGAAGATTTTCCCCCTTTTTTTTCGCTTGGTATGTTCGTCTTCTCGCACCCTGTGAGTGCGTTGTTTGTTTTCGTTTTTGTTCGTTGGTTTTCTGGCACCCTATGAGTGCATTCTTTGTCCAACTTCGATTTTCTGGTTTGTGATTCATTGGAAGATGACCGGAGAAGACAAGTCATCTGGTAGTACGGTTACTATACCCGCAGAAGAATATGCTCGACTTTTAGGAAAAGGCGCCCTCGAAGCTGACGCGTCAGTCCTCTCTTATTGCCTTATTTGCACCGGCGTAAGGAGGTTCAGTCAAGTATAGTATAGTGCGGCTTATGGTTCTAGTAGCACAAAATATATAAACTATACTATCGAGACTTTGGACTATCCGGACAGATACTTCGTGAAATGGTTCATGCATGTTTGTTGCCAGGGGCGACATGCTTTTTGGGGGAGAGATACTATTTCAGCAATCGAGTCACAGGTATCTAACATATTCATACCTAAGGCTTTTCCACAAAGTGGTGACGAAACGTATAACTTGTACAAATCTTTCCATTTTCCAAGTCGATCCAATCCATTCGTTCGTAGAGCTATTTACTCGATCGCAGACATTTCTGGAACAAACAGAATTCCATACTCGATCTCATAGATACATATAGAATTCTGCGGAAAGCCGTATTACTGAGAATTCCACTGCTCCAACTGCTACTTTTGCTGAGACAGGTAACTCTAGTACATGCCTATTATCCTCTGCCTCCAAATGGGTCATTGATTCAGGTGCTTCAGATCACATGACAGGTAATCCCACTATCTTCTCTAATTTCAATAAACACACGTCTCCATCACATGTCACAATTGCTGGTGGGTCTATCACACATATCCTTGGTTATGGCACCATTGATCTTACTCCATCTGTTTCGTTATCTTCTGTCCTTAGTCTACCCAAATTCTCGTTCAATTTGTTATCAGTCAGCAAAATTACTCGTGCTTTAAATTGTTGTATCACATTCTATCCTGATTTATGTGTCTTTCAGGATCTGTCGACGAAGAGGATTATTGGTAAAGGGCGGGAAACTGGCGGCCTATATATATTTGAACATCAAATACCTTGCTCTTTGGCTTGTTCCAACTCATCGTCTCCACTTGAAGTTCATTGTCGATTAGGTCATCCTTCTTTACAGAATTTGAAGAAGTTGTGTCATGAGTTTTCTTCTTTATCTTCTCTACAGTGTGAGTCTTGTCAGTATGCCAAACATCAACGTATTCATTTAAGTCCTAGAGTCTATAATAAGCGGGCCTCGTCCCCATTTGAGTTAGTCCATTCTGATGTTTGGGGACCATGTCCGGTCACTTCAAAACTTGGATTTAAGTATTTCGTTACTTTTGTTGATGATTACTCTCGTACTACTTGGTTTTACTTTATGAAAAATCGATCTGAGGTGTTTACCCATTTTTGTTCATTTTATAATGAGATTAAAACACAGTTTAAAGTCTCCATTCAAACTCTTCGTAGCGATAATGCAAAAGAATATTTGTCTCAAACATTTCGGTCATATATGCTTCAAAATGGTATTCTTCATGAGTCTTCCTGTGTTGACACACCAGCCCAAAATGGGGTTGCTGAACGAAAGAATCGTCATCTCTTAGAGGTGGCTCGGGCTGTATTATTTCACATGACTGTTCCAAAACTCTTCTGGGCTGATGCTATTGCTACTGCTTGTTTTTTTATCAACCGAATGACATCTGTTGTTTTGGATGGAAGAAGTCCTTTCTCAGTTCTGTTTCCTACAAAGTCATTGTTTCCTGTCGACCCAAATATCTTTGGTAGTACTTGTTTTGTCCGTGATACCCGACCACACATAACTAAGTTGGATCCAAAATCTCTGAAATGTGTCTTTCTTGGTTACTCTCGACTTCAAAAAGGGTATAAGTGTTTTTCTCCCACGCTTAATCGATACATTGTATCTCGAGATGTTACATTCCATGAGAATATACCTTTCTTTCCTGTGTCCAATCCTTGCAATCCAAGAGATAGCGATGATTTGTTGGTATATACCGTACCAGTTATCGAATCCCCTATCCTATCCGACTCGACACAACATCAAAAGCCTACTAAACCACCGATAGTTCATGTGTATAATAGGCGACAACGACCTACGTCAGATCCCGACCCTATACCATCTTCATCATCGTCTGCAGATCCTTCTAATGATGATCCTACTGCTTCAAGTGATCCACCACCTTCCGATACACAGGATCCTGATCTTGATGTTCCCATTGCCCTTCGGAAAGGTAAGCGCTCATGTACTTACCCTATTTCTTCTGTTGTTTCCTATGATAAACTTTCTTCTCGTTCTCGCTCTTTGATCTCCACACTTGATTTCTGTCCTGTTCCTAAAACGGTTGGTGAAGCTTTGGCTCATTCTGGATGGCGGGATGCCATGATTGAAGAGATTAATACTCTAGATCATAATATTACATGGGATTTGGTAGAGTTACCTGCAGGTAAAAAGGCAATTGGCTGCAAATGGGTATTCACTGTGAAATTTAATCCAGATGGATCAGTGGCTCGTCTGAAAGCCCGGTTGGTAGCTAAAGGATATGCTCAGACTTATGGGGTCGACTACTACGAGACATTTTCTCCTGTGGCTAAGGTACCCTCCATCCGCTTGTTTATTTCATTAGCCGCTACTTATGACTGGGTCCTACACCAACTGGATGTGAAAAATGCATTCCTGCATGGTGATTTACATGAGGAAGTTTATATGGAGCAACCACCTGGGTTTGCTGCTCAGGGGGAGTCTGGTAGAGTCTGTAAGTTACGTAAATCATTGTATGGTTTAAAGCAATCCCCTCGTGCTTGGTTTGGACGGTTCAATGCTGTAGTGACTGAGTTTGACTTACGGAGGAGCTCTTATGATCATTCTGTGTTCTTTACTTCATCCCCTTCTGGATGCATTCTACTAGTGGTGTATGTTGATGACATTGTGATTACTGGGAGTGATGGGATTGAGATCAAGAAGCTGAAAGATTTCCTTACGTCTCGGTTTCAAACAAAGGATCTAGGTCCTTTAAAATACTTATTGGGAATTGAAGTATCTCGTACTCGGAAAGGGATCTGTTTGTCTCAACGGAAATATTGTTTGGATGTATTGAATGACTCTGGGATGATTGAAACAAAACCGTGTGAGGCCCCAATGATTCCGAACATGAAATTGAAAGCAGACGATGGAGATCTACTTGAGGATCCATAAAAGTACAGAAGAATTGTGGGAAAGCTAAACTACCTGACGATTACACGTCCTGACATCGCTTTTCCAGTGAGTGTTGTAAGTCAGTTTATGTCATCTCCAAGAACTCCACATTGGGAGGCTGTTAGACATATACTGAAGTACCTAAAGGGTGCCCCTGGTCTTGGCATTCTTTATCAAAATCACGGTCATCAAGTCATAGAAGGGTTTACAGATGCTGACTATAATGGAGATCCTACGAACAGACGGTCTACGACAGGCTATTCTGTGTTAGTTGGAGGAAATCTAGTCTCGTGGAAAAGCAAGAAACAGAATGTCGTTTTCCGGTCAAGCGTTGAATCTGAATATAGGGTTATGGCCCAAACCACTTGTGAGTTGATATGGTTGCGTAATCTGCTAGGTGAACTTGGGTTTGCTCAATCTAAACCAATGAATCTATATTGTGATAATGAGGCGGCTATCCACATTGCAAATAATCCCGTGTTTCATGAGAGAACAAAACATATTGAAGTGGACTGTCATTTCACTCGTGAAAAGCTAGAAGATGGAACTATCTCAACTCCCTTTGTTCGAACAAGAAGTCAACTTGCCGATATCTTTACCAAAGCTTTACCTGGTTCACGGATCTCTTCTATCTGTAACAAGCTGGGCATGATTAATATCTATGCTCCAGCTTGAGGTTAGAATGTAAAATATGTAATTCTTTACTTAGACCCAATTAGCTCGCGGGCCCTTAGGGTTTTCTCTTTTAGGGTTTCCTTTTCTAGCTTTCTTGCCTATATATATTCTTGTACTATTTCATTGTATTGATAAGAAAATCAATAATATAATCTCTGATTACAAATAGATTCTTCAAAGGTTTTTTAAAATAGAGAATCAAAGTTCAAAATGCCTAAAAAATTGAGTTCAACTCCAACAGATTCTCCATTTTGAAGACCACATTATTAATTATATTATTAAAATATTTCATATATTTAATAAAATATTATTTTTTCCTCCTAAATGTTTCATTTCAAAATTTCTTATAGTATAAAAAAAAATCATTTTCTCTCTCATGATAATCATTTTCTAAGAGTTCTCTAAATTTGTAGAATCTACATCTACTTTCTCCATTTTAAAGAAAATTCTAAAAATCTGTTGAAACAAAAAATTGTCAAAAATCCTGATTTTCTCCATTTCTGAAGTTGTTGGAGATGCTCTTATACAATCAGGGGTTGTTTTTTTTAAAAAAACCTCTTAATGACTCTTAAGTCTGAACCGTTCAGACATTTTTACACACCACCTCTTATTAATCATAACTAAAATAAGACTTCAGACTTCAGACATCTTAAAAAACAAACGACACCTCAATCTCTTCAAAGAAGGACCAAACAAATAAACAAGAAGAAGAATAGACTCACAAGTAAAATATCTATAATTCTGAAGGATCAATGTTGTTAAATGATTGTAATACAGGGGTCGAAGTGAAAAAACCATAATTAATAAAAAAAAAATTATAAATATTTTTCTGAATCATCGGGTTCTAAAACCCTAAAAACGAGCAGCTCTCCATAGCAAAACCCTAATTTCATCTTTCGCTGCTGACTTGAAGATCTTCGTCTCCAATGGCGTTGTATCTTCTCTACGAATCTGCTTCTGGATATGGATTGTTTTTGGCTCACGGTATTGATGAAATCGGACAAAACACAGAGGCTGTTCGTAACTCAGTAGTCGATCTCAATCGATTTGGGAAGGTTGTGAAGCTTGCCGCTTTTAATCCTTTTGAATCAGCTCTCGATGCTCTCAATCAGTGCAATGCCGTCTCTGAAGGTACTTGAAGTTGCACACATGCATTGATTACGGATATATGTTTGAAATTTTTGAAATGATTTTGTTTAGTTAACATGCGTAGGTGAATGGAAGTTTGTTTGTTATTTTGTAATATGTTTGCTTGAAAATCTGAATCTTATTTTCGTATTAGGGATGGTAATTTACTAATTTTGGAGTTTTAGAGGTTAAGGATGTTATCTGTTGGTTCGTAATCCGATTGTTTTCAAATTGGTAATACTGGCATTCGTTTTGGAAGTACATGATTGTCGATGCTCTCAATCAGTGCAATGCCGTCTCTGAAGGTACTTGCAGTTGCACACACATGGATTAAGGATGTATGTTTGAAATGATTTTGTTTAGTTAACATAGAAAGGTGAATAGAAGTTTGTTTGTAATTCGTAATATGTTTGCTTGAAAGTTTGAATCCTATTTTCGTATTAGGGATGGTAATTTGGAGTTTAGAGGTTATGGATGTTATCTGTTAGTTCGTGATCCGATTTGTGCAAATTGGTAGTACTGGCATTCATTTTGGAAGTACATGAATGTGGTGGTTTATAAGGTTATTTCTTTGTTTTTATTTAGGTCAAATGACTGATGAGTTGAGGAACTTCTTGGAGCTTAGTCTTCCTAAAGTCAAGGAAGGGAAGAAACCTAAGTTCAGCTTAGGAGTAGCAGATCCCAAAATTGGGTCTCACATATATGAAGAAACTAAAATTCCCTGCCAGAGCAATGAGTTTGTGCTTGAGCTCATTCGAGGTGTCCGTTTGCATTTCGATAGATTCATCGAGAATCTCAAGGTTTGCCTATGATTGAATTGTTTTCTTGTTTTGGAAAAATTTATGGTCTCCACAGTTTGTACCTGCTTGCCCAATGTTGTATGTTTCCTCGAAATACCTTGACCACAAATACTTCTTTTTTCTCGAAACTTATGCAGCCTGGTGACTTGGAGAAAGCCCAACTTGGTCTGGGTCACAGTTATAGCAGGGCGAAGGTCAAATTCAATGTTAACCGTGTTGACAATATGGTTATTCAAGCAATTTTTCTCCTAGATACTCTTGATAAGGATGTCAATTCCTTTTCCATGAGAGTCAGGTCTGTTCACTTTTCTTCGTATTGGTTTAATTTAATCGTTTCATTCTAGAAGTGCCATTGCTTTGATCACCAAATTCTGCTTTCTTGACCTTATAAGTTGGAATCTCCTTGTATTTGCTTTTCGTTATAAGAATGGCTTAGAGATAACACTCGTGAAGCGATTTATGTTTTATGCAGGGAATGGTACTCATGGCATTTTCCTGAGCTAGTGAAGATTGTCCCTGACAACCATCTGTATGCTAAACTTGCAAAATATATCGAGGATAAATCAGAGTTATCTGAAGATAAATTAACAGGCCTTGTGGATATACTTGGGGATGAAGATAAAGCAAAGGAAGTAATAGAAGCTGCGAAAGCATCCATGGGTACGACTATAGCGACTGTATTTATGTGGTGAAGGAATAACATCTTTTCATGCTTTCGTTATGTCATTATGTTTTCGTGTTATTTTCAGGCCAGGATTTGTCACCAATTGACTTGATCAATGTCAAGATGTTTGCACAGAGGGTGATGGATCTTGCTGAGTATCGGAAGAAGCTTTATGATTACCTCGTTGTTAAAATGAGTGACATAGCACCTAATTTGGCTGCACTAATCGGTGAAGTTGTTGGAGCTCGTTTGATATCTCATGCTGGTAGCCTAACAAATCTGGCTAAATGCCCTTCTTCTACCCTTCAGATACTTGGTGCTGAGAAGGCGCTTTTCAGGTCTTATTTCATTTCAACACTTCTTTAGTTGCTGATAGAAAAACTAAGTTTCAATCAAGTTTTTGTGGGTTATAATGGAATTGCATTGAAGACGGTGATTCAATAAAGATAAGCTAATTGTTAATAAACAAACCTTTAAAACATGATTGAATGTGGATTCTTGAACGCCCTCTTCTCGTTACAGGGCTTTGAAAACCAAGGGAAACACCCCGAAGTACGGGCTTATTTTTCATTCATCTTTTATTGGACGTGCATCTGCTAAGAACAAAGGTCGGATGGCTCGTTATCTAGCAAACAAGTGTTCTATTGCTTCTCGAATTGATTGCTTCTCTGGTAAGTCCATGCTTTTCTCAAAAGGTCTTTGCTTGGTCTATATGTGTTTGTGGTTTACGATTGTATCTTTTTAACGATGACAGAGAAAAGTACCACTTCATTTGGAGAAAAACTTCGTGAACAAGTTGAGGAGCGTCTTGACTTTTACGACAAGGGGGTTGCTCCTCGTAAAAACATTGAGATGATGAAAGCTGCCATGGAAAATGCTTCAAATCAAGGTTAGTGTGGAAAATAACTCTATACACACTTTCTAATATATTGATTAATATTTGGTTTGAAGTGCTTGGAATTATAAATCTCTTGATATTTTGGAAGCAAAAGAAATCATGGTAGGAAGTAGGCATCATTCTACCCTTTTCTGATATTTGCACATTTGATTACATGGCGTATGATTACAACAATTAACGGGTGATTTACTTTTTGAACCTTCGTTTATGCAAAAAAAAATGCACAAATAAACGCTATACTTTGCAAGAAGCAGCGAGTTTGAACATAGCCAAGTAAGATGGTTATATTTACATTTACATTTGTACTGTTCAAATTCGCTCATTCTTACAGAAGTACCATTCTTTTTGAATTTTCACAAGAACGATTAATTGCAACCCCAAACGCAACCCCAAACCAGGGTCCTTTGATAAACGACTTTAAATGAGGTTTCAATAGGAGCACGACCTTCTGATTTTTTTAGTTTAATGACTTTCATCTGACTGGCCCTTGGTTTCAAAACAGCCGGCTTGCTCCACTAAAAACTTACAAATACACTAGAGGGTCATTTTACAAAACGTGCTTCGATAAGGTCATGAAGCTAAATATCCCGAATTTGGCTCATTTAGGTATATGACCTTAAATTAGTTTTTAATTAATTTCATGACCTCCTGACCTATGGAAAAAAATGGCTTCATAAGGTTATGGATTGAATTGAAATCTCATTATATACCTAAATAGAGAACGGTAACTATTTAAGAAAACAATAAAACAACAAATCATGTGCAAGATCGTATATGATTCAGCATTAACGGCCAAAAAATGGATGCGGGCGACTTTGCCTGCGACTTAAGGCACGTGAATCATATATGATTTTGGAGTAAACTACTATTTTTGTCCATGTGGTTTGTTGTTTATAACCATTTTCGTCCCTGACTTTAAAAGTTGTTTTTTTTTGTCATTGTGGTTTGCAATTTATTTTCATTTTCGTCCCTGAAGCTAATATTCTCAGGGACTAAAAGCGAAAGGAGTTTGCAAACCACAAGGACCAAAAAAGCAATTTTTAAAGATCAGGGACAAAAATAGTTATAAACAACAAACCACAAGGACGAAAATAGCAGTTTACTCATGATTTTGTATGTACTCGGCCGTTCTCATGTTTTCTTAAATAGATAATGTTCTCATATGAACCCACCTCTACCTAAATATCCCGTGATCTATGCTACTACTATAATACTATTATAAAAAAATCGTCAATTTGTTTGATATCCCATCTCCAGATACGGAGAAACCTTCGGAACCCACACCAAAGAAAAGCAAGAAAAAGAAATCCAAAGGCGACAAAGATGGAGCAACGGCAGAGGAGGACAAAGAAAACGACGTTGCAAATGGAGAATCCAAGTCGGAAAAGAAGAAAAAGAAGCGATCACTTGACGAAAGATTAGAAGAACCCAACGAGAACGGGAAAGAAAACGGTGACGAAACGGAAAAGAAGAAAAAGAAAAAGAAGAGCAAAGATGTTGAAATGGAGGATGTTAGTGAAGGCAAGAAGAAAAAGAAGAAGAAATCATCTGGTAAAGATTAGGGTTAAATTTTTGGTTCTTGAAAAACCTCTGTAATCTAATAGTAGTATGGTTAATGATGTTTGGCCAAGGATTAGTTGGGTGACTTTATATCAAATTTTTGTTTGCAACTCTTTTTAGTCTTGATATTTGTGTGTTTTTGGCCCCTTTTTGATTATTTATTTTTTTGCATTTTAAGTTTGAAGAATGTTTTTGAAGGGAGTGATCTAAATTTTAACATATTCTCTAAAATGGAAAAAATTGTGATTTCGAGAGCATTTGGGACGGATTCTTTAAAATAGAGAAATTAAAGTTTTTGTTTTCTAGTTTGCTCCGATGGATTTTATATATTGTTCTCTAATATAGAGAAAACTTTAAGTTTAGATAATTCTTTAAAACTAATGACGTTGAGTTATTATTATTTTATATACATTTTTAAAAAAATAGTATTGGGATGATAAATTTATAAAATATCTTAGTAATATAATAGATGTTGAAATCTCTAAGAGCATCTCCAATGCAAGTTCTTATAAAAATCTCATTTTTGTACTTTTTGGTATCACCTCATCAAATTAAAATTTCACATAAAAGTCTAGAATGATAGTTCTTATAACAACATATTTTTGTGGGTCCCATATATATAAAAGTTAAATATATGTAATATTAATAATTATTATAAAGTCAAGAAAAAAAATAAAGATAATATCACATCTCACACATTTCATTACAAGACTAAGGTTCTTATTTAGATTTTTAGTTCTTTATTTTTAAAGAAATTATAAATAATTTGTTGGAAATGCTCTGAATAAGTTTTTTTTTTAATTCAACAGATTCTTCGAAAACTTTCCTCAATATGAAAAAAGTACAAGAGAGTGAAATTATCCTGATATAAAAAAACTCTTCAAAAATGATTATATTATGAGTAAGATTTAGACCCCTCAAAAATAAGGTCTTACATACTTGATTTTTACCTCAAAGAGCAGAACGACTATTTTCATAAATACCCCAGCTTGTGCAAGAATGTGCACAAATAAAGATTAGCATATGATGAACGGAGCACGGGAAAAATAAGCAAGACGGATTTTCTTTGGACCGACTCCATCAATTCATTACAAGTGTCTACGAAACTGAATGTTACACGAGTGTGAAAGCAAACTACAGTTTGTGAAACCATGTATGAGATCCGAAATCGAAATAGGATCAACCGAAGGTTTTTGACCACTCGATCGACCTAAATGTCAACTGCGATCTTGGCATCGAGACGAGTGAATTCTTCATAGTATGCCTTCAAATGATCGTAAGAATGCTTCACGTCATCGACTGCGCACATCTCTCTTATGCTGTGCATCGACAATTGTGGTGCTCCGATATCAACCGTTCGAATTCCCGTCCCACTCGCCAGAATCGGTCCGATGGTCGAACCGCATGGCATGTCGTTTCGAACAACAAAGTCCTGTGTTGCGTAAAAGTTTTCTTGATTAGGCTTGTGCATCAAAAGAAGATCATAATTATGGTTGGTTCATCTTTAATCTTCGGCTAGTTGCAGTTTATATGAATAACAATGTAGGGTCGTGTACCAAAAAGGCGTTTGGTGCTGTATATTCAGTGCACTGCAACAAAATCGGCTTTATAGCTGATATGACATTGTTGGGAAAACTTGTTAGGACGCGGGAAAACGTCGTGTCGACTTATTGTAACACCTTTAAGTAGGACCCACAATTATTTGTTCCTATAAAATTAATTCCTATAAAGCAATATATTAAGACATTTAGATATATTTGGTGTCCTAAAGGCCAATTTTGTAGTAGTGGTGTATGAGAAGTGAAGCTATAACAGAAACAAACAATACGACGAACACAGAAAAAAAGGAAAAGGCATAGCGGGCCAAGAAGGAATAGCGGACCAACCTGAACCGGAACGTTGTGCTTAGCTGCTATTTCCCTGAATATAAAGGCGGTTACAGCATTAGTGGCGTATCGTTGGTTTGCATTGTGTTTAATCACAAGCCCACCGTGCAGCTTGGGTTGATGATTCTCTTCATGTTTGTCCTGAGAAGAAATCATGTACGACATAAAGTCTTGTAACCAAACCAAACCAAACGAGCCCAGTATGTCCCACCCGGAGGTGGGGTTTAGGAGGGTAAGATGTACATAGACCTGCGGTGGCTTCCATGAAGACCCCCGGCTTGTGAAAAGTGTGTGAAAGAGAGAAATGCATATAATTTTTTTGAAAAGCTAGTTACGAGGAAGCAATAACATAAGTATAGGCAGGTTCAAGAAAAACACTGAAAACTGGGTACGAGAAACAAACCATATAGTTCGGATGCAGGGCATGCGCCATGTCAGCAGATACAAGGAAGCTCTTCTGAATTGCTTTTTCTAGTAACTGCACATAATTAATGCAAATAATGTATCAAAAATCAACATAAGTGAAATAAACTCCTTATGTGATTGCTTCTAAATACCAGGTGTTAGGCTTTTTATACTGATTACATAATGATCTTTATTTTGTTTCCCGGAGGACACCAACTTCAGTAATGTTCTCATTTTAAGCCAAATCCAGCAAAACTGTCACCATAGTTCACTTACCACTTAGAGTGCGTTTGGTACACGGGACATGACATATCATAAACTTGTTGCTCCACGTTTGGTGTGACATTAGACTGGGACAAGACAGATCAAAGTGGGACAAAAAATGCAACTTTTCCGCCCCACCAAGATAAGTGGAACAAAAATTAGGGAGACGAGAGAAGATTGGTAAATTACTAAACTATCCATGTCAAATTAAAACCCTAAAACCTTCAACAATTCTTTCACCTGCCTACCTCGACTCTTGCCCGTCCTTTCCTGTCCCATCTCGCGTCCGCGTACCAAACACATACTTAAAGCACTAGTAAATCACTATACTCCCCTTATAAAGCTAAAACCTATACCTAGCAAAGACAAGAGGTCTGGGTTGTCAGATTATTTATTATAGATTTATAGGTGTCCAAAATTAAACTGAAACTAGATTCAAATACCCCCCCCTGTAAACCCGAGTATTTTTCCCACTTCTAAGGGGTGAGCTGCTCGCCATTGCATCAACGCTCCTTGCTTTTGCAAGGATTGGGGATAGAAGTTTATGTATGCAGTATTTCCCTTGTAAACCTTAATAGGATGTACAAAAAACTAGAGCTTGGAATTCATGGTTTGCCCAACCCCACTTTAAGCTCTATCCTAGCATAGGATACCACGTTGTTCTAGAATAGCGTGCATGAAATTTTAAAAAAAAGGAACTTCATTCTACAGACAAATTTGGGATATGAAGCTGTTCTTACCTGTGAATCTGAGGAAAAGAAGCTTGTGATGCGGGATAGAGCATCAAACATGACTGGAGATCCAGCTCCTTGTGCTGAACTAGAACCAACCTCCTCGTGATCAAATAATGCCACCATTCTTACACCACTCTCGTCTTCAAGACTTTTTTCTGACACGGTGGCATCTATTAATGCCTGAAATCAATAACCAAATTATTAGAAACCTTTAACAGTGGGAAATTCAACAATTCTCCTCAAGTAATAGAGAGATCCTTCTATTTTTCTGGGAAAATGTGCTACTTGAAAAAAAAATCTTATGTAAACACACAATCGGCAACATGGCATAAAACATTTGACAATCTATCGCTTAAGAGCATATAGTGCTCTACTATACAAGATATATTCCCTCCCTCCCCAAATAAATGTACACAACGAAAGAAGGCACACCATTTTAGAAATGTATAATTATCACACTTTTTAATTAACTAAAAGATAATTTTACCCTAAACAATATAGGGACTAATGAATTTCTCCATGTGATTAAGGGTGGAATTGAAAAGTAAGCACTTAATTTTGAAAGTGGACACTTATTTTCGGGACACACTAAAATAGAAAAGTGGACTTATTTTAATTCGGGGCGGAGGGAGTAGGAAGAGTGAGTAGATACTTGTCAAAATTTATTGCACAGCCAAAAGCCCAAAATAATGTAATGACCTTAATCAAGCCACACTCCCTTTCTTGGGATTCTTACGAGACTTCTGTTCATTCTTTTTTGTAGGTACAGGCAACTGGGGAAGAGAGTGATTTTAAGTTCTTACATAAAACGGTGTTATTGTGAGGTCTTACAATAATGTTTAACTGGACATAAAAAGTTACTTCTGCACAATACAAGTGACGATTAGGACAGAAGATAAAAATTGCAGTAAAGATCTAGTAAAAAAAGCACGGTAGTTAAAGATTGCAGTAGTGAAATGGACAAGTTCAACAGGTAAGACCTTGGTTTACTCTTCAACGGTCACCAGTTCAAGTCCTCTCAGGGCTACTGGAGGGTTTGTCTGGCTCTTAACTCTGGGACCCCATGAAATTAGTCGAGGTCTGGCCCGAACACCCACAATTATCAAAAAAGAAAGTTGCTTGATATGGTTCGATTAGGTTTCTAACATTGATAATCAGACAGTTCGACAAACAAAGCTATAAGCATATATGGGTCCACACAGCAAACGATGTGGCCAGGCCTAGTGTGAGGGTAAGAGTAGGGATTGTCACCCTAATATACAACTTGTTTCGGGGTTTGTATGCAACTTGATCTAAGAAGCTCATGTGCTCTAAAGATATTTCCACAAATAAATATGCATGCATGGATAACTTCATAAATTCAGCTAGGCATAGAAAACGAAACTGTGTTCAAGTAACTCGTACCTTCAAAGAGCAGAAAGACATACAAAGATTGTCAAGCCTTCCAGAGAATACAAACTCCTTCATTGCACCAGCAATTATACTTGGTTGAGTGTCGCATGCTTGTAACTCAAAATCACAAATGTCATCTGGCTTACAGCCAGCCTGAGCTGCAAGAAGCTAGGAAAAGGGAAACCAAGAATCAGTATATCCAGGATAAATTAATTTCTAAAAAATCTCAGAAGATTGATAAAAATCAAAATAAATAAATGAAGTGCACTACTTGCAAAAGAAGAGAATGATGCTTCTGGTTATTTTCATTGGGCTTCCCTCCATCACTAACATTCTCAGCAATCACTTTATTGAGCTCAGCCTGACAAAAGCTCCAATGTAAATGAGATGGACAAAGAATCAATCACCCATATATATCCTCAGAAAAAAGAATTTGTAATTTTAAGTACTAAACTTGAAGAGCTATGTATATAAAGGACATTCTCCCAGAAAAAAAAGCAAGGGAGAAACCATAAATGTGTTAGTGGAAGGATAAGGCAGATGCAGAAGCAAAACTAAAACCAAGAATGTGGGGTCCCGCCTGGGGGCGGGGGACATGTACGCAGACTGGACCTCTACCCCAAAAGAGTAGAGTGGTTTTTTATGTGAAGACCCCTGGCATGTGAAGAGTGTGTGAAAGAGTGTTAAAACGCAAAAGCAAAACTGTAAAAAGTAAACATCATAAGCTGGGCCAAGATGAGAAAGGTGCTTAAGAACAAAAGACAATGCCATCAATGAAGACTCGATTACAACCCACAACTCATAGTTTGTATCAGCCATTTATTTACATAAAATTAAGACCATAGCTCTCCATGTACAACCCAAAGCAAATCAAATAACAATCATATCGACATAAACATAATAACACACACCCTTCCCTATTCAACAAACTACCAGTTTTATAGCGTTTAGCTAGTCATTATTGACAAGGCCACTACTAACAGTATTAGAATAACACTGCAAGTAGCAAAGAAGGACACAAGTGGCCTAGGTGCCTGGCATCGAAGAAAATAGCCTTTATTTCAACTCATAGACATTAAGCAGAAATATCCACCCCACTCTTGCAGGAGGGTTTGTTTGGAAACCCATTAATTATATATATTATCGGCATTACCACTTATCTAGTGGTAAAAAGTATGTGCCAATACTATATTCTCAAATAGAGTGATTAGAATAATTACCTTAACAGATGTTGCCAAGACAGGAGCGAGATGAGTTTGTGCATTCACCTTAAATCCATCATTAACTCCCCTATCCATCCAAAGCCAACACATTTATAACCCATAAGCATGAATATCTGTCTGAGGTTCTACATCCCCTAAGGCAGAGACACAAAATCAAAGATTAACTATTTCATTGAATAGGTCTACCTATCCAGGTGAATTGCCAGGGTTGGGATTCGCATTATGGGCTCCTCAATTTTAACAAGCCGGTGTGAGTAAGATGCAGATTCGCCTTTTCCATCTCTAATAATCATTCTTCCAGCAATAGTTAAGTCACGATCAAACCAGGTATGCCACAAACCACCTCCATATGTCTGAACACCAACTTCCAAATAACCACCTTTTGATACCTAATGAAGATATATCACATCATACTCAAATTCTGGCAGTCAAACCAAATTTCAACAAAGCAACAAAACCCCAATAGGATATCTATCCTAAGTCCTAACTCATAAAAATCAAAGACGAATTACCTTTGAAACAGGCTTCAATTTAAGACAAGGACTGTCGGTATGAGCGCCAACTATGTGGAATCCATTTCCAGCAACATACCTAAAGCAATAAGACAAACATTAAAAATCAAAAAAGTTCATGCTCCTATAATATCTCAAAAGGCCTTCGATTGAGCTACAACGATCTACATACATGGAATGATGCCTAACTTTGAAGACAATATGCACCAACATAAAGAAATCCAAAGATTTACGCTAAACATAACATTAAGATCCTAAAGACAATGCTCCTAATAATGTTTCAAACGGCCTTTGAATTATCTATATTAAGCTTAAAGATATGGAATGACACCTTACTTTAAACACTATATGCTCCAACATACACAAACTTCAATATTTCAACTCTTTTTCAACATCAACAAATACTAGATTCCGGAATACCAAATGCACGAGTTTAACTAGTCATTAAATCACAACATACATCAAGAGAATGAAAATCAACACATACTTTTTGCCAATGGCAAACGCAACAATTGTAGAGTAATTCCTTGTGAAAAAATACTTCTTTCCAGCTTGTAACTTCCAATCTCCCCTTTCAAAAATTTGCTCATATCCAGCAACTTTCAGTCGCCTCTTAGCTTCGTCTACAAATCAAAACAATAGATATACACACCAGTATAGTAAATACAAAAGATCGAGTTAAAATTTAAATTCGCTACATCTGAAACTTGAGGTGATCAATCAATAACAGTTTTCCTTCAAAATCAATAACGACATCAATCAATAAGGGTTTCAAATTTTCAATTCGCTATCTTGTTTTCCGATTAAAAGCAGTTTACCAACGGCGTGGAAAGCTGTGGGAGAAGCGTTTAAGAAGTCGATGAGATCGCAGGCAACTGAGCATTCTTCCTTCGCCATTGATTTGATCGGAGAATCTTCGTCGGCGACTCCGGTGCGTGTGAATTTTACGTTTGCAACTGCGTTATACTCTCTGCCTTATATAAGTTTTTTTATTTTCTCTTGAGTAAATTACGTTTTTAGTCCATATGGTTTGTTGAAAATTTCTAGTTTCGTCCTTATGGTTTTGAAATTACAATTTTCATCTCTATGGTTTATAATCTTGACCTCTTTCGTACTTATGATTTAAATTTTATTGTTTTTTTTCATTCCTATGGTTTACAATTAATTTTCATTTTAGTCCTTTATACTTAAAACTAGTGTTTTGGCCTCAGGGACGAAAATAAAAATGAATTGTAAACCATATGAACAAAAACCGAAATTTGAAACCACAAGGACGATATCTGAAATTTTTAACAAACCATAGTGACGAAAAACTTAATTTACTCTTTTTTCTTTTACAATGACATTTAAAAAATTCAGGTGTGTTTTATTATGTTAATGGAATTTGTCAAAAAAAATTGGAATTCGGTTAAATACTTGTAACAATTTCTTTCTCTTTTCTTTTGGGTAATTATGGGTTTTCGGGTCGGCTTACACGCACTGACTAATCTTCCGAACGACCACGAATAGCCTGGAGTTATCACAGTGAACCTTCATGGCCACAAGGGCTTTGACAACGCCTGGATTTAAACCTTTGGTAAACGAGATCTTTCACTACATCTTTATAATTAGGTTTAACGAATTATTTGGTTGACAGGAATTGGAATATGTTTGTATGATTCGCTAAATACAACTTGGAAATGATAAATGACAAAATATTGTCTTTTGACATTTCATATTTTTGCTTAAATTATAAATACTATATAATAATTATGTTAATTGGTGGTGGTGGTTTTGGCAACAAATGCAAAGATAGTGGTTGTGGTGGTGATATCGGTGACGGCAATGGCGACAACGCCCTGGAGTCAACGATGGTGGCGGCAACGACAGTGGTGATGGTGGTGGTGAAAGTGACAATGGTGGTGTGGTGGCAGTGGAGGCAACGGTGGTGGTGGCAGTGGCGGCAATGAAGACAGTGGTGGCAGTGGAGGTGACGTAGCAGTGGCGATGATGGTGATTGGTAGTGGTAACGACTGTCATAGTGTAATAAAATGAATTAGAGTAAATATAATGAGAGAACGGTTTTTCTTAAATGACGAGATTAAAATAAATTGGGTTTCTTATTAAAACCTAATGAATTCGTGGAATTGTAAATTCGTACAAAAACTTAAAATAGACCAACTGAATGAATATTTCAATTCATTCAAGTTTCGTTGATTCCAACAAACCAAACACCGCTTCATTTTCAAAAGCTTTATTTTTTTTTCACTAGACATTTTAAAGGTTTGTCAAAAAAATATATTTGCAATGAAAAAATTATACAGTTTTTAAATATGTAATTATTATACCTTTTAATAAAGTAAACGACAATTTTCTCCTTTATAATAGATGAGCTAGGTATCTATTCTTTCAAGATGCCTAGTAACATCTGCAATGTACTTTTTATCCTGTAAACTTCAAAATCAAAACGACGTTTAGTTGTCTGCTAGCATCTTTGTTTATATGCTATTGTTGTTGATTTAAAGTCTATAAGTATATATTAATTTTCTTTCTTGAAAAGTGTTTAATAACACTGAAATAATTTTTTTAAACATTATGGTAAATACCATACCGATCACATGTTAGTTTTTCCTAGACTAATGATTTATCTTGAATTTTTATAATTAACTCGTTAACAATAACGATAACAATACATGTAACAACACAAAAAGAAATATTTTTTCGTAAATATTTTAACAAAACCTTCACGTTTTTTATGTGTGTCATTGGGATTGTTTGCGTCAATGATGTGTATATGTATCCACTTTATGGTTATGCTGATGTAATTTTGCCATATTATGCAGTATCCAAAAAGTTTCGAACATAATACGTGAATAGTAATCGACAGCTCTGAGAAAAATCAAGCATAACAACATACTATGTGCATGATATAACACACAATTGTATACCAACAAAAAGTTTAATGCCGGTTTTGACCGTTGACTCTATTAATCATATATTGGTTTAATGACATGTTAAGTACAATCATTTAAAAAATTGTTTTTTGTGATTTCGTATAATGAACTATAATGATTATGTATCATTCGATTTGCTTTTATGAAAAAGGGCAAAATGCAACGAATTTTGCTTTAGCTCATATTTAATGATACAAATTTTTTCAATAAATGTAATAAAATTTCAAAATTCCTTTCTTTATACCTATTTTCAGCGATAACCCGCTAATCTTGTAATATCTGATGACGTAGACAACATGTTCATCGTTCTTTTCACCCTAACCCTTTCGTAAACCGTTCATAAATGAGTATCCATGCCATCAAATATTGCAAGATTGGTAGATTACCGGTCAAAGCAAGTACAAAATATGAAAATTTTGAAACTTTGTTACGTAGATTGAGAAAAAAATTCCAATAAATTTGAACTAAATCAAACTGCATGGGCAGACCTATGAAGCCCCAAGCAGAGTCTCGTGCACCCGCTCAACTTATTTTCGCAAATATATTTTTTTTTGTATGAAAACCAGCTAAACTTCGAGAGGTATTTTGGGATATTAGGAAATACACAGAGTATCAACCAAAAACCGAAAAGTATCTCAAAATCAACCAAAAAAACTTAAAAAAAATATTTCAAAACAGTAAAATTCGGTTAAAAATAACCGATCGACTTTACAGACCTTTAATCCACCTTGAGGTACACCTGCTTAGCAAAAAACTTAAACGCTTACCCGATAAGCTCTTACCAAGTACTTATCTTACCGGATGAACATTATAATTACCGAGAATCTTACCCGATAAGAACGATGACAAGGACCAAAAGTCTTACCCGGTAAGTGTGGGCAGTAAGTCTTACCAGGTAAGCACTTACAAGGTATATATTGTCGCATACGATGCCGTTTAAACGAACTAGAATATTATGCAATAAGGCAAGTGAAAGTGTTAATTTTTACCGATAAACACTTACCTGGTAAGCATTTGGGTAAACGACCCTTAGATCCGCCAAAGGCCCAAAGCTCTCTTGCATTTTTATAAAAGTTGTTTTTTTTTTTTTTGAAAGGAAGGATACATTTTGTTGTTTTAAAAACATGAAAATTGATAATTTTGGTAACAAATAGTACGATACTACCATGCCACCCACATTTGACTAAACGTACAGGGACTGTTCTTGTACAAAATGAAACTATCAGGGGGTTTTCTGTAAGCATATATTTATGTGGAAGAGAACTTGCAAATCGCCATCCAATCATATTCCCGAGAGTAGGTGGTGGTGTCCAACCAGCAGCGGTTGTCGAGTTCTTCTGCCATCTAGTCGCCGGCGACGGTACGGATTTACAGTTTACTAGTTTCCGTTCATCTTTCATCCAGCGATCCTCTATGATTTTATGCGATTTTCATCTCTCGTTTGTGGTATCTGATTTTCAATTGGATCAGAGATTACAGCAAGCTATCATCAACATTTTTATTAGTATTTCTTACTCCGATTGTTTCATACCGAGATTGTTTCTATACGACACTTTGTTTTTTTGTTTTGTTTTTTTTTTTTAAATTTTTGCTAGGTTTTAGTCGTACTTGTTGGTGTATTCGATTTGTGTTTCTGCGATACTGTTAAAACTTAAAATCAGTGTAGGTAGGTAGGTAGTTATGACGTTCTAGCCCTGCATAATGTGTTTCTCCTTTTCATTTTGCGACAATTTTGGTGGTTAAAGGCTATATTGTTCATTTTAATTACAGGAATTGAAGGATGTTGTGTTTTCTAGGGTTTGTGGTGATGATATGCTGTAGAATAGTGCTTGGATTGACTCTCTTTTAACCTAGAAAGTATTTATTCTGAAATATGCTAGTATGTCATAAATTGCCCCGAACTTGGGAGTGTTTCTCTATGTGGAACTTGCTGTTTGATTTGATTAAGTTTAATCTGCAAATAATCATCCCATGAATTGTAGTTCTCCGTGAAATTGTATACAACTAAAAAGAGATACGATCATGCCCTACTGATTTAATATACCCTGCTACAATTACAAATGAGAATTGTTTTCTACAACTAAAGATGTTAAGACTTAAATAGGATCTGTATGCACCGAATGCTTTGATAATGAAGACTTGACTAGTTTTATATGACCACATATGTAAAAGATTTATCCCGATGAAGAATGGTGTATAACAAAATCCAACATGACACTATTTCTTCTCTAGCAATCACATATGCGTTTTAGTCACAAGTGATGGCATGAAATCAACATTTATGCATATTTGTGAGAGAATATAAAGGCTAATGTTGGGCCTTCCAGCCTGAATAAAATAGAAATGGAAGAGGGCAAAAGATCATTTACCAAAGTTGGAATTCATAGTGCTGTTTATGTTGCTCTTATGGATTTTACTTGCAAATCTCTAATGTCTAGGCGAACCTATTGATCATTTTGGCACAATAATTGATTTCTACGAGCCTTGGGCTTTTGAGTGCTCATTTGACTTCAGTCATTCCTGGCACAAGGGATCCGTTCCTGGGCTTAGGTTTGCGCAAGAAACTTAGGCTTAATTTAGGTTTTAGAGTCTCACATCGGCTAAACTTGGACCATATCCTCAATATATGTTGGAACCTCTCTTCTCTCCTCAATGGCGTTGTTGGAGAGTAATCTAATGGGGTTCCACATATTCTCACATGGTATCAGAGCCAAAGTTTGCCACTCTAGGGACTTAAAACTCTGGGACGATATGCTCCCATCTTCCCTACATTGGAGTGGGTGTGTTAGAGTCCCACATCGGCTCACTCGGACCATTTCTCCTCAATATATGTTAGAACCTCTGTTTTCTCCTCGAGGGCTCTTTTGGAGAATAATCTAATAGGGTTTCACATATTCTCCCAGCAGGAATTGTTTAATGAGAAACTTTTACAGTTTCACATAATATTTTCACTAATACCTAGATGGAAACATATAGCTTTACCCTCCATGGAATAAAAGGTACAGATGTGTTTGCACATTTGCTATTGTTCTTGATCATTATTCCCTATCGTGTATGCTGCTCTTATTATCTCAATTCTATGTTCCTACATGAAATAAGTTTCTTATCTCTTATTTTACTGAAGTGTTTCATGCAATAGTTTCAGTTATGGCTGTATTGTTGCATCGATCATTCATCGTATTCTGGGGCCTATGGCTAGTAACCCTGGGGACAATAGTTTATCTTTCATTGCATTATACATGTACTGTTCGTCATGTTCAAGGACACGTTGCGTTTCTTTCCAGTCTCTTATTGATGTTCCCAGATCTAGTTTCTTCACATGTGTTACAGCCAATTGCACTTGGTATAACTTGTTTTATATGGACCATTTCAGAGGTGCTTTTAACAGCAAAATAGTATATGGCTTCCTTTCGAGCATTCATGAACAGTCCTGTTGGGCCTAAAACTGCTCATTTCTGGGGCCCTGTCGCCAACTGGGGATTTGTTGTCGCGGTATGCTTTTCTAGTAGATCATTGAGGTTGTATTAGGTACGCAGGATAATACAGGACATGACACAACAAAAACTTGTTGTCTCACGTTTGTTGCTACATTAGAAGCGAACATGGCATGACTGACATTGTGTTCTCGAATTTGGGGAGAAAAGAAAAGAAATGGAAGGAAAAAACAAATATTATTTGTGTTCTCGAAAGGGAAGGAAAATGAAGGAAAGAAAAAGAAAGAGAAAGGAAAGGAAATATGTCAATTTTACAAATACACCCTTTAAAAATATATCCTTTAAAATGAAGGTTGGGTAGTTTTGTAATTTTGATAATCTTTTTAAAGGGTTTTAGTTTCTTTCCTTTTCTTTCCTTCCCTTCCTCCCACATGTGGGAGGAAACTTATCATTATTTTCTTTGCGTTTCCTTTCCTTTTTCTCCTAAAAAGGTTTCAAGAACACGAGTTTTTTTTTTTTACTTTCCTCCCCTTTCCCTCCCTTTCCTTCTTAAAAAAGGTTTCGAGAACACAGTGTGAGTGAGACAAAATTGCGTTTTTTTCCCACCAAAATAGGTGGAACAAAAATCAGGGTGATGAGACAAGATTGATAAATTACTAAGCTACACATGACAATTAAAACCCTAAAACTTTGCACAATTCTTTCACCCTCCTACCTGACTCTCGCCCGTCTAGTCCTGTATTGTCTGGTCTTGTCTGTGTACCAAATGCACCCTAATAATGCTACAACAGACTTCTATGACCTTAAAAGTTAATATAAATGTTCTGCTTTGTGTCAAGAATATTCCCGTTAAAGGCTGTGATTGGTGAAATGTTGTAGGGGCTTGTGGATATGCAGAAACCTCCGGAGATGATATCAGGCAACATGACTGGAGGTAGGTTATGCTTCATATAAATCAATGCGGTTATGAAGGTTCTCATTGTACTCCTAACTGTTTGCTGCAGCGATGTGTGTGTATTCTGCATTATTCATGAGGTTTGCGTGGATGGTGCAGCCTCGTAACTATCTACTTTTAGCATGTCATGCCTCTAATGAATCGGTTCAGCTCTATCAATTTTCACGTTGGGCAAAGAGCCAAGGGTAAGCTACTCTGGATGTGATACTAGTTGCACTAATATGTTACCTTTGTAATTCCATATTTTCTTTTGGGCAAATTGCACGGAAATGCAACGTACTTTGATCGGATTCCTACTTTGTGTAACGTACTTTCAAAAACTTCTGCTTGGTACCTCGAATGTGACTTCTCAAACATTTAGGTACCCAGTTTATGTCTAAGAATGCATGAAAATACAACATGCAGTGGTCGGATTCCTATTTTGTATAGCGTACTTTGGTCTAAATGTTTGAGATATCACATCTGAGGGACCAAAATGAAGGTTTTGAAAGTATGTTACACAATAGGCATACGTTGCATTTTCACCACATCTCCCTATGCCTTACCCACTATACCACAACCCTTGTGGTTTGGGAATCTTACAAGTGGAGGCAAACGTTGCATTTTTCATGGATATTCCGTTCATTTTTATGGGATGGAGTACGAAACTAAATCATCAGTTCTCATAAACCAAATCAAAGGAACCCGGTATATTCCACCTGTAGCCTGTAGATATATGCAGATCTGACCTCTTTCTTTGTCCCAAAAAGTAGGGTAGTTATTTCAGTTCTTATATCATATCACCTGTAAACTTAAAATTTGTTGGTTGTTTGCCATTCCCTCACATTTTTTTTTCTTTTTTCTTTTTTCGTACGAAAGGTATTTACAGCAGAAGGAAGATAAGGCCCCATCAACTTGAACTGCAGCTGTTATTTTCATCCCTTCCCTATCTTTGTGTGGTAATTTTGGTTTTAGTTTCTTTGAAAACTCTATATAATCGTTGAATCGAAACTAAGTTCTCTTGCCAACTGCATTCGCCATCTTGATCGCAGATGGTGATACTGACGCTGATTTGATATTCATGTTTTTTGCTTTTTTACTTCTTTTATTTTGTTCTTCGCTATCTGATTCAATAAAAATCCGACATGTTGTTGATTTACCATCGCCATTGAAACCTTTAACAACATGGTTGTATTTTAATCGACATATTAAGGCTTTAGTTTGGCCAGTTTTTTTGGCACCTTTTGTGTGTAGGGATTTAACTGTTGGCTGAAAAGTTAGTTGTTGTCTGTTACTTATTAGCTGATAAAACTAGTCATGTTTGATAAAAACTAGGTGACAATGTAAAATGATCTAAAAGGACATGCTGACACTACTTAAATTAGTTTTTTTTAAAAGTTTGTTCACATATATTGTCCATTCCCGCCCCCTTGTCACTTCTGTAATGTCTAGTTTTGTTTGTGTACCAAAAGTTAGTCCCTTGAAAGGGTCTTCAGATATAGAGAGTGGTATCATTTTTTTTGGTAGAATAGTACGTAAATTATTAGATCAATGGATTGATAGATACAAAGTCTATGGTGGCGTTTGTTTTTTAAGATGTTTGAAGTTTTATTTCAGGTCTGATTAATAAGAGGTGGTTTTTGTTTCCAAGGGTCACCACTTCTAGTTTTAGATGTATTTAAGAGTTAAGAGGGTTTGAAATTTGAAGAAAAAAACAAACGGTCTGAATAAAAAAATGTCTAACTGATTCAGACTTAAGAGGTATTAAGAGGTTTTTGGAAAGAAAAAAAAACGAACAACCCCACCAAACTGAATCGAACTGAACCATGCAGCTTGGAATTTTTATTAAATCAAACCATAATGCTTCAAAACTAAATCATTATAATTTGATTCGGTTCAGTTCCATTTCAAGTATCAAAGGCCAATAAGTTAGTTACCAAAGGGTCATTGGTCTATCGGTATCCGATAACCCTATATTCCTAAAGGTTAGTTCAAGTCTTGTCTTGTAGAAATGCAGAGTGTATATAAATTTAATTTGTAATTTATAAATATTATATACCTAAAAAAGAGTTATAACTCAAATTGCATATATAAAATCCAACTTTGAAAATATTAAAGTTAAAATATGACAAAACTTTTAATTTTTTTAATAAATAAATTATTAAACTTTTTTATTTGAATGATCAAGCATATGAATTAGGAATAAATAAATAACTATACTTTTATAAACTGGTTACCTATATTCTTTTACGCTGTGTTCTCTAGTTTTGGAAGGAAAGAAAAGAAAAGAAAAGAAAGGGAAGGAAAATAAAAGAAAATGAAAGGAAGGAAAAAAAAATATTTGTATTTGTGTTCTTGATATTGAAGGAAAGGAAAGGGAATTAAAGAAAATAAATTTTCATGTTCTCGAGTAGGAGGGAAAAGAAAAGGAAAGATGTTACTTAGACCAATATACCCTTACTTATTTCGTAGTGGAATGTAATCAATGGGTATATGCGTAATTTTATAAATATTTTTAATTCTTTTTAAATTCATTTCTTTCCTTTCCTTCCGTTTCCTCCCACATTTGGGAGGAAAATCAGCAATATTTTGCTTCCCCTTCCTTTCCTTTCCCTCCTTAAGGGTGCGTTTGGTACGCAGACAGGACATGACAGGACAAGATGGAATAGGACAGGACGGAACAGAACAGGACAGCTGTCCAGCGTTTGGCAAGACATGACAGAACTGGACAAAACAGGACTAGACCGGTTAAATGACGAATTTACCCCTGATGAAAAATCATAGATTCCATCACATAAAACTAATTTACATTACTAATACATAGTGCAATGGATTATCAAAAATATAAAACTAATTTATCATGATTGGATTTTGGATATGGAAATCAAAACCCAAATTTTAAGTTTTAGATTTTAGGTTGTTTCGGGTTTGGGTTGGTCGGGTTTCGGATTGATGTCGGTCGGGTTCGGGTATTATATAATGCAAAAGTTATATATAAATTCAATCATTTTTTAGAATGAATACAATCGATTGAAAGATTGATGAAATCGATAGCAAGTTTAAAATTTAGAAAATATTTCAATAGACTATAATTTACGATTTTCAAAAAATAATTAGATATATATATATATATAATATTTAAAATATAGATTTATGTTATTTCGGGTTTTCGAACGGGTTGGGTGGCCAACGATCAAACCCAATCCGAACCCGGATATCCTCCAAAATGTCGGGTTTCGGATTATCGGATTTCGGGGTATTCGGGTTTTGCAAAAACACCTTATTTTCGGTTCGGATGCGGATTCAGATTTTGGACTATTCGGGTTTTGCACACCCCTAGCTTGGAGACGTGGATGATGAGAAGACAAAATTTATGTTTTTAACAAAGGGTATATTAGTCAAAGTATTGTTGTTCTACTTAGTTCCAGGGGGTTGGAGTGGGACAAGTGTGTCCCATGCTTGTTCCACTTAGTTCTAGCGTGTCCCACATATGGTCATGCCAAACATGGGACAAGTCTGTTATGTTCTGTCCTGTTCCACTATGTTCTGCATACCAAACGCATTAAAAAACTCGAGAACAGAACATTTTTTTCTTTTCCTTCTACTTTCCTTCCCTTTCTCTTCGTAAAAAAAAACTCGAGAATACAACGTTAACTCAAAAAGACTACATGTAATCGACTATAAATGTTTTGAAGTAAAAAAAAACTAATTTTTTTTTACCATTCCCAACTCCTATATCATTCAAACCCCTCGCCATCACTTGTCACTGTCCTCCGCTCTCCATGGTCACAGGGACGAGGTCTGCAATTTTTAACAAACCACATGGACTAAAAATATAATTTATATCTATATCTATACTATATTATAAAAACGACATAAAAAACTCTTAATTACAACATTTTAAGCACAAAGTACAACTAATTAAAGTCAATTACTTAATTTACAATTTCTTAATGCTTTGGTGCAACCTTTCCAAGCACAATATCTCACATAATCATCTATTTGTGGAATGGATACTCATTTATTAATATAAATATTTGTTTTTTTGGTGGAGGATTTTATAAAATAGATTTTATATTAGCATAATCTATTTTAAATTAGATTTTACATTTAAATCTATATTAATGAGATGTAATATAAAATATTTTTTCTTCCGTATTTTTTTATATTACATCTCATAATGATTTTTCCATATTTTATTTTATAAAATATTTTTCCATCTTTTATTTTATAAATTTTTTTTACATAATGAGATGTAATATAAACTCTTTTTTTCTTCCGTATTTTTTTTGCTAATATAAAATCTATTTTATTTTATAAAATCTACACGTATTTTATATTAGCATAATATAAAATCTACACGTATTTTTTTTGCTGATATAAAATCTACACATATTTTTTTTTCACGAGCATTAAAAGAAGAAAAAAGAAGGTTGATATTAATTAAAAATAAAAAATAACGAGATACACTAATCTATACTATATTATAAAGCAGGGATAAAAACTCTTAAATACAAATTATTAGGCACAAGGTACCATCATTTTATGCAATATTTTAAAAATCTCTTAATTTACAAGTATCAAAGCACAAGATACATATTACTACTGCAAGTTTCTAACACTCACCAATTTGGTATGTGCAAACCTTCACATTTTCATGTATCACTATTAATTAATATATTATATTACTATAAATTTGTTTTAATTATATTATTAAATATGTAATTGGTTATTTTTCTAGATGTCATTAAAATATATAATATAATCATTGAATCATAACAAAATACTTAATTTTTTATATAAAAAATTATATTATTAAGCCTAAATTAAACAATTTTATAAAAAAAAAAACATTATCACTTTCTCAAAACCATCCAAAATCGTGATGTATCTCGCTGCATTGCGCGAGTACGCTTCTAGTATTATTAAATATGTAATTGATTATTTTTCTAGTTGTCATTAAAATATATAAAACAATCACTGAATTATAACAAAAAACATTATCATATTTCTCAAAACCATCCAAAATCGTATTGTAAATCGACAAAAAAACAAAAAATAAAATGAAACATTAAAATCGTGATGTATCTCGCTGCATTGCGTAAGTACGCTTCTAGTTTACTCTAAAAATAATATAAAAACTATTTTTTTATCAATTCATATAAGTTTATAAGTTTTTTATGATTCTTATTTAATTATCATCCTTATTCATTCAGGGGTGTTTGAGATTGTTTATTTAAAGGGCTTATGAAATTGTTTATTTAAAGGGTTTATCAACTTATTTCGTTTTGTTACCACTGATAAGTAGTTTTCAGTGTTTGGATGAGAGAAAAAAAACTGCTTATACCGTTTTGTCATTACTGATAAGAAGTTTTTAATAAGTCATTACATTCTAACTTATTTGTTTAATTATTTTACATAAATAAGCAATATCAAACCCCCTTAAATAACAACTTATTTAAATATTACTTTTTGATACCACCATAAGCTAATCCAAACATTTTTTTTATAAAACTCCGATTTAATATCACATAAATTAATAAACACTTTTAAATAAACAATCCCAAACACCCCTTAAACATGAATTATTAAAAATTTTAAATACTTAAACAAACCATATCTTTACAATGTCAAAGTTCCATGATATATTCATATTCCAACCAACACCAAAAAAAAAAAAAAAAAATAAGTAAAAAAAGAAAAAGAAAAAGAAAATTCAAAATCAACGGAATCATGAACGAATATAGACCACAAGATTAAAATTGGAATCATAAGATGAACGGCCATGATTTGCTAAAAGATCGGCGATCAAAGAGGCAAAACTTCATACCCCCCTTCGCTTTTTAACTGTGAGCAATAAACCAATCCCTACTATCATCATCGTCACCATCTCTCTCCCATCTCTCTCCTGGTAAGTCTCTCTCTCTCCGATTCCTTTTTTACCCCCCCCCCCCCCCCCCCCCTCTCTCTCTATCTCGCACGCTTTTGTCGAACGAGCGAGGGGTTTTTCTAGGGTTTCGAAAACAGACCAACCTTACCCCAAATTGCGATTTTTGTTTTCGTGTTCTTTTATTGGCTCAAAAGATCCACGTTTTTGTGATTGGACTCTTTGGAAAGCATTATCGACGGTTTCAATTTGGGAATTTTTTGTTTTTTTTAACTCTAGGGTTTATTAATTCTGATTGGGTATTATTCGTTTTTTCGATCCAGGTTAGGGTTTAGTTGGGTGTATCGGGTTTTTGTTATCGTTATTTGATTCGTTCGACTTGTGTGTTTCGTGGCATTGGTTTCGAATGTTCTTGATCTGGATCAATTGATGAATCATTAACATTAGTTTGGGTTAATTGAGAATGGATTCGTTTTGATTCCCGTGTGATGAATGGGGATTTGGGATTGAATCAGTGAGTGGTTTGAGGTCAGGTTCTCAATTCGATTTGATTGATTATAATTTTGAAAATCGATTCGTATATTTTTCTGTGAATTGGATTGGATACATGAATTGCTGATAAAGGGGTATGATATATAAAACTAAATCTATAAGCTTTGAGGATTCTGGTTGAGAAAACGTTTGAGGAGGATACATTGGTTGTTTGTTATAGGTGTTGAGTTTCTTTGATACCTTTTCAAGATTCTTAAATGGTATCTGTGTAACTGAGGGTTAAATAAGTTTGGAAGTTATGGGTATTTATGAACACTGGGAGTTGTTGATACTTGCAGTTCTTGGGGACTGAGTTTTATGGCACCTACTTTTCCTGTAGAGTTTGCTGGACAGAGAGTATCGACGAAGTTATCACAAAAGAATTTCGATCGAATGATGGGGAAAACGAGGAAAGTTTCTAAGGGTTACTCGTATGGGTTTGTCCCGGATTACCGTCATGCTGTTGAGACCATGGCGGACTCCGAAGGCTTTGGTAGCTCAGGACGGGTCGATACTGAAATGACTGCTTCGGAAGATTCTTGTGTGCCCAGAAGGAAATGCATTAATCTGAATGGGGATTCTTATGAACAACTTGGGGTTCCGATACAAGTTTTGTCTTTATCGAAGTTGTCGAGTTTTGAGAGGAAGGAACTGGGTTTCCGACTGAAACGTGAGCTTGAACAAGTTAGAACGTTCCAGAAGAACATTGCGATGGTCGGGTCTAACGTTGTGTCTTTGTCACCATCCAGCGATGTTCATAGCTGTAGTGCTGGACAAAGGAGACCCATTCCGGAATTTTCCAGGTCGATGTCGGTTCCTGCCCCCCATTGCAAGAAGAAGGTTCCGCGCGGTGGGGCCCGCTCAAAGAAGGCTGCAGTAGGCCGTGTTGATTCCTTGAAGAAGGCATTAATGCCGCCGGCTTCTGGGAATGCCATGTTGATGAAACAATGTGAGACGCTGTTGAACCGGTTAATGAGTCATAATTTTGGTTGGGTTTTCAATACTCCTGTTGATGTTGTAGCGCTAAAAATTCCTGATTATTACACTGTTATTAAACATCCGATGGATCTGGGGACGGTGAAAACAAAGTTAACATCAGGTAAATATGTGGATCCATGGGCTTTCACAGCCGATGTTAGGCTGACATTTTTAAATGCAATGACTTACAATCCTCGTGGAAACGATGTGCATATTATGGCTGAGACCTTGAGCAAGTTTTTTGAAGTTAGATGGAAAGCAATCGAGAAGAAGCTATTAGTGGCCACAGAGGCAGTGGTTCCTATGAGACAGAATGTTGTGGAAACTGAAACTGAAACCGCTACTCTCATGCCTCCTTTTAAAAAGAAGAAAACCACATATTTAGGAAATGAAATAAAACAAGAACCTGTTAAGAGGACTATGTCTGATTCTGAAAAGCACAAACTGAGCTCTGAATTGGAGTCCTCACTAGCAGACTTACCTGAAAGCATTATTGATTTCCTCAAGGAGAATAGTTCCAATGCGAATCAAACAACTGAGGATGAGATTGAGATTGATATTGATACTCTCAGTGATGATACACTATTCAAATTGAGGAAGCTTTTAGATGATTATTTGCTGGACAAACAGAAAAACATGGCAAAAGCTGAGACTTGTGAACTTGAGGTACAACTTTCTTGCATGCTATCTTCTTTATATAAGTAATCCCCCTTGTCTCCCCTCTTCAAATCCCGGATACCCATTAGGAAAAAAGGGAAACCAAAATACACTAGTGTGAATGCACAGGCAGTTTTCAGTGATTGTTTCGTTTTCTTTGTGTAATTGCAGCTTCACAATGAGTCAGGATTCAGCAACTCATCCATGCAAGCATGCAAAGGTTGAATTTCCACCAAAGCTGAAGTATAGATTCCATGAATGATCTTTTTTCTAGTTTGCTTGATGGTTCTAATTTCTTGTTAGTTTCAGCGAATGATGCCAATGAGGAGGATGTAGACATTGGTGGAAATGACCTGCCCATCTCAAGCTTCCCTCCAGTAGAGATAGAGAAAGATACAGCTGTCAGGAACAGTAAATGTAGTAGTTCAAGTAGCTCCAGTAGTGATTCTGGATCATCATCTAGTGGTTTGTGTTTCTTCAACCTTCTGAAGTTTCTATCTGTGAACCCTTATGGCATTGTTAAATCTTGCTCACTTTTCATGTTAATTTCTTTTCTTGATGTTGATGTTTCGATGCATACCTTGGTGGTATTTGCGTTCGCAAGTTTTGAAAATCTCCACCCTTCAGGAATTAGATGAATCATGTGTTTACTTGCCTGGTAGATCAGACTGAGATGGATGTCATTGAATGTGTTCCGTCAACTTGTTAAATCTGAATCACTTCATGGTATTTGTTTTCTTTTTGGACACACTTGACTTGTGTTTAGCATGTCAAATGAAAATATGCCCGTCTTTGTTTTTAGAATAGATCAACTTGGACTTTTTATATGCCTTTCCTGTTTGTATTCTGTATGCTGCATATAATCATGACTCCCTTTTCTGATTATTTTTTGTTTTAATAGTAGTTGAACTTTGTGCCTTGTAAATTATATATGCAAGGAAAATGAAATTTGTGTTAGTTGAGCATATGACTATGTATCTCTGTGTATATTGATAGGTCACATGTTTATAGAAGCGAACCGTATGCATGGACATGATATCCTGGTACGGGTTTGGCTTTATGGCGTTACTAATAGTTAATAGTTCCTTGAGGCTTGAGGTTGAGGGTAGACCCATCCATAACTTCTTCTCGGTGCATGCTACTTTGTTTATATCTACATGTACATTATTCCATATATGCATACACAAACAGATACATACAATATACATATACACACATGTATATATATATGTGCATAAGGCATGGTAGTTAGATTTTTTGAGAACAAGCAAATGACATAACTATTGAAGTTACTAACTTTTTTTTGTTGACTTACAATTATTATACCCGTTCTGTTATTGATAAAAATATGAGAAGAATAATAATTCAACAGATTTAGTCAGCCAATATAAAGTATGGAGAACTTATGAAATTTAGTTCCATGCTAGTCAATTAAAATAAAATGGTATTAAAGAAAATGAAAGAATGGAATTTATGAAATTTAGTTCCATTCTATTTCTTGTTTTCCCCTCTATGATCAAGCCTTTTGTGCTCTTTTGAACTCAACTTGAAACCCATAACTTCTTATGAGGAAGATGATAGTTGAGAGGAGATACTAGACTTCTGAGTGGTGGGGATCAAGTATCTATCTCCATTTGTTTTCTCTTTTTCTTCTCTTCAATATTAGAAAATTCTTCAAACGTGTTTTCTGATTCAGACGGCTAGTCTTTGTCTTGAACAACATACACCTTCGTCTCCAAAATAGAGTGTACTTGAAGACCTTTCTTTTGACAATACACATTTTGATTGCGTAAAAAAAAACTATTTATTCGTTCTTTTATGTAATTTAGGAAAAAAAATCTTATTGTTTAAGTTTTATATAGCATTCCGCCCTTCCCTTTATGTGATAAAGAAAAATTATGAAGTGGACATCTTGTTTCTTGTTGTGATGTAAGGTGTATATCCGTACATTAGTTGGTTTATTTGTGAAAAAATAATGCCATGGTCAGAAATTACTCTATTTTTTGTAGTTTAAAATCACAATTTAATTTGTTTTATGGTAATTAGGTCAGTGGCCACTAGTGGTTTAGTTCTCTAACAAAAGCCTTTTTTCATTCTCTGAAATTACTCTGGTAAGAGGCTTAGGAGTTAGGAGAACATGCCATGTCCCTTGTAATCTGCATTTTTGATTTTTATAGCAAGAAAATTGTGGAATTAAAGGCATCTTTTCTCTATGTTTGAAAAGGTTGTAAGCTGGACTGCAGGTTAGGTTTGGCGTCCTTTTACTTGGGTTGATATTGTATATTTAACAGAGTTACTTGATGTTTGGAAGAACTTAAAGGAGTTTGGACCCTAAATGGCAGGCTGAGCATCCAAGCAAAGATTGATATGCTCAAATGTTGGTTGTTTTGAGATATTTCAAAACGATTAGGGTTCTGCTGTAGATTATATGAAACAGTTGCTGCAGATGCACATCATAAAACCGAAACTAGTTTTGGACACATAAAAAGGAACTTGGTTTCTATGGTTTCTTATCAAAGAAACACTAAGGCCTCTCTCGCCTCACCAAGATAACCAAAGGCCTCTCCCCAAAAGGGTGTGTTGAACGATCAAATAGAATTTCCTCAATTGCTTTTTTCTTTTCTTTCCAATAATGGGATTACATCTGTATTTTGATACACTAAAGACTTTAACTAATTAAACTAGTAATTTTCTGAGTACTAAGGCTAGAAGACAAAGTTACTAATCATCCTAATGATCACAAGAATAAGTTAAAGATGGATACTAGCAATCATCCTTTTAATTATCAACAGTTGTCCTAATAGTTTGCCTCAATCTTATAATCCTCATCATTTTTGCTGTTATTCAAATTCAGAGTCGAATAACGTTGAGATTAGAAACAAAGTGGTATGTAATCTTTTCGTCTACATTTATGTTTAACATAGCATCTTGAAGATGTTTCATAGATAGAGTATAGATTAGCGTTAATTTTGTGTTAGCATCTGCATTGCTTAGAAATCTTGTGAAATAACAAAATCAAATATGCTGAGCAGCATTGGGAAAAGATTAAAGAACATTATATTTCTTTAAATTCTCATATGTCTTCCACTGGACCTTTAGGTAAAAACTCTATTTACTTCACTAGGATTCTCCCATAGTATTATTTTGCATGGCACATTGGAATCTGAAAAAAAATTACACATACGTCAATAAGGGACAAGGGAGGTGGAGTAAGTGAGGTGGCACAATTGTTGTCATTTGGGGTGTGTTTGGTACGCAGACAAGATGGAACAGGACAGAACAATTGTCCAGTGTTTGGCAAGACATGACAGAACTGGACAGAACAGGACTAGACTGGTTAAATGACGAATTTACCCCTGATGAAAAATCATAGATTACATCACATAAAACTAAACTAATTTACATCACTAATACATAGTACAATGGATTATCAAAAACATAAAACTAATTTATCACGATTGGATTTTGGATATGGAAATCAAAACCCAAAATTTAAGTTTCGGATTTTAGGTTGTTTCGGGTTTGGGTTGGTCGGGTTTCGGATTGATGTCGGTCGGGTTCGGGTATTATATAATGCAAAAGTTATATATAAATTCAATCGTTTTTTAGGATGATTACAATCGATTGAAAGATTGATAAAATCGATAGCAAGTTTAAAATTTAGAAAATATTTCAACAGACTATAATTTACGATTTTCAAAAGATAATTAGATAAATATATATATATGTATATAATTTACGATTTTCAAAAGATAATTAGATAAATATATATATAATTTACGATTTTCAACATTTCGGGTTTTCGGACGGGTCAGGTGGCCAATGATCAAACCCAATCCGAATCCAGATATCCTCCCAAATGTCGGGTTTTGGATTATCGGATTTTGCAAAAACACCTTATTTTCAATTCGGATTCGGATTTCGGACTATTCGGGTTTTGCACACCCCTAACTTGGAGGCTTGGATGATGAGAAGACATGTTTAAGGTTTTGTTTTTTAACAAAAGGTATATTAGTCAAAATATTGTTGTTCTACTTAGTTTTAGGGGGTTGGAGTAGGATAAGTGTGTCCCTTGCTTGTTCCACTTAGTTCTAGCGTGTCCCACATATGGTCATGCCAAACATGGGACAAGCCTGTTCTGTCCACTCTGTTCTGCGTACCAAACGCACCCTTGATCTTGATGTTTTTACTTAGTTATTGTTGGCCAATACAGAAGCTTAATCAGTTTCTGATGCGATGTGGGGAAATTGTCCATTTTCTCTATTTTTTTTTGGTCAACTGTAAGTGTTCTTTCTTTCACTGAAATGGTATGTTTTGATCATTTTGTAAATCTTGATGCCAGAATGGCACAAACCATCTTAAGATGCTGAAGTCTGCTACGTTATTATTCATATTATTTTTGCAATTTCTTGTTTCATCGAGTGTTTCTTTTTTTATTTCTAGAAGTAACAACCAAGCGCCCAGCATTACGATTAAAATTGCTAATCACTCTTTGGATTAGGGAAATATGATTCTGAACATGTCTTCTACTAAGTAACGACAATATATTGTTAAACTTGATAACTCCTAGCGTGTGGAGATAATATTATGTCAGATTAAGGTTGGAGCTAAGAGATCATCTTTGTTCACGAGATTTTGATGATCTTGACTATAGTTTCTGTCGTTCTCTTATAATGAACCTCGTTCTCTTATAATGAACATCCCAGATGATGGGTGATAGCATCGGAGCTCTCATGATTGTGATAAAAATGTTTCTGTGCTGATGAGATCAAATTGGAAGTAACTAACTGATAACCAAGAGAAACAATTTAACAGAAAGTGACATTGGTATCAACATTCAAGTATCTAGACTCAAGAGGGCCTTTATCTCTCTGTGTGATAATTTGAGTGGTCACATATTAGAAAACCTGTTGTCTTTCTTTTAAATTGTATATGGACACACAATATATTCATTTACGTTCCCAGCTACTGATTGGGAACCCATTTCTCTTATATCATGAATTTTTAATGGTGAAGTATGTAAAAGATATATATATATATATATATATATATATATATATATATTTTTTTTTTTTTTACTTTTGAGGTCAACAAATGGACCGTCATTTTCATTAAGAACCGGGGGACCGCCCACATTCATCATGAATGTTGTAACATATTCATCATGGATGTGTGATTCATGAAGAATAAGACAACCATATTCATCATGAATGTGTTATTCATGATGAATATTCATCTTGAAGGATACATGGCGTGCTGTGGGCGGTTCCTGGTTTCTAACTGAACTTTCATCCATTTGCTTATATGCGTCCGAGATGTGGACGAAGAATCTTCTAGTAAGTGAACGATGCAAATGATGCATGTTTTTGCAGATTCAGATTCAGACAGTTCTTCAGGCAGTGAATCAGATGGTGCAAAGGCTTCAGCCATCATGAACAACAATAAAGTAAGCTTTTTATGCTACAGAGTGCATTAAAAGTTTCGCACAAATAAAAGTGTAGATGCTTCTAGTCCTCTGGCTATTATGTGCATGAATATTGACATGTGTTGCTGTTTTTATTTCATATTAGGACGCATTCGGCTCTGAGGTTAATATGGAGCAGATAACAGCTGTTCACGGGGATGCAGAAGCTGAACATTGTGAGTTTTACATCAAGAATGTAACAACCCATCCCACATGGATAGAAAATTAGACTTGTGAGCTTCTTATAAGCCCAAAACTGTGGGTGACCAATAACTTCCACCATCGTTTCATGTTGATTTGGAGGTTATTGGGTCAATCTGCTGCTTTGGGCTTGGGGCGTTACAAATACTACTTAGGAATCTTACAAGATGATTGCGCCCTTCCATATCTCTTGAGGCTACGTATGTGTTTTTCAGATTCTGTAAATGGGATGGGCCCAGTTGAGCAGAAATCTCACTCTATCCCTGTTTCTGGTGAAGTTGATGGCCGTCAAGAGGGTAAGCAGTGAAATAATGAAGAAACTATTGTGCTGTTAGTTTTACGGCATCTTCTCACTCTGAATCCTATAACACATCTTAGGGGAGAGCGCTCCATCCGATAGGCAAGTCTCTCCCGATAAGCTCTACCGTGCAGCTCTATTGAGAAGTCGTTTTGCTGACACCATTCTGAAAGCTCAAGAAAAAACCATTGGAAAGGTATAAATTAGCCGTGTGTTCATTTTATGGTGCATGGATATGGGGTTATGTATTAGCCTTCTGATAGTTTTTTTTCTTTAAATGCATGACATGCTTACAGATTTTGAGGCGTTCTTGTATTAGGAAGAGTTATTCCTTTGTTAGGCAGATGCGTTCTTGAATCTGTTAGAAGTTCATGCATTTAAAAACAATATATCAGAAGGTCAGAAGATATGTCTCATTGCAATGACTGATTGTGAGAATGTTGTATTATGAGTTCAGGGGTGTGAGAAGCAGGATAGGGAGAGGTTGAGGCTTGAGAAGGAGGAGCTAGAAAAGCGAAGAAAAGAAGGTTTTTGGAATAGTATTTTTATATATATATTGGATTATTACCTCTTTCTATACATCTTATTTGGGCAATTATTACTGAGCTTAAGATTATGTTGTCATGTAGAAAAAGCTCGATTGCAAGCAGAAGCGAAGGCTGCAGAAGAGGCACGACGAAATGCGGAATTAGAAGCTGCTGCCGAAGCCAAAAGGAAGAGGGAACTGGAAAGGGAGGCCGCACGTCAGGCTCTACAGAAGGTAATGATTGCCAGTGTGTCTACAACTCTAGAAATGTGTAATTGTTACACTTAGTTAACTAAATGACAATTTTACCCTTAATAATAGAGGGACGAGTGTATTTCTCCATCTCGTAATTAAGGGTAGAATATGAAAGTAGACAATTACTTTTGAAATAGGATACTTATTTTGGGTCTAACTAAAACAGAAACACGGACACTTGTATTGGGATGAAGGGAGTAATTAAAATGACATTGAAAACCAACAATAAAAAAGAAGCTTGCTCGCTTAATCTTGAAAAAGTGGATAGAGACGCCTGTCTTTAGTTGCATAATCATAGGACTATGAAAATTCTTTAGTTACTAAAAAGGGTAAAGAAGTACTTCCTCCGTCTGTCCACATTTCTATTTATGTTTCTCCCAAAGTAAGTGTCTAGTTTCAAAAATAAATAACTAAAATATTCAAATCTAATCTTGATTAATGCACAAGTATTTTTAGGGTTGTCAATAAAGATAAATCAATCAAGGGTAAAGTTGTCATTTGCTTAACTATAAAGTGTAATAATTATGCATGTCTAAAAATGTGTGCCATTTCTACGCGATATTTAACACCTATAGTTTTTTTCTTTTCTTAAATTGATGGCAGATGGAAAAGATGGTTGATATCAACGACAATTCTGGGTTTCTTGAAGATTTGGAAATGCTTAGTGTTGCGGCCGCTGAGCCTTTAGAAAGTTTCATAGACGAAACTAGTGCAGATTGTGATGACGGGAGGTTTAAGTTGAAGGGAAAAGGGAATCCATTGGAGCAGCTTGGTTTATACATGAAAGATGATGACGACGAAGAGGAAGAAGAAGAGGTGGACCCACCACCAGCCCGTGGTGACGATCCAGAAGAAGGAGAGATCGATTGAATGAATGAATGGCTTTTATTCATTATGAATTTGTGGGCATAACAGCAGAAGATGGATTCAGAGGATTGCATATATGACAGATTAGGGATCTATTGAGAGATTTTGCATTCCTTTTAGTTACCATTTTTTTGTGTAAAAAAGTGGGAAGCAATTCTTTTTAGTAGTGAGTTAGTGAAGGTTAATGCACTTGCAAAAATTGCAAGATGCTTAGTTTTTTGTTCTTTGGTTACTGAGAAAAGGCTCCCGAGTTTTGCACAACTTGTGCTGGTAGAGGTTGTTTGCATCTTTTTAGAGTATACATGTTGGCATTTGGACCAATTCTGATTAAAAAAAAATGTTTAATGTTGGCACTCTTGTAGACCATAAATGAAACAAAATTGGGTTTTTGAATTTAGAGATGCACTAAAGAGCCCAAACCCAAAGCGTTTTCTTCCGTGTGCAGCCGAAAAAGCCTGGGCCTAGTGAGCCTGGTCCGAGAAAAAGATTGAGCTTGGCCCACACATGGCCCAAATATGCTGGGCTTAAAGCCTGACCAGACCGAAATTTTGGGGGCAAAGATTAAAAAGTCAGGTTTAGGAAAACCCGATTAAGCCCTTTTTCAACTCCAAGGCCAGCCCAGCTTGTGCCTGTTTTTGCTCACTGAAAACGGGATTAGAAGGCCTTGTGCATCTCTAGTTTGAATATACTACCCAGTCTCCAAATAAAAGTTATGGGTCAAACATTACCAAAGATAAGTGTGTGAACATATATTGTATATAGATATTATATACTATTTAAAAAAAACATATTCTCTGTTCAGATGTTATCTATTGATAGAGTAGGTATTGAAGTAGCAGTTAGTTTTTTTTCAATTCTTCTCATAAATAAGAAATTAAGGGTCAGAAACAATGGACATGAATGAAAGTAAATAAAGATGAAAAAGGCTAAAAATGGAAATAAGGAGCAACTATACTACTACTACTACTACTAGTACCACAAAGCAATAGACCACCAGACCTGATCATGCTTCTTTCCCTCCAACTATCAAATAAAACTTTTTCAGTTCTCTCAATCTCCTTATACTTCTCCATGTCCAATCCCCCCTGTTGCCTCTTTTTGCTGCTATTTGTTGAATCATCTTCAGGGTTCCAACTTCCATGGCTGCTGCTGCTGCTGCTGCTGCTGCCTTCATCTTGGATTAATTCCAAATCCTATACCATCCAAAATTGACACTATCATCATCAACCAGTTAAAGGAACACACAAAAAGTGGTGCAAATTCAAGATTGATGAATGAAAATGAGCCTTGGAGCGGAAACTAGTGGGTTTATGTGGTTAAAATTAGTTGATATGACCTATTATTCACTTGGTTGGTATGACGTTAAAAGTTATTTTGGTAATTGTGGGGTGTTTAGGCCGGCTTGTGTGCACCTTAACTAATCCCATGGGGAAATGAAGATAACAACCAGGAAAATCTCCAATGACCTTGAGAAAACTCGAGCTACCAACTTATGGGGAGGAGCCCCATGGCCTAACTTTTATTTTCCAGTTGAGCTAGCCTTCAAGGTTATAACCTTAAAAGTTATGGCGTTCTTGAGACGTTTTTTTTGATAAGATGCCATCCATTTAGGGCGTGTTTGGTATGTGAACGGGACTTAATAGGACTGGACAACATTGGACGGGTAGGAGTGAGGTAAGTACGTGAAAAATATTCTAGAAGGTTTTAGGGTTTTAAGTTGACATGGGTAGTTTAGAAATTTACCAATGTTGTCCATCTTCCTAAATTTTGTTCCACCAATTTTGGCAAGACCAAAAAAATGCATTTTTGTCCCACTCGGGTCCTTTCCTATCCCAATCTAGAGTTGCACCAAACATAGAGACAACACATCCAAACAGGTGGTGATGGGTCCCATTCACTTGATGCTAAGAGTATATCCACAAAATGAGAGAATTAAATGGTGCAAAAGAATAGCATCTGAAGTTTTATAGGATGAAAAATACAAGGCAAACCGACAATTACCTGAGCTGGATCCCACAGTTTTGTTTTCGGAGTTGTGGGAGGTTGCATTGTTTTCCGGCTTGTAGGAGGACCGCCATCATTGTCATCCCATTTCAACCAAGGTAGTTTAATGCCTTCCATTTCGACAGGAAGAGAGTTGCATCCTGCAGGACTACCGTTTTGACCACCATCTCTTTGTTTGGTAGTTCCAACTAGAGTTGAGCTCGTGTCACTTCTTTCTCCATCAAACGAAGAAAAATCTGTATCTTCAATATTCGATATGAAGTCTTCAAAGTATTTCTCTGCTTCTTCGTTTAATCGTTTAGACACTCGGCTCCTATCATTGCTCCTCTGGAAGAACAAAAATCATCAGCATTTAAGAGCATCTCCAACTGTTTCTCCATAATTTCTTTAAAACGTAGAAGCAAAAGTTAAGATCTCCAAAAAATTTACATTCAACTCCAACAATTTCTCCATTTTGGAGATTACAACATTAGTTATTTTATTAAAATATTCAATAATATTAAAAAAAATCGCTCTTTCCTCCTTTTAATTTTATTGGTAGTTCTTGGAAAGAACAAAAAAGGCATTTATCTCGTCCTCCGTTTAATTTTGGAGGGTTAAAATTGTAGAATTTTGCACTCTCTCCTACTTTCTCCATTTTGGAGAAATTTCTGGAGAAGCTGTTGGTGCAAAAACCAGCATAAAAACTCCAAACTCTCATTTTCTCCATTTTGGAGGAGCTGTTGGAGTCTTGGAGATACTCTTACACTTTCTGCAAAAAATGGTTTCGCAAAGAGTCATCAGCAATTAGCAACAGCAGATAGAGAATTTATAGAACTACACCTTTCTGGGATGTGAGACTCTCTGTGCATTAGCAGTGCTCTTCGGTTCGGGAAGCACTTCCCTGACAATCTTGTACCCATCCTTCCCCTGTTGTCCTTCTAGCATCCTTTCAGCTGATAAATCTTGTTTACGCTTCTCCGGCTTTAGATAAAAAAAAATGAAGTTCCCATTAGTTCAGAATTCAGACCATAAGAGCATAAATTAAATCACCAATGAAAAATTTACAAAAATATGATAAAATGATGTCATTCAGATTATTTAAATGTTCCACTTTTAACCATAAATCCAACTATTACAAATGAGGATGGTATCCTGGACATTTCATCAAGTTCTTAATTTCCTTGCCATTTGAATGTTGATAGACTGTCCCTTGAAAAGTTATAATGATGTAGAAAAGTAACCATAAATATATTTACTTTCTTACTTTTACGATATCAAGTTTAAAATGACAAAACCATCATCTAATAACATTAGTAGACAACACTTCATGAAGGTAGCTGTAGTTAATGAAGCAGGTTGTTACCTGTTTTAACTTAGTTGTATGGTTCTTTCTTGTTGTAGAAACTATTTGCAGACCATCAGATTTGTTTGAATGCAAACGATCATGGACAGACAATGCAGAGGGCTTTCTTTCCATGGTCTAGATCAGTTAGTGAAAAATGTTGTAGTCAGCAAAAATTTAATATAGTACAAAATATTTGAAGGTGTCACAATCATGGCATTTAAGAAAGTATTAGACCTGTTCAAGTTCTATCATGATTTCATTGACGGCAGACCTAAGCTCTTTTCTCATTGCTTCATAAAGACCATGGTTAACATCATCCCCAGTGGGGTGGTCAATCTACAACATAAGATTGGGTAGTTAAATATACAGATATAAACAGCAGAGATAAATGGTACTGCTGGCATTTAGAGACAATTACCCCCCCCCCCCCCCCCCCTCCATAGGTAGTAGTTATAGTTTGGAAAAAGAACAACCTTTTTTTGTGCATAAACGGCTCGAATAGTCTTCTCAATGTCCTTTTTCCCATAACGAGCATCTCTTGAATCATCGTCGGTCAATGCTGAAGACTGGCTCTGAGATATCCATAGACATTGCACATAATTAATTTCGTTTTACAACTTAGTCTAGGTACAGCTCAGAAGAAACAGGAATTTGATGACATTAAAGAAGTTGGCATCAGATTTTGAACCCAGGTTTGTGTAATTCAAACTTGTGTATGATTAATTAATTTGGCTGCCCAAGGTAGTTTTGGTTACCGAGTAGCCATCGTGTGACCTCAATTGAGGTGTTTGGCTCATAGACCTGCTCAATCTCCGATGACTTGAAGCAGTGGGTCTTTGAAAAGAAGCAACCCGACTATTTCCATTGTTGATGTTTCTAGACTTGGGTTGATTGGCAGAACTCCGGGAATGATCTATATCGCTCTGTCAACCAAATAAGCAGTATTATCAGGCTATAGAAGGATGTACGAAGACTGCAGCATTACAATTGAAGCAAGACTGAATAAAACCAACAGTAGAACATAGTAACATGAGAAACCACTCACATTGAACAGCTCTCATCGACTACATGACAAGAGCCATCACCGTTGTCAGTGACATCTTTTGGAATGGATAAATTGTCACATAATGCATCACAATTGGATAGAGTATACATATAATTGCTTTTTTCTAGTTTCCACAAGGATCAATAAATGCTTATCTGTAACTAAGCAATGGGTCCAACGAATGCAAGTTAAAGCAACAGGCTAGTATACAAGGCTCTTAATGGTTTCACCACTCTGGTGCAGGGAAGGTTACTATGTCTGCGACCTTTACCCCTACAAGCTGAAAAGATACACAAGGTCATATGGTAAATGGACCTTTTACAGTGATCCCTATGAATGCAATAGATCTTCTAGAACCACCTTCACCCCCATATACTATCCAGGTTAGCTTTTTTTAGCATTTCTAAAGGGTTGTACATCTTTGAAAGACAGTGGCACTTTTCACTACTTTCATTCATGTACCATTTATTGAAATTGTGCTCGAATGAGCATTTACAATGTTGCGTGAGAAAGTATTCTTAACCAAACGGTGCATATTATGAAATAATGGCAGAGTGAGAAAAAAGGGGGAAGGTAAATACAAACGAAACCATAAACCAGGGTTAACAGATACATATATCAATAAAAATCAGTATACAAAAAACCACTCATAACTATATGTCATCATCCCATGCCTCCTTTCTTTTCTACAGTTTTGTCCTGGTGGTGGTTGGGGAAAGGCTGAGAGAGGATAGCCGATTACATATTAGCAAGTTTTATACCTGGTCAAGTCATCAATTTTTTTGTCTACATGTTAGTCAAGTGGGTACTGGTCGGGGAAATGCAAGAGATAGAATAACTGGTTTCCCATACCTGATAATTCACCTACTATTAATGAATTTGATGAATCACGCATCTGCCAAATACAAACTTGTGCATGCTTAAAAAAGACTTTCAAATTTAGCAATGAATAACCTCCAGAAGAAGCAAACAACACATCTCAAAATCTTTAATCATACTTCCCCAAAATGGTGGAATAAAATATCCAACAATGCAGCACTTTCATAATTATAATACCGTCCATGTCAGACAAAAACTATTAAACAATCTGATTTTATAGTTGGATGTAGACAAGATCAATTTAGTTGGGATGCATACCACAACATAACTAAACAACAACAAAAAAATGCAACTTTATAAGCTTGTACAATAGCTGTGGTTGATATAAATTAATTCGGTTTTACTGGTTCTTCTTCAGAACATTGGTCATTACAAGAACATAGTTTCATTAATTGTTCTTCCCTGACTATTTCATCCGATGCCAAAGCAGTTTTACATGTATCTGGTTGTCCTTTCATCCTACTTATTTCATATCACAACGACCAAATATGGAGACATTTCAAAGCTAAATGCCTCTGTCATTAGTTTCATATTTAGTTCCCCACAGAAATATGTAATTGAAAATCTTGTCTTCTTGAGTAACCTTTGTACAAGGCCTTAGTTTCATAGGATTTTCTTGAACCAATATGCTTTCTTGCTCACAGCAGTAAGAAAACCCAAGCCTCTAAATGACACTTTTCTAGACCAATGGGCCAAAAAGGCAAAAACAGTTAAAGCAAATAGATTTCACTGTAGATTATACTCTACTTTTACTTCAGCTAAACTTCATCCAGAAAACATTTACCTCAGAATCGCTAACCTGGTACCGCGCAACCGACACAGACCGTCTCCTTCTCAAATCAGCATTAGGAACAACCCTAGCAGTACCACCAGCATTAGCACTAGCACCGTCGTTACGCCTCGACACAGACCTCCCACGCCTCTGAGAAGAAGCCGTCGCACTAGCACCCTCAAAAACACCAGAATTAACACCATTATGATGCCTCGATACCGACCTCGAACGCCGTTGAGACGACGACGTCGTCACCGGACTAATCTCAGACTTAATCACACGAACAGGTCCACTGTTCCTACTGCTTCCACTCTCATCTTCCACCTCCGAGCTGTTCTCCTTCCCCGAAAAAAACTCGATCGCCAGATCATCGAGGCTAATTTCCGGAAAACCAGAACCTCTCACAGTGTTAACGAACTTGCGTCTCGGAGTAGGAAGAACACCTGGTTCAATATCCTCCGGAATCGGCCGTGAGAACCTACTGAGGCTTCTAGAACGCCGGTGAGCTTTGGAAGATGATGAAGCCGGCGAGTCGTCGGCGGAGGGCGACGAATTTGCAATCGGAGCTCTTCTCGTCGTCGATTTGAACGCCGATGTAGCCATCGGATCACGAATTTGGGAATCAAACAATGAAAAATCACATCAACAGCATCGAATTGCAAGCAAAAATCACGAGCAAGGGTTTGATTGAAGTGATGGAAGATTTGAAAAGAGGGCGGATTGGGTGAGGATTGTGAATAATGATTTAAATTTCAAAAATATTGTAACTCTCGAAGCTCTTAAAGGAAATAATACGATTTTTTAAAATGATTAAATTCATAATAATAATAATAATAAGAGTAAACTACAAATTTGGTTTATGTGGTTTGTTGAAAATAATATTTTTTATTTATGTAGTTTTGAAATTACAAGATGGTTTTGTAAAAAAATTTGGTTTAGGTAAACTAGCTGATAAGTTAGTTGGTAGCTGATAAACTAGTTTTTTAAAACGGTACTATGAGTAGTTTTTCAATAAGCTACCTTATAAGCTAGTTTATGGTTATCCAAACATGTACCAAAAAAACTAGCTTATGTACCAAACAATGCCTTGGTCTTTTTCTGATACTTGCTAAAAAATTCCGCAAGTAAGAGATATTTTCGTTTTTTATCGATTTTTTTGTTTTTTATCCAATCAAAAGCAATTTTATGATTTTGGTTTATGTGGTTTTTGATCGAGTAAAAAACCAAAAGATTGATAAAATGACGAAAATGCCCCTCATTTAACGGAATTTATTAAACGATCGTTGGAGAAATGGACCAAATCCAAACGATTTTGCAAACCATGATTGTCATCTTGTAATTTCGAAACTGCAGGGACGAAAAAGGATTATTTTTTACAAACCAAGAGGACTAAATTTAGGTGGATCCGATCCGACCATCCAATAGATTTTACTTTATGTTATCCTATCCAATCTAATTAACATTGGATATCCGGTACGATCCAATCCAATCCAATGGATAGTTAGGTCAGATTGATTTCATTCAATGGATATTATTATTGGTTATCTATTTGATCGAATTGGATACGTCTTCGTTTTGTCAGGTCATGGGGCTTAAAACGGATCCTCGTAGCAAAAGTTGTGGGCGTTTAAGCGCGACACTCATTTTTGGTCGATTCAGCAAAGGGGGTATCCTTTCTGTTTTCTCGTCCGGACCGACCTCGTCGGATTTCCAAGTAACTGTACATGGTCTATCTACAATGTAAATGAGAATGTTTTCACAAGAAATAACTTGAAAATAACCCGCTCTCGTGCAGGATATTGCCGAAGCCACACATTGGCTAAACCAAACGAACGAATATCATGCAGTTTATCGAAACCCGCTCAAATCATGGTGTATTTCCAGAAAGCGACCAATACATGACGTGATCCTCGTTCTAAGGTTCGTTTTGGCAGGTCATGGGGCTTAAAACAGATCCCCGTAGCAAAAGTTATGGGCGTTTAAGCGCGACACCCATTTTTGGTTGATTCAGCAAAGGGGGGGTACCTTTTGTGTTTTCTCGTCTGGACCGACCTCGTCGGATTTCCACGAAACTGTACATGGTCCATCTACATTGTAAATGAGAATGTTTTCACAAGAAATAAATTGAAAATAACCCGCTCTCGTGCAGGATATTGCCGAAGCCACGCTTTGGCCAAACCGAACGAACGGACATCATGCAGTTTATCGAAACCCACTCAAATCATGGTATATTGCCAGAAAACGACCAAGACATGACGTGATCCTCGTTCTAAGGTTCGTTTTGTCAGGCCATGGGGCTTAAAACGGATCCCCGTAGCAAAAGTTATGGGCGTTTAAGCGCGACACCCATTTTTGGCCGATTCAGCAAAGGGGGTACCCTTTGTGTTTTCTCGTCTGGACCGACCTCGTCGGATTTCCACGAAACTGTACATGGTACATATACATTGTAAATGAGAAGGTTTTCACAAGAAATAAATTGAAAATAACTCGCTCTCGTGCAGGATATTGCCGAAGTCACGCATTGGCCAAACCGAACGAACGAACATCATGCAGTTTATCGAAACCCACTCAAATCATGGTGTATTGCCAGAAAGCGACCAATACATGACGTGATCCTCGTTCTAAGGTTCGTTTTGGCGGGTCATGGGGCTTAAAACGGATCCCCGTAACAAAAGTTATGGGCGTTTAAATGTGACACCCATTTTTGGCCGATTCAGCAAAGGGGGTACCCTTTGTGTTTTCTCGCCCGGACCGACCTCGTCGGATTTCCAAGAAACTGTACATGGTCCATATACAATGTAGATGAGATGGTTTTCACAAGAAATAACTTTTAAATAACCCGCTCTCGTGCAGGATATTGCCGAAGCCACGCATTGGCAAAACCGAACGAACGAACATCATGCAGTTTATCGAAACCCACTCAAATCATGGTGTATTTCCAGAAAGCGACCAAGGCATGACGTGCTCCTCGTTCTAAGGTTCGTTTTGGCGGGTCATGGGCTTAAAACGGATCCCCATAGCAAAAGTTATAGACGTTTAAGTGCGACACCCATTTTTGGCGATTCAGCAAAGGGGGTACCCTTTGTGTTTTCTAGTCCGGAACGACCTCGTCGGATTTCCACGAAACTGTACATGGTCCATCTACATTGTAAATGAGAAGGTTTTCACAAGAAATAACTTGAAAATAACCCGCTCTCGTGTAGGATATTGACGAAGCCACGCATTGGCCAAACCGAACGAACTAGGGGTGAGCAAAACTCGACCAAACCCGAAAAACCCGAAAATACGACCCGTAAAACCCCGAAACCCCCGACCCACATAATCCGAACTAACTCGATCTCTGAAATCCGACATTTTTGACGGTTACTTGGTTCGGGTAGGGTCTCTATGCCCATAACCCGAACCCGTCCGAAACCCGAATAAGCTATTAATTGTTTTTATTTTTATCTATTTCTGTTTCCTAAAACCTAATCAAAGACGTCCATTAAAATTTGGATTTTTGAATTGTATGTTTTGTTTAATTTTTGACGTTTAAATTTGTTTTAATGTTTAGTCTTTAAGCATGAACAATGAAGAGTTTAGAGTTGAGACATTATAAGTTCATAACCATTATTGTAAGAGTGGATTTGTTAAGTTTTTATTCAAACTTTGTAGATTTATAAAATCTTAAAATTTCAGATGTGCATGTTTGATTTTTTTTAAAGTTTTTTGGTGCACAAGATGAGAGTTTAACTAATGTAGGGGATAGAGGAACAAATTATTCCATCAACCCGAAATCCGACCCGATTAAACCCGAAACCCGATGTTGTCCGAAACCCGAAATCCCACATACCCGATTTTGATATTCGGGGGCTATATGTCAAACCTGAAACCCGATCGGGTTATGTGTTTTCTCCCCTGACCCAACCCAACCCAACCCATGCTCACCCCTAGAACGAACGAACGAACATCATGTAGTTTATCGAAACCCACTCAAATCATGGTGTATTGCCAGAAAGCGACCCAGACATGAAGTGATCCTCGTTCTAAGTTCGTTTTGGCAGGTCATGAGGAGTAAAACGGATCCCCTTAACAAAAGTTATGGGCGTTTAAACGTGACACCCATTTTTGGCCGATTCAGCAAAGGGGGTACCCTTTGTGCTTTCTCGTCCGGACCGACCTCGTCGGATTTATAAGAAACTATACATGGTCCATGTATGATGTAAAAGAGAAGGTTTTCACAAGAAATAACTTGAAAATAACCCGCTCTCGTGCAAGATATTGCCGAATCCACGCATTGGCCAAACCGAACGAACGAACATCATGCAGTTTATCGAAACCCACTCAAATCATGGTATATTGCCAAAAAGAGACCAAGACATGACGTGATCCTCGTTCTAAGGTTAGTTTTGGCGGGTCATGGGCTTAAAATGGATCCCCGTAACAAAAGTTATAGATGTTTAATCGCGACACCGTTTTTGGCGATTCAGCAAAGGGGGTACCCTTTGTGTTTTCTCGTCCAGACCGACCAATACAGATTTCCACGAAACTGTACATGGTCCATCTACATTGTAAATGAGAAGGTTTTCATAAGAAATAACTTGAAAACAACACGCTCTCGTGCAGGATATTGCCGAAGCTACGCATTGGCCAAACCGAGCGAACGGGCATCATGTAGTTTATCGAAACCAACTCAAATCATGGTGTATTGCCAGAAAGCGACCAAGACATGACGTGATCCTCATTCTAAGGTTCGTTTTGGCAGGTCATAGGGCTTAAAACGGATCCACGTAACAAAAGTTATAGATGTTTAATCGCGACACCGTTTTTGGCGATTCAGCAAAGGGGGTACCCTTTGTGTTTTCTCGTCCAGACCGACCAATACAGATTTCCACGAAACTGTACATGGTCCATCTACATTGTAAATGAGAAGGTTTTCATAAGAAATAACTTGAAAACAACACGCTCTCGTGCAGGATATTGCCGAAGCTACGCATTGGCCAAACCGAGCGAACGGGCATCATGCAGTTTATCGAAACCCACTCAAATCATGGTATATTGCCAAAAAGAGACCAAGACATGACGTGATCCTCGTTCTAAGGTTCGTTTTAGCGGGTCATGGGCATAAAATGGATACCCGTAACAAAAGTTATAGATGTTTAATCGCGACACCGTTTTTGGCGATTCAGCAAAGGGGGTACCCTTTGTGTTTTCTCGTCCAGACCGACCAATACAGATTTCCACGAAACTGTACATGGTCCATCTACATTGTAAATGAGAAGGTTTTCATAAGAAATAACTTGAAAACAACACGCTCTCGTGCAGGATATTGTCGAAGCTACGCATTGGCCAAACCGAGCGAACGAGCATCATGTAGTTTATCGAAACCAACTCAAATCATGGTGTATTGCCAGAAAGCGACCAAGACATGACGTGATCCTCATTCTAAGGTTCGTTTTGGCAGGTCATGGGGCTTAAAACGGATCCACGTAACAAAAGTTATTGGCGTTTAAACGCGACACCCATTTTTGGCTGATTCAACAAAGGGGGGTACCCTTTGTGTTTTTTCGTTCGGACCGACCTCGTCGGATTTATAAGAAATTGTACATGGTCTATGTACAATGTAAATGAGAAGGTTTTCACAAGAAATAACTTGAAAACAACTCGCTCTCATGTAGGATATTGCCGAAGCCACACATTGGCCAAACCGAACGAACGGACATCATGCAGTTTATTGAAACCTACTCAAACCATGGTGTATTGCCAGAAAGAGACCAAAACATGACGTGATCCTCGTTCTAAGGTTCGTTTTGTCAGGTCATGGGCTTAAAGTGGATCCCCGTGGCAAAAGTTATAGACGTTTAATAGCGACACCCATTTTTGGCGATTCAGCAAAAGTGGTACCCTTTGTGTTTTCTCGTTCAGACCGACTTCGTCGGATTTCCACGAAATTGTACATGGTCCATCTACATTGTAAATGAGAAGGTTTTCATAAGAAATAACTTGAAAATAACCCACTCTCGTGTAGGATATTGCCGAAGCCACACATTGGCCAAACCGACGAACGAACATCATGCAGTTTAGCGAAACCCACTCAAATCATGGTGTATTGCCAGAAAGCGACCAAAACATGACGTGATCCTCGTTCTAAGGTTCGTTTTGGCAGGTCATGGGGCTTAAAAAGGATCCCCGTAGCAAAAGTTATAGGCGTTTAAACGCGACACCCATTTTTGGCCGATTCAGCAAAGGGGGGGGGGGTACCCTTTCTGTTTTCTCGTCCGGACCGACCACGTAGGATTTCCAAGAAACTGTACATGGTCCATTTATAATGTAAATGAGAAGGTTTTCACAAGAAATAACTTGAAAATAACCCGCTCTAGTGAGGATATTGCCGAAGCCACGCATTTGCCTAACCGAACGAACAAACATCATGCAGTTTATCGAAACCCACTTAAATCATGGTGTACTGCCAGAAAGCGACCAAGACATGACGTGATCCTCGTTCTAAGGTTCGTTTTGGCAGGTCATGGGCTTAAAACGGATCCCCGTAGCAAAAGTTATGGGCATTTAAGCGCGACACCCATTTTTGGCCGATTCAGCAAAGGGGGTGGTACCCTTTGTGTTTTCTCGTCTGGACCGACCTCGTCGAATTTCCACGAAACTGTACATGGTCCATCTACATTGTAAATGAGAAGGTTTTCACAAGAAATAAATTGAAAATAACCCGCTCTCGTGCAGGATATAGCCGAAGCCACACATTGGCCAAACCGAACGAACGGACATCATGCAGTTTATCAAAACCCACTCAAATCATGTTGTATTGCTAGAAAGAGACCAAGACATGACGTGATCCTCGTTCTAAGGTTCGTTTTGGCAGGTCATGGGGCTTAAAACGGATCCCCGTAACAAAAGTTATGGGCGTTTAAACGCGACACCCATTTTTGGCCGATTCAGCAAAGGGGGTACCCTTTGTGTTTTCTCGTCCGGACCGACCTCTTCGGATTTATAAGAAACTGTACATGGTCCATGTACAATGTAATGAGAAGGTTTTCACAAAAAATAACTTGAAAACAACCCGCTTTCGAGCAGGATATTGCCGAAGCCACACATTGGCTAAACTGAACGAACGAACATCATGCAGTTTATCAAAACCCACTAAAATCATGGTGTATTGCTAGAAAGAGACCAAGACATGACGTGATCCTCGTTCTAAGTTTCGTTTTGGGGGGTCATGGGATTAAAGCGGATCCACGTAGAAAAAGTTATAGACGTTTAATAGCGACAACCATATTTGGCGATTCAGCAAAAGTGTACCCTTTGTGTTTTTTCGTTCGGACCGACCTCGTCGGATTTCCACGAAACTGTACATGGTACATCTACCTTGTAAATGAGAAGGTTTTCATAATAAATAACTTGAAAATAACCCGCTCTCGTGCAGGATATTTCCGAAGCCACGCATTGGCCAAACCGACGAACGAACATCATGCAGTTTATCGAAACCCACTCAAATCATGGTGTATTATCAGAAAGCGACCAAGACATGACGTGATCCTCGTTCTAAGTTTCTTTTTGGCAGGTCATGGGGCTTAAAACGGATCCCCGTAGCAAAAGTTATGGGCGTTTAAACGCGATACCCATTTTTGGCCGATTCAGCAAAGGAGGTACTCTTTGTGTTTTCTCGTCCGGACCGACCATGTCGGATTTCCAAGAAACTGTACTTGGTCCATCTACAAGGTAAATGAGAAGGGTTTCACAAGAAATAACTTGAAAATAATCCGCTCTCGTGCAGGATATTGCCGAAGCCACGCATTGGCCAAACCGAACAAACGGACATCATGCAGTTTATCGAAACCCACTCAAATCAAGATGTATTGCCAGAAAGTAACTAAGACATGACGTGATACTCATTCTAAGGTTCGTTTTGGCAGGTCATGGGGCTTAAAAAAGATCCCCGTAGCAAAAGTTATGGGCGTTTAAACGCGATACCGATTTTTGGCCGATTCAACAAAGGAGGTACCCTTTGTGTTTCTCGTCTGGACAGACCATGTCGGATTTCCAAGAAATTGTACTTGGTCCATCTACAATGTAAATGAGAAGTTTTTCACAAGAAATAACTTGAAAATAATCCGCTCTCGTGCAGGATATTGCCGAAGCCACGCATTGGCCAAACCGAACGAACGGACATCATGCAGTTTATCGAAACCCACTCAAATCATGATGTATTGCAAGAAAGTAACCAATACATGACGTGATCCTCATTCTAAGGTTCGTTTTGGCAGGTCATGGGCTTAAAAGGGATTCCCGTAGCAAAAGTTATAGACGTTTAAGCGCGACACCTATTTTTGGCGATTCAACAATGGAGGTACCCTTTGTGTTTTATCGTTCGGAACGACCTCGTCGGATTTCCACAAAACTTTAAATGGTCCATATACATTGTAAATGAGAAGGTTTTCAGAAGAAATAACTTGAAAATAATTCGCTCTCGTGTAGGATATTGCCGCAGTCACGCATTGGCCAAACCGAACGAACTAGGGGTGAGCAAAACCCGACCAAAGCCGAAAAACCTGAAAATCCGACCCGAAAACCCCCGAAACCCCCGACCCACATAGTCCGAACTAACCCGATCTCTGAAATCCGACATTTTTTACGGTTACTTGGTTCGGGTAGGGTCTCTATGCCCATAACCCGAACCCGTCCGAAACCCAAATAAGCTATTAATTGTTTTTATTTTTATCTATTTCTTTTTCCTAAAACCTAATCAAAGATGTCCATTAAAATTTGGATTTTTGAATTGTATGTTTAGTTTAATTTTTGACGTTTAAATTTGTTTTAATGTTTAGTCTTTAAGCATGAACAATGAAGAGTAAGAGTGGATTTGTTAAGTTTTTATTCAAACTTTGTAGATTTATAAAATCTTAAAATTTCAGATGTTCATGTTTGATTTTTTTTAAAGTTTTTTGGTGCACAAGACGAGAGTTTAACTAATGTAGGGGATAGAGGAAAAAATTATTCCATCAACCCGAAATCCGACCCGATTAAACCCGAAACCCGATGTTGTCCGAAACCCGAAATCCCACATACCCGATTTTGATATTCGGGGGCTATATGTCAAACCTGAAACCCGATCGGGTTATGTGTTTTCTCCCCTGACCCAACCCAACCCGACCCATGCTCACCCCTAGAACGAACGAACGAACATCATGTAGTTTATCGAACTCACTCAAATCATGGTGTATTGCTAGAAAGCGACCAAGACATGACGTGATCCTCGTTCTAAGGTTCGTTTTGGCAGGTCATGGGGCTTAAAACGGATCCCCGTAACAAAAGTTATGCGCGTTTAAACGCGACACCCATTTTTGGCCGATTCATCAAAGGGGGTACCCATTGTGTTTCCTCGTTCGGACCGACCAATACGGATTTCCACGAAACTGTACATGATCCATCTACATTGTAAATGAGAAGGTTTTCATAAGAAATAACTTGAAAATAACCCGCTCTCGTGCAGGATATTGCCGAAGCCACGCATTGGCCAAACCGATGAACGAACATCATGCAGTTTATCGAAACCCACTCAAATCATATTGTATTGCCAGAAAGGGACCAAGACATGACGTGATCCTCGGTCTAAGGTTCTTTATGGCGGGTCATGGTCTAAAAACGGATCCCTGTAGCAAAAGTTATAGACGTTTAATCGCGACACCCATTTTTGGCGATTCAGCAAAGGGGGTACCCTTTGTGTTTTCTCGTCCGGACCGACCTCGTCGGATTTCCACGAAACTATACATGGTCCATCTACATTGTAAACGAGAAGGTTTTCATAAGAAATAACTTGAAAATAACCCGCTCTCGTGCAGGATATTGCCGAAGCCACGCATTGGCCAAACCGACGAACGAACATCATGCAGTTTATCGAAACCCACTCAAATCATGGTGTATTGTCAGAAAGCGACCAAGACATGACGTGATACTCATTCTAAGGTTCGTTTTGGCAGGTCATGGGGCTTAAAATGGATCCTCATAGCAAAAGTTATGGGCGTTTAAACGCGACACCCATTTTTGGCCGATTCAGCAAAGGGGGTACCTTTTGTGTTTTCTCGTCCGGACCGACCTTGTCGGATTTCCAAGAAACTGTACATGGTCCATCTACAATGTAAATGAGAAGGTTTTCACAAGAAATAACTTGAAAACAACCCGCTCTCGTGAAGGATATTGCCGAAGCCACGCATTGGCCAAACCGACGAACGAACATCATGCAGTTTATCGAAACCCACTCAAATCATGGTGTATTGTCAGAAAGCAACCAAGACATGACGTGATTCTCGTTCTAAGATTAGTTTTGGCTGGTCTTGAGGCTTAAAATGGATCCCCGTAGCAAAAGTTATGGGCGTTTAAACGCGACACCCATTTTTGGCCGATTCAGCAAAAGGGGTACCCTTTGTGTTTTCTCGTTTGGACCGACCTCGTTGGATTTCCACGAAACTATACATGGTCCATCTACATTGTAAATGAGAAGGTTTTCACAAGAAATAACTTGAAAATAAGCCGCTCTCGTGCAGGATATTGCCGAAGCCACACATTGGCCAAACCGACGAACGAACATCATGCAGTTTATCGAAACACACTCAAATCATGGTGTATTGTCAGAAAGCGACCAAAACATGTCGTGATCCTCGTTCTAAGGTTCGTTTTGGCAGGTCATGGGGCTTAAAATGGATCCCCATAGCAAAAGTTATGGGCATTTAAACGCGACACCCATTTTTAGCCGATTCAGCATAGGGGGTACCCTTTGTGTTTTCTCGTCCGGACCGACCTCGTCGGATTTCCAAGAAACTGTACATGGTCCATCTACAATGTAAATGAGAAGGTTTTCACAAGAAATAACTTGAAAATAAGCCGCTCTCGTGCAGGATACTACCGAAGCCACACATTGGCCAAACCGACGAACGAACATCATGCAGTTTATCGAAACCCACTCAAATCATGGTGTATTGTCAGAAAGCAACCAAGACATGACGTGATTCTCGTTCTAAGGTTCGTTTTGGCTGGTCTTGAGGCTTAAAACGGATCCCCGTAGCAAAAGTTATGGGCGTTTAAACGCGACACCCATTTTTGGCCGATTCAGCAAAGTGGGTACCCTTTGTGTTTTCTCGTCCGGATCGACCTCGTCGGATTTCCAAGAAACTGTACATGGTCCATCTATAATGTAAATGAGAAGGTTTTCACAAAAAAAATAACGTGAAAAAAATCCGCTCTCGTGCAGGATATTGCCGAAGCCACGCATTGGCCAAACCGAACGAACGGACATCATGCAGTTTATCGAAACCCACTCAAATCTTGGTGTATTTCCAGAAAGCGACAAAGACATGACGCGATCCTCGTTCTAAGGTTCGTTTTGGAAGGTCATGGGCTTAAAACGGATCCCCGTAGCAAAAGTTATGGGCGTTTAAGCGCGACACCCATTTTTGGCCGATTCAGCAAAAGGGGTACCCTTTGTGTTTTCTCGTCTGGACCGACCTCGTCGGCTTTCCACGAAACTATACATGGTCCATCTACATTGTAAATGAGAAGGTTTTCACAAGAAATAAATTGTAAATAACCCGCTCTCGTGCAGGATATTGCCGAAGCCACGCATGGGCCAAACCGAACGAACGAACATCATGCAGTTTATCGAAACCCACTCAAATCATGGTGTATTGCCAGAAAGCGACCAAGACATGACGTGATCCTCGTTCGAAGGTTCATTTTGGCAGGTCATGGGGCTTAAAACGGATCCCCGTAACAAAAGTTATGGACGTTTAAACGCGACACCCATTTTTGGCCGATTCAGCAAAGGGGGTACCCTTTGTGTTTTCTCGTCCGGACCGACCTCGTCGAATTTATAAGAAACTGTACATGGTCCATGTACAATGTAAATGAGAAGGTTTTCACAAGAAATAACTTGAAAATAACCCGCTCTCGTGCAAGATATTGCCGAAACCACGAATTGGCCAAACCGAACGAACGAACGAATATCATTCAGTTTATCGAAACCCACTCAAATCATGGTGAATTACCAGAAAGAGACCAATACATGACGTGATCCTTGTTCTAAGATTCGTTTTGGCGGGTCATGAGCTTAAAACGGATCCTCGTAGCAGAAGTTATAGACGTTTAATCCCAACACCCATATTTGGCGATTCGGCAAAGGGGGGGTACCCTTTGTGTTTTCTCGTCCGGACCGACCTCGTCGGATTTATAAGAAACTGTATGTAACACCCGTAAATTCCTGTCTGTGAAAGCCAACCCTTTGAGAAATTCTTGTTTCTTATCGTAGAATTTCATCCCCTATATGTTACCTATTTAAGCCTTATCGCGTCATGAGTGGTCTGTGCGGAAAATGGGAAGAAACGAGCCTCGGTACACTCTGGGCGATAGTGCCCTGGGCACAATCGCCGGGCACAATCTCCAGCGGGGGTGTGCCCGCGGTACGTTTTGGGCGATAGTGCCTTGGCACAATCGCTGGGCACAATCGCGGTCGGCCCCAGGGTCTTTTAAGAGTCGCGATTCTCAACCATTTCCCTCACTCTCACTTCTATCTTCTTCCCTTTTCTCTCCCAAACACCAAAACCGAACCCTAACCTATTTTGGGGGTTTTTCCTCCTCAAACCACATGTTTCTTCACCATCCAACTAGTTGGAACCTTGAACCACAAAACCTTCATCTTCATCTTCCTCGTCAAGTGCAACGGTCGGGAGCTCGGGTTGAAGTGTTGGATTGGGTGTTCTTGGAAGCCTCTTCGCCTTCAAGGGTAAGTTTTCTTGTAATAAGGTTATAAATGCTCCATTGGTGGTTTCATAAGGTTCGATATCTCCAATCTTGGATTTGATGGTTTTAGAGAAATTAGGGTTTTGATCTTGTTTGGGATCTTGGTATTTTATGATTGGAGAATGTTTCCTTGTGGTTGGTTATGGTTACTTATGGTTATTTATGGGTTGAAATGTTCGGATCTAGGTTTTAGAAGATTTCGGCTTGAGGATTCAAGCGGCCTCCAAAAGAGCTCGTTGGGTGAAATCTAGATTTAGCCAAAATCTAGCAAGGTGAGTTCAAGTTGATTTGTGACAACGTTGTACATACCAAAATGTCTATTTTAAAGTGTTTATGTGTTCTACATGAAATTATCAAATGTTGGGTTATTTGCTAATCCTTGATTATTTGAAGTATTTAACTTTACAAACTTTGTATAATACCCACATTTGGGATTTTTGGGCATTTTGATAAAGGTGTCACAAATGAATGTGTATTGAGGTCTCATTGCATAAATAAATCCTTGTTCAAAGAAATACACTTTTAAATGGTTGTCGGGTCTTATGTATTATTCATGAAATGGAATGCTTTGTAAAGTATTACTTGCACTTTTATGTGAGGTACTTGAAAGAATGTTTATAGTCTCATTCCATGATTTTCATTCTTACCAGCAGTTAAATTTGGAAAATGCATATTATGTGTTATGGGGCATTTGGAAAATATAAGAGTATAAGTTTATTTGGAAAATGGGCACCTTAACTAATGTCGAGTTTTGGAACTAATCTTACTTTTAGTCGTAGTGTTTGCATATTCGTGGGTCGAGTGCGTTTTATCGTTTTTTTATATTTCATTTATCAATGGGACAATGGGTTGCTAAGCCTGTGGCTTGGTATTTTTTTATTTGATTTGGGGTCTTTGGACAATTGTCCAGTTTTGGTAGCTCGACTTCGAGCCTTGTTGGGCCGTATGCGTATTATTTGGATCATTTGATGCATTTGGGAGTCATGACCCCGTATTTGGTTTATTATTGTTCCGGCGTTGGGACGATTAGTTTTCCACGTCGAGGCACGTTCGGCATCGGATTGGGTTATAAGTCCTTCGTGCTGCACGTTTAGGCTTCGGATTGGGTTATAAGTCCTACGTGCTCAAGTATTACGATATTAGATGAGGGGCTCGACATAGGAACCCAACGGGGTTGAACTCGAGTTTCCGTGGGTGTACGTTTAAAGCTACTGAGCCTGACATCTCTTGCGTGTACTTTTGTTTATATGACTAGTCATAACAACATAAAATGGGCTTACTTTGTGGACCGTCACATTTTATGGAATCGGGAATCCCCCGTCACCGAAAGGTGTTGTTTTTGGGTATTGAGTTTTATTATCCAAGTTTTCGGTGACGTTTTGTATATTTTGGTTTTACCCTTGATTTATGGGTTGAGTATTATGCCCCACCCGTGTTTTGGGTGTTTTGAAATTTAAGGTTTAACCGTACCTTCTTAAATGGAGAGTTCAATTTATATTTGTGCTTTGAGTGAGTTTTGGGTTAAAGCTAGTTTATGAAGAGGCGGTTTACATTGGTATCATCATTTTGTAGTAGTTTGATTTAGAAAATGTCCAAATTGGTGTTCTCCGTCTAAAATGCATATTATTGGAAAACGAGTCGTTTGCATATTCAAAGCATACCTTTTGAAAGATTATGATTTAAACTGCATTATCTATTTTCACAGATATCTTTATATATGTTGAAAACTCTTGAGCTCACTAGGCGTTAAGCCTAACCTTTTTATTTGTCGGCATGTGCATCAGGTTCCAGTTGGGTTTTGGTTCTAGAAGCCATGAAGAGTTGAGTCTTAGTTTTGTGCAAATGTAAGTAGTTGGTGAAGTCTTCCGCAATTTTGGAGATAGTGACTATTATGGGGTTTTAGTAGCACCCGTTCTTATCATAGACTTTTGTATAGAATGAATGTTTGTATTGAGATTAAATCTTAATTTGTGGTTGTAGTTAATTCCTTTATTGATGTATTTAGAAAATTTTAAATAAGTTGTTATTTCTAGATTTGAGGGTGTTACAAGTTGGTATCAGAGCTTAAGTTTGAGAGATTTAGGTATTGGTTTTTGGATGCCTAGACTCAAACTAGCGTACTTATAGGTGATTGAAAGTGAAGTTGCACATTAGGCGCCTTGAGATAAGATATCTTGGAGTTGATCAGGTCGCTAGAAACGAGAATTTGTCAAGGGTCGCAAGGATGATCATGTATGGTACGTTCATAATGGCACCTGGCCAGTGTTATGGTGAACCTACATATCACATGTGTATACTTGAACTACCTTAGTATGATGACCATTGGGGTAGTGAGAAAGTTTCTAAGCGAGTAATCTAAGGAAATGTTGATGTTTATAGCGATGTGACGTTGAAGTGATAGTTAAATGCGTTGAATGCATTAAGTTGATCATCTTGAATAAGAATTATTGGTTGGATTAGAACTATAAGTTCGTTAGACCAATTTTATTTCGAGGAGAAATTGTAAGTTAACCCAATTAGTGGGTTCGTGACTCTAAGATGTTGATGTATCCGGATGACAATAGTATGTCGGGAAAATGGAGGAGTGTAGTCCTGAGATGCTGAGTGTCGACCAAATTCATGCATGAAATTGTACATGGTCCATGTATAATATAAATGAGAAGGTTTTCACAAGAAATAACTTGAAAATAACTCGCTCTCGTGCAGGATATTGCCGAAGCCACGCATTGGCCAAACCGAACGAACGAACATCATGTAGTTTATCGAAACCCACTCAAATCATGATGTATTGCCAAAAAGGGACCAAGACATGACGTGATCCTCGTTCTAAGGTTCTTTTTGGCGGGTCATGGGCTAAAAACGGATCCCCGTAGCAAAAGTTATAGACGTTTAATCGCGACACCCATTTTGGCGACACCCTTTGTGTTTTCTCGTCCGGACCGACGTCGTCGGATTTCCACGAAACTGTACATGGTCCATCTACATTGTAAATGAGAAGGTTTTCATAAGAAATAACTTGAAAATAACCCGCTCTCGTGCAGGATATTGCCGAAGCCACACATTGGCCAAACCGACGAACGAACAACATGCAGTTTATCGAAACCCACTCAAATCATGGTGTATTTTCAGAAAGCGTCCAAGATATGACGTGATCCTCGTTCTAAGGTTCGTTTTGGCAGGTCATGGGGCTTAAAACGAATCCCCATAGCAGAAGTTATGGGCGTTTAAACGCGACACCCATTTTTGGTCGATTCAGCAAAAGGGTACCCTTTGTGTTTTCTCGTCTGGACCGACCTCGTCGGATTTCCAAGAAACTGTACATGGTCCATCTACAATGTAAAAGAGAAGATTTTCACAATAAATAACTTGAAAATAATCCTCTCTCGTGCAGGATATTGTCGAAGCCACGCATTGGCCAAACCGAACGAACGGACATCATGCAGTTTATCGAAACCCACTCAAATCATGGTGTATTGCCAGAAAGCGACCAAAACATGACGTGATCCTCGTTGTAAGGTTCATTTTGGCAGGTCATTGCTTAAAACGGATCCCCGTAGCAAGAGTTATGGGCGTTTAAGCGCGACACCCATTTTTGGCCGATTCAGCAAAAGGGGTACCCTTTGTGTTTTCTCGTCTGGACCGACCTCGTGGGATTTCCACGAAACTATACATGGTCCATATACATTGTAAATAAGAAGGTTTTCACAAGAAATAAATTGAAAATAACCCGCTCTCGTGCAGGATATTGCCGAAGCCACACATTGGCCAAACTGAACGAACGAACATCATGCAGTTTATCAAAACCCACTCAAATCATGGTGTATTGCCAGAAAGAGACCAAGAAATGACGTGATCCTTGTTCTAAGGTTCGTTTTTGCAGGTCATGGGCTTAAAACGGATTCTCGTAGCAAAAGTTATAGGCGTTTAAATGCTACACCCATTTTTGGCTGATTCAGTAAAGGGGGCACCCTTTGTGTTTTCTCGTCTGGAACGACCTCGTCGGATTTCCACGAAACTGTACATGGTCCATCTACATTGTAAATGAAAAGGTTTTCACAAGAAATAAGTTGAAAATAACCTGCTCTCGTGCCGGATATTGCCGAAGCCACACATTGGCCAAACCGAACGAACGGACATCATGCAGTTTATCGAAACTCACTCAAATCATGGTGTATTACCAGAAAGTGACCAAGACATGACGTGATACTCGTTCTAAGGTTCATTTTGGAAGGTCATGGTCTTAAAACGGATTCCCGTAGCAAAAGTTATTGGCGTTTAAGCGCGACACCCATTTTTGGTCAATTCAGCAAAAGGGGTACTCTTTGTGTTTTCTCGTCTGAACCGACATCGTCAGATTTCTACGAAAATATACATGGTCCATCTACATTGTAAATGAGAAGGTTTTCACAAGAAATAAATTGTAAATAACCCGCTCTCGTGCAGGATATTGCCGAAGCCACACATTGGCCAAAACGAACGAATGGACATCATGCAGTTTATCGAAACCCACTCAAATCATGGCGTATTGTCAGAAAGCGTCCAAAACATGACGTGATCCTCGTTCTAAGGTTCGTTTTGGCAGGTCATGTGGCTTAAAACATATCCCCATAGCAGAAGTTATGGGCGTTTAAATGCGATACCCATTTTTGGCCGATTCAGCAAATGGGTACCCTTTGTGTTTTCTTGTCCGGACCGACCTCGTCGGATTTCCAAGAAACTGTACATGGTCCATCTACAATGTAAATGAGAAGGTTTTCACAAGAAATAACTTGAAAATAATCCACTCTCGTGTAGGATATTGCCGAAGCCACGCATTGGCCAAACCGAACGAACAGACATCATGCAGTTTATCGAAACCCACTCAAATCATGGTGTATTGACATAAATCGACCAAGACATGGCATGATCCTCGTTGTAAGGTTCATTTTGGCAGGTCATGGGGCTTAAAACGGATCTCCCTAGCAAAAGTTATGGGCGTTTAAATGCGACACCCATTTTTGGCCGATTCAGCAAAAGGGGTACCCTTTGTGTTTTCTCGTCTGGACCGACCTCGTCGGATTTCCACGAAACTATACATGGTCCATCTACATTGTAAATGAGAAGGTTTTCATAAGAAATGAATTATAAATAACCCGCTCTCGTGCAGGATATTGCCGAAGCCACACATTGGCCAAACCGAACGAATGGACATCATGCAGTTTATCGAAACCCACTCAAATCATGGTGTATTGACAGAAAGCGACCAAGACATGACGTGATCCTCGTTCTAAGGTTCGTTTTGGCAGGTCATTGCTTAAAATGGATCCCCGTAGCAAAAGTTATAGCGTTTAAGCGCGACACCCATTTTTGGCCGATTCAGCAAAGGGGTACCCTTTGTGTTTTCTCGTCTGGACCGACCTCGTGGGATTTCCACGAAACTATAAATGGTCCATCTACATTGTAAATGAGTAGGTTTTCACAAGAAATAAATTGAAAATAACCCGCTCTCGTTCAGGATATTGCCGAAGCCACACATTGGCCAAACCGAACGAACGGACATCATGCAGTTTATCGAAACCCACTCAAATCATGGTGTATTTCCAGAAAGAGACCAAGGCATGACGTGATCCTCGTTCTAAGGTTCGTTTTGGCAGGTCATGGGCTTAAAACGGATTCTCGTAGCAAAAGTTATAGGCGTTTAAACGCTACACCCATTTTTGGCTGATTCAGCAAATGGGGTACCCTTTGTGTTTTCTCGTCTGGAACGACCTCGTCGGATTTCCAAGAAATTGTACATGGTCCATCTAAATTGTAAATGAGAAGGTTTTCACAATAAATAAATTGAAAATAACCCGCTCTCGTGCCGGATATTGCCGAAGCCACGCATTGGCCAAACCGAACGAACGGACATCATGCAGTTTATCGAAACCCACTCAAATCATGGTGTATTGCCAGAAAGCGACCAAGACATGATGTGATACTCGTTCTAAGGTTCATTTTGGAAGGTCATGGTCTTAAAACGGATCCCCGTAGCAAAAGTTATAGGCGTTTAAGCGCGACAACCATTTTTGGCCGATTCAACAAAAGGGGTACCCTTTGTGTTTTCTCGTCTGGACCGACCTTGTCGGATTTCCACGAAACTATACATTATCCATATACATTGTAAATGAGAAGATTTTCACAAGAAATAAATTGTAAATAACCCGCTATCGTGCAGGATATTGCCGAAGCCACACATTGGCCAAAACGAACGAATGGACATCATGCAGTTTATCGAAACCCACTCAAATCATGGTGTATTGTCAGAAAGCGTCCAAGACATGACGTGATCCTCGTTCTAAGGTTCGTTTTGGCAGGTCATGGGGCTTAAAACGGATCCCCATAGCAGAAGTTATGGGCGTTTAAACGCGACACCCATTTTTGGCCGATTCAGCAAAGGGGTACCCTTTGTGTTTTCTCGTCCGGACCGACCTCGTCGAATTTCCAAGAAACTGTACATGGTCCATATACAATGTAAATGATAAGGTTTTCATAAGAAATAACTTGAAAATAACCTGCTCTCGTGTAGGATATTGCCGAAGCCACGCATTGGCCAAACCGAACGAACCGACATCATGCAGTTTATCGAAACCAACTCAAATCATGGTGTATTGCCTGAAAGAGACCAAGACATGACGTGATCCTCGTTCTAAGGTTCGTTTTGGCAGGTCATGGGGCTTAAAACGGATCTCCGTAACAAAAGTTATTAGCGTTTAAACGCGACACCCATTTTTGGCCGATTCAGCAAAGGGGTACCCTTTGTGTTTTCTCGTCCGGACCGACCTCGTCGGATTTATTAGAAACTGTACATGGTCCATGTACAATGTAAATGAGAAGGTTTTCACAAGAAATAACTTGAAAACAATCTGTTAGTGTATTAATTGTATCCAAGATTTAATAGGAAAAGTCAAGCATGTAAAGTCAACAATGTCTAAGTCAAAGTTTGTAATGTCAAAGTCTTAGTAAATGTGGTTTAATCTTGTGAGTTTATCTTGGGTATAAATAGGCTTAATCCTTTGTAATAGTTAGGAGTTCACATTGTAATATTCATATTGTGAGATATATGACTTGAACGCTTTCTCTCTCTACACCCTCTCTCTAGTTCTTGATATTGTCATAATCTTGATTGAGATTGTGTGTTTGATTGCTTGATTTGATCTGGAATACAATTTCAATTGGTATCAGAGCTTTACCAAACAAATTCAGAAAGATCATCACATAAAAAAGATGGATTAATTTTCTGAAAATTTCAAGAACTCTAAAATCGATCACTGTTGAAATTTTCTGGAAATTTGCATTGAATCATTGATTTTCTGATTGTGAAAATGGTTCACCGGATTCATATTTTTTGATTGATTTGTTCTTGTCCACATGAATTCACAAATTAATCAATGAAACAAGTTGAATTGAAATTGTGGATCGAATTCTGGAAATTCAAGTTCATGCATATCGTATTTTTGGAATACGAAATTTAATCGAATTTGCATTATCTTGTTGTGATTAGACTGTTAAATTGTCTTTGTTTTGATCGATTATAGTAATTGATCACACTTGTATTCACACTTGCACAAGAATTCATCATTAGATCGTGTGAATTTTTTTTTGGAATTTTTTTTTGAATTTTGTTGGTAAAAACATCGAATACTGTGTTTTGGATCAGATTATGCTTTTGGATTTTGTTGGAATTTTTAGATACTTTGAATTGATAAAAACATGTTTATAATTGAATTTCAATTGTATTGATGTATTGTCAAGAATCAATTTGCAGATTTGAAGTGATCTGAATCGATCTGTGAAAACATGCAAGAACACACTAACTTCAAAGATGAAGAACACGCAAAGGTCCTGAAGAACACGCAAAGACCAAATCATTCGGTTTGCGCGTTTCAGTCTAGTTTGATTTGCGCATTCTAAACCATTCAATCTGCGCGTTCTGAGAAACACGCAAACCTTGACTTGCGAGTTTCAAAGATCAAAGCTTTTGCGCGTTCCACAGTCATTCAATCAGCGAGTTATGATTCAAATACAGTCTGCGCGTTTTAACAGCTTGCGAGTTCTATAGTTTAATTTCAAGCTGAAGCAATCTGCGAGTTTTAATTGACTCATTTTGCGAGTTTCAAGTTACATTAGTTGCGAGTTTCACTTCTCTGTAGCCTGCGAGTTCTGATTAAATTGGATCTGCAATTTCATGAAAAACTTTGCGCCAACACCAATCAAATTTGCGCCAATATCATAATCTTTGCGCCAACATTATCATGAATTCGAAGTTAAATTGATTTTTGATTGGTTGGTTACAAGTTAGTGGGGCGGTGGATGTTAAATATAATCAAATTGGAGGTGAAAATCATTCGGCGAGTTGTTTCTGTGAATCAAAATTGGATGTTAAATGAAGGATTTTGTGGTCGAAGGAATTTTCAATTAAACATGATTGTATTTTCAATTTCCAATTGCTCTGCGAATTTCATTTAAAAGTGGATCTGCGAGTTCTGCAAACCCGCAAGCCTCTACCTGCGAGTTCTATTGTTGAAGTCAATGCAGCTTGCGAGTTTCAGACTAATGTAACCTGTGTGTTTCAGCTCTATGCAACCTGCGAGTTTTGACAAAACACACAACTAGTGATCTGTGTGTTTCCAATTGAAATAATCTACGAGTTTCAACAGTCCATATGATCTGCATTTAGTTTGCGAGTTTGTGTTCATTAAGCTTGCGTGTTTCATGCCAAGTAGTCTTAGAGTTTATGAATTCAAGTTCAAGTAACTTGAGTGTTTAATCTGCAAGTTCTGAAAACACTCAATCACAGCTTGCGAGTTTGAATTCGAGTTTCAAATAATCTGCGAGTTTGATGATTCAAATAACTTGAGAGTTTCAAGGTTGAAAATCTGTATGGTTTGCGAGTTCTGAATTTCCTCAACAAAATGCAAGTGACTTGAGAGTTTGAATCCAAGCTATTTGAGAGTTTGTCCAAAACACTCAAGTCTCTATTTGAGAGTTTGTCTAGAACACTCAAGTCTCTATTTGAGAGTTTAAAGGTTACTACTTGAGAGTTTTTAAAACACTCAAATCTTTACTTGAGAGTTTCCTAAAACACTCAAATCTTTACTTGAAAGTTTTCTAAAACACTCAAATCATTAATTGAGAGTTTTCTAAAAACACTTAAACTCTTGATTTGCGATTTCCAGAGATAATTTTTTTTTTTAAATTTTCTGAGATTTTTTTTGGTGATCCAAGTTTGACTTTTAGTCAACATTTCTGATTGTTTTGGAACGATCATTCTTATCAAGCTAATTTCTCATTCAAGATGTCTACTACAGAGAGAAAGCAGATGATCAACAACAAAGATTTGGAGCCTATCATTTTAATTCCACATATCATAGTGGATGGAAATGAAATATCTCCAACTTTAAATAAATCTGTTTCAAATTCTAAATTGACAAACTCTGATAAAATTTATGTTTGTGCAAAATGTACTGATAATGATAAATCTGATTTTGCAGGTATTATCAGAGCAAGAGAGAAAGAGATTAAAGATAGAGATAAAATGATGGAAATAAAAGATAATACCATTCAGTCTCTTGAGAAAGTAATCAAGTTGAAAGAGTCCATAATTACGAAACTTCAAAGCCAACTGAAGACGACTGAACAAAAATCATCTGAGCTAAAAGATGAATCAGTTAAGCTTCAACAGAAGTTTAAGGCTTTTGAAGATCATATATCTGCTCTGGAGAAGAAGAATGTTGAACTGAAAACATGCCTCCAAGAAGATAAAGATAGATCAAATGTGAAGACATCTTCAACTCAACAGTCATCTGAACTTTCCAAGAAAACTCTCCAAGAAAAAAGGATTTAGAGCTGAGATGTTGAAAACTTTATAAGCAAGTGTTAGAATTCGAAAAGATAATAATAACTGAAAGAGACACTTTTGCGAAAGAAAGACAAGTTCTTGAAAACAAAATAACTGAACTTCCCAAACAGATTTCTACTCTACAAGACTTGCTTGAAAAGGAAAGACATATTTTCAAAGAAAAGAAGCAGTCTTTTGAGCTAGAAAAGAAAAATACTGAAAAGAGGAATACTGGGATTTTCAAAGATATTTAAGAGAAAAACAAGAACTTAGAGAAAGATTTTGAGCAAGAACGTTCACATTTTGAATCTGAGATATCTAAGCTCACATCCAGAATAACTGTTCTATCATCAGATGTCCAAAAATAACAGAAGGCCGGATCTGATTTGAAAATAAAGTTTGACACACTGACTTTTGAAAGAAACATTTTATCTGAAAAGATAAAAGACTTAGAAGCTGCAAACGTTGATTTGTCAGAAAAGATTACAGCTGATGTGATTGATCAATCACCTGTTGATAATTCAACAGAATCAGTCTGTTCTTTCAAAACAGCTTCAAGTTCTATTCATGAGAAAAATGTTTTGAAAAAGAAAAGTGTCAAATCAAACACTGTCAAAACAAGTCAGATAAGACCATCTAATCTATTCTATGACAAATCTGTCGATGGTTCAACAAATTTTTACGTTAAATCTCTTGGAAATAATTCAAAGAAAAATCAGATGGTCTGGAGAGTGAAGAGTTCTTCAGATGAAGAGAAGAATAAAGACAAAACATCTGTGTCCACAACCAAAGCCAAAAAGAATAGTGCGCATAAAGGTGATTTGTAACACCCTAAAAAAATTTGCGGAAATAAAAATCGAAATTCCGAAATAGACTAAACTTGCGGAATAAGGTATTACAATCCCAACATACAATGTTATACCAAACGGAGTATGGGTTAGACATAAACACGGTCAATAAATGAAGCATACAACGACAACCTACTAATCTACAATTGATTAACTAGATTAAGGTCGGGTGTCGCTATCCTTCCAAAATATATCTTCAAAAATCACTGGACGATGGTCACTAGATATCCTCAAAAGACCACTCACGACCCCAAGGTCGCTCCCTCAGTCCCGGCGTGCCCCACTGCTAAGATAACCTGCCACATGAAAATCAAGAGCAAGTGTTAGGCTAAAGCCTAGTGAGAACAAGCCAATAAGAAAATAGCACTAAACCCAAATCGATGTCACGCGGTGAGTATAGCCATGAGCTAAGTCAAGAAATCAAATAAACCATTAGTGATTAAACATGGTACAAATAACACCAAATCACATAACGAGCTCAACCCCTCTAGCTCTGTTGCTCAAAACACCAAGTCAACCCCTCTGGATCTATTCTTGAGAGTTCCCAAAACAGGGGGAACCCAAGCACATAATGGAATTACACCTTACTGCACCATGAGACGCTTCCCGACCGTATAGGCCCACACCTTACTTATCATGGCAACCCGATGCCTATTCCGTGCTAAAACGTGAACCAAATGCCCAAAACCGGGGACATAGGAACACAGTGCCTATGGATCCATTGCACAAGACTCAAAGCCAAAGCATGTCATTTTATATCATACTGACATTAAATCAAGCACATAAGCAATTCATATGAACAATGGCTCAATTCAATAAATCTGAATTCTTGTAAAGAAATGTGTAAATGATGGGATTTAGAAAACATTACCCAACAACAATATACCATACCAAAATCGTGATTATCCATAGTTCAACAATTACATGTATCACATAGCTTTTATAATATAGATGGATTTATTTTAAAAGACTCACCTCAGATTTCTTCCTGCTTATAGTCTGCTTCTTACGATCGCTTCCTACGACAACACCGATAAATCGGTAAGCCAAACTATAGACAACTCACTGACTCACAACTCTTGAATACCAAACACAACCTACTGCCAAAACAAAATACCGGTCGAGTATTACTACCGGTCGAAACCCCAATACCGGTCGAAACAACTTGTCGGTCGAACAACATATCGGTCGAACCATCATATCGGTCGAACCAACATATCGGTCGAACAACTTATCGGTCGAAACAACATATCGGTCGAACCATCATATCGGTCGAACCAACATATCGGTCGAACAACTTATCGGTCGAAACAACATATCGGTCGAACCATCATATCGGTCGAACCGACTTCCGGTCGAACCGACTTCCGGTCGAAACCGATCAAAACCATCCTCCCGGTCTTATTATGATGGGACGTTTACAGAACCCAGATCAAACTCAAAATACGTAAATCTCGAAATCAAACGGTTAAAAACCTTCACAGCGAGATTCTATACGGCAGATAACACTTAGATCAAAGCATTAAGCTAGATTCGTACCTTGATTTGGAGAAAATCGATCGACCTCTTTTTCTCCTGCTTCCTTCTCTCTCTCTCTGATTTCTTTAGAAATTAGATTTGTGATATTTAGAAAATATCTAAAACATGATTTATATTTATATAACTCAAGTTACATTTTACCCCCCCGAACTTCGGGTAAAGGTCAACTTTTCACCCAACTCCAAAATAGCGGGTGTTACAATCCTCCCCAACTTGGAGAAGATTTCGTCCTTGAAATCTCGGCTATGGAAAGAGGTGAGGGTACCTCCGCTTCAAGTCCTTTTCCGCTTCCCAAGTCACATTGGCACCCCGATGGTGCTTCCACTGAACCTTGACCATTGTGACTTCCCGGTGACGAAGCTTCTTCGTCTTCCTTTCCAATATCGCCTCAAGTTCTTCAACGCAACGATTTCCCTCATCCACTCTGATCTCGGAGAGTGGGATGACACTCTCCTCCTTTGCTAGACACTTCCGTAGATAGCACACGTGAAACGTGTTATGAATTCCCTTCATCTCTGGTGGAAGTTCCAGTTGATAAGCTTGAAGTCCTACCCGCTTAGTCACAGTGAACGGTCCAAGGAGACGGGGGCTCAACTTCCCACGTTTCCCAAATCTAATAATTCCCTTCCAAGGGGACACCTTCAACATAACCCGATCTCCCACTTGGAATTCCATGGGCCGTCTTTTCTTATCGGCATAACTTTTTTGTCGATCTTGGGCCGCCTTCATACGTTCGCGGATGCCCTTGACCTTGTCCGCCGTTTCTTGCACAACTTCAGGTCCGACGAACTGCTTTTCCCTTGCCTAGAGCCAACATACGGGAGTTCGACACTTGCGACCGTATAACGCTTCAAACGGTGCCATCCCTATACTCGAGTGGTAGCTATTATTGTACGCGAACTCTACCAAAGGCAGGTGCGTATCCCAACTACCCCCAAAGTCGATTACACACGATCTTAACATGTCTTCTAGAGTCTGTATTGTCCTCTCGCTCTGGCCGTCAGTTTGGGGATGGTAGGCCGTGCTCAACTTCACACGTGTACCCAATTCCTTTTGTAAACCGTCCCAAAAATGCGACGTGAACCGACTATCCCGATCAGAGACAATAGATAGTGGCACACCGTGTCGGGAAATTACTTCATCGATGTACAACTTCGCCAATTTATCCATTGGCAAGGTCTCCCGCATGGCCAAGAACTGAGCACTTTTGGTCAAGCGGTCTACTATAACCCAAATGGCGTCGTGACCTTTCAAGGTCCTTGGTAGCTTTGTCACGAAATCCATCGTGATGTGATCCCATTTCCACTCCGGAATTTCCAAGGATTGCAAACTTTCGTAAGGTCTTTGGTGTTCAGCCTTCACTTGTAAACAAGTTACACACTGTTCCACATAGCGTGCCACATCAAGCTTCATGATTGGCCACCAATAATGCAATTTCAAATCTCTATACATTTTCGTGCTTCCTGGGTGAATGGAGTATTTTGACTTGTGGGCATCTTCGAGAAGAAGTTCTCTATTACCCCCAATCTTAGGCACCCAAATTTGTCCATTGAAAAGTTTCACCCCTCGACTATCTTTAGTCAGCAAAAGATGTTGTTTTGCCATGACTTCTCCTTTGAGATTTTCTTCTAGCAAGGCTTCGACTTGCAATTTCTTGATTCTGTCAATGAGTGTTGAAGTTATTTCAATCCGTGCAAAGGTAGCACGAGAATTTTCCCCGCAGACTTTCCGACTCAAGGCGTCGGCAACAACGTTTGCCTTACCCGGATGGTAGAGCAACTCGCAGTCATAATCCTTCAACAACTCCAACCATCTCCGCCGCCTCATGTTTAGTTCTTTCTGATCAAAGATATGCTTCAGACTCTTGTGATCGGTGTAAAGAGTGCATTTCGTACCGTAAAGGTAGTGTCGCCATAATTTCAGTGCGAACACCACCGCTGCCAATTCCAAGTCATGAGTAGGGTAGTTGACTTCGTGCACTTTAAGTTGCCGTGAAGTGTAAGCGATCACCTTCCCTCTTTGCATCAGAACACAACCCAAACCCATCTTCGACGCATCGCTGTACACCACAAAATCTTCCGTCCCGTCAGGTAAAGATAGGATAGGAGCTTCACAAAGCTTATTTTGTAAGGTGCGGAACGCCTCTTCTTGACTCTCGGTCCACACAAATTTCACGTTCTTTCGGGTCAAGGCCGTCAGCGACGAGGCTATCTTCGAGAAGCCTTGTATGAATCTCCGGTAGTACCCTGCCAAACCTAGGAAACTTCGGATTTCAGACGGACTCTTGGGAGGTTCCCAATTCGTCATCGCCTCTATCTTTACGGGATCCACTTTTACTCCTTCCTTTGAAACCACGTGCCCCAAAAACTGTACCTCTGGGAGCCAAAAGTCGCACTTTGAAAACTTCGCGTAAAGCCTTTCTCGCCTTAACACATCCAACACTTCACGGAGATGTTGCTCATGCCCTTCTTCATTCTTGGAGTAAACTAGGATGTCGTCGATGAACACGATTACCGATTTGTCGAGGAACGGTCGACACACTCGGTTCATCAAGTCCATAAATATTTCCGGTGCGTTGGTTAGGCCGAATGGCATCACCAGAAACTCGTAGTGTCCATAGCGAGTTCTAAATGCTGTCTTTGGGATGTCGCTCTTTGCTACCTTCACTTGGTGATACCCCGATCGAAGATCGATCTTTGAGAAACAACCTGCTCCCTGAAGTTGATCGAACAGATCATCGATTCTCGGAAGTGGATACCTGTTCTTTACCGTCACTTTGTTCAGTTCCCTGTAGTCGATACACATTCTCATTGCACCGTCCTTTTTCTTGACGAATAGAACCGGAGCTCCCCAAGGTGACGAGCTCGGTCGGATGAAACCTTTCTCGAGAAGGTCCTGGAGTTGAACCACCATCTCTTGCATTTCGGTAGAAGCCAAACGATAAGTAGCTCGAGCAATAGGAGCTGCTCCTGGAATGAGGTCAATACGAAAGTCCACAACACGATCGGGTGGCAACCCGGGCAAGTCTTCCGGAAACACATCGGGAAACTCGCGCACCACCCTAACATCTTCTAGTTTCCGTTGGTCGAGTTTGGTATCGATAGCATAATCCAGGAAAGATAAACATCCTTTCGCCAAACACTTCCTAGCTTTGATCACTGAAATGATCGCCACATCGCCTTTCCTTCCTTCGCCGTAGATTATTGTCGCTTCTCCGTTTGCCACGGGTAGTCGAATCATTTTCTTTGAACATACAATTTCGGCCTGGTTCTTAGATAACCAGTCCATACCCACAACCACATCGAATCCGCCAATTTGCATAGGTAATAAGTTAATGGGAAATTTCTTTCCCTTAAGCTCTAAGATGCAATCTTTAAGAATATTATGAATTAGAACTTGACCTCCATTTGCTATTTCTACCACGACAGCATTCTCTAGCATACTCTTAGACATAGCAAGCCTTTGACAGAACAATTCGGATATGAACGAGTAGCTAGCACCAGAATCAAATAACACACGTGTAGGTACGGAATTTAGAAAGAACGTACCCGACACCACATCGGTCGATGCTTTAGCTTCCTCTGACGACATCTGGAAGGCCCTTCCGGTCGACCGTGGAGGTTCCATCTTCTTCCCGCCAAATCCCCCAGTCTTGAGTTTCGGGCACTCCGCCCTTACGTGCCCCGGTTCCTTACATTCAAAACATATTTGCCCCTTAAGAGAGCAATCTCGGAACGTGTGACCCGTCTTCCCGCACTTGTAGCACATTCCGGGAACAAAGTTTCATGGGCCAAAATGTTTGCTTCGGCACTTGGAGCACCACTTGGCATCACGTCTAGGATCGGCTCTCCGCGGAGCGCTGCTGTTGGCATAGAAAGGTTTCTTTGAGGGCATCGAGCTTCCCTCCCATTTCCTCTTCTCGACTTGGCGACTACTTTGATCCCTGCCGAGGCTGTAAGCATCCTCCATGAGTTGAGCTTCTTCCATTGCCTCCCGAAGGGTGGAGGTCTTTGTTACGCGTACCATCGACATCATGTCCGATGGGAGGCCCTTGATGTAAGCCTTGATCTTATCTTTCTCTGTCGGGACCAAGCGTCCCACAAAACCCAGCTTGTCCATGAAGAGACGGTTGTACTCCCTCACAGATATACCTCCTTTCTTCAAGTTCTGAAATTCCTCCATGATTCGATCCAACGACCTCTCGTTACAGTACTCTTCTAGCAGTTTCCCTTTGAAGGTAGACCAAGACAGTTGGTCCAGAACAGTCAGTTCAAGCGAAGCAGAGTACACATCCCACCAAGTAAGAGCTATACCCCGCAACATTCGGGAACCAAAGATAACCCTCTGCTCCTCCCCACATTCGCTTGAGCGAAAGGATTGCTCCATCTCTCGAACCCAGGCCATACAATCTAGGGGATTGTCCGAGCCCTTAAATTCTGGTGGTCGGCAACCCAGAAAAGCTTTGAACGTGCAAGTCCGCGCCGCTCGACTGACACCTAGGGCTGCAGTCACCACAGGGGAAATTACAGGTCCAGTACCCCCGGATCCTGCAACAATCACATTTTCTCTAACCGTTTCGGGCCTACGGTTGTTAGCGTCTCGGTCCTCAAGGAGTTTCAAGAATACTTCCTGCTGTTACGCCATGGCCCTATTCATGGCCAACATCATACGATCCATCATTCTCGTCTCTGCCGTCACTTCCTCGATAATAGGCTCTGCAGCCTCCAAATTGCGTCGTGGAATGTGCTCGGGTCCTCCACCAAGCACATTACTCACACACACTGTTTCCCCCACTACTGTCGCCAGCGGATGGTCGGCCGTAGGTATATCGGCCTCCTGGCCTTCTGGACGATTCCTGGTATTAACCATGGTTCTGCTGAACGCAATCATGCAAAAGAACGGGATAAGGATTACAGAAAACACGGAGAACATACTACTACACTTATCAATTATTATAACAACAGTAATTTAAGTATGCCCACGTAAAACATTTTCATAATAACGTTAGCTAAGTGAAATTATGAACATATAATACGTAAGAGTTCTTATTACCATTATCACAACTTTCAATTTGTGCAAGTTTCCGTTGACCCTAAGACCATCCTATCTTAGAAAGTCTACCCCATCTCACGAGTCATAGCTTAATAGTCTCGGCTTAAGTCTAGGCATCTTACAGTCATACCTAATTCACTTAAACCAAGGCTCTGATACCAACTTGTAACACCCTAAAAAAATTTGCGGAAATAAAAATCGAAATTCCGAAATAGACTAAACTTGTGGAATAAGGTATTACAATCCCAACATACAATGTTATACCAAACGGAGTATGGGTTAGACATAAACACGGTCAATAAATGAAGCATACAACGACAACCTACTAATCTACAATTGATTAACTAGATTAAGGTCGGGTGTCGCTATCCTTCCAAAATATATCTTCAAAAATCACTGGACGATGGTCACTAGATATCCTCAAAAGACCACTCACGACCCCAAGGTCGCTCCCTCAGTCCCGGCGTGCCCCACTGCTAAGATAACCTGCCACATGAAAATCAAGAGCAAGTGTTAGGCTAAAGCCTAGTGAGAACAAGCCAATAAGAAAATAGCACTAAACCCAAATCGATGTCACGCGGTGAGTATAGCCTTGAGCTAAGTCAAGAAATCAAATAAACCATTAGTGATTAAACATGGTACAAATAACACCAAATCACATAACGAGCTCAACCCCTCTAGCTCTGTTGCTCAAAACACCAAGTCAACCCCTCTGGATCTATTCTTGAGAGTTCCCAAAACAGGGGGAACCCAAGCACATAATGGAATTACACCTTACTGCACCATGAGACGCTTCCCGACCGTATAGGCCCACACCTTACTTATCATGGCAACCCGATGCCTATTCCGTGCTAAAACGTGAACCAAATGCCCAAAACCGGGGACATAGGAACACAGTGCCTATGGATCCATTGCACAAGACTCAAAGCCAAAGCATGTCATTTTATATCATACTGACATTAAATCAAGCACATAAGCAATTCATATGAACAATGGCTCAATTCAATAAATCTGAATTCTTGTAAAGAAATGTGTAAATGATGGGATTTAGAAAACATTACCCAACAACAATATACCATACCAAAATCGTGATTATCCATAGTTCAACAATTACATATATCACATAGCTTTTATAATATAGATGGATTTATTTTAAAAGACTCACCTCAGATTTCTTCCTGCTTATAGTCTGCTTCTTACGATCGCTTCCTACGACAACACCGATAAATCGGTAAGCCAAACTATAGACAACTCACTGACTCACAACTCTTGAATACCAAACACAACCTACTGCCAAAACAAAATACCGGTCGAGTATTACTACCGGTCGAAACCCCAATACCGGTCGAAACAACTTGTCGGTCGAACAACATATCGGTCGAACCATCATATCGGTCGAACCAACATATCGGTCGAACAACTTATCGGTCGAAACAACATATCGGTCGAACCATCATATCGGTCGAACCAACATATCGGTCGAACAACTTATCGGTCGAAACAACATATCGGTCGAACCATCATATCGGTCGAACCGACTTCCGGTCGAACCGACTTCCGGTCGAAACCGATCAAAACCATCCTCCCGGTCTTATTATGATGGGACGTTTACAGAACCCAGATCAAACTCAAAATACGTAAATCTCGAAATCAAACGGTTAAAAACCTTCACAGCGAGATTCTATACGGCAGATAACACTTAGATCAAAGCATTAAGCTAGATTCGTACCTTGATTTGGAGAAAATCGATCGACCTCTTTTTCTCCTGCTTCCTTCTCTCTCTCTCTGATTTCTTTAGAAATTAGATTTGTGATATTTAGAAAATATCTAAAACATGATTTATATTTATATAACTCAAGTTACATTTTACCCCCCCGAACTTCGGGTAAAGGTCAACTTTTCACCCAACTCCAAAATAGCGGGTGTTACAATCCTCCCCAACTTGGAGAAGATTTCGTCCTTGAAATCTCGGCTATGGAAAGAGGTGAGGGTACCTCCGCTTCAAGTCCTTTTCCGCTTCCCAAGTCACATTGGCACCCCGATGGTGCTTCCACTGAACCTTGACCATTGTGACTTCCCGGTGACGAAGCTTCTTCGTCTTCCTTTCCAATATCGCCTCAAGTTCTTCAACGCAACGATTTCCCTCATCCACTCTGATCTCGGAGAGTGGGATGACACTCTCCTCCTTTGCTAGACACTTCCGTAGATAGCACACGTGAAACGTGTTATGAATTCCCTTCATCTCTGGTGGAAGTTCCAGTTGATAAGCTTGAAGTCCTACCCGCTTAGTCACAGTGAACGGTCCAAGGAGACGGGGGCTCAACTTCCCACGTTTCCCAAATCTAATAATTCCCTTCCAAGGGGACACCTTCAACATAACCCGATCTCCCACTTGGAATTCCATGGGCCGTCTTTTCTTATCGGCATAACTTTTTTGTCGATCTTGGGCCGCCTTCATACGTTCGCGGATGCCCTTGACCTTGTCCGCCGTTTCTTGCACAACTTCAGGTCCGACGAACTGCTTTTCCCTTGCCTAGAGCCAACATACGGGAGTTCGACACTTGCGACCGTATAACGCTTCAAACGGTGCCATCCCTATACTCGAGTGGTAGCTATTATTGTACGCGAACTCTACCAAAGGCAGGTGCGTATCCCAACTACCCCCAAAGTCGAACTCTACCAAAGGCCGTTTCTTGAAATGTTCAAACCACTTCTGGTTCTCAAAAGGGTTCATGAATTTAGAAGTGTGATTTTAAATGTTTTTCAATTTTTGAGCGTTAATGTTTAACTGACCGTGTGTTTTCAAAGATCAATAGTTGCGTATTATCTTGTCTATATACTGTAAAGTATTCATACACACCGGTTCAGTCCTTCATTTGAAATTGTTATTACCATGTCTCTATATGAAACAATTTTCAATGGTAATACCCTCGTTTGATTTCACTGTTGTTGAGCATCATTCATCATTTTAATCTTTGAGCGTTCATTGCTAAATTGTTTATATTCGTTCATATAAACAAACTATCATTTTTTTTATACCCTAACCATTTTATTTGATATCTGATTGATACATTGTCAGATTCTCAAAACAATTCTCTTGATTTCGTTTTATTCATTCAATATCTTTGTCTTGAGAAATCTTCAAAGTACAATTGCTCAAATCTCATGAGCATATATTTTGACAATGTTATCATACATTTTGTGCTTAACTGTTCAGTTAAACTGCTGAGCAACTATTCTTTTTAGGACTTACATGGGATTCGTGTGAGAACTTAAACAGGACTTCCAAGGATTCACGTTAACCAGTGTTTCCTACCCAGGAAGTAATCCTAGAGTGATTGAGGGGTGAGGGGTCATAAATCAAAGAGTGGGGGAGATAACTCATCCGGTTGAGTTTTTCTCATTGTGTGGAGTGGAAAAATGTAAAAGAGAGTTTGGTTAGAAGTGAGCTTAAATGTTAAAAAGAAAGAAGGTGTGAGATCAGAGTTAAAAGAATGTCAGAACTCTGCACCAACCACTTTCTGAGTCGGGCAACCACATCTACTGATTGGTTCACATTCTTTGGTGATCATCATTGAAATAGTCAGTGAGCCCATGCCAACTCTCCTATAACCCCACCAGCCACTCGTTTATTTCTTAACAAAGAAATGTTTCATTTTCTTTGGGGACGCAACATATCTGCTATCTAGTATTCACTCGGAATATTTAGATATTGAAAAAGAAGGAAAGTTTCCCCACCTTCGCATCTCTTTCATGCACATTGAGTCCGTGTAATATCTGTTGCTGTCTCAACAGTTTACACATTTTGAGCCTGAAAAAGCTTAAGTAGCTTCAATAATTTCTACACTTGCACGTACACACAAGGAATATGTTTTCTTGTCATAACATACATAGAAAATTCCTTCGTGATTTTTTCGATGATTGAATGGAAGCCCTGGGGGAGTGAACATCACAAAAGCTCCTTTCCAATGTACATCCGTTGTACAAAGTGGCTCCGTGCTACTTACAGGCATACTAAGGGGGTGTTTACTTGGGGCTTAATGAGCTTAATGACAAAACCGACTTATTCACGCAGACGTTTGGAGTGTTTACTTGGGGCTTAATGACAAAACCGGCTTATTCGCGCAGACATTTCTGGCTTATTCACTAAGTAGGGGAAATATGTGTTGTCCCCATTAAGACACATCTTTGACATTTCTACCCTTTAAAAATAAAGACATGCCTACCCTCCTACTCAATAATCATGGAATAAAAACCTAGCTGCTCGATTTCACCTTCACTACTTGTTCGATTTTGATTTCACCTTCACCGCTCGTTCGATTTTACTGCTTCGAGTTCATTGCTGGTTCGATTACACTATTTCAATTCACTACTGGTTCGATTTCAACCCTAGACGATAATTTCGTTTGGTCGATTTCTCCAAAGGTAATGATTTTACTGATTGTTCGATACTTGTTTCTTCTCCATACTCGATTGTTGTTCCATACTTGTTTCTTCAGTCGATTGTTGTTCCATACTTATTTCTTAAGTCGATTGTTGTTCCATACTTGTTTTCTTCAGTCGACTGTTGTTCCTTACTTGTTTTCTCAGTCGATTTTTGTTCCATATTTGTTTCTTCTCCATAGTTGCTCGACATTTCTGCAATGTCGATTTCATACTTGTTTCATACTTGCTACTTTTTGTTTGAACTTGGCTACATTGTGTTTGAACTTGGAAGTTTATGTACTTAATGAATTTTTGTTTGATTTTTGGATTATATCAATGAATTTATGAATATATGGCTTAAAAAATAAACAACAATTTATAAAACAGCTTAAAATTCATATTCAGGGGTAAATTGGTCATTTCTATTATTCAGACTATTAATTCAGATAAAAAAAGTAAACAACAACATCAATTTATCCAGACAGACAAATTTATCCAGACAGACACATTTATCCATACAAGACTTAATGGAAAATTTGGTAAACAACCCCTAATTGTTTCATCTGTTGAATCAGGGTTACAACGTTCATTATATCTGAATTTGAAAAGATTCAGGTATATACAGTGCATGATTCAACTATTCAGATCAAAAAGGCGGAGAATGTCAAACTTACCATAAAAAGGGGAGATTGTTAGTTTCTTACAAAGGGGAAAATCAAAGAAAGTGTTGAAATTGAAGAGTTTTGATGATCATGATGTTCACAATCATCAAAAAGGGGAGAAATTTCTGAAAGATCAATTTCAAAGCCGAGATATCAAAAAGTGGAAGAAATTTATGAAAGATTCAAACTTCAAAACTGGTTTGAAGAAAAGAGATTTTCTAAAGATAATTCTGAAAGTCCAAACCAGATGAAAGTTCTGAAGATTCGTGAAAGTTTGTTTTTCCGAAGACTGATCGGAGATTGCAGAGAGGAAGATACATATTTGTCAAAGATTCCTCGAAGTTCCAAAGTTTTCAAAGGTTTGTTCAAGACATGTTGATTTTCAAAGATGCAAAGTGTTAAAGACTTTTCAAGATTCTTCAAAGACTGAAAGACTAAAGATTCAATGTCAAAGATAAAAGTTGAAGAATCAAGCACTGAAGACTAATGTCAAATTTTTATTAAATCTTGAATACAAAGGGGAAGATTGTTAGTGTATTAATTGTATCCAAGATTTAATAGGAAAAGTCATGAATGTAAAGTGAACAATGTCTAAGTCAAACTTTGTAATGTCAAAGTCTTAGTAAATGTGGTTTAATCTTGTGAGTTTATCTTGGGTATAAATAGGCTTAATCCTTTGTAATAGTTAGGAGTTCACATTGTAATATTCATATTGTGAGATATATGACTTGAACGTTTTCTCTCTCTACACTATCTCTCTAGTTCTTGATATTGTCATAATCTTGATTGAGATTGTGTGTTTGATTGCTTGATTTGATCTGGAATACAATTTCACAACCCGCTCTCATGCAGGATATTGCCGAAGCCACTCATTGGCCAAACCGAACGAACGGACATCATGCAATTTATCGAAACCCACTCAAATCATGGTGTATTTCCAGAAAGCGACCAAGACATGACGTAATCCTTGTTCTAAGGTTCATTTTGGCAGGTCATGGGGCTTAAAACGGATCTCCGTAGCAAAAGTTATAGCGTTTAAGCGAGACACCCATTTTTGGCTGATTCAGCAAAAGGGGTACCCTTTGTGTTTTCTCGTATGGACCGACCTCGTCGGATTTCCACGAAACTATACATGGTCCATATACATTGTAAATTAGAAGGTTTTCACAAGAAATAAATTGTAAATAACCCGCTCTCGTGCAGGATATTGCCGAAGCCACACATTGGCCAAACCGAACGAATGGACATCATGTAGTTTATCGAAACCCATTCAAATCATGGTGTATTGCCAGAAAGCGACCAAGACATGACGTGATCCTCGTTATAAGGTTCGTTTTGGCAGGTCATGGGATTAAAACGGATCCCCGTAGCAAAAGTTATGGGCGTTTAAGCGCGACACCCATTTTTGGCTGATTCAGCAAAAGGGGTACCCTTGTGTTTTCTCGTCTGGACCGACCTCGTCGGATTTCCACCAAACTATACATGGTCCATATACATTGTAAATTAGAAGGTTTTCACAAAAAATAAATTGTAAATAACCCGCTCTCATGCAGGATATTTCCGAAGCCACACATTGGCCAAACCGAACGAATGGACATCATGCAGTTTATCGAAACCCACTCAAATCATGGTGTATTGCCAGAAAGTTACCAATACATGACGTGATCCTCGTTCTAAGGTTCGTTTTTGAAGGTCATGGGCTTAAAACGGATTCTCGTAGCAATAGTTATAGGCGTTTAAACGCTACACCCATTTTTGGCCGATTCAGCAAAAGGGGTACCCTTTGTGTTTTCTCGTCTGGAACGACCTCGTCGGATTTGCACGAAACTGTACATAGTCCATCTACATTATAATTGAGAAGGTTTTCACAAGAAATAAATTGAAAATAACCCGCTCTCGTTCCGGATATTGCCGAAGCCACGCATTGGCCAAACCGAACGAACGGACATCATGCAGTTTATCGAAACCAACTCAAATCATGGTGTATTGCCAGAAAGCGACCAAGACATGACGTGATCCTCGTTCTAAGGTTCGTTTTGGCAGGTCATGGGGCTTAAAACGGATCTCCGTAACAAAAGTTATTGGCGTTTAAATGCGACACCCATTTTTGGCCGATTCAGCAAAGGGGGTACCCTTTGTGTTTTCTCGTCCGGACCGACCTCGTCGGATTTATTAGAAACAGTACATGGTCCATGTACAATGTAAATGAGAAGGTTTTCACAAGAAATAACTAGAAAACAACCCGCTCTCATGCAGGATATTGCCGAAGCCACACATTGGCCACACCGAACGAACGCACATCATGTAGTTTATCGAAACCCACTCAAATCATGGTGTATTGACAGAAAGAGACCAAGACATGACGTGATCCTCATTATAAGGTTCGTTTTGGAAGGTCATGGGGATTAAAACCGTTTCCCGTAGCAAAAGTTATGTGAGTTTAAACGCGACACCCATTTTTGGCCGATTCAGGAAAAGGGGTACACTTTGTGTTTTCTCGTCTGGACCGACCTCGTCGGATTTCTAAGAAACTGTACATGGTCTATGAACAATGTAAATTAGAAGGTTTTCACAAGAAATAACTTGAAAATAAGCCGCTCTCGTGCAGGATATTGTCGAAGCCACACATTGGCCAAACCGAACGAACGAACATCATGCAGTTTATCGAAACCCACTCAAATCATGGTGCATTGCCAGAAAGCGACCAAGACATGACGTGATCCTCGTTCCAAGGTTCGTTTTGACAGGTCATGGGCTTAAAGCGGATTTCCGTAACAAAAGTTATGGGCGTTTAAACGCGACACCCATTTTTGGCCGATTCAGCAAAGGGGTACCCTTTGTGTTTTCTCGTCTGGACCGGCCTCGTCGAATTTCCAAGAAACTATACATGGTTTGTTAGATCACAGTCTCATTGGATTCAAGATCATCCAAACTGAAGATCCAATCTGAAGCTAATGCCGGAAAGTCGACTCTCGATATTAAAGTCTAATGTCGTTTGTAATAAATAGTCAAAGTTAATTATTGTTTATTCTAAATATCTTATAAATAGATATTTAGATATTAGTTATATATAGTTTTAGTTAGTATATTAGTTAGATATAATATCTAGATATTGTTTTCTAGATATTACGTATGCTAGGTGAAGCAAGTGTGTCTAATACTCTTAGAATATCAAAAACAATACACACACAAAAGGTGTAAAACAAAGAGAAAACATAGAGAGCTTCAAAGATCAACCTTCTAACCATTTCTAGTAATCAATACAGGTTGGTAATCGTTAAAGGTGTTGTAATCTATAAAACTTGATAAACATTGTGGACCGATATGGTTCATATACAATGTAAATGAGAAGGTTTTCACAAGAAATAACTTGAAAATAACCCGCCCTCGTGCAGGATATTGCCGAAGCCACGAATTGGCCAAACCGACGAACGAACCTCATGAAGTTTATCGAAACCCACTCAAATCATGGTGTATTGTCAGAAAGCGACCAAGACATGTTGTGATCCTCGTTCTAAGGTTCGTTTTGGCTGGTCTTGAGGCTTAAAATGAATCCCCGTAAAAAGTTATGGGCGTTTAAAGCGACACCCATTTTTGGCCGATTCAGCAAAGGGGGTACCCTTTGTGTTCTAAGGTTCGTTTTGGCAGGTCATGGGGCTTAAAACGGATCCCGTAGCAAAAGTTATGGGCGTTTAAACGCGACACCCAATTTTAGCCGATTCAGCATAGGGGTACCCTTTGTGTTTTCTCATCCGGACCGACCTCGTCGGATTTCCAAGAAACTATACATGGTCCATCTACAATGTAAATGAGAAGGTTTTCACAAGAAATAACTTGAAAATAAGTCGCTCTCGTGCAGGATATTGCCGAAGCCACACATTGGCCGAACCGACGAACGAACATCATTCATTTTATCGAAACCCACTCAAATCATGGTGTATTGTCAGAAAGCGACCAATACATGACGTGATTCTCGTTCTAAGGTTCGTTTTGGCTGGTCTTGAGGCTTAAAATGAATCCCCGTAAAAAGTTATGGGCGTTTAAAGCGACACCCATTTTTGGCCGATTCAGCAAAGGGGGTACCATTTATGTTTTCTCGTCCGGACCGACCTCGTCGGATTTCCGAGAAACTATACATGGTCCATATACAATGTAAATGAGAAGGTTTTCAAAATAAATAACTTGAAAATAACCCGCTCTCGTGTAGGATATTGCCGAAGCCACGCTTTGGCCAAACTGACTAACGAACATCATGCAGTTTATCGAAACGCACTCAAATCATTGTGTATTTGTCAGAAAGCGACCAAGACATGACGTGATCCTCGTTCTAAGGTTCGTTTTGGCAGGTCATGGGGCTTAAAACGGATCCCGTAGCAAAAGTTATGGGCGTTTAAACGCGACACCCATTTTTGGCCGATTCAGCATAGGGGGGTACCCTTTGTGTTTTCTCGTCCGGACCGACCTCGTCGGATTTCCAAGAAACTATACATGGTCCATCTACAATGTAAATGAGAAGGTTTTAACAAGAAATAACTTGAAAATAACCCGCTCTCGTGCAGGATATTGTCGAAGCCACACATTGGCCAAACCGACGAACGAACATCATGCAGTTTATCGAAACCCACTCAAATCATGGTGTATTGTCAGAAAGCGACCAAGACATGACGTGATCCTCGTTCTAAGGTTCTTTTTGGCAGGTCATGGTCTTAAAACGGATCCCCGTAGCAAAAGTTATAGGCCTTTAAGCGCGACACCCATTTTTGGCCGATTCAGCAAATGGGGTATCCTTTGTGTTTTCTCGTCCGGACTGACCTTGTCGGATTTCCAAGAAACTGTACATGGTTCATCTACAATGTAAATGAGAAACTTTTCACAAGAAACAACTTGAAAATAACCCTCTCTCGTGCAGGATATTGCCGAAGCCACACATTGGAAAAACCAAACGAACGGACATCATGCAGTTTATCGAAAGCCGCTCAAATCATGGTGTATTGCCAGAAAGCGACCAAGACATGACATGATCCTCGTTCTAAGGTTCGTTTTTTGAAAGTCATGGGCTTAAAGCGGATCCCCGTAGCAAAAGTTATGGGCATTTAAACGCGACACCCATTTTTGGCCGATTCAGCAAAGGGGGTACCCTTTGTGTTTTCTCGTCTGGACCGACCTCGTCGGATTTCCACGAAAGTATACATGGTCCATATACATTGTAAATGAGAAGGTTTTCACAAGAAATAAATTGTAAATAATCCGCTCTCGTGCAGGATATTTCCGAAGCCACGCATTGGCCAAACCGATGAACGAACATCATGCAGTTTATCGAAACCCAATCAAATCATGATGTATTGTTAGAAAGCGAACAATACATGATGTAATCCTCGTTCTAAGGTTAGTTTTTGCAGGTCATGGGGCTTAAAACGGATCCCCGTAGCAAAAGTTATGGGCGTTTAAACGCGACACCCATTTTTGGCCGATTCAGCAAAGGGGGTACCCTTTGTGTTTTCTCGTCCGGACTGACCTCGTTGGATTTCCAAGAAACTGTACATGGTCCATCTACAATGTAAATGAGAAGTTTTTCACAAGAAATAACTTGAAAATAACCCGATCTCGTGCAGGATACTGCCGAAGCCACGCATTGGCCAAACCGAACAAACGGACATCATGCAGTTTATCGAAACCTACTCAAATCATGGTGTATTGCCAGAAAATGACCAAGACATGACGTTATCCTCGTTCTAAGGTTCGTTTTGGAAGGTCATGGTTATAAAACGGATCCCTGTAGCAAAAGTTATGGGCATTTAAGCGCGACACCCATTTTTGCCGATTCAGCAAAGGGGTACCCTTTATACTTTCTCGTTCGGACCGACCTCGTCGGATTTCTACGAAACCGTGCATGGTACATATACATTGTAAATGAGACGGTTTTCACAAGAAATAAGTTGAAAATAACCCGCTCTCGTGCAGGATATTGCCGAAGCCACACATTGAACAAACCGAACGAACGAACATCATGCAGTTTATCGAAACCCACTCAAATCATGGTGTATTGCCAGAAAGCGACCAATACATAACATGATCCTCGTTCTAAAGTTCATTTTTACGGGTCATAGGCTTAAAACGGATTCCCGTAGCAAAAGTTATGGATGTTTAAGCGTGACCCCCATTTTTGGCCGATTCAGCAAAGGGGGTACCCTTTGTGTTTTCTTGTCCGGACCGACCTCGTCGAATTTCCACGAAATTGTACATGGTCCATATACAATGTAAATGAGATGGTTTTCATAAGAAATAACTTTTAAATAACCCGCTCTCGTGCAGGATATTGCCGAAGCCACGTATTGGCAAAACCGAACGAACGAACATGCAGTTTGTCGAAACCCACTCAAATCATGGTGTATTGCCAGAAAGAGACCAAGACATGATGTGCTCCTCGTTCTAAGGTTCGTTTTGGTGGGTCATGGGCTTAAAACGAATCATCGTAGCAAAAGTTATAGACGTTTTAGCGCGACACTCATTTTTGGGTATTCAGCAAAAGGGGTACCCTTTGTGTTTTCTCGTCCGGAACGACCTCGTCGGATTTCCACGAAACTTTACATGGTCCATCTACATTGTAAATGAGAAGCTTTTCACAAGAAATAACTTCAAAATAACCCTCTCTCATGCAGGATATTGCCGAAGCCATGCATTGGCCAAACCGAATGAACTAGGGGTGAGCAAAACCCGACCAAACACGAAATACCCGAAAATCCGACCCGAAAAACCCCGAAACCCCCGACCCACATAGTCCGAACTAAGCCGATCTCTGAAATCTGACATTTTTTACGGTTACCCGGTTCGGGTAGGGTCTCTGTGCCCATATCCTGAACTTGTCCAAACCCATCCGAAACCCGAATAAGCTATTAACTGTTTTTATTTTTATCTATTTCTTTTTCCTAAAACATAATCAAAGATGTCCATTAAAATTTGGATTTTTGAATTGTATGTTTAGTTTAATTTTTGACGTTTAAATTTGTTTTAATGTTTAGTCTTTAAGCATGAACAATGAAGAGTTGAGAGTTGAGACATTATAAGTTCATAACCATTATTGTAAGAGTAGATTTGTTAAGTTTTTATTCAAACTTTGTAGATTTATAAAATCTTAAAATTTCAGATGTTCATGTTTGATTTTTTTTAAAGTTTTTTGGTGCACAAGACGAGAGTTTAACTAATGTAGGGGATAGAGGAAAAAATTATTCCATCAACCCGAAATCCGACCCGATTAAACCCGAAACCCGATGTTGTCTGAAACCCAAAATCCCACATACCCGATTTTGATATTCAGGGGCTATATGTCAAACCTGAAACCCAATCGGGTTATGTGTTTTCTCCCCTGACCCAACCCGACCCGACCCATGCTCACCCCTAGAACGAACATCATGCAGTTTATCGAAACTCACTCAAATCATGGTGTATTGCCAGAAAACGACCAAGACATGACGTGATCCTCGTTCTAAGGTTCGTTTTGGAAGGTCATGGGGCTTAAAACGGATCCCCGTAACAAAAGTTATGGGCGTTTAAACGCGACACCCATTTTTGGCCGATTCAGCAAAGTGGGTACCCTTTGTCTCTTCTCGTCCGGACCGACCTCGTCGGATTTATAAGAAACTGTACATGGTCCATGTACAATGTAAATGAGAAGGTTTTCACAAGAAATAACTTGAAAATAACCCGCTCTCGTGCAGGATATTGCCGAAGCAACGCATTGGCCAAACCGAACGAACGAACAACATGCAGTTTATCGAAACCCACTTAAATCATGGTGTATTGCCAGAAAGAGACCAAAAAATGTCGTGATCCTCGTTGTAAGGTTCGTTTTGGCAGGTCATGGGTTTAAAACGGATCCTCGTAGTAAAAGTTATAGACGTTTAATCGCGACACACATTTTTGGCGATTCAGCAAAGGGGGTACCCTTTGTGTTTTCTCGTCCAGAACGACCTCTTCGGATTTCCAAAAAACTGTACATGGTCCATCTACATTCTAAATGAGAAGGTTTTCATAAGAAATAACTTGCAAATAACCCGCTCTCGTGCAGGATATTGCCGAAGCAACGTATTCGCAAACCGACGAACGAACATCATGTATTTTATCGAAACCCACTCAAATCATGGTGTATTGTCAGAAAGCGACCAAAACATGACGTGATCCTCGTTCTAAGGTTCGTTTTGGCAGGTCATGGGGCTTAAAACGGATCCCCGTAGCAAAAGTTAAGGGCGTTTAAACGCAACACCCATTTTTGGCCGATTCAGCAAAGGGGGTACCTTTTGTGTTTTCTCGTCCGGACCGACCTTGTCAGATTTCCAAGAAACTGCACATGGTCCATCTACAATGTAAATGAGAAGGTTTTCACAAGAAATAACTTGAAAACAACCCGCTCTCGTGCAGGATACTGCCGAAGCAATGCATTGGCCAAACCGAACGAACGAACATCATGCAGTTTATCGAAACCCGCTCAAATCATGGTGTATTGCAAGAAAGAAACCAAGACATGACGTTATCCTCGTTCTAAGGTTCGTTTTGGAAGGTCATGGGCTTAAAACGGATCTCTGTAGCAAAAGTTTTGGGCATTTAAGCGCGACACTCATTTTTGGCCGTTACCCTTTGTGTTTTCTCGTCTGGACAGACCATGTCAGATTTTCACGAAAATGTACATAGTCCATCTACATTGTAAATGAGAAGGTTTTCACAAGAAATAAATTGAAAATAACCTGCTCTCGTGCAGGATATTGCCTAAGCCACGCATTGGCCAAACCAAACGAACGGACATTATGCAGTTTATCGAAACCCACTCACTCGTTCTAAGGTTCGTTTTGGCAGGTCTTGGGCTTAAAACGGATCCCCATAACAAAATTTATGGGCGTTTAAACGCGACACCCATTTTTGGCCGATTCAGCAAATGGGGTCCCCTTTGTGTTTTCTCGTCCGGACCGACCTCGTCGGATTTATAAGAAACTGTACATGGTCCATGTACAATGTAAATGAGAAGGTTTTCACAAGAAATAACTTGAAAATAACCCTCTCTCGTGCAGAAGATTGCCGAAGCCACACATTGGCTAAACCGAACGAACGAACATCATGCAGTTTATCGAAACCCACTCAAATCATGGTGTATTGCCAGAAAGAAACCAAGACATGACGTGATCTTCGTTCTAAGGTTCGTTTTGGAGGATCATGAGCTTAAAAAGGATCCTTGTATCAAAAGTTATAGACGTTTAACCGCGACACCCATTTTTGGTGATTCAGCAAAGGGGTACCATTTATGTTTTCTCGTCCGGACCGACCCCGTCGGATTTCCACGAAACTGTACATGGTCCATCTACATTCTAAATGAGAAGGTTTTCATAAGAAATAACTTGAAAATAACCCGCTCTCATGCAGGATATTGCCGAAGCTAATTGGCCAAACCGACAAACGAACATCATGTAGTTTATCGAAACCCAATCAAATCATGGTGTATTGTTAGAAGCGACCAACACAGGACGTGATACTTGTTCTAAGGTTCGTTTTGGTGGATTATGGGCTTAAAACGGATCCTCGTAGCAAAAGTTATTGACGTTTAACCGTGACACCCATTTTTGGCGATTCAGCAAAGGGGGTACCCTTTGTGTTTTCTCGTCCGGACTGACCCTGTCGGATTTCCACGAAACTGTACATGGTCCATATACATTGTAAATGAGAAGGTCTTCATAAGAAATAACTTCAAAATAACCCGCTCTCATGCAGGATTTTTCCGAAGCCACGCATTGGCCAAATCGACGAACGAACATCATGCAGTTTATCGAAACCCACTCAAATCATGGTGTATTGTCAGAAAGCAACCAAGACATGACGCGATCCTTATTCTAAGGTTCGTTTTGGTAGGTCATGGGGTTTAAAACGGATCCCCGTAGGAAAAGTTATGGGCGTTTAAACGCGACACCCATTTTTGGCCGATTCAGCAAAGGGGGTACCCTTTGTGATTTCTCGTCCGGACCGACCTCGTCGGATTTCCAAAAAAATTTACATGGTCCATCTACAATGTAAATGATAAGGTTTTCATAATAAATAACTTGAAAATAATCCGCTCTCATGCAGGATATTGTCGAAGCCACGCATTGGCCAAACCGAACGAACGAACATCATGCAGTTTATCGAAACCCACTCAAGTCATGGTGTATTGCCAGAAAGCGACCAAGACATGACGTGATCCTCGTTCTAAGGTTATTTTTGGCAGGTCATGGGGCTTAAAATGGATCCCCGTAACAAAAGTAATAAGCGTTTAAGCGCGACACCCATTTTTGGCGATTCAGCAAAGGGGGAACCCTTTGTGTTTTCTCGTCTGGACCGACCTCGTCGCATTTCCACGAAACTGTACATGATCCATCTACATTGTAAATGAGAAGGTTGTCTTAAGAAATAACTTGAAAATAACCCGCTCTCGTGCAGGATATTGCCAAAGCCACGCATTGGCCAAACCGACGAACGAACATCATGCAGTTTATCGAAACCCACTAAAATCATGGTGTATTGCCAGAAAGAGACCAAGAGATGATTTGATCCTCATTCTAAGGTTCGTTTTGGCAGGTAATGGGCTTAAAACGGATCCCCGTAGCAAAAGTTATAGACATTTAATCGCGACACCCATTTTTGGCCGATTCAGCAAAGGGGGTACCCATTGTGTTTTCTCGTCCGGACCGACCTCGTCGGATTTCCACGAAACTGTACATGGTCCATCTACATTGTAAATGAGAAGTTTTTCATAATAAATAACTTGAAAATAACCCGCTCTCGTGCAGGATATTGCTGAAGCCACACATTGGTCAAACCGACGAACGAACATCATGAAGTTTTTCGAAACCCACTCAAATCATGGTGTATTGTCAGAAAGCGACTATGACATGATGTGATCCTCATTCTAAGGTTCGTTTTGGCAGGTCATGGGGCTTAAAACGGATCCCCGTTGCAAAAGTTATGGGCGTTTAAACGCGACACCAATTTTTGGCCGATTCTACAAAGGGTGTACCCTTTGTGTTTTCTCGTCCGGACCAACCTCGTCGGATTTCCAAGAAATTGTACATGGTCCATCTACAATGTAAATGAGAAGGTTTTCACAAGAAATAACTTGAAAATAACCTGCTCTCGTGCAGGATATTGTCGAAGCCACGCATTGGCCAAACCGAACGAACGAACATCATGCAGTTTATCGAAACCCACTCAAATAACGGTGTATTGCCAGAAAGAGACCAATACATGACGTGATCCTCGTTCTAAGGTTCGTTTTTGCAGGTCATGGGGTTAAAACGGATCCCCGTAGCAAAATTTATAGGTGTTTAAGTGTGACACCCATTTTTGGCCGATTCAGCAAAGGGGGTACCCTTTTGTGTTTTCTCGTCTAGACCGACCTCGTCGGATGTAGCACCCGGTTTTTTGCAAAGTAAGTCTCCGTCCTTTGTTGGTAATCTCTCCACCTTCCTTCTATCTTTTTGAGTGAAATGTTGTGCTTTCGAACCTTAAGTCGACCAATGCGAGAATCTCGAGTTTTGACCCTTTTTTTGGTTCGGTACGAGTGGCGTGATTGTGACTCGCGATAGTGACATTGTCACTATCATGTGGAACAATCGCCGGGAGAGTACCACCCGCGGTACAATCCTCTCGAGAGTGCCCTCGCGATAGTGACAATGTCACTATCGCGTGGAAAGGTCGCCCGCGGCCCCTGTCTCCTAAAATGTCCGAATTTTCACCCAATCTTCTCATTTCTCACTTCTAATTCCTTCCCATTCTCTCCCAAACCATTTCCTCTCTTCCCCACAAACCCTAACCTATTTTGAGGGTTTTCTCCTTAAACCACATGATTCTTCATCATCTAGTTAGTTGGGATCTTGAACCCCAAAACCTTCATCTTCATCTTCCCCACCAAGCTCTTGGGGGTTTCATCTAACTTTTCATCATTTGAAGATTTGAAAGCTTATGGTTCGTTTTGGTGACCTACATGTGTTTTGGGTTGGTGGATTCAAGCTATTAGTTGAGGTAATCTTCTCCTTCTTCAAGTATAGAAAATTAGGGTTTTCGGGTACAAGATGAAATGTTCGTGTAAATACTTGGGGAACAATTCTAAGGGTTGAATATGATTATTTGTGATTGGAAATGTATGGATCTAGGTTTTGGAAGCTTGAGTTGAAGAGTTAAATTGGATGTCTTCGGAAAGCTTTGGGTGGGATCTATGCTTTTGGAGGCCAATGGTTGGGAATTGAAACCTAGGTTTAACTTAACCTATCAAGGTGAGTTCAAGTTGACTTGCGAAAACTATGTACATGCCAAAATGTGTATTTTGAAGTAAAAATGTGTTTTACTTAGTAATTGTCAAAGTGTGAGTATTTCGGTAAATTTTCATATTTGATAAACTTGGGTTGTGTTAATCTGTTGAAAAGCTTATATTTGGGATTTTGTACAATTAAGGTCTATTTTATGATTTATGCGCCTTTGATGATTTTCGTACAAACGAGGTCCAATTCATGATATATGCATTTTTGGTATATTTGGTTTCATAAACCCATTTGGAAAATGATATGTCCCAACCCGTGTCGAGTTTTGGGTAAATCACATCTTTTAAGTATATGTCTACATAAACGCCATTTAGATGCATTTCATCATTTGGGAAACCGTTAATTGTCGGTCAAATGGATTTTTGGCATTTTAGCTCGGTGTTGGCTTAAAAGAGTCTTGGGGATATTTGTCCGGTTTTAATGACTCGACGTAGAGTCCCATTTATGATTTACATATTAATGCACCTTGTTGCATACCGTTGTTAATTACATGTTCGAGTGCGTGATTCATTCATGTGTAGTCATGTAATCGTAGACTGTGTTGCATTGGATCCATAGGCACGTAAGTCAGTCTTATTTGATGGTCAATTGGGTGGTATGAGGTTGGACTATGGGACTCATGTTTATGACATTGTCCTTTCAAGTGTACACTAGGAGGGCTGAGTTCGGGTTGTGTTATCATGACAATGGGTAGTCCGCTGATAGGCGTTTTTGGGGCCTTCGCCTTGTTGGGGCAATGCCATAGTTGTATCCCCCTTGTGCCGAGCCTTTGGCGTATTCTCGTAATATTTGCTAAGGTCAGCTGTCTCTTTTGGTGTAGCTTGAAGGGAGTCGTAGGGGCACTTGGGCTTGCGTGTCGTGAAGTGTCATACGATTAACATTGTTTGAGTGACATACTTTTGTGTTCCTCCACTCTCAACGGATACGGGTATCCCCCGTTGTCGGCCCGTAGTATTTTGGATATTTAATTGTCCATGCTTTAATATTTGGATTTCATTCTATTTTATGGTTGCGTGAGTATTAATTCGAGTTACATGTTTTCGATGACGTACCATATCTTTATGGATTATTTTCCGCTATTTAAGGGTCGAGTATTATGCCCCACCCGTGTTTGAGTGTTTTGGGATATGAAGTGTTATCCACGTATTCACAAATTGGGTGTCGAATTATAATCCCGTTTTGGGTGAGTTATGGGTTGCATCGTTTTATAAAGAATGTGTGTTTGGGAGCATTGTCTTTAAAAATGCATATTATGCGGAAAATGTGTCGTTTTCATTTTTAAAGTAAACTATTTCGAAAGATCTTGATTTGAACTGAATTCTTTTCTTTTAAAAGATATAATCATTCATTTTAAAACTCTTGAGTTCACTAGGCGTTAAGCCTAACCTTTTTTATTTGTCGGCATGTGCATCAGGTTCCTGTCGGGGGTTCGGTTCTAGCAGTGCGTTGAGGAGTTGAGCCTTAGCTTATTGCAAGAGTAAGTAGTTGGTGAAGTCTTCCGTAGGTTGGAGATAGTAACTGTTATTAGGTTTAGTAGCACCGTCCTTATCATAGATTGTATGTATAGAATGAATGTGTGTATTGAGGTTAATCCTTAAATTGTGTTTGTAGACGAAGCAATTATTGATGTATTTAGAAAATTTTAAATTAGTTGCTATTACCAAGATTTGAGGGTGTTACAAGTTGGTATCAGAGATTAAGTTTGAGAGAATTAGGTATTGACCTTTGGATGCCTAGACTTAAACTAGCGTTCTTATAAGTGATTGAAAGTGAAGTTGCACATTAGGCACCTTAAGATAAGATATCTTGGGGTTGAGCGAGTCGCTAGAAACGGGAAACTTGTCGAGGGTCGTAAGGATGATTATGTACGGTACGTTCATAATGGCACCTGGTCAATGTTATGGTGAACCTACATGCTACATATGTAAACTTGAACTACCTTGGTACGACGACCGTTGGGGTAGTGAGAAAGTTTCTAAGCGAGTGGTATAAGGAAGGGTTGATGTTTATAGCAATGTCACTTTGGAGTGATAGTTAAGTGCGATGAACGTATTAAGTTGATCATCTTGAGTCAAATTCATTGGTTGGATTAGAACCATAAGTTTGTTAGAATGACTCTATTTCGAGGAGAAATTGTAAGTTAACCAATTAATGAGATTGTTGCTCCAAGATGTTTGATGCATCCGGTTGACTACAGTATGTCGGGTTATTGAGAAGCGTAATCCTAAGATGTGAGTGCCGACCAAGTTCATGCACTAAATTTATTTCTAAAATAAGTTTGCATAAATTGTTTTCTCATGTTCGCCAAACATAAAGTGATTTACATGGTCCATCTACAATTTTTGGCCGATTCAGCAAAGGGGTACCCTTTGTGTTTTCTCGTCCGAACCGACCTCGTCGGATTTATAAGAAACTGTACATGGTCCATCTATAATGTAAATGATAAGGTTTTCATAAGAAATAACTTGAAAATAACCCGCTCTCATGCAGGATATTGCCGAAGCCACGCATTGGCCAAACCGAACGAACGAACATCATGTAGTTTATCGAAACCCACTCAAATCATGGTGTATTGCTAGAAAGAGACTAATACATGACGTGATCCTCGTTTTAAGGTTCGTTTTGGCAAGTCATGGGCTTAAAACGGATCCCAGTAGCAAAAGTTATGGGCGTTTAAGCGTGACACCCATTTTTGGCCGATTTTGCAAAAGGGGTACCCTTTGTGTTTTCTCGTCTGGACCGACCTCGTCGGATTTCCATGAAACTGTACATGGTTCATCTACATTGTAAATGAGAAGGTTTTCACAAGAAATAAATTGAAAATAACCCGCTCTCGTGCAGGATATTGCCGAAGCCACGCATTGGCCAAACCGAACGAACAAACATCATGCAGTTTATCGAAACCCACTCAAATCATGGTGTATTGCCAGAAAGAGACCAAGACATGACGTGATCCTCGTTCTAAGGTTCGTTTTGGCAGGTCATGGGGCTTAAAATGGATCCCCGTAACAAAAGTTATGGGCGTTTAAACGCGACAACCATTTTTGGCCGATTCAGCAAAGGGGGTACCCTTTGTGTTTTCTCGCCCGGACCGACCTCGTCGGATTTCCACGAAACTGTACATGGTCCATATACAATGTAAATGAGAAGGCTTTCAGAAGAAATAACTTGAAAATAACCTGCTCTCGTGCAGGATATTGCCAAAGCCACATATTGACCAAACCGAACGAACGGACATAATGCAGTTTATCGAAACCCACTCAAATCATGGTGTATTGCCAGAAAGCGACCAAGACATGACGTGATCCTCATTCTAAGGTTCGGTTTGGAAGGTCATGGGGCTTAAAACGGATCCCCGTAGGAAAATTTATGGGCGTTTAAACGCGACACTCATTTTTGGCCTATTCAGCAAAGGGGGTACCCTTTGCGTTTTCTCGTCCGGACCGACCTCGTCGGATTTCCACGAAACTTTACATGCTCAATCTACAAAGTAAATGAGAAGGTTTTCACAATAAATAATTTGAAAAAAAAAACGCTCTTGTGCAGGATATTGTCGAAGCCACGCATTGGCCAAACCGAACGAACGTACATCATGCAGTTTATCGAAACCCAGTCAAATCATGGTGTATTGCCAGAACAAGAACAATCTATGGCGTGATTCTCGCTCTAAGGTTCGTTTTTATAGGTCATGGGCTTAAAATGGATCCCCGTAGCAAAAGTTATAGACGTTTAAGCGCGACACCCATTTTTGGCCGATTTAGCAAAGGGGGTACCCTTTGTGTTTTCTCGTCCGGACCGACCTCGTCGAATTTCCACGAAACTGTACATGGTCCATATACATTGTAAATGAGAAGGTTTTCACAAGAAATAACTTGAAAATAACCCGCTCTCGTTCAGGATATTGCCGAAGCTACGCATTGGCCAAACCGAACGAACGAACATTATGCAGTTTATCGAAACCCACTCAAATCATGATGTATTTCCATAAAGCGACCAATCCAAGACGTTCTCCTCGTTCTAAGGTTCGTTTTTATGGGTCATGGGCTTAAAACGGATTCCCGTAGCAAAAGTTATGGGCGTTTAAGCGCGCCACCCATTTTTGGTCGATTCAACAAAGGGGGTATTCTTTGTGTTTTCTCGTCCGGACCGACCTCGTCGAATTTCCACGAAACTTTAAATCGTCCATCTACATTGTAAATGAGAAGATTTTCACAAGAAATAACCTGAAAATAACCTGCTCTCGTGCAGGATATTGCCGAAGCCACGCATTGGCCAAAACGAACGAACGAACATCATGCAGTTTATCAAAACCCACTCCAATCATGGTGTATTACTAGAAAGCGACCAATACATGACGTGATCCTTGTTCTAAGGTTCTTTTTGGCGTGTCATGGGCTTACAACGGATCCCCGTAGCTAAAGTTATGGACGTTTAAGCGTGACACCCATTTTTGGCCGATTCAGCAAAGGGGGTACCCTTTGTGTTTTCTCGTCCGGACCGACCTCGTCGGATTTCCACAAAACTTTACATGGTCCATATACAATGTAAATGACAAGGTTTTCACAAGAAATAACTTGAAAATAACCTGCTCTCGTGCAGGATATTGCCGAAGCCACACATTGGCCAAACCGAACGAACGAACATCATGAAGTTAATCAAAACCCACTCAAATCATGGTGTATTGCTAGAAAGAGACCAATCCATGGCATGCTCCTCGTTGTAAGGTTCGTTTTGACGGGTCATGGGCATAAAACGGATTCCCGTAGCAAAAGTTATGGACGTTTAAGCGCGACACCAATTTTTGGACGATTCAGCAAATGTGGTACCGTTTGTGTTTTCTCATCCGGACCGACCTCGTCAGATTTCCACGAAACTATACATGGTCCATCTAAAATGGAAATTAGAAGGTTTTCACAAGAAATAACTTGAAAATAAACCGCTCTCATGCAGGATATTTCCGAAGCCACGCATTGGCTAAATCGAACGAACATATATCATGCAGTATATCGAAACCCACTCAAATCATGGTGCATTGCCAGAAAGCGACCAATCTATGGTGTGCTCCTCGTTCTAAGGTTTGCTTTGACGGGTCATGGGCTTAAAACTGATTCCCCTAGCAAAAGTTATGGACGTTTAAGCGCGACACCCATTTTTGGCCGATTTAGTAAAGGAGGTACCTTTGTGTTTTCTCGTCTGGATCGACCTCGTCGGATTTCCACGAAACTATACATTGTCCATCTACAATGGAAATGAGAAGGTTTTCACAAGAAATAAGTTGAAAATAACCCGCTCTCATGCAGGATATTGCCGAAGCCACGCATTGGACTAACCGAACGAACATCATGCAGTTTATCGAAACTCACTCAAATCATGGTGTACTGCCAAAGAGAGACCAGAACATGACGTGTTCCTCGTTCTAAGGTTCGTTTTGACGGGTCATGGGGCTTAAATAGATAGTACAATTTTCAACTAATTAATTTGGGTTTCAACCAATTGTTCATATAATTTCATAATTTATCAAAAAACACTATGTATAAGTATCAACTAAAAAACAATATCGTAAAATGTTATTATCTATGCATATTAGTTGGATGGTAGTTGGGATGATAATTGGATGGTCGTTGAATTGGATCAGTTCGATTTTATTGGATTCTAAAATGTCACCAAGAACTAACCAATCCAATTTGGAGGTTAAAAATTTTGGATCCAATCAAATTGCAATTGGATATCTGATTATTGATGGTTGATTCTAATTGATCGGACATTTTAATTTGGATTGGATAACTTTTTACACACCCCTATACATTAATATTGTTATGTGTAGAAAAATTATTTTGTTAAAATAGTTTATGTATTTAACAATTTTTTTTAATTTCATAACTATTTATTACTAATTATTAATATTTTCTTAAAATAACAAAATATTTAATTTGATATATAATTTTATAAAAAAAATTATCCAGTAATCAATATATAAACGAAAAACATGATATGGTTACACAAACAATTTCATTAAGTCTCAGGGCTTATAAGATTAGTCGACGCGCATGCAAACTGGTTTGAACACTCACGGTTAACAGAAAAAAAAACAACTTCATTAAGTTAGAAGGGTTCTCTGGGTGTGTGTTTTGAATTAATTATCTGATATCAAATCATCATATAATAGAATAAATTAGTTATAATAAAACCTGATTGCCGAAATAGCATTTATTTGTGATTTTTGTTGTTTGAAATTGGAATAATCATTTTTATGGTATCGAGTGTTTGGTAAACTTTGATTATTTAACAAAGTGATACGTAAAAGAAAGATATCTCAGTATTTATGTTATATTGACTGATAATCAACTTTGTTATATTTACTATTATATTGAAGATTAATATGCATAAATAATCAGAAAAAAAGTAATAATCACGATCATGTTGTCCAAACCCTAAAAGTTGATTATGTTGTCAAATAATTTCGAAACTTATTTCTAACACCTACTAAAGTTATACAAGTCGGATTGAATATGGGACCAATCCAGCTCAAAGCCCGTTAGTCCATGATTTTTCATATGACGATCGATTAGGAGCAGTGCAAAAAATAATCGATAATCTATATATCTGAAATAATTTAGTTTTTTATACTTGAAAAATTGTAAGTCCTAATAGTCAAATCGAATTAATAACATTTACGGAAGATTTATAAAAAATATATATGTTGTATAAGCTTAAAAAATATGATCAGTTGGGGCCGAAATTACTAGTTCAGTCCCATTTTTCAAGCTTAGAACCGGTTAACAATCATATCTTATTACGTGTCATATGTATTTTTATCTTGTTGACGATTATTTTGAATAAAGAAAATGACTTTTGTAAATGATTATTTTGAATAATTCAAAAGTAAATTATAAGAGCTCGGTTTTTGAGTCGATTGTATTAACAAAGTTTATAGAACATAATATATTTATGCAGATTTGTTACTATATGAACCAACTTTAATAATGGGAAAGTGTACTTTTTTGTTTATAATCAATAATAAACTACGTTTCGATACTTGAAAACATGTCAAATAACACTTTTAAAATGAAATAATTGTATTTTTTCTAATATTCATTGCTTTAGACACGAAAATATAAGATCAAATAAGTAAATACACGATCTAATCACATAACAATTGAGAAACACGGGTTAAAGGAGAAGTTCGACCCAAATGATCCTCATCGGCTGAAGTTGGACATATTATCTTCAATATATGTTGAAACCCCATTTTTTAAGAGCTAGTTTTGGAGTAATATTGTGAGAGTATATGGAACCCGTTGGATTACTTTCCAAAAGAATCATCGATGAAACAATGAAGTTCCAACATATATTGATGAGAAATGATCAAAGTCTAGCTGATGTGAGACTCTAACACCCCCCCCCCCCCCCTTCTTCAAATGAAAGTTAAACCAACAACAATTGTCCCAGAGTGTCAAGAGAGGGTAGATGGGTGAAGGGGCTAAAGAGTGGTATATCTTAGCTTTGATATGATACTATGTAAGAATATGTGAAACCTTATTAGATTACTCTTCAAAAAAAACCTTGAGGAGAGTAAAGGGTTCAAAACATATATTTAGGAGAAATGATACAAGTCTGTTTCTTCTAGAATGGAACTCACATATCTAACATGGTATCTCTGACCCTCCATCTGAAAGGGGCTCGACACTTTAGATCATCTGTATATGTTGGTACGTCTCTTCTTTCTTAAGCGCTCTTTCAGAGTAATCTAGTGGGTTTTTTTATATCCCAACATGGTATCAAACTCTAAATCTAAAAGAGACTCCACACTTTAAGGCATCTGCAAGTATCTAGCATCAATACATATTGTAACGTCTCTTCTCTTCTCAATAGCACTTTTATAGTAATCTAATGAGATTCCACATATCTAAACGTGATATCAAAAAGGGACTTGACACTCTACCACATCTGCACCTGTCTATCCTCAATATACACGTTGTAACATCTTTTTTTATTTTATTTTATCTTGAATTGTTTTTTAAAAGTGTTTTCTCCTACATGGTGCCTTTGGACACCGACAAAATAATACAAAAACTTGTTTTATCCTACACTGTTTTCTCCTACCTACCTTATCTCCATTTTACCAAACGTACCCTTAGAGTTATTTTGACGCAAGATAACATAGGCTATGTTTGACAAACTCGCTGATAAGCTAGCTTTTCAAAACGCTACTATGAGTAGCTTTTCAATAAGTTAGTTTATGATCATCCAAACATGTACCAGGAAAAAAAATCTAGCTTATACATAACATTATATCAGACCTTCAGTATACGGTTGAAACATTTCTTCTATTCTTTTATTCTCGATAACAAGATAGTTAGACATAGTATCGAAAAAAATTATTAAAATAAATAAATTACACGTGAAATACAACAAATTAATTAAATTAATTAACTAACCACAATTAATTAACAAAAAAAAAATCTTAGAAGCCATTGGATAGCTTAAGATGAACACCAAAATCTTTCTTCTTCATTGTTTTCTTGAATTGATTTGATGCTGCCTTCAAAACCTTCTTCCACCCCTGTTCCAAATTCATCAAATCCCCACAAAATCACTCACATTTTTTCACACAAATCAACTCGATTTAACGAAGAACAATAACGGGTCATCGTTACCTTTCTCCGATTCGGGGAAGAACAACCGTGATCTGCAACCGCACCACACGAATCCGAAGAAATCGAAACCGATTCCAATTGATCAAACCCTCTTAAACCCCCCCTTTTTCTCTTCATCATCATCTTCTTTTTCTTCCCGATTTTCGATTGAATCTTGAAGCAACTAAACACACACGAATCCGCAATCTTCCCCTTGATATTCGCCGTCATTTTCTTCATCGCCGCCCCCGTGTTTCCGATGCCGGTTTCGCCATCGCTGCATCCGCTACGGTGCCAGATCATCCCGTTGTGTTCATCGACATCGTACGAGAGCTTCCGCTGCAGATGTGGGGCCGGTGACGGTGGGTTCGAAGGGTGCGGGACCAATGGGGACCAAATCGAGCTCTGGGTGTAGTCGAAATCGAAGGCGGAGTTGTCGGGAAACTTGCGGAGAAGGTCGGTGGACATCGATGAGAGCATGTATTCGACGACCTTCATCGCCGGGATGCGGTGGCTGCCGCCGGAGGTGTTGGTCATGAGGGTTTCTGTCTCTTGTTCTTGGGGGATTGGTGGTTGGTTCGGGTTGAAATCCATGGGTGATTTGTTGGGTTTTTGATGGGTGGTTTGCAGATGGATTTTCATGGAGGAAAATTGAAGATAAAAGTAGCCGGTAAATGAAGAAGATGACAAAAACTAGCCGTTGGATGGATATTTGATTGACTGTTTTGTAAAAGTCAAAATTAGGAAGTATGGGCCTGAAAGCCCATGATGTTTTGGGCTGGGCTCATATTGATGTTTTGGGGGTATTCTTCAAAATGACCAATAAAATGAAAAATATAAAAAATAAATTATACTGTGTTTGGGTGAAGACAGGAATCATGTGAGAAATTGAGTTAGTGGTGAGAAGTGAATATGAACCGTTGATTTCTTTTAATCTCAAGTCCTCCCATGAATTGATCTGGTGCATCTCATAATAACGTGCGTCCATTTCTCATCCAACGGTTAATAATCACTTCTCATGTTTCTCACCGTTAACTCAACTTCTCAATGGAACCCGACCCATTTGGTAAAATGATCAGTTAAATTGTCAAAGGACTAAGTTGGGGAAGAGAAGAAAGGACCCGTATTATCAACAATATCGTAAAGTAGCAACTAAATAAAATACTGAGATACGATTAATTGTTATTTTGATATTAAAAAATAATAATACTAACATGAAATACTATAAATTAAGGTTCCAAATGACGTAAGACGCGGCGACGAGGTCAAGCTTAAGGAACCACGGTGAGCAAACACCATTTTTAATGCGTGACTAACTACAACGACAAATCCATACATCTCACAAACACACACACATATATAGCTTAATGAGTCAAATGATATTAAATCATTTAAATTAGGTTATATACTAAATACTAATAAGTAAGACAATAAAATAATAAAAGAAAATCAAATATCGTATTACAAAAACTACGTATTAGACCATAGAGTGACACATGCTTAACATGGCGTCAGACATGAACCTTGAGCCATGACAACTGCAGTGACAAGCCTTTTAAAACACTGTTAAAAATACAACAAAAAAATTTTGTATATCTGTGTGACCCTTCCATCTAGACGGTATGGTCATGAGAAGCATCTAGAATGTCATAATTCTTGTTTTTTGGTCGTTATTTGAAGAAAGCATCCAACTCTATTAATTTGTCATAAATACAAAATGTTTCAAAACAACTAAAGATTGTATAAGGGGCGGACCTACCCTTCCCTTCCCAAGGGGGTCCCGTGCACCCGCTCAAGTTCGTTTTGTAAGGGCGAAATTTTTTTCGGTACGTAAAGTGCACCCGCTCAACTACAGGGGGTGCTCCGTGATATATACGTTTTTTAGGGATGAAAGGTACACAAGTCCCAAAAAAACCAAAATTTACTCTCGAAATCAATCAAAAAATCGAAAAAATCTCTTGAAATCAATAAAAAAAATCCCTCGAATCAACACAAAAAAACCAAAAAAACCCCCCATCGAATCAACACAGAAACTTAAAAAATCCCTCGAAATCAACAAAAAACATAAAAAGTCCCCCAATAGGGGAATTCGGCTAAAACAAATCGACAACAATTTCTTAAGCTTTTCGTTTGTGCATCCGCTCACCTAAAATTTTGGATCCGCCACTGGTATAAAAGTCGATTTCATGCCCATTCTATGGTGAGATGGTGACTTATAGTTAGGGTGTATATGAGTTAGGTTGGACTGGTTGTGGCATTTAACCAACCAACATAATTATAGCGGTTTGAAAAAAATTGTTCCCAACCCGTTAAAGATTATAACCCAACCTAACCTTTGCGAGTCTGGTTAGTTGGGTTGGGTTGGCAGGTTAATACTATATATAAATTTATTCATCTTTTTTGGATTTTGGGTCACTACAACAAAAAGGGTTTATAGGACGCCACCAATTTCTGAACGTCCTAATAGACTGTTCTATAAGACTTAATTTATAGGACCATAAAATACAACGTCATTTTTGAAGATGTTGTAATAAGTTTAAACGACGCTTTTGGGCGTCTTAACAAGTTTTTTAAGATACTTTTAATACAAAAATCACATTAGTTATTGTATACGACAATTTTGAGAAAATGTCTTATAAACTCATTTTTTTTACAGGATATTTGTATTTATAGGACACTTGTTCAGATAGTGTCTTATAAAATAGATAATACGACTTTTTTTTTTTATAAATAAAAATGTCCTCAAAAACTTGTTAAGATGCCAAAAAACATCGTTAAATTTATTACAACGTCTTTAAATAATAATGTATATTTTTCTGATCCTACAAATTAAGTTTTATAAAGCGGTCTATTAGAACGCATAGAAATTTTTGGCCTCCTATAAACCTAATTTTGTTATAGTGGATTATTTAAGAGTATTGTCCTTCACTCGATTCACTTTTATACACGTATAAACAAAAAAACACCTAACAAGAGGTAGTCCCAAAACATATTCTATAAATTCATCAGTCACATAATTATTGACATGATTCCTATTAAAAGTGTAAAACAACAATAATTTAAAAGTACATAAACCAAGTGATACGCAAGCACAATACAATGACAATAATGTGGCGTTTGTTTTTTAAGAGGTCTGAAGTCTTATTTCATTTTTGATTAATAAGAGGTGGTGCTGAAGTCTGAAATTTGAATCAATAAGATTGTTTGTTTTTGTAACGTATGGAGGCGTTTTGAGAAAAAGAAGAGCATATGAAGTGAGGTGGCGATAAAAGGTTTTAAGAAGTTAGATCACCACTTCTTAAGTTCTTATTTCAGATGTATCTAAGAGTTAAGAGGTTCTGAAAATTAGAAAGAAAAAGAAAACAGTCTGAATCTAAAAATGTATGAATGATTCGTACATAAGAGCCAATAAGAGTTTTTTTCAAAAAAACGAACAACCCCTAAGTCAACTTACACATAAGTGGGTTTGGTTATTCATTTGTAGGCGAATGTTGTTAACTTGCATAAACAATGATAGTAGCAACTAGCAAAATCGATAATCGAATTTGAGAACTAGCCAAATTGATAAACAATATATTTAAAGCATGTTATATTATATGATCTTCTTCTACTTATTTTACTGTAAACAAAATAATTTTTCGAAAAACAAAAACAACTACGAACTAGTTGTACCACAAATAATATGTAGTGTATATACTAGTATAATGTATATAATTATATGTTATCGACGTTATATATAGTAGCAGCGGGTTGGGTTGAGTTGAGTTGAGTTTAGCTATGCCTAATCCAATTCCAACCCTATTAATCAACGGTTTGGCAGGTTATTTTTGGGTTGGATTGGATGGTTCGATCGGGTTTTTTGTGCGACCTTATTTAATTTAGGGCATCTCTAATAGATACTCCAAAATGAAGAATTAAAAGTCAAAATTTCCAAAAAAGAATCTATGTCCATCTCCAACAAATTCTTCATTCTGGAGATTACAATATTAATTATATTATTAAAATATTCAACACAATTCATAAAATATTATTTATCTCTTTTAGATATTTAATTTCAATCATTTTTGGATAATTCTCTAAATTAAGAGATTTCACCATATCTCTCATAATTTTTCCATTTTGAAGAATTTGTTGGAGCAAAAATATTTATTTTAAAGAATCTGTTGAAGATGTTGGTACAATACCATATCGATCGTTGTTAGCAAAACAAGCTATAAAGAAGTGCATAATTAAAAAAACAAGATCCCAAGAACAAAAATGAAAAAGATTGTAAATTTACAATGCCGAAAAGACCTCTGATCTTTCTTATAGCAATGATACACAACCGCACACATAAAACAAATCATCAACGATCGACAATATAAACAATATACAGAGAGATTAAAAACATAATATGGGAAATAACACGATAAACTATGATTATGTATAAATAAAATTCTTCAGTAGAAAAAACACATACTTCGGTATATAAAATACATATTTTATACAATAAAATTATTTTATATAAAAATTGAATAAGTAAATGATTGAAAATTTTGTTTCAATTAACACCAATGATTTTGATTAGGTAACATGGATTAGTTCCCTTTGCATAATGGCAATGATTAATCCAACCAAGCAAAACTAAACTAGGTTTATAGGGAACAATTATGAGTCACATAGGAAGACAAAGATCCACTCCACTACTAAGTGCATATGGTTGTCCTATGACTAACTACCTATACCTAAATTATGCCACTAATTTGGAACTACTCATACTTAAAACTGGTACTTGGGTTGTGACGTATTGATAAAGTCTTTGAGAATGTACTGGAAAATCTCATCTACCCAGAGTTCAAATCCAGATGTTGTCAAAGTCTTTGTGGATATGAGGTTCACCTGCGATGACTCCAAGCCATTCGTGGTCACCGGAGATTAGTTGATGCACATAAGCTAGCCCGGAAACCTACGGTTACCAAAAAAAAATCTTGGATTTACTCAATTGTCAATAAGACTTGGGCCTTTGAGGATTCTCCTCAGGTTTGAATTATGCAAGGCCACTGAGTATTTTTTGGTTGTTCTCTAGGGCCTTTGCGATTAATCAAGGTGTACGCAAGCTGAACCGGACACCCATAGTTAACAAAATTAAAAAAAAATATTGGGTTTGTTTTTTAGTGGTAATCAGTTCAAGTCTTATGATCATTAAAAGTTTGCCTGATTGTTAAGTTCGGGGTCTTGTAGGATCAGTAAAGGCACACACAAACAATCTTTGACACACATAATTATCCAAACATAAAAATAATTAGTTAAATGATTTTAAATGAGTTTTTAATTTTTTTTTACTCTTTAACGTTCAAAACCTTGAGTCAATATGTCTTTAGTGTAAACACTTTGTCCCCGTAAATCTTATAAAAAAACAATAGAATATACTTTACATAAGTGAATATCAGTATTATTTTTTTATTAAGATTCTTAAAGCTCCAAGAACTTCAATTTGGCTTCATGTATGGAGTCTAATAATATATTTGTGTTAAAAGACTCGTATTTTAATATCAATAATATTTTTTATGTTCATAAAAAGAGGAAAATGTGTCTAACTTATACAAAGAAGACGTTTAAATGAACCATCAAGGATTCACTGGATTGAAGAGAGTAAAAGGTGTCGATACTCAATAATGTGACCATTTTAATAAATATCATAAAAGAAAACATTGTGTTTTTAATTAGAAGATATATAATGTGGTCAACAAATGATTACGGGTTTTTACATAGTTACATTAATCTATTAATTATTCTTTTCGTTCTCTTATCTCGATTCAGTATTTATGTTAGTTATTTTCAAAGATAACAATTTTTGCCGCATTATTCGGTTATATTTTAACTGTAAATACTCAAATAAGAAAATTTTAATAACTTAGTTAAAAAAAGATGAATCAAATGGGTTAAACGGGTAAAAGTCGCCTAAAATATACCCAAATGCTTACAAACTTCTAAATCGCATTATTTTAAAAATTAAATCATTATTTGTAATTATATTTCATACATTATTTGTTGACAAAATTCAAGGAAACGGACAACAATGTGTTAGCAGATTGATTGAACCCTACTTATTTTAACCATATTTAAACACAAAACCGTGTTAACACAACACACAATTCATTCAACATGTTTATTTGTCACCTCCAACAATTATGATTAAAATTTAAAAAAAAACATATGATCAAATATAAATACTATATGATTACTATATTTTCTTTACCAAAAAAAATTATGAATCATTTTATATATTTTGTCATAATTTTTTATGGAAAAAAAAGAGGATGGTCCCAAATGGTATATAGAGATAAGTAGGGACATAGAAGTCAAAATCATGTGAATAAATGGTCAAATTTAATAAAATGGGTTGCCCATAGAAAGGCCAACATCCCATTTTCTATGACAATGGAGGCTTGCATAAAGAATGATAGTCTTATGTCTCCTCATAACCATCTTTTTGTCACCTTCTATCATAACAAATTGATTTTGGCCCTAATCATTGTTCTTCGGTTCCGGGCGACCCGATCCAATGGAATCTTGACGTGGGTCGAAAACGATAGCAGATAAAGATCAGTGCAGATGCGGTTCAGGGTCAAAAAACTCGTTTTTCATCATTTATGATTGCGTCGACCTTGTATGTGGAAATCTTAATTCAAGGTTCGTTTTGTAATAATGATTAGGTAATAGGGTACCATTATACTGAATGGTAGCTCAGCTGGTAAAGTCTTGGGTCTATTCTACATAAGTCACCAGCTCAACTCTCCTTAAAGATACTAGAGGGTTGTTTGGTTGTTAATTGTATAGACTCATGAGATTAATTAGTTGAGTTGCATACAAGCTGATTGGGCACTTATAGTTTCCAAAAAAGAAATTATGTGAATAAATTACCGAATTGGTAAAGGACAAAATAATGAATTTAGTTACTTTATAATTGTCATAAAAGCTTGATTGATCGAATACCACAATTGAGCTGTGCACTTAAACCACAATTCTAACATTAAAAGGAATAAGAGACCCCTTCATAAGAAAATGTATAATTTGACTTAAAATGTATAAATGAAAGTCTTTTTTTTTTTGGAAAGGGTGTCCTGGGCCTTTGGCCTAGACTAATCCCTTGGCAATGAAACCGACTGCTAAAGCATGCAGCCCTGAGGTTATACCCAGTGGCCATAAAGTTGCGAATGCAGGGAATTGAACCCGGGTTGAGCGCTATGAACTTCCTAGGTGATTACCGCTACACCACAAGCCTTGTGGTTTAAATGAAAGTCTTTGTAGTGACAAAAATGCCAATTAATAAGCAAAAATGAAGAAAAAAAATTGTGGACCATAACTATTCTCCTTAACATCTTGAAACAATTACTAATGGGTAAATATGTAATTTTGGAAATAAAAGTTTTCAAGAAAGAAAATGTTATATTTTTCTTGACAACTATACAACTCCTAAAATATAAATTATTATTGAAGGGTTTTTGGTTCAGCAGTATCTGAATTATTAGAAAAGCCAAGGTTTTTAGCATATCAAAGATTCAAATCTTATTAAATGTAAGGATGATGCGTGATTTCATCTGATGTGTATAAATGTTATATATTTTAAAATAAAGATAAATTGCTATACATTTTTGAAGAATGGGATTGAGATGAAATCCTAATACTCCCTCCATTCCAAAATAAGTGTCCATAATGAAAGACAAACAATTTTTAAAAAAATACGTAATTATTACATTTTTTTAATCAACTAAATGACTATTTTACCCTTAATAATAGAAAGAAAAACTTTTTCCATCTCATAATTAAGGGTAAAATAATAAAGTAAACACTTACTTTTAAAAGTGTACACTTATTTTGAGTCAAACTAAAATAAAAATATGAACAATTATTTTGAGATTATAAAAATCCAAAAATAAATTAAAAACATAAAAAAGAATTCATGATAAGTATAAGGAATAAATATACAAAGGAATAATGGTGCATTGTCCCAAGCACATGATCCATCATCAAATGTAAATGAGATGGTCCCAAAAGGGTATTAAAGTAATTTCACCTCATATCATTAGTTCACATGCATAGTTGACTATATAAACCCATTGGATGCTCATTCTCCATGCACCCAAAATCCTCAAAACATTTCAAGAAAATTTAGGGTTTGAGAAGATGGTTTCAAAGGTAGAGCAAGCAAAGGAAAGTCAACAACAAAAAAGTCAAAATCACCACCATAACGACTACCACCGGCGGCAATCGGTGATCCAAAAAGAGACGATAATGCAGTGTAACAAAGGCAACACGACCAAGTTCAAGAGAAGCACCTCCAATCTTGAAGACGACGGTGTTTCTTCAGCCATTCTGTTGCTGGCGTGCATCGCTTGCATCCCATGATCCATTTATGTGAAGTTCAAATCAACGATAACTTATATACATACATCTATATATATCAGTATATGTATATGTCTTTTGTAATTTCTTAGTTTATGTCAGTTACTAGCAAGTTTTCGCTAGGATTATTGTACTGTTTAGTGCTTATTACAATATTACATTCAAGAGAGTAATCGGATGAATAAGCATGATATGAATTTCAGTTACATTTGCTTAAACTCGTATAGAAATGTTGTATCGTGTTAGAAAATGTGTTTTTAGAATGCAAATTAGTTGTTTGCTATATGAAATCTGCATTGTTATTGCTTACCAACAAATTTTCAGTTATTTAATTTTTATTAAACTTGCAATGTTGTCCAATGCAACTTGTCATAAACTATACATATCGTCTTGAAGACTTGAATTTAAATCACATTTGTTTTTCCTGATGAATCATCATAAACCTATCGACAAATGAAAGACATCTGAGCTTGATTTATGAGGCAAACCTTGCTGATGGTTTATAATACGAAAGTTTCACGAAAATCGAATAGATAATATGCACAATTTAAGGTTAATTAATACAGGTAGGTAGTGATTCTGATACTATAACTAACATGGTGATACTTACACTGCGGTGTGGGCTAGCTCAAGGGTTGTCAGTTACAAAACCGTTTGCACAAACATAGTAATATTGTCGATTTTGCCCACAAGTTGCAACCCAGACTCACGATTATAAATACATATTTTTACTTTGATATATATAATATTTATATATGGCAGACGAACTTATACACGGACATACCTATATAGGAGCATACAGTGGCACATGCCACCACTTCATGGTTCTGTCGAAGGGGAAAAAATTATGTTTACAAACTCTTTGTACAAGTCTTTAATGGTGTTGGTAAATGTTGTTGCCTTTGTGCAAAGGCCTGGGTTCAAGTCCTACTTTTTTCAAATTTCTTAGTTTTTAGCTTAAATATTGGTGTTTTTTATATCCCTCTTGTTTTGAAAAAAAAATGTAGACGGGACTCAAACATGGTTACTTCTATGCAAGACAAGGAACCAACCAATAACAGATGTATACTCATTTTGTAAAAAAATTCTATAGATCTTTTTGCAGTTAAATTATGTTACAACTTAAAAAATTTCCTAGATTTGCCTCTGCTAGGGATGGAAACGAGGCAAGTATTGAGCGGGTAATGCATCCCCCATCCCCGACCCCGACTCCCATTTAAGCCCCTCGTCCCTGACCCCGCTCCAACTAATCCCCAATGGGTTCGGGTACCCGTTTAGTAAAAAAACAATGTATTTTAGAATTAAAATTATAATAAATCGTCAATATATTAATTACTAATATTGAAATATCAAATATATTTGTCATTTAATAATATATATATATTCATATATTTATTTATACACGCACTATATACACATATTAAATAAAATAAAAAAAATAATCAGGGGCGGGTAATGCCATCCCCTCCCCCGCCCCCACCCCGACTCCGCTTTGGGTATGAACATAAATCCCTATCCCCACCCCGTTATCCGTCAACCGGAGAATCCTTTCCCATTAGGGTAAAATTTCCATCACTAGCCTTTACACCCTCCTTATTTTTTGTGAAGTTTGAACACCTGACCTCTTGGAAAGTTGGCTTTACCGACAAGACAGTAATCCAGATACCGCTAAACCAAGGACCCTTTAATAATTAAACCCCCCATATTTATTGGATGGTCACCAAACATTCTTATTATATATTCTTATTGTGAGATTCACTTAAAATGTATGTTAATGTTAGAGTAAATTAATTAATATTGGAACTTGTACATTTTCTATTTTATAGAAGTACAAATGATGATATGCAATGAATGTATTCAATAAGAAGCAAGAACGTGGGGCACGTGGTAAATCCAGAAACTCACGTGCCACAGAATTCAACCACAAAGACTAGTTTGGGGTGTGGGGTACATTACATATATATATATATATATATATATATATATATATATATATACATATATATATATATATATACATATACAATGCACCTAATGGGGTTACATGCTATGGTCATGTGCCTTTGTTTTGTGAAGAACTAGACCAACAAAACTACTACTGTGGGCTTACATGCATGCACCCACAAACAAAAATCTCAATTTCTTCATATGTATTTTTGGATTTCATCATAATTAATGTAAAAGAGTAGGATTTAAGATTTCTTTCCATAATATATAATATATAGGCAGGGACGGGTCCAGAAAATTTTTTCATACGGTGACACCATATAACACATACAAAAAATAATTACAAAAAACACGGTTTTTATCGATGTGTCTTCATTTTTTTATCGGCGTTCAATATTGCCCGATGTGTTTTTAGCCTAATTCCACAATTTGTGTTTTTAGCCTAATTCCACAATTTCAAGGGATTTTTAAAGTTGCTTGCTTGATTTCGAGGAATTTTTAAGTTTTTTTTTTTATCGATTTTAAGAGATTTTTTCGGTTTTTTGGTTGATTTCGATAGTTTCTTTGGGTTTTTTGGTTGATTATGAGGTACGGTTGCACCTTCTTGAAATTTCCAAAATAATACGGTAGCACCTTTCAAAACGATACGCTTGCACCTTTCACGAACCTAAATTTTTTTACCCTTCGTCAGAGAAATAATACGATGGCACGTGCCACCGTATTCAACACACTAAGTCCCTCCCTGCATATAGGTTACTGGTTCGAGTCTTTTTAGGGTCATTAGATATTATTTTTTTGCAGTTATCTTTAGGGCAGGGGTAGACCTACATAGACCAATACGGTGGCATGAGCCATTGCTTTATGGTTCCGACGTAAGGGAAAAAAGTTATGTTTATGAAGAATGTACATTGTATTGTTTTATTGGGTGCCACAATATAGTTTTTGAAACTGAAGCTTTGACACGAGTCTTTAATGGCAGAGTTGGTAAAAGTTGCTCATACAACTATTTTTTTAACAGGAATTGTTGAATATCAAAAGCTTATTACACGGAATATCATTTTTTTTGAACGAGTTGAAGGAGTAGGCATTATTGGTGGAGATGAAGCAATAAATTGGGTTTGTTGGGACCAATGCTACGAGCTGCCAGAATACAATGGGATATTCGTAAAAAACCCCATTTCCGAGTCACACTTTTGTCAATTTTTTTAGTTTTCAACTTAAATTATGGTGTTTTTTTTATATGTTTTAGAAAAAAAATTACAGTATAAATTCAAATATGGGTCCTTTCTGTGTAAGGACAAGGAACCAACTAACCAATCTACAGTAATATTATTGTGAAATGTTTCAACATGTTTGTTTTTATAGTCAAAAATCAAAATGTGCCACCACACCTAGACATCTGTTAATAGCGAGACTATACTCTGTCCGTCCCAAAATAAATGTTTACATCATTGTTTTAGTTTGTCCAAAAATAAATGTCGTTTTCAAAAGTAAATGTCTACTTTCCATTCTGTTACTATAATTAAAGGTAAAATTGTTTCTTCGTTAATTAAAAAGCGTAATTACTACATATTCCTAAAATAAAATTGTGTCCAATTTTCATTGTGGAAAGATGGAGGGAGTATTTAGAACAATGATCTTCAAAACTTGTTGCAATTCAACAAGGGTTTAATTACCATTCCAATTAGAATGTACATTTATTCATACATTGTTCATAAATAAATGGTTGGACTATACCAGAAACCCGACACATATCGATTACCACCCTAATATTCTTCTCAAAAACCCACGTTTATGTCGTTCCATGCTCTTCATATCCTCGACTGCAAACAACGGAAACAAGTTACTAACTCCATATATATATATATATATATATATATGGACACACACATATAGGGGCATAATCAACCGAGAACCCCATATATTGTAAAACCGTATGAACTTTTATCGTAAAGTATTGTACAAATGAATTTTTCCATCTAAGGCTAGAATTTAAGATCATGTTAGCATATATTTCTTTTGCATTATGTTTGTTTCATATGTATTTGGTTCACGGTTGTGAAACTTCTTATTTGTATTTTTTGTTTCACAAACATGTAAAAAAATGTTCACATTGTGAAACCAAAAATACAACTAAAAAGTTTAACATTGTGAACCGAGTATATATATATGAAACAATCACATAGTGAAACAAATATATGTTACGCAATATATTTGCATTTATGTATATGCATTAATGAATATACTACACACACACACATATATATATACATGATCTCAAGATATAAATGCTTACTAACCTTTTAGTCTGCCTGCAAGATATAAAGCTTCTTCGGCAATCGGTCTCCATTGCTCAGCGCACGAGTAGTTGATTCCTAGACCGACGCTAAGCCCTCTCAACAATTGCACCGTCCGAAGAACAGAAAACAGTTCCTCCGGGAAACCCTAAACCAACATATCTGTTAGACTCCCACATCTACTAGGCTTGAATAACATCGATCGAGATTATGAATAATTTACGGGAAATTTTCAAAAACATTATTTTTTTTCTTTCTTCATGTAACGTTATTAAAAGTAAAAAAAATCGCATATATATACCCGAACAGCGACCTTCTTTATAGAAGAATCATCCGAAAACGGCTGCAAAACCTTGACTCCGTCCGGCAACTTCGTATCGAACATTACCTGAGCTAGCTTAAACAATTCTGCCCGTTCATTCGAACATAGACTTAACGTATCTATGCCAAGTTCCCTGATACAATTATACGTGTCAACTCCCAAATCGGAATTCGTATGAATTTTTTTTGGAGTATATAATATTTATATACGGCAGATACTCAAGCACACTGATCATTGGTGAGGTTTGAACCTTTGACCTCCTGTGAGGCTGAGCTCTATTGGTAACTGTAAGTCTGTAACATCTCAGGCTAACCATACCAGATATTGTCTGTTTTGTCCGCACATGTACTCATGGTTTTAAAACGCATCTATTCGAAGAGATATCCGGTCCCTTATGGGTGCGTTGGGTATCTGGACATGACAGGACAACTGTTCGGCGTTTGGTAAGACAAAACTGGACGGGACAAAACATAAACAGGTAAAATGACCAATTTACCCCTAATGAGTTGTTTATATCTTTTATATATTTTGATTAGTTTATGTAATGTATTAAATTATAATAAAATAAATATTTTTAATAATAAAATATATCATTAGAGATTTTCCGTCAAGAGGATTAAAATAACACCAAAATAAAAAGTATATTTAGTTTCCAGTTTTATTTTATACATTTTCTATGTTATTTAATTATTATTAATATTTAATAAATTACATAAATTAATCAAAATATAGAAACCGTATAAAAATAATATTAGTAAAATAAAAGTTTAAAGAGCACAAAATAAAATAAATAAAATTTAAAGAATGCATAAAATGTAAAGAGGAAGGCATATTTGATGTTTTAGAAGAGAATTAAGTTTTATTTTGAGGGTATATTGGTAAAATATAGGTTTGTTCCACCTTGTTCCATGAGTAGGGGTGGAACAGGATTGTTCCAGCTTGTTCCACTCTGTTCCTGTCTGTTCCACGTAAAAGTCATGTCAAACATGGAACAATGATTCCTGTTCTGATCTGTCTTGTCCAGTGTACCAAACGTACCCTATAAGACAACCTTTGTTCCCCTCCCCAACAAATGCCGGGTCACCTTTTGGTTAGAATTCATATAATTTGCATACATATATTTACCGGAATCCTTCTGACGCCTTCGTGTGATCGTTATCGGCTATAGCAAGAACCAAATTGGCGTAACCGAGCCTCAAGGCGTTCGGAAGATCTTTCACTTGTCCGTAGTCGAGCAGTGCAACCTAAAAATAATAGATAAAAACGATCAAAATAGAGCATGAAAAACATTAGATCCAAATATATTTCGCATTCGGTTTGCAGAATGCTTTTTTTTTAAGAAATTGGAATCATATGAAAGCGTTGAAATAGAATTTAATCATGTTTGACCATGCGTTCGGCTGGCAGGAATTGGAATAGAATCCTTCGGTTTAGTTTGCAGAATGCTAACTTCGGAATCGAAATTAAACTATGATAAATGACCAAAATACCCTTTTACAATATTCTTTTTTGTAAAATTACCATTTAATAGTTTTCCGGTTGTGATGCTACTCGTTGCTCCAAATATCATGTTTCAAGGCATCGACTATTCGACTTTATTCAGAAATTTAAAAAAAAAATAGAAATTTGATTGCGTGTTTACCTCCGAGCCTTTACAAATGAGAATATTCCCGGGGTGCGGATCCGCATGAAAGAATCCGCTCTTGAGTATCATTTGTCCGTACGCAAGAGTAAGACTTTTTAGGATGTTCCTGCATTTAAAGATAGCGTTTAGGGGACCTCTATCCCAAAGGGTAGAGCAATTGTTTCCGTGAAGATCCCAGTCTTGTGAAAACGCTCTTGCCAAAAAATATTAGTGACGACTTGAGGGCTTCAGAACATTTATCAAAAAAAGGTTGTTGGGATGCAACACTCACGCTCAAGCACACTTAACTGCGGAGTTCTAATGGGATCTGGTGCATTAGTGCTGGTATAATAACGGGTCGAGTTTAGTGATACAATTCAAGTAGAAAGTGGCAAACAAAATTTTTTTCATACTCTCTCGAGTCTGTGGAGCTTACTGCTTTGCTGCTGCCGCCATCTTACCGTCGGGATTTATTCCTCTTTTCATGATCTCGTCTCCGAGATTCAGGATCGGGACCCCATCCATGTATTCCATCACCAACACCCTCCTACGCAATTTATAAACGAAAGAAAATCAAAAATCGGATACGGGCATGTTTAATGACGAGAGGCATTTTAGACATTTGACCAACAGTCGATTACTAATATAACGTTTATCGTTACTCACCGGGTGACTGCACCCCGTATAACCCGTGGCACTTTAACGGGCGATTTACGGTTCACCGCGTGTAGAAAAGTTCTAATTCTATCCATGGCATCGGCTTCTCTTGTGAAATCGAATTCATACCCTATCTTGAATGACATTTAACGGAGACAAAATTAGCATATTACGGAAAAACGAGCATCCATAATAGCCGAATACGATTGGTGTTCACCTGTTTCTCCATTTCTTTACACACCGAGAAGAAATCAAATTTTACGTCCGTCTTTTGTATGCATAATGCGAAAGCTTTCAAATTCCGGAGATCGGTCATCATTAAATCTTGAACACCGGGATGTTGTACCTATAGCGTAGATAATGATTAGAAAAAGACTATATTACCTTGTATAATCGCAAACGAGTGATAACGAAGGCTCACCCTTGTAGATATTCCCTCAGTTTTAGTTTGTCTCAAAATAAGTGACTAATTTCCAATTCTACCCTTAATTATGAGATGGAAAAATTCCTTACTCCCTCTATTATGAACATTAAAAATGTTGGAGAAAGCTACAATTTTGTCCCTGTGGTTTGTCGAAAATAACATTTTTCGTCCCTACAGTTTCGAAATTACAAGATGGTGGATTTGATCCCTTCTTCTAACGGCCGTTAAAAAATAAGTTAAATGAGGGGCATTTTAGTCTTTTTATCGATTTTTTGTTTCTAATTCAATAAAAAACACATGAAACAAAATCATAAAATCGATTTTGATTGGGTAAAAGACGAAAAAATATCGATAAAAAGACGAAAATGCCCCTCATTTAACGGAACTTTTTAACGGCCGTTACTAGGGACCAAATTCAGACGTTTTTGCAAACCACGATGTCCATCTTGTAATTTCGAAACTGCATGGATGAAAAGTGTTATTTTCAACAAACCACCGGAACCAAATTTGTAGTTTACTCAAAATGTTATTTAGTTGATTAAAAAGTGTAATAAATATACATTTCTAAAACTGTATGCCTTTTCATTGTCGACATTTACTTTGGTACAGAGGAAGTAGTAGTTAGAACCGATGGCAAAAGGGGCTAGTAGGTGCAGTCGCCCCCCCACCCCCACCCCCACCCCACCCCACCCAAGATGATTAAAAAAAAGAGTATAAAATCGTAAATTTTCTAGCTTCGTCACTAATTAGAACCTCACACACCGAACCATTGTCTAGGAGGCTCACCTTGACAACAACATCATTCTTTCCGCCTTTTAGTCTAGCTCGATGAACCTAAATTGAAGAAGAAAAAAAAAAACCACGATATTAGATGTTGGTGATTGAATTCAATTCAATTCTTTCAAACACAAAAGCATCTTGAGTGAACCAACACTACGGGCCGAGCATATGGATTCACAAATGTTTTAGATTCAAAGCGTTGAATCTAAACGAAACAACCATTTATTTCGTGGGCCCTACTAACAAGCCGGGAGCGGGTTAGCTTTTAACGTAAGCAAAACCAAACCACACGAGACCAGTATATCTGGTGGGGTCTGGATGGGTAAGATGTAAGCATACCTGACCTCTACCCTAAAAAGTATAGCAGCACGAGCACGTTTTTAGTGTCATACAACCAAATATCTTCGGTGATAACAATTCAAAAAATAAGAGTGACTTGTAAAAACGAGCTACCTGTGCAATTGAAGCGGAGCCGATTGGATCCCATTCGAATCTTTCGAACATTTCATCGACGCTTTTACCCAACTCCTTCTCGAGAACAAGTTGCACCATGTTAGACGGTGTTGCAGGAGCTTGATCACACAGCGTAACTAACCTCCTCACCCATGCAGCCGGTGCTAAGTCTGGCTTCCCGAGAACTTGGGCAATCTAACAAATTTCCCAATTTTTTACATCAAGATTCAGACTTTATTACGTAATAAGTACTATAATTCTAGAATCAAGACAGACAAAATGACAACCCCCATGCATTAAGATTTCTTGGCTTTGCCGGGGGTTAGAACTTGCTTGTTTACCACCCAATTCGTCATGCAACAAAAATACAAATATCCAAACCGAATGCATCTTTAGTGTCGGAGTCCCACATCGGCTAGACGTAAATCATTTGTCCCACATCAGCTACACTTAAACTATTTATCCTCAATATATGTTGGAACCACCCTTCTCTCCCAAAGACTCTTTTGGAGAGTGATCTAATTGGGTTCTTTATATTTTTATATGGTATCAGAGCTAATGTCTATCACTCTAGGGACTCGACATTCCAGGACAATATGTATCCATCTAGCCTCTGTTGGAGGGGGGGGGGGGGGGGGGGGGGGGGTAAAATCCCACATCGGCTATAAAAAAAAACCATAATAACAACACTCAATCATAAAAAGACCCAAATTTTTGCATCAAACCAGCCCAATCCATCATATACAACAGAAATCCTAAAACCCAAATCAAATTACACATCAAGACTATAAAAAAGCCATAATAACAACATTCATCACAAAAAGATTCAAAATCTTTGATCAAGAACCAATCCAATCCATCATATACAACAGAAATCCTTAAAACCCAAATCGAATTACACATCAAGACTCTATAAAAAAAGCCATAATAACAACACTCAATCATAAAAAGACCCAACTTTTTGCATCAAACCAACCCAATCCATCATATACAACAGAAATCCTTAAAACCCAAATCGAATTACACATCAAGACTATAAAAAAGCCATAATAACAACACTCAATCATAAAAAGACCCAAAATTTTTAATCAAGAACCAACCCAATCCATCATATACAACAGAAATCCTTAAAACCCAAATCGAATTACACTTCAAGACTCCATAAAAATGCCATAATAACAACATTCATCATAAAAAGATTCAAAATCTTTGATCAAGAACCAACCCAATCCATCATATACAACAGAAATCCTTAAAACCCAAATCAGAATTACAGATCAAGACTCCATAAAAAAGCCATAATAACAACAATCAATCATAAAAAGACCCAACTTTTGCATCAAACCAACCCAATCCATCATATACAACAGAAATCCTAAAAACCCAAATCAGAATTACACATCAAGACTCTATAAAAAAAGCCATAATAACATCCATCCATCATAAAAAGATTCAAAATCTTGATAGATCCTAAAAACCCAAATCAAATTACACATCAAGACTCCATAAAAAGCCATAATAACAACACTCAATCATAAAAAGACCCAACTTTTTGCATCAAACCAACCCAATCCATCCATATACAACAGAAATCCTTAAAACCCAAATCGAATTACACTTCAAGACTCTATAAAAATGCCATAATAACAACATTCATCATAAAAAGATTCAAAATATTTGATCAAGAACCAACCCAATCCATCATATACAACAGAAATCCTTAAAACCCAAATCAGAATTACACATCAAGACTCCATAAAAAAGCCATAATAACAACAATCAATCATAAAAAGACCCAACTTTTGCATCAAACCAACCCAATCCATCATATACAACAGAAATCCTAAAAACCCAAATCAGAATTACACATCAAGACTCTATAAAAAAAGCCATAATAACATCCATCCATCATAAAAAGATTCAAAATCTTGATAGATCCTAAAAACCCAAATCAAATTACACATCAAGACTCCATAAAAAGCCATAATAACAACACTCAATCATAAAAAGACCCAACTTTTTGCATCAAACCAACCCAATCCATCATATACAACAAAAATCCTAAAAACCCAAATCAAATTACACATCAAGACTCTATAACAAAATCCATAATAACAACAATCATCATAAAAAGATTCAAAAATCAACCAACCTTGAGAAAGAACCCACCCATGTCAGAACACATGGAATAAACTTTTTCAGCTGCATACTCATGTTGTCTCTCCCACATTGCCTCTGCCTTCTCCACATCCTTCACAAGATTAACTCGAACCTGAAACACCTAACAACAACACCCACAAAAAGAAACCCTCAAAAAACCCTCAAATTGGGGTCTTGCTTTCTATCAATTGTAGGAAATCTTTTACCTTATAACCAGTGTAGATATCGGCGGCTCGAACCCAGAATTGGAAGGAACGGTGCCATGGTCTAAACCCAGTCGATAACTTTTCTTGAAATTCTTTGAAATCAATTGGCATTCTGGAAGCTGTACTTGTTGAATTGCGTCTATGGTTCGAATATTCTTGAAATTGGACTAAAATAGAGAGAAAAGAAATGGGATTTAATAGATAAAGGGGTTTTGTACTTTTGTTGAGTGTTTATGTGATTCAAGTGGACGACAATTTGCCGAACAAAATTTGAGCCATGTGAGAAGTGAGTGAAAAAAATTGGGGGATATCTGTTTTAATGTGGCTACAATGATACAATGGAATTGTGGAGTTGGTGCTGGGCCCTTTATATACTTTACATGTGGAGTGTATGTCACTATCTTTTTAAACCGTTTACTAAATGCTTACCTTATAAGCGTTTATTGAGTTAGTTATCTTATTGGATGAATATAGTAAGTACCAAGAATCTTGTCCAGTAAAAGTGATGACAATGATCAAGAGTTTATCGGATAAGTGAGGGCGATAACTCTTATCGAATAAGCGTTTACCGAGTAAATTATTGCATACGATGTTGTTTCAATGTACTAGAATTTTACCCAATATGATAAGTGAGAGTGTTGATTCTTACGATGTGTTCTCGAGTTTCTTTTACGAATGCAAAGAAGGGAAATGGTAGGAAAAGTAGGAGGGAAAGAAAAAATGTTGTGTTTTCAGAGTTTTTTTTGAGGAAAGGAAAGGGAAGGAAAATAATATTGATTTTCCTCCAAAATGTGGTAAAGTATATATGTTTGTTTGGAAATGGCCTACGGTCATAATGGATCAAATGGTTGTAATATATTATAGATAATTGATTTTAATAAATATGTTTAAAAAATATATATTGTTTTGACATGTTATTGTTATTTTAAGTTGTATAATAATTAATTAGTTAGTCATTTGAAGATTTGATAAATTTTGATTTATAAAACTCTTACATAAAATTTTGTCATATAGAAATTCGGGATATTTTAAACCCTAAACTCATTGTTCCACCGGAAATTCCTTATGCCTTTACCGTACTCCAGCTTTGTAGTTTTCACCTCTTGTCTTAGATTTCTTTTAAAATTTTGATGTTATGTATCCATTGAACAGTTGCAACGAATCAATTTTTTGAAAAATGGAAATCCCCAGAAAAACGTGCAAACATTCAAATGTACGAACAACAAGTCTTTCACTAAGGTGCCGTTTGTTTTTTAAGAGGTCTAAAGTCTGAAGTCTTATTTTAGTTATGATTAATAAGAGGTGGTGTGTAAAAAGGTCTGAACGATTCAGACTTAGGAGACATTAAGAGATTTTTTTAAAAAAACAAAACAACCCCTAACCAGCAATCACCAAGCCGGTTCACACCAACCCATCCCACAAGTATCATAGAAGAGACCGACCAAATACACAATAGCAATAACAGTCCGCTACAAAGTTGGCTTAAGAGCTCAGTGCCTATAAGAAGCTTAATCCCCAAAAGAATTACGACTCGCACTACGATTGTGAAACTCGAACCTCTCAATTGTTTATGCAAATATACCATCCTGAAATCAATTGTGTTATAAGATTCATCAACTTTGACACACTTTAACCCAAAAACCATTTTACCTTTACTATGAAGATAATTTTTTCATATGTCAAAAAAATTTCACTTAAGAGAGAACTACAATAATTCAAAAAACATTTTGACTATTTATAAAATTGTTTGAAAGACTTTGCGTAATTCCATAAATTCATCCATCAATTACATTACCGTTTACAATATAACAAAAAACCGGTTGTGAACAGATACCAACCATTCAACCAATATTTTTACTCGTTATATGCTTTTATATCTTTTAGTTCCGATTCCAACCCGATGCGCACCCTAGTTCCCTAATAGAGCCTATCCCCCAAAATTTGTTACGTAAACAAAAATATTGTCACAAAATTCTATGTCCTTTTTCATTCCACTAATCACGTAAATACATATCATCACATAGAAAAGATAATTATGAATTAAGTAAATTTATATCGAATAAAATAAGAATGTGGCTTCACCTAAGAGGTGGGACAGTGAATTTTGGAGCATCAAGGGTATTTTTGTCATTTTATCGAATTTTCTTTTACCCAATCAAAATCAATATCATGATTTATCCCTATGGTTTTTCATTGAGTAAAAGACAAAACAAAACCAGAAAAAAGAATGAAAATACCCCTCATTTAACAACCGTTAGAGGGAGGGACCAAGTTTGGACCTTTTTGCAAATAATAATGGTCATCTTGTACTTTCAAAACTGCCGGGACAAAAAAAATGTTATTTTTGACAAACAAGGACCAAATTTGTAGTTCACTTTTCATATTTATGTCCTCCAATAAATTCTTCAAGCCAGAAATCCAAACAACACATGATGATCATATGTAAAAATCTATATATAACATTTGATTACCTCAAGTGTCTTTTAGAATAAACTTTTAGAGGATCTAACATTACTCAGTAAGTAAAAGAATTGAAACAACACAAACCCGTAAAACACGGAACAATGTGCCATCGTATCCGTCCAAGGAAACCGAAGCAAACAAGAATATCTCGTGTGCAACGAAGGTTCACATCTCTCGGCCTCTTCCAACATTTCGGTTACCTGGTTTCCTTAATGACTATAAAAGGAGAGACTAAATCCACCATATCATCCCTGGCTAATGCATAATCCACGCAGCCGTTGTTGCAGATCCTGCACGGCCTAACCAACGAGCCTGCGTACTGAAAGCAGCTGTTACTGTCTAATCTCGTGTGAATTACAGACCAACGGAAAAACAATCATCAGCTTCAAAAAAATGTTTGTTTTACATTTACTATAATGTATCGAAATCTTCAGTTTTGTGAGAATATGTGGAACCCCATTAGATTACTCAACAAAAGAGTCCTTGATTTGGGACTCTAACACGCCCCCTCCAACAGAATATGTGGAAAGCTTTTGTTTTGTGATAGATAAATGAGAAATAATCCAAGTCTAGCCGACGTGGGACTCTAACACGCCCCCTCCAACAGAGACTAGATAGTCCAAAGTAGAGTCAAAGAGGGGGCTACACGGGTACAGATTGCCCCAGAGTGTCGAGTCTAGAGAGTGGTAGATCTTGGTCTTGAAACCATGTAAGAATATGTGGGAACCCCAATTAGATTACTCTCCAAAAGAGCCCTTAAGAAAAGAAGGGAGGTTCTGGGCTTCTGGCATCTATCAAGGAGAAACAATACAAGTGTGGGATTCTTAACAACTTCTACTATGGGGTCTATTAAGGGTGCATTTGGTATGTAGACGGTATTGACGGGACTGGACTGGACAGGCAAGAGCGATGTAGGCAGATGAACAAATTCTGGAAGGGTTTAGGATTTAAACTTTACATTAATAGTTTAGTAATTTACCAATCTTGTTACTCATCTCCTCATTTTTGTTTCACCTATTTTGGTGGGACAGGAAAAAAAAATACATTTTTGTCCGATTCATGTGATGTCATAGTCTAATGCCATTATGCCACGCCAAACGTGGGACAACGAGTTTTTCTACTGTCTTGTCCCGTCATGTCACGCATACCAAACGCACACTTAGAACATGTCCGGAAGAAGCCATTAGCTAATATACATTTCAACATGCTCCACACAAAACGTAGTGATTCTATGAAGTTAGTTTTCAGCAAATGTTGATGCAGTTCGAAAATGTACGGAGCTAGGGAACGCTAGGAAGACATGCAACAACGGTTAAAGATCTAGTCCAAGAGTCTAAACTCAGGCTGACATTGGAAGAATGGGAGAAAAAACAAAAACTTACCTAAAGATCAATAACACGAGAAAGCTTCTGAATCCGGTTCAACAAGAAGTCCCCTTGTTTAATAGTTGCTTGATAGAGAGCATTCTTTGCATCTGGACGATTAGTTTCTAATACACCTGCAACTTTATCAATCTTGCAATGAAGCTTCCCGGCTGCAATGAAACGTGACAGCTCCCTGATGACAACAAAGGATACTCGGTTAGTCGGTTGGACACATCAGTTACCAACAAAACAACTATATGTGTGTCAAGAAAATTCAGGGTTGTCAAGCAATAGTACATGGCATTCAGAAAAGAAGTCATTTTCAAAAATGGATGTGTATGTGTGCAACAAGGATTCAGGACTATAAGTTGTTGGTGATTTTAGTGTCATCAGTCATTTAGTGTAATTGAGATTTACAAGAGACTGAAGGGGTTTTGGTTAAGCTATAATACGGGTTAGAAGGTGCGGAATGCACACTTGGATAAGCTAACTTGAACCCGGGGTCACTGTACAGCAGGAGTGAAGGGGGCCGCACCCCCTTGCGGGATCAAATGTGCAATCAATGAGTGCCTTCACTAGCACTGCAGCAGTTGCCTTCAGTGACACTGATCAGCGAGTGCCTTCAGAGAACTCACTGATGCCGGTAACCATCTACCCCTAAAAGGAGTTTTCAGTCTCATTTTTACAGATGAACAATGTTTTGGTCAACCACCGTGATATGATGTTCATAAAAAAAGGGTCAAATTTTCCAAGCATGCGTGTGTGTGTGTGTGTGTTTTGGGAAGGATTCCGGGTTGTGAACCATGATGGGGCGTCTTTACAAACAAAGGAACAAAATTTCCAATTTTTTCAGAGGGTGCTTCTCTCACTTTAAGGGAATGGAAATGGGAATGGGTATTATAAGGATTAATGAATGATAATGTTCGGGAATGGAAGGCCAACACCCCTCAATTTACTAGGGTATGGATGATTACCCACTTTTAAGTAATCACTCATTGCATTATATTGACCAAACACCATTATTCATCATCATTACCATTCCCCACCCCCTAATACCCCCAAACCAAGCACCCCCTCAGTTTTAGGGAACTAAAAATACAATGACTAATAGCTTACAGATCAATGAAATCTACTGTCACACCAAATGCCTTTGCCATTGCTTCAATGGTGACACTCTTGTAAGATTCCAGGAATTGGGAATAGACAACAGTCCTTATCTCCCTCATATAAAACCGGAAGTGTGGATACAAATAGCGGTCCAACTTAATATGTTCCGTAAGCCCAGCTGCAATAATGAAGTTTAATATTATTTCAACCAAGCATGCAAGTCATATAAATAAACAAAATCATAGCAGCCTAAAATGCTTATGGAGGTCATGGTGGGAAGAGCACATACCATTTTAGCGCAATAAGATATATGTTATAAAAATTAAAATTATGTGCAACTAACGGTTATGTCCCAATCATGCAATCAAACCCAAATCAGAAATATTCATTAGGTTTCGTTGAATGAGACTTGACATCACATTGCGTGGAATGGTTGCAAAATAATGCCAGTAGAAGGATCTAATCTTTAAGTAATAATGGGTATCAAACATCATTATGAAATTCAGGTTTAATTATTTAAGAGTTGTGCAACACAAGAGTTTACTTGTTTGCAGTTAAAACATGTATGGCCACCAGAAATTTTTAGTATCCACATCCTCTGATACAGTTCAAGAAGCCTACGCAAGTTGGTCAAATAAAGTTCCATATGCAAAATAGCATGCCTCAAATAGATGTTGGGGCATGTTAATCATATGAAGTACCCACCTCATTATATAAGAAAAGACTTGTTGGCTAAGATCTTGAGAAACCCCATTATAGTTCACTATATGCTATTGGTTCCTCTTAACCATCTCTCCACCAAGTATTAATTATCTTTTTTTGTGAATCTTAGGAGCTGCCCCAGCTTTTTGTTACAGCAAAAGCCATATGATCCAAGTGTGTATAGTTTTGTATAACATTACTTCGTGCAAGTCAGAAATAGCTCACTTAGCCAAATGAGAAATTATCCTATGGAAAAAGGCTTATTTTAGAATTTATGAGCAACAAAGGTGAAAAGGTTACAAGTGATTGGATGATGCAATTCATTCAATACCATAAGATAATATGAGCATTTAATGCAGAGCAGACATACTCACCAAAAGCAGAGAAAAATGATTTGTATTGGCAATCATACAAAGAGTTCATAAACTCAGATAAGTAAGGAATTTTTCCTATTACAGTCAGGATCTCTGGTGCATCCACAACCTGCACAGTAAGTAGTAATTTAGATGTCAACAGAACGGACAGCATTAGGCATGAGCAGCCTCTTGCACAGAGAATTTGAAGAGAAAAAAGATACAAAAAGCAAGTTAAGCACGACCCAAATGGAGAAATAATGAATACCTTTTGCTTTAGAGAAACTCTATCCAATGAAATAATGCTTGCCAGTACAGTGTAGAATATAAAGGTATCATAGGGGAAAAGTTCATACGTCGTGAATGTTGATATAGAATCAAGGAACAGATCAGCGGCTTTCTTAAAGTTGCGAGTGGACATGCAGTACAAGCCTTCATACACTTTCAATCGGTTCTTCCTCTCCCAATCACCTCCTTCCTCAAACAACCTGTCAACAACATTGTGACTGAGGACAGAACACAAAAACAACCGAAGATGGCAATTGAAGCCAGCACAGAAGAATTTCAACTTACTTCTTTGCTTTATCAATGCTTCTTGAAATAAGTTCAAAATCCATGTAGAAGAAACCCATTTGTAGTGTATAAAACACCAAGTCCATCCTTTGTCCTACAGCAACTGTTTTACCCTCTGTCACCTTGAGTTGTTCCAGTGCCTTCTCCTAAGTGCATCCAAAAACATGCAAAAGAAGCTTACATACTGGACGTATTAAGCAGCAAGTTAAAAACAGCTGATTAATTATCCTTGTTGTCTACCTTGTCACCAATCCGAATGTAGAACAGGGATTTAGCCAAATGAGCTTCTCGGACTTCACTTTCTCCTAAATTTTCCTCAGCATCAGCTATCCTAATGAAAATAAGCAAACAGCAATTAGTGATGGTTGCTTCAAGCACGTTGCACATTTCAATTGAATAATACATTAGAGAAGTTCACAAGAACGCCTTCTTTTTGCTTTTGTTTTGCAAGTCAGGGGTCTTTATTTAATTGGCATCTCTATCCCTTGGGGTAGAGGCAAGATCTGCATACATCGTACCACCATAGCCCACCTCGGTGTCAGGTGTGGGATATAAAAAAACTTCTTGGTGAAGACTTAGAACCATTTAACTACCAACATCTTACAAACCAGATGCACTATTGGAACATTAATTCAAACAATTTCACAAGAATATCTGCATCAAGGATCAAAATCCAAACAATGTTGTTCAACTCATCCAATTAAAGATGCTATAGACTACGATTTTAGAGCTACTATTTTATGGAACCCGTATGAGGCTGATATACCAACACAAATGGGATATAATCAAAGTAATCTCAACTACAGATGTTACATGTTAGGATTACTCAAAACCATCCTATGGTTACAAATCGTACAGATTAGGTGTATGTAAAAGACAAAATATCAATGGCTTATGGCTCCAAGCCACTCTATATCTTGCTTAAATACCTGTAACATGAAAAAGTCCTACATCATTCCGTGATCAGAACCTACTAAGAAGGTACGAGGCCATTCAAGTTTTAACAGCTGGCACTCATATTGTATCACATACGCAAAGATAGAAGAGCATGCCATTCAACGAGAATCAAATTGAGCAAACAATGAATGTACATGCCTGGGTTAGTTTTTAGTACCAACTGAAACTACAACTGTCTCCGACAATCTGCAATATAAAGATCACCTCATATTACTCTTAATTATCACACATTGTGATACATAATACATTCATACTACCAAAATGATCTGTCAGTATATTGAATAGGTTTCACATAATGCTATGGTTTCTTTATTACAAACAAGTCATCACCGCGTACCAATTTCAGAACATACACTTCCTTTATTAAGATATTAACATCCGATTTAATTGAAGTAACATCACAAACTTTTATGACCAAACTAACAACATACTTTTTTTTATCAAATTGGAGGTCTCCAAGCCTATACATGCTCAGACATTAACATAGAATGATCGTAATTCGTACATGCAACTACACAACTGCACAAACATATTCTTACTTTTCATCAAGTTTCTTGAGCTCCTCATCAATCTTAACACGCATCGAATCTAAAACCTTCTGGTCCAACTTCAACACGGAACCCGCAGTTAGGGTTTCGTACAACGGAGCCATATCTACAAAACGAAAATCATATTCATACAATCCATAAACTGATCAAAAATCACAAAACACGCAACAAAATTGATCTAATCCGTAAGGAGGTAATAAAATCCGATCGAGTGGTTATAGCGGTGGTTACCGTCGGCGACGACAGCGGCCGTGACCTCGTCACGGAGTCTGACTTTTTCGATGTCGGCGACATCGGAGTGTGTGAGAAGGAATAACTTGTTGGCGAGCACTAGGTGAGGTTGTTGTGTGCCTTCTGTAGCTTCCATGGCGTCTCGATCTTTTCTCTCCGGTGAACGGTTTTTTGAACTTTGTTGTGTGCTTAACTTGCAGAAGGAGAAACTTATTTTTATATATAACCCTGCCTTTTGATTTAATTGCATTTTTAGTCCCTGTTCTTTTGGTGTCAACTCCGTTTCGTGACATGAATGATTCTTGAACAAGTGTAATAACGTATTCCGTAATCCTTTTAGGGTTGAGTTTCGGTGAGAAATTAAGGTAAAGCGGTTATCAACCGTTGCATGAGAAATTGATGCACATTAAGATAAGATGCATCGAGATAAGATGCACCGGATCAATTCCCTTCTAAACCGCAACTCATGGAGGGCATTTGATTAAAAGTGATCAACGGTTCAGATCCACTTCTCACGCTTCTCACGTTAACCTTAACTTCTCACACGATCATTCGCTTGTTGTTTTAATGGTCAAAATACACGTATCTTGTTAGAAAAAAAAAAGTATAGAAAAAAGGACGAAAAAATAAATACGATTAAAATGACCAAAATCCTCTCTTAATTAGTCTACTTAACTGAAAATTTCTAACAGAATTAGTGAGAGGGAGCTAATTCGTTATAAATTGTAAACCAGATGTAATCCATTGTTATTTTAGAAGAGAGACGTGATATGTTATAACATATAAACCATAGGGACGAAATATATAGTTTATTATTATTATTATTATTATTATTATTATTACTATTATTATTATAATTGTATAGTATTTATAATTTAATCAAGACATTATGAGAATGTCATAAAGGGTATTTTGGTCATTTATTATTGTTTCATTTCAATTCTAAAACTACGTTATGCCAGCAACATGTAGGTTCCTATTCTTGCCAACCAAACATGTAGTTGAACTTCATTGAATTCCTTTCAAATTCCTATACATTTGATGGAAACCAATTCTATCATATTTCGTTATGCAAATCAAACGCCCCTTAAGTGTCTCTGAAAGTTTGTTGCAACCATAAACTCGGGTTTCTATATTAGTCTATGGATCCATTATCCCATATCCAAACACTATCGTCAAGGAACCACCTCGGTTGCTTCGCTTAGCCAAATGCACTCAACCCCTTCTTTCATTTTTTTCTTATCCCGTTCTTTTCATGGTCCGCGAAAAGGCTCCTATAATCGGTCACATTTAGGGTGCGCTTGGTATGCAGAACAGAGTGGAACATGACAGAACAAATGTCATTGGAGCTTATTCAAGTGGTTGCGACTTTCTTATTATGACTCAGTGATCATAATTTCAAGTGTATATTTTTTGTCTTTAACTTTACTATTTTAGTCGGTGTATATCTTATTGTTACATCTATTTTTTCCACAACATAAACGAGTTTAAAGTTAAAAGTAACATGTACTAGTTTTTTAATCAACACGTTGCGTTTTCTTTCATAACCGAATACACTTTTAATATCTTACTATATGGTAGAAATTTAGCTTAGTACGACATATAAACAATTACTATTAGTCTTGTATGAACATTAAGGGGATGTTTACTTACAGTTGAATGAGTTCAATAAATATGATGACTTGTTTGCTCAGCCATACATGAGTGTTTATTTACGGCTTAATCGTTAAGCAATTATGTCAAAATGGCTTTATGGATAAGCCAACACCCTCACTTGTCCCTATTAAGTCACTTCAAACAAATTAATACTAGAAATGTCCCAAAAACAATCCGAACTTTTCTGTTTGTCTCTCTCAAACCCATCAGTCTCATGTTCCTCGTATAAACAAATTTATCGAGACATGTAACTTAATTCATATAAGACTTGAAAAAATAATATAAAAAATAAAAAGTAAAGGAACTCCCAAGTCATCAAAGTCTTATTTCTAAATTTATTTTTTTGTATATTAATAATTATTACTTTATATTAATTATATATATATGGACGGAGACGAGTCAACCGTCTCGTGATTCGATCTCCACTGTTTAAAATCAGCCAACTTCTAATCTGGACCCTTCAAATTCCACATTTCAGGGCGGCGCACTGCTCCTTCTATTTCCCGCACCGCTCTTAATCCCCACCCCAAATAACCATCCAGCCCACTTCCCCATTTCTCTCCCTCTCTCGCCCCTAATTTCTCTCCCACGAGTCTCCTGTTGCAGCGCCTTCAACTTCCACGTTCATGGAGTTCCAACTCTCCCAGGATTTCATGATTGCAACTATAAATAGGGTTACTTCTCTATTGTTTGAAGTCTCTCACGCCCCTGATTTCTCTTCCAGCTTTGTTTCTCCTCCACTGTTTCAAGTTCTGGTGTGGAAAGGGTTCTTCTCGAGCGTTCAAATTCATTTTACCCTATCGTTGTAACTGTAACATCCCCCGTCCCCGTGGTTCGGAACGAGTGATGTCACGAACGGAACTTAACATAATTACGCAACTAAATCAGAGCTACTAATAACTCTAAACATATATTACAATCCATAATTTTTACACTTCAAAAAGTGTTTATAAACTTAGAACATATACGATAAAGTAAGTCTAAGAACTTCAAAATTTTCACGCTCGATCTCAAGTCCCGTCCTCGTAATCGTCACTTTGAACCTGCCGTGTCAGAAACAAAAACACGGCTGAGCACAGGGCTCAGTGAATGGATTATAATATAAATTCGTAAATAATAATGAAAACATCGATAACGAAGCGGAAGATATAAAAATTCGATTCGAAGAAAGTTCTTGAGACTGAAGTTCATAGTTCATTTAAATCAAAAGAAACGTTCGGTAATATAATCAAAAGCAATAATCTCAAGAACAGTTCACACTTTAACTTCAAAATGTAATATAAATAAAGTCCGTCAATTCCAGTCGTTGTGTTCGTGGGGTGGCCAAACCACACGAACTGGGTCGGCATGCGGGCACACACAACGGATCCCCCGTGAATTTAACCACGGTCACATATTCTGTGGGTAAAATTCTAGAATCGATTCATCCGCCCTGGAGCCAACAAAGTTAGCCAAGTCCCCCCAGAGTGGGTTCACGTAAGCCACATAGGCTTAACTCTGGTGGACCGTCATCTGCAGGACGCTATGACAACAAAGCCGCCATAGAAGGCATCCCAAATAATGTGCCCATTTATTGGGTTCTTCTAAAATCAATGAAAACTAAACATGTGTCACTTACCTAAATGGCGATCACATAAATTATAATCTATATACTTCACATTTTTCATAAACAATCTCATACGAGACACATTTTAATAAAACATCAAAATGTTCAAACAATTGATTCAATAAACCAAAATCAATGTGTATGTGTGTGTAAAATTTCGCATTTGTTGATCACGTTTGGTTGATCAATCATAAGGCGGTGAACCACCTTTAGGAAGGGTCAACTACAACAAATAGTTGCCCACGATTCAAAAGAAATGAAATCCATATCTTAACCAAATTGAGACGTAACACGCGAGACTGAAGACGAACTTTAACCCGTTCGATTTCCTATTTAAACCATAAATTTCTATTACTTACATAACATAAAACTCAAAGCTTAATTATCCTAAGCTTAATAATAAAATTATATTCTCTTAAACATTAAACCGATCACTTGGTGTACGGTTAAACATCTAGTTATAAATATCACCATTTTGATTCTAAACTTTACCCGTTTGTAATTTTGACAAAAACAAACATTCCTATACATGTAAATGATTATAACTTTACAATATATAATCATAATCTACCAACCAACTTCAACTACCCTAACTTACCAACTTAAATAACATAACAAGAAATTTATACCTCTAAGAAGGATTCGTCGCGTAGATTCCGAATATGTAATTATATCTTCGATTACTTCAACGGATTTGATAGAAATTTAGAGAGAAGATGAATTTTTAGAGAGAGAAAAAAATGAGATGAGAATGTCGGTTTGGTGAAAAATGAAAAAATAGAGATGACGATGGTAATCATGTTTTTATTTGGTTTTGTTGTTTTTTTTTTTTTTATTTATAAATAGTTTGGTTAAATAACGGTTTTAACCCCTAAACTATCTTTGGTTGTCATTTTGGTTACGGTTCAATTCGGGTAAGAATAATTATACTTTTTATTTTAAAACCGAGTCTTACAATTATTCCCCCCTTAAAAGAGATTTCGTCCCCGAAATCGAATTTAGACAAGAAACTTACATCGATTTAGGAACTCGGGGTACTCCCGTCGCATGTGCTCCTCAGTTTCCCATGTCGCCTCACGTTCAGAATGATTTTTCCATAGAACTTTTACGAAAGGAATCACTCTCTTTCGTGTACCTCTCTCATCACGATCAATAATCGCTTCAGGTTCCTCGCGATAAGAAAGATCAGGTTCTATACGTTCCAAGGGATATTCAATGACGTGTAAGGGATGATAGTTGTACCCTCAAAGTGAAGATACATGGAACACATTATGTATTTGGGATAATTGCGGCGGTAGGGCTAACCGGTAAGCCACAACGCCAACCCTTTCCAGAATTTCGAAGGGACCAATATATCTCGGGCTCAACTTTCCTTTTAGACCGAAACGTCTGATACCGCGAGTTGGGGAAACTTTCAAGAAAACTTTATCTCCCGGTTGGAACTCGATAGGTCGTCGTCGCTTGTCGGCGTAGCTCTTTTGACGAGCTTGAGCCTCTTTCATCATTTGACGCGCAATTTCGACCTTCTCGGTAGTAACTTGTACCAGTTCTGGGCCTTCAAGAATACGTTCTCCAACTTCATTCCAACAAGTCGGTGTTCGACATTTTCGGCCATAAAGTGCTTCATACGGGGCCATGTCGATACTTGACTGCCAACTATTATTATAGGAGAACTCTATTAAGTACAAATAACTATCCCAACTTCCATGCCATTCCATCGCACATGCTCGGAGCATATCCTCCAGTGTTTGAATCGTACGTTCAGATTGCCCATCAGTTTGCGGATGAAATGCTGTACTAAAATTCAAACGTGTGCCCCAAGCTTTATGTAAACCTTCCCAAAATCGAGATGTAAAACGTGGGTCTCGATCGGAGGTAATTGATACAGGAGTGTCATGGAGACGTACAATCTCACGTTGGAATACTTCTGTCAATTTATCAATTGACCATGTTTGTCGGATAGGAAGAAAATGAGCCGATTTTGTCAGTCGATCAACTATTACCCAAATTGCATCATGTTTCAAGGTCGTGCGGGGTAGTCCGACTACAAAATCCATAGTTACGTGTTCCCATTTCCATACCGGGATGTTCAGCGATTGGAGAAGACCACCCGGACGTTGATGTTCACTTTTAACTTGTTGACAAGTGAGACAACGAGCTACAAAATCGGTGATATCTCGTTTCATTCCAACCCACCAGTAATGGGTCTGTAAGTCGCGATACATTTTTGTTGTACCCAGGTGAACAGAAAACATAGATTTGTGAGATTCGGTCATAATCTGATCTTTAAGCTCCGAGTTATTCGGAACACAAAGACGATCCCGAAACCACAACACGTGATCATCATCGATCCTGAATTCCGAACTAACATTCTCTTTTGCTTGCTGGAAGTTCACCCACAATTCAACGTCGTCTTGTTGGGCTTCTTTTATCCGAGAAATTAGAGTCGGTTCTACCATCAGATTCGATAGAATTTCTGTTTGTGAACTCGGATAGATTTCTAGTCCGAACCGTTCAATCTCCAAAGCTAACTCTATAGGAACAAGTAACGAGGAAACCTGTCCCACAACTTTACGACTTAAAGCGTCGGCGACTACATTAGCCTTACCCGGATGATACTGTATATGAACATCGTAATCCTTTAGAAGTTCGAGCCACCTCTTACGCATATTTAACTCTTTTTGAGTAAATATATATTTAAGGCTCTTGTGGTCGGTGAAAACTTCACATGTTTCACCGTACAAATAATGACGCCAAATTTTAAGTGCGAAGATAATCGCGGCCAATTCGAGATCGTGAGTCGGATAATTGACCTCATAAGGCTTTAATTGACGTGATGCATATGCGATCACTCTACCGTTTTGCATAAGAACACAACCGAGACCTATCTTTGAAGCATCACTGTAAACTTGAAAACCTCTGGTGCCAGACGGTAATACAAGAACAGGTGCGGTAACCAATCGATGCTTCAATTCCTCGAAACTAGATTCTTGTTCGGAACCCCAATTGAATTTGACTCCTTTTCGGAGTAATCGGGTTAACGGTAGAGATATTTTAGAAAATCCTTCAACGAATCGTCTATAATAACCGGCCAGACCCAGAAAACCACGAACTTCAGATACGTTCGTAGGTCGAGGCCATTTAGTGACAGTTTCAATTTTCGTTGGATCGACTTTGACACCTTCCGCAGAAATTACGTGTCCGAGAAAAGATACTTGATCAAGCCAAAATTCACACTTAGAACGTTTTGCGTATAACTTTTTCGTTCGAAGAGTTTCCAAAACGATGTGAAGATGTTGATCATGTTTCTCTCTTGACTTTGAATATATCAATATGTCATCAATAAACACGATAACAAAGTCGTCGAGATAATCTTTGAAAACCCGATTCATAAGATCCATAAAGACCGCTGGAGCATTAGTTAGCCCGAAAGGCATTACTAAGAATTCGTAGTGCCCATAGCGAGTTCTGAATGCGGTTTTCGGAATATCACAATCTCGGATACGAAGTTGATGGTACCCGGACCGAAGATCAATTTTGGAAAAGTATCGTGCCCCTTGTAATTGATCGAACAGATCGTTGATTCTCGGCAACGGATACTTGTTACGGATCGTTACTTTATTAAGCTCCCGGTAATCAATACAAAGACGCATCGTACCGTCTTTCTTTTTAACAAAGAGAACCGGAGCTCCCCAGGGTGAAACGCTGGGTCGAATGAAACCTTTCTTTAATAAATCATCGAGTTGAGTTTTGAGTTCCTTCATTTCAGTTGGAGCCATTCGGTAGGGAGCCTTAGAAATAGGAGAAGCTCCCGGAACTAGATCGATGGTAAATTCGACTTCCCGGACTGGTGGTATACCCGGTAAATCGTCGGGAAACACATCAAGATATTCGGAAACAACAGGTACGGGTGCAGATGTAGGGATTATCTGTTCGGGATCTTGTAACGAGGCCAGAAAACCTTCATTACTTTGCCAAGTATACTGGTGCACCGTAATAGAAGTTAAAGCGCTAACATCTTCTTTTGGAGTACCTCCTTGGAAGATTGCCTCTGGTTTGTCAACATCTCCAAATAATATTTGTTTGGCGTTACAGTCTATAGTTGCATGGTGGTGTGACAACCAGTCCATACCCAATATTAATTGAAAGTGAGACATATGCATTGGAAGTAGAGTGACCTCCCGTATGCGATCTCCAACAATTAACGGACAATTTGAAAATCGAGTTAACACACAGATTGAACCACCCATTGGGGTAGATATTACGACTGGACATTCGGTGGTTTGTTCATAAGGTTTTAACCGGGATTCTAATTGTTTAGAAACAACAGAGTGTGTTGCTCCAGTATCAAACAAGGCATAAACAGATAAATTATTTAAGTTAACATGGCCTGAAATCATACCCACTTGAGATTTGTCACCAGGTAATGCAAAGACTCGCCCACTAGTAGTTGCTTGTTTTCCTTTTCCTTTTCCAGCTTTAGGACAATCTCTGGCCATATGCCCTTGTTCTTGACAATTAAAACACGAACCGGTCATCTTTAGACACGGACCCGGCCGATGTCGAAGATTGCACTTATCACAAATATTAATTGGACTCGAAACATTTTGACTCCCCCTGTTAGAAAACACTGGAAGTCGTGGCGTGAATTGACTTGAACTTTTATATGGTTTAATGTTCGACTTTGACTTTACAAAACGAGGGTTGCCTTGGAAAGATTCAGGTCCACGTTTCTTATTGTCAACGCGTGAAGTTAATTGTTGTTGTTGTGACCGATCAATATTCTTCGCTGCGTCGGCCACTTCAGTAACTGTATTAAAAGGAAGATTCAAGAGACTATCCTTATACTTTGAGTTAAGTGTCCATTTAAACTTATTGGCTTGTTGCGCTTGTGTGCCTGCGGTGTTTCCTGCAAAATGAGAAAACTTAAGAAAACGAGCCATGTAGTCGGCAACGGTTTCTTCCTCGCCTTGTTGGATCGTTGAATAGTCTTGCACATAAGCATCGCGATCTGCCGCCGTAAAATACTGATTGAAGAAAAATTCTTTGAAGTTATCCCAAGATAAGTTCTTAACAGATGGGTCAGTTTGAACGCAAGCTTCCCACCAATTGTTCGCTTCTTTCTCAAACTTGTAAGTAGCCAAACGGACCCTGTACTGATCTGGAATATCTAAGACATTAAAAATCTTTTCGATGTGCCGAATCCAGTGTTCAGCATCTACTGAATCTACGGCCATTGAGAAAGATTGAGGTTTCTGTTTATTAAACCTCTCTAGCCATGTATGCATTTCTCCCGTTGGATTACCCGAACTTGATCCAGGATTTCCAATATTTGATGTAGGACCAGAATTTGGATTTGGATTTGTATTCGGATTTGGAGGAAGATTTTGTGTCGTCTGTCGCATAGCCTGGATGGCTTGCTCAAGATATGCAGGCATCATACTTGACATGGTATGACGGACCACATCAGCAATATTAGGTTCACTAGTACCGCCCACTGGGTTGGGAATTGGGTTACCCTCATGTTGAGATCTAGACTTGCGCGGGCGACCACTTCTCGACATTCTAATACAAAACAACATCAAGATCAGAATTCAAAACAGTTACGGATTGAAAATCAATAAATATAATTAAATTCTAGTATACCCATTCTAATGTCTACCCAATTCTCACAGGTCAAACTTATTTAATCTACAAGTCGTAACCTATGCTCTGATACCATATTTGTAACATCCCCCGTCCCCGTGGTTCGGAACGAGTGATGTCACGAACGGAACTTAACATAATTACGCAACTAAATCAGAGCTACTAATAACTCTAAACATATATTACAATCCATAATTTTTACACTTCAAAAAGTGTTTATAAACTTAGAACATATACGATAAAGTAAGTCTAAGAACTTCAAAATTTTCACGCTCGATCTCAAGTCCCGTCCTCGTAATCGTCACTTTGAACCTGCCGTGTCAGAAACAAAAACACGGCTGAGCACAGGGCTCAGTGAATGGATTATAATATAAATTCGTAAATAATAATGAAAACATCGATAACGAAGCGGAAGATATAAAAATTCGATTCGAAGAAAGTTCTTGAGACTGAAGTTCATAGTTCATTTAAATCAAAAGAAACGTTCGGTAATATAATCAAAAGCAATAATCTCAAGAACAGTTCACACTTTAACTTCAAAATGTAATATAAATAAAGTCCGTCAATTCCAGTCGTTGTGTTCGTGGGGTGGCCAAACCACACGAACTGGGTCGGCATGCGGGCACACACAACGGATCCCCCGTGAATTTAACCACGGTCACATATTCTGTGGGTAAAATTCTAGAATCGATTCATCCGCCCTGGAGCCAACAAAGTTAGCCAAGTCCCCCCAGAGTGGGTTCACGTAAGCCACATAGGCTTAACTCTGGTGGACCGTCATCTGCAGGACGCTATGACAACAAAGCCGCCATAGAAGGCATCCCAAATAATGTGCCCATTTATTGGGTTCTTCTAAAATCAATGAAAACTAAACATGTGCCACTTACCTAAATGGCGATCACATAAATTATAATCTATATACTTCACATTTTTCATAAACAATCTCATACGAGACACATTTTAATAAAACATCAAAATGTTCAAACAATTGATTCAATAAACCAAAATCAATGTGTATGTGTGTGTAAAATTTCGCATTTGTTGATCACGTTTGGTTGATCAATCATAAGGCGGTGAACCACCTTTAGGAAGGGTCAACTACAACAAATAGTTGCCCACGATTCAAAAGAAATGAAATCCATACCTTAACCAAATTGAGACGTAACACGCGAGACTGAAGACGAACTTTAACCCGTTCGATTTCCTATTTAAACCATAAATTTCTATTACTTACATAACATAAAACTCAAAGCTTAATTATCCTAAGCTTAATAATAAAATTATATTCTCTTAAACATTAAATCGATCACTTGGTGTACGGTTAAACATCTAGTTATAAATATCACCATTTTGATTCTAAACTTTACCCGTTTGTAATTTTGACAAAAACAAACATTCCTATACATGTAAATGATTATAACTTTACAATATATAATCATAATCTACCAATCAACTTCAACTACCCTAACTTACCAACTTAAATAACATAACAAGAAATTTATACCTCTAAGAAGGATTCGTCGCGTAGATTCCGAATATGTAATTATATCTTCGATTACTTCAACGGATTTGATAGAAATTTAGAGAGAAGATGAATTTTTAGAGAGAGAAAAAAAGAGATGAGAATGTCGGTTTGGTGAAAAATGAAAAAATAGAGATGACGATGGTAATCATGTTTTTATTTGGTTTTGTTGTTTTTTTTTTTTTATTTATAAATAGTTTGGTTAAATAACGGTTTTAACCCCTAAACTATCTTTGGTTGTCATTTTGGTTACGGTTCAATTCGGGTAAGAATAATTATACTTTTTATTTTAAAACCGAGTCTTACAGTAACTACCCCACCTCCATTCACACCCTGATTTCTCTCAACGCTACGCTCTCATGTTGCAGGTTTCTCTCCTCTCTTCTCCCCTCAATTCTCGCTGTCAACCTCCCAGTCTCCGCTTCTCCTATTTACTCTCACCATCTTTGGAATCGACTCTATCAAATCGATCTTCTGTTGCCCATTTCCTCCGATGCGTATATCAGAAGCAAACTGTTAGTATGCGATATATATATATTTCAATAATATATATAATTACAAATATTGAATAACAAAATTTAATCAACCAATGATTAAAACAAATCAAATAGAAAGGGAATCGACAGAAATCGTAAAACGAATAAACCGTATATCGAAGCAATCGATGCTGAGGCTCGTGTTGAACACGATTCCCTTAAACAGATTTGCCGTCTGTTCCCAGGGTACAACAGCAGAAGCAGCGTACTGCCGGATATAAAACTTGCCTGAAAAAATCGCCGGAGAAACCACGTATGCTCGAGAGAATTGAGAAAGCTATGTGTTCAAGATTGTTGTTGTATTTTGGACTGAAACATACTCCTCTATTTATACTAATCAATTAAAAACCGAAGGAGGGTCGACCTCGGTTTTCACACACACGTCCACGAGGGTTGTCATCTCGTCGATAACGGAAACCGTAGGTAAAGATTCATCATTTCTTTCTTTATTTTTCATTCTTTCATTTTTATTACAGGAGATACAAGTAACTTACCAGCTCTAGATGAACATCTTTTGGATGTACCATGGCTGCCAACATTTGGTGTTTATCCATCGATTTTTAAAGACTTGCCTTTCAATTCCAAGAAATCGTGTATAGACTGCTTCCCGCTCCTCCAAATCTGCATTTTCAAATTTTGAAATCTCTTAATTTACAGATTTCAAATTGCTCTCTTAATTTACAGATTTCAAATTTGAAATCTGATTCTCCATTCCATACACCAATTTCAAAATTGAAATTTCTTTCTGTCCTGATCCTCATCTTCTCCATTTTTTCAGGCAATGATGTTGTAGTTGTTAAATTGATATCAAATGTTCTAATCAAAGTTGATTCGACATTACAAATATGCAGGGAACTTGATAATATACAGTGCAGTTCAAGATGGGAAAGTGTTCAGGCATTGGTAAGACAATCCATCACCATGTTTCTTTATTTTTCTTTCTATTTTTGTTTGAAGCGGTCTCTTTAAAGTTCAGTTCTCAAAGTCGCTGATAAGAGTTTATTTTATTGTGTTCTTGTATTACAGGTATGGTTATGTTACCCCAAATGATGTTCCTAAATTGCTTGATCAACATATCAAGAAATCGAAAGGATTTGGAGGTACCGTTTTCCCTTCTTACCCACTCTTCTCAATTGGTTGTTGATCCTTTTATGTACAATTCTATTATAGTTTGTCCCAAAATAATCAACTTTCAAAAGTAAACATCTAATTTTCAATTTTAGCCTAAACATGAGATTGAGAAATTATTTACCCTCTTTATTATTAAAGTACAATTGACATTTTTAAAATTGTGTCTTTTTTGTGGACATTTCTTTTGGGACAAATGGAGTATATGTTAGGAGTTGGGATTGATTAGGGAAATTAGTCCTATAACCAAGCATCATCTCTTTATTATAATGTTGTAGGAAAAAGTTCATATGAGAACCATAAATATTTTGAGAACAAAAACAACTGCCTTTTGTTGCTTATTACTCGCCTTCAATTTCTCTATCAGAATTATTGTTTATCATGATTATGAATATGAGGTATTCTTATGACATGCTAATGCAAAACTGAGCTGTGAATTCTGTAGGGTTGAATTACATTATGGGAAGATGGCACAAGGATCTCTATGTGTCACAAAGGCAATCCAACATGAGTTGGAACGAGGTTGGGGAATCAAGTGTATACCTCAGTCCTATGAAAGTTGGAAGCAAAAAGAAAAGTTTGTGAAGTTCAAAGTTAAATTTACTTGCCATTAAACTATATTCCAAGGTAAATATTACAAATTTCATGAAAACATTTTTGATTGATCATGTTTTTTGAAAGCAAACATCTTAATTTGTAAATTGGTCAGCTTAATAGCTTTTAGGCAGCAGGCATGTATGTAATATACAGATCCACTCTATGAAATATCATTTTTATTGGTTTATTACTTCTATTTTATTTAATAAAATTTATTTTAACAGGATTATAGAGAGCAAAGAAGCAGAAACCCTTGTGGTGAAAGCAAAAAAAAGTGCGACAGAATTGTACCTGCTCTCTTATGACTTACTCTTTTAGATGGATGTGGAGATGACGACAGATAGAATCATACTTTGTTACAAAATTGCAACCATTGGAACTATCGGTGTGTGTTATATTAAATTTGCAATTAAAAGTTTCATCCACGTGAATGATCGGTATGTTTTGCGTTTATGGAAAATCGGTTATAGTTTGACTAAGCTTCTTGATTGATTGAAAAAAGCATTTGGCAATAATGAAAAGAGTGATCAATCAAAAGACCGAATCTAAATTAAAATCACATTGTATACCCGACCAACGGACGGGTATAACACTAGTTTTGTTGGTTTGATCAGATTGAACATCATCTGCAACGACAAAATGTCCATTAAACTATTAAGAAAAATGGCTTCACACCCATCAAAAGCTCGCAAATTTTATTAAAATATAATTTAAAAATTAAAATCATATATGAAAAAATCCTTTATTTTATTTATTTATTTATTTTATTATTTACCATAAATTTGTTTATTATATCCAAATTTGCAGTTAAAGGTTGGTGGCTCATTGACATCTATGCAGCTTACCAACTCTTCAACACTATATTGGATTACTTGAATTGCAAAAAAAGAAAATAATTTAGTGTCCATTTAATTGAATTTATCATCAAAATGTTTGATCAACAATTGTTGAGCTACATCACCTATATCACCAATCTAATGGGGATGAGCAAACATGATATGATATGTTATGATCGGTTAGGGATTTGATCGAGGTACAATCAGAAATGTCGTCAGAGATTGATTTGGGTCCGTTCTTATTACTGATTTTAGTTGCCGGTATTTACCTTGGAGCTCAAGAACTCATCGATCGACATTATGGTTGGTTTTCGTGTTCAAATGTTATGTTGATGTTTTTACTGTTTTTCTTAACTAGTTGTCCTGATTCGTTCCTCTTAGCTGCTTACGGTGGTGTCATGATTTGTTGTGCAATTTGTTTGTATTTATTTGTCACCACCGAGCTTGCTTGATCGAATATGTAATGTTACTCTGAAACTTCATAAATCCTGTAACATTTTCTTCATCATCTTGCGTAAGGGTGTTGAAAAAATCGTTGGAGCTCTCAAACGGTCAAACCGGTCGAACCAAATGAAACTGGGCCGTTTGTGGTGGTTTGAGTGGTCTAACGGTCCGGTCCGGTTTGAAAATAGTTGGACCGCCCGGCCCGGCCCAGTATGTGGTTTGAAACATTTTACTTTTCAGCGCATTGTTCTTTGTTTCATTATGCGTATGTACACATGAGCTTTCATCTTTAACTGGTTTCTTCTTCCAGAAAAGATTTTATTCCTTGTAGCTCCCTCTTCTCTGAAGTGAACCTGAACCATCGAACTTTCTGTCAAAAGGAAGGTTAGTAGTACGAATCTGATTTGAAGGTTAGTATGTGGTTTGAAACATTTTTGAGTTGTTTCGACCGAAATAACCACCAAAATACACATATTAATTATATTTTGTTTTCATACTGTGGATTCAACTTTTGTGACCCAATTAAAGAAATCCCTTCTTAATTGTCCATCTTCCCTAAATCAACAGAATTCCGAAATACGTAAAAATCAAAATCCAAAATTCCAAATCGTCTTTCGACTTGTTTAATGTTTGTCCAAAAATTCCAACTATTGTTGGTGGACTTGTATAATTTTTTTCAACTTGCCTTTTTTTTTTTTGTAATTTTTGAGATATATGTTTCTTTTATAGTTCGGTAAAGTATTTTTTTAAAAATTTTATATTCGTGGAAATTTCATTTTGGATATAGATGTTATGTTTTGTTAGTATAAAGCCTATAATAGGCTCAAACTGTCTAAATTGGGGACCATACCACCTTTTTGTGGTCCAGTTTGACCGGTCGGTCACTTGCTGTCAAAATAGTCAATTTGAATATTTTCCTAAACCATCATTGCGGTTTAGGGGTTAAACTGCCTAAACCGGACCTCAAACACCCTAATGTTCTCACGTTTAATTCTTGATCTCCTTAACGATGTTCTAAAGAAATCGAACTTCAATTTATCTGAGCTTAATAAATCGATTATCTGCTATTTTGTCTCATCTTACATCATCCTCTAAAAACATACATCCAAAATTCTTTTCGGTGTTATCAGACTCAATGAAAGCAATAGAGTTAGAAAAGATAGCCCGAGCCGGTATGAAAGTGGGGAACGTGTTAGGCACAACTAACCCTAAACCCTTCACGGGCGGGATGATCCGCTAGAAAGCGCGCTTGGACTGCCATTCTCGAAGAAATAGGCTTCTCGAATAAACTTGTTAAAATTAACGGGCGGGCTTGGACGTTGCATAAAAAAATTATATTTTTATAACTACTTTAATTTTTACAAATATAATTGAAAAATCTTTCATAATTACCAATTCCCACTTAATTATAACTTATGGTAGTAAAAATATTTAGAATTCTAAAAACACTAGTGTTGGGCCCGTGCATTGCACGGGAGGATAAATTTTTTGTTGGAATATTGAACCGAGTTAAAATGAAACGTAATTTCTCTGTTAACAGTTAATGAAATACAATGTGAAAAACGAATGTATTTTCATAAGTGGTTAACTTGCATATATTCTTAATCGTTTGTTGTTATGACTTTGTGCAATAATATTGGTAATAGTTTTGTATTATATTATTTAAAACTCAAACGACATGTCTCACAACATATTTATCTGACTATTGACTTCAAGACCTCATAGTATTAATCGATAAAAATAAAGATATGTATATATATCTTATTCCCCTACTTCGAAAAATATGATTGTGGGTTTTGAAACATATAAACAAATCCTCAGTAAATAAAATAAAATATAAAAAAGTAGTTTTTCAAAGAAACAAAAATATAGTGGAATATCTTTTGTTCAGTTGCAGGTTCCGCCATTGACACCCGACCGTTCGTCTTCTTCTTGTACTCGGATGATATATATTAAAAATATGGAAGAATATTTTTATATTTACATCGTTTCTATTTTATTTTCTTTACACTTGGTTAATTTGTAAAGTATTGCGGAATATTTTTATTTTAAAGAATACGATAATTTATTAGTATATCTCGTTATTTTTTATTTTTAACTCATATCAACCTTCTTTTTTCTTCTTTTAATGCTCGTGAAAAAAAAATACGTGTAGATTTTATATTATCAAAAAAAATACGTGTAGATTTTATATTATGCTAATATAAAATACGTGTAGATTTTATAAAATAAAATATATTTTATATTAGTAAAAAAAAATACGGAAGAAAAAAGAGTTTATATTACATCTCATTATGTAAAAAGATTTTATAAAATAAAATATGGAAAAAGATTTTATAAAATAAAATATGGAAAAATCATTATGAGATGTAATATAAAAAAATACGGAAGAAAAAAGATTTTATATTACATCTCATTAATATAGATTTAAATGTAAAATCTACATTTAAAATAGATTATGATAATATAAAATCTATTTTATAAAATCCTCCACCAAAAAAACAAATAGTTATATTAATAAATGAATATTCATTCCACAAATAGATGATTATGTGAGATATTGTGCTTGGAAAGGTTGTACCAAAGCATTAAGAAATTGTAAATTAAGTAATTGACTTTAATTAGTTGTAACTTGTGCTTAAAATGTTGTGATTAAGAGTTTTTTTATACCGTTTTTATAATATAGTATAGATAATTGCCTTAATTGATCAATTCCTTATATATCATTTGGTTATTTATTTATCAATATTCTATATTTTGCGAAACACTTTTTTTTTCATAAACTACGTACATTGTTTTGTATTTATGTCTAATTTTAAGTTGAAAATTTTGTTATGTATTTTGATTTATTTACACAACTTGTTTATTTATATAAGTTTTGACTTTTCTTAAAAATGGGAAAAGATTTAGGCTCGTTAGCCCATGGACAATCCTAGTCTGTTTATAAGGCGGGTAAGGGCAAGTTTTCAAGCCCGTAAAAAAGGACTTGGGTTTGCTATATTAGGCCCGTTAGACAATAAAAATAGGTTAGGTCCAACTCGAGCCCGACCTAATCACACATATAATCAACCCTACTGTCAGGCAATATCGTTCGACCCAGTAAACCTCAGACGTTAAAGCATGTGCTAATATAACTGTGACGACCACAAGTGTAGGAGGCAAGAATCAGGGGCTGTTTGCCAGTTGTTGAATGATTTGGTGCAGAATGATTAAGTGATCAGAATGGTTAAGAGGCTCTTATGATATAGTGTAAAATGAAATACGGTTGTTTGCTAATTGTTCGAAATAAAATCAGGGCTCTTAATGGTTAAGGGAGAGTCAACATACAAAATCATTCAGAGGGTTTTGGAACCATTAAGAGACAGACAATTTTTTGTCAAACAAGATTCACCTATTGACCATTAAGATTCGCCTCTATATGGAACCATTAAGAGGTAAACAAACACCCCCTCAGACTCAGATAAGACGGGATGCCATCCTCATTCCATGACACATGGGCCTCAACCAACCCCATAGCACCCTTTTAATTAAGTAAGAAATTATTAGAAGAAAACTTACTATTAAAACCATTGTTCTAAAAAAACTCGCCGCACAGTCGTCATGGCGTGCCATGACACCAAGGCTTGTGTCGTACGCCACGTTAAGCCCAAGACACGCCATGACCTAATGCACAATTTTTGTAATGCGATATTTGTTTTTTTATATATTTAATGTTCTATTTGCAAGTTTTTAATATATATAACTTAATTTAACTTGTTTATTACTATTGACTCATTGAGTTTCACGTCAAAACATATGTTTTTATATATATACTATTATATATAAATTAGAAATTTGACGTCATAAGTCATCTCTTGAAAACGCCATGAATTCGCCGTGGCTGCTAAGGCTTGAGGCTTGGTCTCGTCGCCACGTCACGCCTCACGCTATTTAGAATCTTGATTAAAACAGATATTAAAAATTACATAATTACCCCTTATTACGATCAACAAGTCATTTGTTTTATTTTTGATTCTTTAAATCATAATAATATTATCTTTACATACATTCTCAATTTTAATTATTTTATTACAACTAATATAAATACAAAAATACATAAAAAGAAAATAAGCAATGATTAGATTGTATACAAATATAAATACTAATTAATATTCAATTATTTATCAAAAGATGAACCCAAATCGCATACTTTGAGAAAAACACTCTCCTATTTTGTTAGCGCATGCTATAAAAATATATATTTTTATTTAATATTTGAAATATTGCCTTAAAAACATCAAGTTTTATATTTAAAAATAAAATAAAATAGTAACTAAATGAACATGTCCCAATAAAGCTTTTACTAGCTAAAATAAGACCCTCCGAGCCTAATCACAACCCATTTGCATGCGCATTTAAATTGCTAAAATCCGAATTTTCACAGGGTTTTACTGTTAAATTATAATTGTAAAAACCGGAGGGATCTCACGAAAACAAGTTGGTCTCACGTGATCTCAAGTCTTGAAATCAATATACATATGCATGATTTGTGACTAAAATCAATTATGTTTGTAAACAAAAGACTAAGTTTTAATGGGATATTTACTCGAACATAAAATACAACATGTTTGTTTAGAACTAGAACTGATTTTTTTTTCCTAATGAAAATGAAAACTAGACCGATCTAAACTTGTTTGATTCAGTTTGGTACAGTCTGATTTTGGTTCATGACCACTTTAGTCCTAAATTGGATCATCAATCGAATAAAACTTAACGTTTTTTTAATTATAAAAAAATTATTGAATAAAATAATATTGTTTCAAGTTTTAACAAGTAAAGTTAAAAAACAACGCTATCTAGTGCTAGCAAAAACCTAACAAAAAACTGAGGGGTTGTTTGGTAGTTGCTTAATGATTTGGTGCAGAATGATTAAATGGTCAGAATGATTAAGAGACTCTTATGATATAATGTAAAATGAAATATGGTTGTTTGTTAATTGTTTAGAATGAAATTAGGGTGTTGAATGGTTAAGGGAGGGCCAAGATACAAATTCATTCAGATGGTTTTGAAACCATTAAGAGACAAATTTTTTTTTTGCCAAACAAGATTTACCTCTTATCGATTAAGAGGTTGTCTCTTAATGAAAACATTAAGAGGTAAACAAACAACCCATGACCTTTTAATGTTGAACCAAAAACCCAATTGATATAATTGGTTCCAATTTGATTCAATGAAGTTCAATTTTTGAATTTTGTTAAAGATTTTTAGATAGGGTTGTTATTCATATCAGTCACATTTCATACCACTTCTTACCGTTTCAAAATAAACATTTACAATGAAAAAGACACAATTTTAGAAATATGTAATTATTACACTTTTTAATTACCTAAATGACAAATTTTACCTTTGATAATAGAGGAGTAATAAACTTCTCTATCTCATAAATTCATAATTATGGGTAGAAATAGAAAGTAGTCAAATACTTTTGAAAGTAGACATTAATTTTAAGATAAATAAAAATAAAGACACTTATTTTGAAACGAATGAAGTACTTATTTATTGGTTATAAATAAAATTAACCTTTTTGGATATCCCTATATTTATATGGTTTAGTGGGTTTGGTCCAAAACGGAGAGGGGACATGTTTGGTGGAAGACATGATCTGAATACAATGATCGTAACAAGTTGGACAAATACAACATATAGATTCATTTATAACTTTTCAGGTGTATTTTTTATTATTAAAAAAGAACAATTATAACTTTTCATTGAATTTTCAAGCAGTCCCAAACGATTCTTAATGAGTCAAGTCCAATCCATAACCAACCTTGTTCGAAGAAAGGATCGGAAAAAGAAGAAGAATCAAATAACTTTAACAAACCGTTAGATCGAGTTGATCTAATGGATTTGATTAAAATATTAGAATTCTATACATACCACCTCCTATAAAGACCTACCTTTTTTCTATGCCCCATTTACACTAAGGCATTGTTTGGTAAAAAAAACTAGTTTATAAACTAGTTTTTTTTTTTGTACATGTTTGGATGACTATAAGCTAGCTTATTGAAAAATTATTCATATTAGCTTTTTAAAAAGTTAGCTTATTAGCTACCAGCTAGCTTATAACCTAATTTGTCAAACATAGCCTAAAATATAAACAATGACTGATTACACAATACAATGTTATTTTCATTTTAAACCCTTTTTATAATTTTCATTTTAATTCTTATATTTTTTTATTTATTATTTTTAACCCATTGATTCTTTTTCTATTACTCCCTTTACTTTATTTTTTTATTTATTTTATATCTCTAATCATATTAATTAATTAGTTAATAATATATTATTAAAGTAATTATAAGAATATAAAGTATAAGTATTAAAATAATTTTGTACTATTTATGATATGCAATCATAAGATTAAATCTAAAAATATTTAATATTTGGCACATTTTGAAGGTATCAAGGAAACAATTATAATAGTATAATTTGTTAAAAAATATTTTTTTAACATGTTTTAGTTGATATACAATTATGTATATTAATATGATAAAGGTGTAAAAAATTTGAAAAAAAGGAATATAAATTAAGTCAAATAAGCAATTATTATAATGGTATAAAATGTAAACTTAAATATTAAAGATGACGATGTTTGACCGTGTTGAATTGTTTGTGAGATGGGAGTATGCATTAGGAGGGGTACAAATTCTTATATGGGGTATATTTAGCAATCCCTTTTAAAAAATAGTTATAAGAGAATCTTCAACAACTATGTTAAAGTAGTAAAAAAAGTGAGATTTTAGCAAATTTTTTTGCTCCAACAGCTATGCTATATCATATGCTAAAATAGAGAAAAGAGAATATAGAAGGTAAAAATCTCCAAATTTGGAGAAATCTCTAAAATTCCATATTAAAGAAAGAGAAATAATATTTAATTCTTTTCCACCAATAGGAAACATTGAAGTTGTGTGTTTAAGAGAGAAAAATAATATTTTATTAATATAATTGACGGTATAATTGCTAAAGTAGAGTAGCTGTTGGAGTTTATTGTAATTTTTTTTAGAGATTTTAACTTTTTATACTCTATTTTAGAAAAATTATAGCATAGTTGTTGCAGATGCTCTAACCATCTTTTTTTTTAGAGTAAACTACATTTTTGGTTCTTGTGGTTTACACAAAACTACCAACAATGTTCATTTGCTTCAATAAGTACAATAATGACTACTACAGTTTTATTTTGTCATAAAAAGTATCCTATTACTAACAACGTTAAAAATTGTCTGCTAAATGATGGCATTTGGGTCTTTTTACATGTTTTCTTTGTCTTTTTGTTGTTTTGTTTTTTTACTCATCCATTAATGCTCTCCACCGTCTCTCCCCTCTCCCACGTCGGCTTATGTTTTAGAATCCCTGTTCTTTTGTCATTTTTGTTGTTTTGTCTTATACTTCCAAAGTTTAAGTAATAATTGTTGTGGTGAGGAAGAAGGTGGTAAAAAATTATGTCAGGGTTAAAAGAGGCTAAGGACAGTGGAGGAGCGGTTAACAAATATGAAGGGTGGTGAAGGGGCTACCATGGTCAGAAACGGAAGAAGAGAAAGAGGATAGGAAGGGGCCGGGGGGGGGGGGCTGCCATGGATAAGGCAGTCAAGGTGATGGTTGGGGCAGCCCCTTAAGGGTGTGGTTGCACGGGAAAAAAAATTAGGTCGTTAGATGTGAAATCATAAGTTTTTTTTTTGGATAAAGCCACAAACATTAAAATTTCATGACGTAATTTGTAATAAATCAAAATCAATCGCTGCTTGAACATCTCCAATAGATTCTCCAAAATGAAGTAAATGAATATCTTCAACAATTTTTTTGCTCCAAAATGAAGGAAATGTACTTTTATTTTGAGATTTTAATTTTGATTCTATATTTGAGAGAAATTTTAAAGAATTTGTTGAAGATGCTTTTAACCCTCTTTCTTTAATTGTTTTAGAAAGTTAAATACTCTCTCCGTCCCAAAATAAGTATCCACATTTTTATTTACGTTTGTCTCAAAATAAATGTCCATTTTTAAAAAGTAGATAATTAAATTGTCATATTTACCCTTGGTTAATACACAAATATATAAGAGTTGTGAAAAATTAAATAAGGGTAAAGAGTCATTTGATAACAAAAATGTGTAATAATTATGTATGTCTAAAACTATGTGCCAAGTTAATTGTGAACACTTATTTTGGGACGGATGGAGTACATAAACAATGACCTCTCTCTCTCTCTCTCTCTCTCGCTAACACTTAAGACACCGAATCTCAAACCAGAATTATCGGTTTCGGTATTCTATTCCTCAAATCTCAATATGACTAGCAAATCAGATCTCCTCTCCTCTCTAATCTCTCGTCTTCTCAAGTTCTGAGGTGTTTTTGTTTCTTCCGTTCTTACATTCTTACTCTAGGGTTTATGCCAAACGCCTATTTTTTTATGTTAGACATTAACGTCTGTAATTAGATATTTAGGGTTTTGGAGTTAACTGATTACTTGATTACTGATATCTGTTTGATACATTGAGGTTAATTGATAATGTCACAAGCGAAGATGTACTCGACCACTTCTAAAAGATAAAGACTTGTAAGGAACAATTTTAGGCAATAATTCATCTATCATTTTTGATGAAACGTCCTTTTGGTAATCAATTTTTGTTTTATTATATATTAGATATATTATGGTATTTATGTTTTTGAGACCATTCCAGATTAAAAATTCCTAGATTCGTCACTGGGATCAGTTGAAATCAGTGAGGGGAAGGCGTTGGGTTAGGGTGTGGTTATTGACGGGAAAGGAGACGGGGTGTGTTTGATCAAGTCAAAGGGAGGACCATCGATGCATTTATTGAAGCTTATGGATGTTGTTGGTAGTTTTGTATAAATTATAGGGACCAAAAGTATAGTTATGGGTTGTTTGTTTTTAAAAAAAATCTCTTAATAACTCTTAAGTTTGAATCGTTTACATGTTTTTACACACCACCTCTTATTAATCATAACTAAAATAAGACTTCAGACTTTAGACCTTTTAAAAAACAAACAACATTTTACTCTTTTTTTTTAATAAAAAAAAGTACCCCCTAGGTTTTAATAGAAAATCGAGGAAATATAATCAAATTTATAGGGAAACAAATTACACAAAAAACGACCATTTTATTCTCCTTAATTTATATCCATATCAATATATTTTTAATATGTTTTCGTGGTTTTTCAGTTCTTTTTATTGAATATTATTTAAAAAAAGTTGTTGAAAAATGCCACTTTATTAAGATTATCTTTATTGAATATTAATCCACAGACTCCCTTGGCTTTCCGGCAAAACTCCATAGTTAGGTTTACCTTATGTTTGTCTCTCTAGATCTTGTTAATGGAGGATGGATGCTTACACTTAAGTATTGACGTTGTGAAGAGAAACTCAATACACATGGATTGACTTGACTCAAACTCAACTGGACTGCTGGAGCTGGAGTGGGGGGGGGCCAATTCAAAAAAAAAAAAAAATTACCCTTGGAGACCTGATACCTGCTGCTTCATGTGAGAAAAAGCGCAGGGGCCTTGGCCCCCAATTGTTACCACTGTGTTCCGCCTCTGATTATTATATTATCATTTTATAAAGGGTTTGTTGGATATATATAAATTTGAGTGATTACGATTTTCGTCCCTATGGTGTGGTGTTTATAATTATTTTCGTTCTTGATCTTTAAAATTTGTCTTTATTGCCACTATCGTTTTTATTTCATTTTATTTTTCGTTCTTGACACTAACTCCATTAAAAAATCAGTTAAGGATAATTTAATATTTTTATATTGTATTTTTTCCATATTAAAACATTTATATAAAGTAAAAAGGAAACCTAAGAGCATCTCCAACATCTATGTTAAAATAGAAAAAAGAGGGATTTTAGCAATTTTTTGCTCCAGCGGTTATGTTAAAGAAGATAAAAATCTCCAAATTTGAAGAAATCTCTAAAACTCACTTTTTAAGAAAGAGAAAATAATATTATAATCTTTCCACCAATAAGAAGCATTGGGTAAAATATTTAGGAGATAAAAAAAATATTTTATTAATATATTTATTATTTAAATAATATAATCAATGTTATAATCTCTAAAATAGAATAACTGTTAATTGAAAGTGATTTTTTAGAGAATTTTGTCTTTTGATACTATATTTTAGAAAAATTAAAGCATATCTGTTGAAAATGCTCTAACTCCACTAACCCCATACCAAAGGGCAAGGTGGACGGACGGTGGTTGGGAAAAAGGAAAGGGAAAGGTGATCGGAGGGAACGGAGGATGGTCAATGATGTTTACGAGTTTTATATGTATAGTATAAATTATTATATATAATAATAAGATAATATAATATAAATAATTAATGTTTACCTTTTTAGAAAAGTGTAAAAAGAACAAATTTCACGTGATTTTACAAACTTATTTAACAAAGTTAGTTTGAGGGACGAAAAACGAAATAAAATATAAAAAAAAATTAAAGTCGAGAGATAAAAATAGTTATAAACACCAACCCATAGTTTACTCTATAAAGTTTGTTGGAACTTATTATTTTACGTAAAATTATTAATACGTTTCAATAAATTCTCTAAAATAGAAAATCGAAAATCAAAATATCCAACAAGAATTTAGTTTCATCCCTTATTTTGGAGATCATAATATATTTTTTTTGAACGGCAAGATAAAAAATTTTATATTTTTTTGAACGGCAAGATAAAAAATTTTATATTTTTTTGAACGGCAAGATAAAAAATTTTATTGCACAAAATAAACCAACCGGAAACAGTAAGGGGTTGTTTGTTTATTAAAAAAAACTCTTAATGACTCTTAAGTCTGAATCGTTCAGACATTTTTACACATCACCTCTTATTAATCATAACTAAATTAAGACTTCAGACCTCTTAAAAAACAAATGACACCTAAGTCACCATTCACAACGACAAAACACGAGGTCACCTAACTCGCAAGAAACAAAAAGGGACTATACGCGACCCAAAGTCAGAAAAGAAAGAACGAGACAACAGTCCAACACCCCGAGCTTGTTCGCGAGGGACAAACCGGGCCGCTGGGATGTCCACCACCAACAATGAAAATGTTGAAAGGAATCCATCTTATAGATTATTTTTAATCTCAAACCCACCCATGAATCACGCCTGATACATGACTTAATCCGGTGCATTTAAATGTGGAGATCCCTTCTTAGAGTAACTCCAACAACATCCCAAAATTTCTCTAAAATAGAGAAACAAAAGTCAAAATTTTCAAAAAAAAAATTACAATCATCTCTAACAAATTCCCCGTTTTGGAGAATCAAACATTGATTATAATATTAAAATATTATTTCTCAACCTACGTATTTATTTTCAAAATTTTCTATTCGTCCCTTTACTTGGTAATCATTTTTGAGGTTATCTTAATATTTGGAGAAAACACTTTTCTTTTCTCCCACTTTCTCTATTTTGGAAATAGTTTTGGAGAAGCTGTTGGAGCAAAATATTAGTTCAAAATCCACACGTTCTCTATTTTCTCCAAAATGGAGAAACTTAGAACATCTCCAACAGTTTATCCAAAATGGAGAAATATAAAGTCAAAATCTCCAAAAAAATCACTTTCATCACCAACAGATTCTATATTTTGGAGATTACATAATTAATTGTATTATTAAAATATTCAATAATCTCATAAAATAATATTTCTCTCTCATAATCATTTAATTTAAAGCAACTTTATTAGTAGAAGGAATAAAAAATATTTTTCTTTCATGAGTCATCATTTTTAGAGATATCTCAAATGTGAAGATTTTCATCATTTCTCTCATACTTTCTCCATTTTGGATAAGGTTTTGGATGGAGAAAAAAACCCCCCAAAGTTTCTCCAAAATCGAGAATCAAAAGTCAAAATCTAAAAAAAAAACCAACATCCATCTCCAACAGATTTCCCAATTTAGAGAATCCATCATTAATTAATTACAATATAAAAATATTTCATTAATCTATTTAAATATTATTTCTCTCTCTACATATTTAATTTTAAAGTTTCTATCGACCACCTCACTAAATCATTCTTAGGGTAATCTCCATATTTGGAGCTCTCTCCTACTTTCTCCATTTTAGAGATAGTTTTGGCGGAGCTGTAGGAACACACAATTTAGACCCCATTTTCTTCAAAAATAAAGAAGTTGTTAGAGATGTTCTTATCTTTCCCACCATAACTTTCTGATACTTTTTTACATTTTTAACAAAAACAAGACCTATCCATCATCATGTATATAAAAAAAAAACACAAAGCAAATAATCACAAAGTTACACAAACTTAAAAAATGGGTGGAAGTGAGTTATATTCAAGATTCAAAAATGTCGTTTCTGAAAAACTTAGAATTAACCTCCACAAAAACCTCAATCATTCAATTTCCAACACAAAATTCGCCAAATACTTCAAATTAAACTCCCGGAAAACCACTTTCACCACCGAACTCCGGTCTGCCACCGCCACCTTCGTCACCATGGCCTACATCATCACCGTCAACGCCACCATCCTCTCCGATTCCGGCGGCACCTGCACCACCGTCTCCGCCAACGCCGGTTACGAAAACTGCCTTTCGAAGACGAAAAACGACCTCATCGCCGCCACGGTTTGGTCGTCGATGATCGGTTGTTTCGCCATGGGTGGACTCGCCAACCTCCCGCTAGCGGTGGCCCCCGGAATGGGACCGAACGCTTACTTGGCGTATAACCTAGTCGGGTTTCACGGGTCGGGTTCCGTTTCGTACCGGACCGCGATGGCCATCGTTTTGGTCGAAGCTTGCGTTTTTCTGGCCGTCGCGGCTCTCGGGGTCCGAGCCAAGCTGGCGCGGCTCGTACCTCGATCGGTGCGGTTGGGTTGCGCGGGTGGGATTGGACTTTTTATAGCGTTTGTGGGTTTGCAGGGTAACCAGGGTGTTGGGTTGGTAGGTCCCGATCCCAACACCCTGGTGACATTAGCAGCATGTACTAGTAAAAGTACAGTGACTGGAGTATGTACCGGTGGGGTCATGCAGAGCCCGACGTTTTGGTTGGGTTTTGTCGGGTTTTTGATCACGTGTTACGGGTTAATGAAGGATGTTAAAGGAAGCATGATTTACGGTATCGTGTTCGTAACGTTGACGTCTTGGATTAGGCACACGTCCGTAACGGTTTTTCCCGACACCCCTGACGGCGACGCAAAATACCGTTACTTCAAAAAAGTGGTCGATTTTCACAAAATCGAGTCCACGCTAGGTGTAATCAGCTTCACCGATTTTAACACCGGTGAAGTATGGGTTGCACTTTTTACGTTATTGTACGTAGACTTGCTCGCCACCACCGGCACGCTATACACGATGGCGGAGCTCGGAGGGTTTACCGATGAAAAAGGCGGTTTCGAAGGAGAGTACATGGCGTACTTGGTTGATGCAGGGACCTCAATCGTGGGGTCCACGCTCGGGGTCTCTCCAATGGCCACGTACGTCGAATCCTCTGCTGGGATTCGAGAAGGTGGACGAACAGGATTGACCGCCATCATTGTCGGATTTTATTTCTTTTTGTCGATATTTTTTATTCCGCTATTTAGCAGCGTGCCACCATGGGCCATCGGCCCGTCGTTGGTGATGGTCGGGGTGATGATGATGAAGGTGATCAAAGATATTGATTGGAACAACATCAAAGAAGGCGTGCCCGCGTTCGTCACGATTTTACTGATGCCGTTAACGTACTCGATTTCGTACGGGATTATCGGAGGAATCGGGATGTACGTCGCCCTTAGCTTGTACGATTACGGGGTTTGGTGGTTTAAATGGTTGATCAAGATGAAGAAGATGGTTTCGAGAGAACAAAATCAAGTTTCGGCTACCGTTGCAGCCGATCGAATTGTTGAGATCTTGTAAATATCTTTGGTAGTGGACCTCCGATTCTCGTTCTTCGTGTTTTCGAATCGTCGAGATCTTGTTGAGTCTAGTTTTTAGTAATTAAGACGTGTCTAAAAAAATGACAAAAGATGCACGGGCTACCACGAGAATATTTTTCTATGGCCGTTCGTGCATCTTTTGATGATATAGTTTAGTCTTTATTTTTAACGTTTCATGTTTTTCGTGTGTTTCTTTTGTTATTGACTCAGAAGTTTAATATAAGATTATGTTTGACAAACTAGCCGATAAGCTAACGGTTAGCTAAACAACTAGCTATTAGATCGTAAGTTAGCTAAAAGTTAGATTATGTTCTTTTATATCTTGTTTGGTTGTTCCATATTCGATGTTGAATTCATTTCATTCAGATTGCACCATTTCTTCTTCTTATTAATATAGGAAAATATTCAGCTGGTTTATCCAACTTTATTCGTATGATAGAGTTTCTTCTTAACCGAATCAGCCAAACTTATTTTGGTTTTATAGTGAAATCGAGAAGGCAAAACCCAAGGAGCTGAAGAAAGATCTTCCCAAGGACAATAATTAAGCTGAGGTACAACACTGATCGCTAGGGTTAAAATAACAAAACATCCAACGTGATCCCCTCTTCTCCTCCCCGTAAATAATTTTGAACATGTTAGTTTGTACGTAAAAATCCCTAGTCTGGCTTGTTTTCTTTAGCACATACGTATCTTTTTGGGATTAAGAACATAGATTGTTTTTCGTATACGTAAAAATCTATATTTTGGCTTCTTGTCTTTAGCACATTCGTGTTTTGCTGGTTACAAGTACATAGAGCGGTTTTCTTCGTGTGTTTTTCGTACCCAACATTCCATTCAGGAGAGATTACTAACACAAAATGGGTAAGTGTTAACCGAGTAAGAGGTTCAGTCTAGGTAAGTGCTTGTCTGTCGAGTGTTTTATAGTAAGATAAAAATTAAGAAAAACCCTAAGCACAACTGCATCATGAATTAGTGTAGGTGTGCAAAATTCAATCCAAACCTTACCAAACTCCTTTAGATTTCAAAATTAAGAACCTAGATTTGGTTTGTATCAATTGTACGATTTCCTTTTTATTTTTTAACAATTAACATATATTATCTTTGTCCAATGGCATTCAAATTACTCAACATGATTCTGTATAATCATAATAATAATTACACCATTTTGGTATACTTTTTAAGTAAACCACTCGCCTTCAAAAAATAAATAAAAAATAAACTACTCAACAAAATATCATTTATCATTCATGATTAAACCTGTTAGAAAGATATAGACAAACTCAACAAATTAAGTTTGTTAGCAGACACTCGCAACTTATTCAGTCAGCTATATATGACTGTTTCGTAGTGACTTAATAATATAGAAAGTGGCTTATTCAGTAAGATTTCAAGGGGGGAGCTTTATGCAGAAAGCCAAGTTTTTTCCAAACCAGTCCCTCCCATTAAAAAACACGTTCCTTCCATCTATGAAAAAACTCTCTCAAATAAAAACCTTCCAAATATATATAGACAGATTAATTCACACAGACAACTTTATCCATACAAAACTTAATGGAAAACCAACCAAACAACCGGGCCTTGGGTAACCGGTTATACTTGTACCAATTGGTCAGGCAATCGGTGTAACCGGTTACAAACGGGCCTTACGTTTTTGGTGAAGGACTGGTTATAACCGGACTTGTAACCGGCTTAACGAGCTACATGAGCAGCGCCCATTTAACCGGGCCCTACGTAACTCGTTAAGTGCCCGACCGGTTAACCCGATTTGCCAATCTCTATTTACAGATCATTGGAAAGTTCAATTCTCAATCTATATGCAAGCAATACAACTGTTCCAAATATCACATTACTACAAATTTGGAGCCAAATTTCTCATCTAGGTAAGCTCACTTTACAAATATTCCAAATATCAATTATCAAAAGCAAAAATTCAAATCTTTTTCATGGAGCATCAAACATGATTTAGAAAAAAGGGTTAACATCAAGAAAGCCGACACGAAATTCAGTGTGTTCTACTGCTACTTGCGTTTTGTCGTGATTCAAGGAAGAGTCTTACGGTCGAGAAGATGAGCGATGGTTCAGCCATTGCACCAGTTCCGTAGTCACCACAAGCGAGCCTCTTTGACACGGGTGGTATAAGCGTGATTCCCAGTTCATCGATCGACATAAGATGCCTTTCCGTGAATGGATTGGTCCACATAAATGTGTTCATAGCCGGAGCCACGAAAATCGGTTTTTCATAGTCCCATGCTCGAATTACGCTTGTCAGCAAGTTGTCACACAGTCCACCAGCAATCTGGTTCAGCAGATTGAAAGAAATTCTGATCATGATATTGAGGAATAAAAAACAAATACTCCCTCCGTCCCAAAATAAGTGTCCCCTTTCAAAAATCAGTGCCTAATTTCCAATTCCACCGTTAATTATGGTTATGAGGGTAAAACTGTTGGTTAATAAAAAGGGTAATATATTACATATTTTTAGTACTATATGTCTTTGACATTTATTTTGGGACGGAGGGAGTAAATTACATGATTCCACAAATGCAAACGCCCATGACATCTGAATTAAGTTGCACACGGAAACCAAATCTTTTTATCAGATTCTTAACGTTCGATATAGAATAATCTTAGGGCGTTTGGTATTTTTAAGGATTTGGAATCTTTGGTATGTTTGGTTTGTAGGATTTGAAATGGAATTCAATTTCATTCTTTATACATAATTTAAAGAAACAAATTATAAATAATTATAAAACAATTAAATTACCTTTTTTTTAGAGGATAAATTACCTTTTATTAATTGATTATTACTTTTAAACATATTTTAAAACATTATTACAAACGAATCCTATGAAATCCCGTCAAATACCAAGTACTCCCATAGTCTCATGGAGGATTTCAAAATCCAATATATGTGGGATTTCACTTAAATCCCGGGATTTCAATTCCGGACTTTCCTTTAAACCAAACGCGGGATTAGAATGGAATCTAATTCCAAATCCTGCAAATTAAAAGGACCCATCCGCCTGGTTTGACAGAATGTTTTTGAGGGATTCGGATTTTGTGGAAGGATTTGGAATTGGAAAGATTTGGAATATCTGGTGTGTTTAGTTTGTAGAATTTGGAATGGAACTGAATTCCATTTTTTATAAATAATTTATAAAAACAAATTCTAAAAATTCTAAAAATAATTAAATTTACCCTTTTATTATTGATTATTACAGAACAAGTGTTTTTAACATAACTTAGAACATTTTTACAAACAAATCCAACGACATCCCGCAAAATACCAACTACCCCATGGGATTTCTGAATTCCATGTCGGGATTTCAAATCCAAGCATTCCTTTAAACCAAACATAGAATTGGAATGGAAGATCCCTCCAAATTCTATCAAATTTTGCAAACCAAACATACCCTAAGGGTGCGTTTGGTTTGCAGATTGGAATTTGATGGAATTGGAATCCATTGAAAGAATTTGATTTCGAAGGAATTGGAATGGAATTTGACCACGTGTTTGGTTGGTAGGAATTGGATGGTATTCAATTCTTTCCCTTAAGGCAAGGAATGATAAATTCCTTAATTTGGAGAATTCAATGGAATTCAAAAGATTCCATCATTTTCATTATGTGAACAAAACATAGGATTTGGAATTTGGTCAAAGGAATTATCCATTCCAATTCCTTCAAAATCCATGAACCAAACACCCCCTAAGTAATATGGTTTTGACATGGATTCAAGAATACACTTAGAAGAGTTAATTTGTGATTATTGTAGAATTTTATTGCATTTTTACTATTGTGAATATAGGCAGATAGTAGGTTGGGATGCAATTCATCACAGTAAAGGTCTTGTTGTCTATTTGTTGTTCAAGTTTGAACTAGAGATGAGAACAAGAGAATGAAAACATATGAGAAGGTAAATTAGGCATGTACAAGTAAATATATTACTCCCTCGGTCCCAAAACAAGTATCCACATTTCTATTTTAGTTTGTCCCGGAATAAGTATTCACCTCCAAAAGTAAATCCATACTTTCCAAGTCTACCCTTAATTATGAGACGAAAAAATTCATTACTCCCTCTATCATTAAATATAAAATTATCACTCTCTTAGTTATAAAGTGTAATAATTACACATTTTTAAACTGGATGCTATTTATTGTGGACATCTATTTTGGGACGAAGGGAGTATTGGTTTCTCGTATTAGCGGTGAGGGTGACTAATATTATGGAAAAACTAAATCCTGTCACCTTGACGGCTTGACCGGAGGCAATTCCGTCAGCAAATACTCAAATATGAACATCGATCGACCGTTAAATAAAAATCTAAAGAGGCCAACATTTTCAAACAGAAGAATATGAATGACTGAAAAGAAAATAGGGTATGAGTAGTTATATTACCTTGCCAAGTGTATTTGCTGACAATGGGGCAATAACCATTATATCAGCCCACCGACGGAGCTCTATGTGAAGCACGCTATCTCCGATCTTGGACCAAGAGGACCATTCATGCTCATCGGTATAAAGAATCACATCCTTGGGAAGTGATGTTCGATCAATGAAATGTAACGCCGCCTGTGTTGCAACGGCTTTTACATCTGCCCAGTCTGAGAAACAGCTGCAGAGGTTCCCAAACTTTATGGCAGCTACACTTCCACTTGCAGCAAGCAGAATTCGGGGTTTTCTATGAGCAGTACTGACTTGCATTGGCTCCCTTATTCCGTGTATAGGCTCGTTATATGCCATAATCTGTGCTATAAACTACTGTTAGCTTATTCACTAAAAACTAGAGTTACACAAAATCCAATGGGACTAAACTGGTAGTTGTTTTGAATTCTTGAGAAGTGTAGCTGATTGTTTTACATGGGCAATTACTTCGTGAAACAAATCACACATAAATCATCGTCAAAATCTGTAGGGTTCCTGATTTTAAAGAAGGCCATTATATTTAAAACAATGTTGTAACTGCAACAATTAGCTTTATAAACGGGACTAAACACCCAGACTGCTCTCTTTTTTCTGTTTGTGGACATGCTATCAAATAATCCAAGGTTCTAAATGGCGTGAGGTGTGGCGTGGCGGTGAAGCCAAGCCTCAAGCCTTGGTAGCTACGGCGTTTTAAGACGTGACTTATGGCGGGAAATCTCTATATCATATATAATATTATATATAAACATATATTTTCTACTATTACTCAATGAGTCAATAATATTAAACAATTTAAATTAGGCTATATATATATATATATTAAAAACTAACAAATAAGACATTAAAAAAGTAAGAAAAAACAAATATCGCGTTACAAAAAACGGCGTATTAGGCCATGGTGTGTCATAGGGTAAACGTGGCATGAGACACAAGCCTTGAGCCATGGCGCGCCACGACGGCCGTTGCAGCGAGCCTTTTAGAACACTGAAATAATCCATGGAGTTCATATTTTCTAATTGTACCAATCTGCTAGAAGTTCATTTCTAGAAACTTGTAGGGATATATAGTACATTGTGCCCCTAAATTTTTCTAAGTTCACAACAAAAAAGAAAGCCTCGGCCTCCTCTGATGCTCCTGGACCGTAGTGCAATCTCAGACAAGATTATTCAATCCCTTTATTGAATCCTCATCCTATGTTTTCCTGGACTCAATGATGGTTAGAAAATTGATTCGTTCTTAATGCACCATCTCTTGTGTAACATACCAACTTAACAAACATCATTATAGTGTGGGTAGAGGAAAGGGAAAGCGATTAGCCGAATACAAAGTACTATGCAATATCCACCTTTGAAGAATAAACCTTTATGTAAATGTCATTAAGTTGCTAGTTTTCTAAATACGAACATTGAATTCATCATTTTACAGAAAAGTAACTATTATTCTATAAATTTTTTATCACCATTCCAGAAGAAACCTTAACCACATAATAGCTCTCCCCAAGATCACTATAGTTGATGACTAGGTCTAGGGGCTCCAGTTGCTAAGATGAAGTACTACTTCGGAAAACATCCACGAAACTTTGTACATGATGCCTCAGAAATTATACCTACCAAACACAGCCTAAGCATATGCAAAGCTCCAACCACTGAACCAACTTATCACCAGGACTACACAAAAAACCGAGTTTATGTTACATACCAATTTGTTAATAGCCTAGTTACAACTTTCTGTTTTTTTCCCGGTTAGTATTCATACAGTAAGATAAGAAATGAAGCAAAGGGCACACATATACATAAGCAAATAGTGAAGCAAACCCCTAGCTTGATTGAAGCATTTCCTCTTTTAGATATGACATACAAATACACATACAAGCGGAAATTGCCAACCAGCAATGGACAAGAATACAAGGGGCATGTCAGAAGACATAAACAATTCATAGTTTGGAGTTGGTAATAGTAATCTCATTCAAATCTCTAATTCACTACTTGCCCCATGTCAATTTGACCAACCTCCACCTCTCTCATCAACCTCTTTTCAAGATAAATCCCTTTTTCTAGCCGGTGCACCCACAGTTCTATGTTGAAAATGACAAAATAGTGTCAGTTTCTCCTCAATATTCGCATTTGCTCCCTTGTATCTCAGAAATTATATCTAAACTAAGTATATGCAATTGCTCCTAACTTCTCTTAGCGTGAATCAATTAATTGACAGGAAATTGATGCACTCACTGATTCACTGTTGTTCTCTACTATTGCTTTCTTCTAAAGATATTAAAAAGTGAACAAACAAATACAACTCCCAACATATGTATACTAACATATGATGAATGCAGCACAAGCGAAAAATGAAGAAAAAGTATGAGTGGGTACATTGAAAACATACAAAAAGGAACAGCCAAAAACACAAATCACACTAGAGACAAACAATCAAACCGAATACTTTTTAAGTCCAATTTTAGTATAACCTTTTCTGCAGTTTATCATGTTGTTTAGTGCATTCTTAAACGTCCTTTGAAATTTCAAAGAATCTGTCAATTTTGAAGTTTTAAAACAATGACAAGCATCTCATATGTTAAAGTGTACCTTTTGGGGGACAAACAGTGTCTCAATAACCAATGATTAAAGTCATGTGCATATTACAAACTCAAGACAGACAATCTGTGTAATACCGAATCCTCCTAAGTTAAAACTTGAAACATACACAAATTTTCTCTGCATATATCAGATTAATTATTCGTTTATTTGTAACACACAAAACTAATCCTCAAGATACTTGAATGCTTCACAACGATCTCCCTCGGATACTCTAGATTGTTTGGCATACACTCATACGTAGAGGCTTAAGTCACACTGATTTTTTTTACATAAAACAGAGCTTAAAAAATTTCCAATCCTTCTGTTCCAAGTAAACATTGAATTTTAGATAAACAGGACTGAAATCTAACATTAAATTACACATGTATACTTCAAATTCTCATGAAAAAAATTGACAACGGGCTTAATATGAAGTATAGAACAGTTTATTGTCAAATTTGTGAACAGAAATCGATAGCTAAAAACCTCAAAATGATTGTACATCTTCTTGTTCCATCAAATAACTATTTTACTATAGTTTTTCACATTTTCCTCATAAAGGCAAATCACGAATCCTGCTAGAAATCCTAACTCTCCGGTAACGAAAGGAAAAAAAACCTTTACAATCGACAAGTAATCGCGTGATGAATTATGTCAATAACATATCGGATAAAAGGAAAACCAGAAATTGAAAGATCTAAACTCTTACTTCTTGACTTAATATAACAACAAACACAAAATTATATGAATCACGGTGTCCAGAAAAGCTGAAGAAAGAACAGATACCTCGAATTAAGAAGTTCCGTTCACTATTTTGTTTCCGGCCGCCGTCGTTTGACCTGCGCACGGTGGTCCGTTTACGCCGGAGAAGACGGAGAAGAGAGAAGCGTTGGGTCAATAATGGAGAGTAAAGAGAGACCGGTGAATGTAGAGATGGAATTAAATGATTTATTAATTTTTGAAAATTTCAATTTCGGTGAATGTTTCGTTTTTGGTCTTCTTTTTTGATAAATGGCAAAACTCCCCACTAAGATTTTACCAGTTTGTAAAAGTTTATGGTCTATTTGTTAGCAGGTTAATGAGTTTAACGAGACTCGCAATTTATTCGGTCAGTTATACATGATACAGAAAATGGCTTATTCAATAAGCTTATAGGGAGAGTTTTATACAGATGGCCAATTTTTTTTCAAATCCACCCTTTCCAATTAAAAAGCACACTCGTTTGAGAAATGTTTATGATAATGTGGAATAGATCTATTATTGTTGCTTTTTAATTGTTGTAGTTTGTAAAAATTGTCGATTCTAATTATTATTGTTTCTAATAATCTTTTATTTTTGTAATTTTTAACTATTATAATTTTTTATTATTGTAGTTTTTATTATATAAACTATAGACCATTTCATAACCGGGGATGAAATGTACAAGAAATAGAAAACTAATATTGCAGAGAAAAAAAACTGATGTGGTAAAGTCGATATTCGTGACTGTTGATGCTCTTACTTCTTCACAAAATGTCCGGTCTTTCGCTTGTGACGGCTAAAGTCCGACACGAACCTAAACGTCCGTCCACATCCTTCGGCATTACAAGTATACGGACGCGCACCCGTGTGCACCCGAATATGTTCGGTCCGAGCCCACGCCCATTTGAACGTCACTCGGCAACCTTTCCACGGGCACTTCAGAGGACGATCGTCCATATGTACCCGCCTATGTTGCACAAGATACTTGTGCGAAAACAATCTCTTCCCACATCCCTTCACCGTACACACGTTCTTTTCGTGAGCCGTAAGATCTCGCCGGCTTTCGAAACTCATATCGCAACCCTCGATCTCGCAACCGAATTCACCCTCCACCGCTTTCTTGGTTCCGTTCCGTGTCTTAACTTTCTGCTTTCTTGAATTCTTGTCAAGAACGCTTCTAGGATTCGGGGTTGTCGTACGCTGCCGCCGGAAACCACCGCTCATCGGCAAGTCGCGTGGCGGTGGCGGCGGTGGTGGTGCTGGTGCTGATGTCATATTCTTCCTTTTTCTTGGATTCTTGATAAGTGCAACTTGGGTGATTTGGGGGTGTTTTTCAAGTTTCATATCCATTCTTGAAAAATCCGAAACATCGGTTTCGTCGTGTTCTTGATCAGGGGAAATACCGTTTCCGAATGCTTTATAGAGGACGGAATTGTACGGCATCTGTTTGGTATAGAGCGGAGAATGACTGAGTCGGGAACTGTAGGAAAGATGAAGCCCCAATCTTGCAGCCCAATCGTGGATGTCGTGTGTGGATTCTTCGTTATCGAGACCCGATTGTATCATTTCTCGATCTTGTTTGCTAGCCTCTCTGAATTCAAGATTAGCCCAGATATGATCGCTTTCGAATTCTTTTGCCACTAATCTTGCTTCTGCTTCTAGCTTCGGATAATCTGCAAATGACGTACATATATATTAGGCCAGGTTCATGGAAAACCGTAAAAATACGAAAAACTGAGGAACACCCTGGTTACCATTCATTTGTACAATATGCACATGTATGCATACAACATATAAGTAATTTTTCAGGTATGCACATATGAATAACATGCACACGTGAATAGAAACCAGAAAACATCTTCAATTACTTGTATGCATATGTGCATACCGGATAGATGAATAGTTATTAAGGTGTTGAGAGCATCTCCAACAGCTATGCTAAAATAGAAAAAGGTGAGATTTTAGCAATTTTTTTGCTCCAAGAGCTATGCTATACCATATGCTAAAATAGAGAAAAGAAGAGAGAGAAGATAAAAATCTCCAAATTTGGAGAAATCTCTAAAACTTCTATTTAAGAGAGAGAAGTAATATTAAATTCTTTTTCACCAACAGGAGACATTGAAATTGTGTGTTTAGAAGAGATAAATAATATTTTATTAAATGTATTGAATATTTTAATAATATAATTGATGATAGATATGCTAAAATAGAGTAGCTGTTGGAGTTGGATGTAAATTCTTTTAGAGATTTTAACTTTTTGTACTCTATTTTACAAAAATTATAGAATAGTTGTTGGAGATGCTCTCATATTTCCATTTTTAACGGAGTTTTCCCCTGAACCTCAATATAAAAGTAATTTGTAACATGCACATGTGCATATGCACATCTGTATAAAAAACAAAAAACAACTTAATTTACTTGTATGTATATATATATATTAAGTAAATTAAATTAATTTACTTAATTTAATGTCCAGATGAAGGGCTACTAGGGTGTTCCTTAGTTTTCCATTTTTTAAACCTCTCTCCCTCTCTCTCTCTCTCTGTGTGTATATATATATATGTCTTTGTTCTAAGAAATAAAGATTTTTTGTAAATACCTAAAATAGTTGGTTCTCAGGTTCTCAAAAGTGTACCTTGACGACAGAGGAGCAACATATGGACTCCACCGATCAACCGGAGGCACTGCTCCACTTCGGCAGCATGCTGAAGACAAAAGACGTGCATTCTCGAAGTGTCCTCATCGCGTGTCGGATTCATCTGCTTGTTACCAACTCGCGTTATCGCTTTGCCAGTGATCAACGCTTCAGATCCATTTGCATTTGATGAAGGTTTTGATCTCTCGGAATGAGGCACTTGTATATGATATTCAAACCGACCCGTTGAACAATTCGATTCCATGAAGAATTTGTCGCTCTCGACATCATTTTCTTCCTCAGAATCGGAAGGATCACCGTACGCTAAAGCCAAAAGATCGAGGGATGAACTGATTTTCGGTGATCTAGTAGCGGAAATCGTATTCATGCGATCATCTACAACTTGAATTTGGTCATCCGATCTTACGGGAAAATCAAACAGACCTTCAAGACTGCTCTTCGACATTTCCGGTTCTTTGCATATAGAAAACAAGTAAAAAAATGTCATATAAAAGACTAATAGGACGATTTATTTCAAAAGAGTCCTAAAAGACTTGTATATCAGCTTATTGAAACATTTTTACATATAATGCACAATTGTTTAATCCTAAAAACATACGTCCTTTAAAGCAGCCTATAAAGACATTTAGACATATTTGACTTCCTATAAAGCCAATTTTGTTGTAGTGTGAATTATAGTTCAGTATCACGAATCATTATTATTTCGACACCAGAAAAAGATTTTTCACACCCTTTCCGTGTGTCGAAGACTAGGAAGACGAATAACCCCTCCCAGAAATATTTGTTTTTTAGCAGCTTAGTGGGACTGACAGCTTATTCGATCTGCTGTACATGACAATTGTACATGGCTGTTTGGTAGTAGCTTAATGATATAGAAAATGACTTATTCAGTAAGTTTCTAGAGGGAGATTTATACAGAAAACCAAGTTTTTTTCCAAACCTGTCCCTCCCAATTAAAAAACCTACTTTTTTCTATCTATGAAAAAACTCTCCCAAACAAAAACCTCCCCAATCTATATAGACAGATTAATCCACACAGACAACTTTATCCATACAGGACTTAATGCGTTATCATCAAAAGCACTAACAGGAGGAACAACCGTATACCTGAAGAGGATTTCAAATCCACCAAATTTGCATCTTCGTTGGCGGTGAAGACATCGATAGCAGCAACTAGATCGGTAATGGCTCTACGATCAACCGACATGAGGTAACGTGCAGTTGCTTCTGTTGGCTGAATAATCGCAACACAAGCGTAACACAAAATCCCGCATCTAACACATGAAAATAAACCGGGGTTGGAAGTCAAACTGTCTAAAGCGTTTTGAATACATAAACCGCGGGAAAGCATCGGACTTGCATTCACTCGAGACCCAAAACACGAATCTTTAGAAGTCAAACCGTCTAAAGCATCTTCAGAAAAAAGAACAATCGGAGATTCTTTCCCGAGAGTGTGAAGCAGCTCGTTGTTTTGCATCATGTCTTGCAAGAAAAGTCGTTTTACCAAGAATTCTCCTTCGGCCATTAAGTTGTCGTCTTTTAGTCGGGAACTCCGGGGTTCGGGCTTGATGCTTGTTGGTACAATGTAGAAGGGAAGTAATAATGCAATCAATAATAGTTAAAAGAGAGAAAAAAGTTCAAATGAGAATTGTAAATATTTAGAGAACTTAGGAAAACCAGCTATTTCATGAATTATATTCATAATAAACACCTCAAAAATATTCATAAATATTATTCATAATGAATAATTCATGAGTTACATTTATAATGAATACAAATGTAATCATGAATATTATTCATAATGAATAATTCCTGAATAATTGGTTCTCTGGTTCTAAAAATATTTACGGTTCTCATTTGAACCTGTCTGCCATTAGTTAGAGAATGAACCTTGTAGACAATGATACTGCTAGATCATAAAGCAATTGAGAGTGCGACAACATCGGAGCACGATTAATTGAAGCTCTTCGAATTGCAGCATCTCGCGCAACTCTCAGCCATCCAGGGGTTGCAATATTAACCGCTTCGGCACAGTTGAACCCTATATAGTAAATGCAAAAAGTCATACAAATACGCGTGGTATTGCTAATAAGTTGTTTATCAGTATTATTTGGACAAAAAGTTCATTACTGACAACCCTAATCGGCCCCACACAGAACCTGTCTCCAAGGACACCAATGTGAAGGGTATTTTTTTTTGCCTCATTTAGCCTGGCCTTAGGCTGAGTGAGTGGGGGCCCCACTGTCTTATATTTTGGCTAAGGGATTGTTTGTTTAACTTTTAATGGTTTCATTAAGAGGCAACCTCTGAATCGTTAAGAGGTGAATCCTGTTTGGTAGAAAAAAATGTTGTCTCTTAATGGTTCCAAATCATTTTGTATCCTGGGTCTCCCTTAACCATTAAGCGCGTTGATTTCATTCTGAACAATTATCAAACAACCATATTTCATATTGCACTATATCATAAGAGCCTCTTAATTATTCTGCACCAAACCATTCAGCAATTGCCAAACAACCCATAAGTCACCACATACCTTTGCCGACTGAAAATGAAGGTAAGTACAAGTAATGGTATTTTACCATGACTAAAGCCCGAGTGATAAGCTCTCGGAAAAGTGACAACAAATTCTCCGGCATTTTGCACCAACCTGGTTAAAAACCAACGGCGGTTAGCTTCCAGATGCATTTATTAATCCAAACAAATACATCCCACTCCTCTCAAACCCTGCTGTCGAGCGGGATATACTGGGTTTGTTTGGTTTGATTTGATTGATCCAAACTAGTACACAATGGTGTTAAAATGTTGAATAAGAAAGCAAAAATATAAACCAATCCAAATGAACCCGGTATATATATCTTCCGATCTGGCTGAGTTGAGGTATGAGGATAGTAATATATAAATACAGTAATTTTAGCATATTGAATTATATTTTCAATGTTAGGCGCTATTTGTTATAACTTCTAAGAGCATCTCCAACAGCTTCTCCATTTTGGAGAAAATGAAGAAAATGAAGATTTTGGGTGTAAAATGAGCTCCAACAGTTTCCCCAAAACTTTCTCCAAAATGGAGAAAGTATGAGAGAGATAACATTTTTCTCCAAATTTGGAGATATCCCAAAAAATGATTACCAATATAGAGAAATTATTTTTTATTACATTCCACCAATGAGAAATTTTGAAATGAATTGTGTAGGTGAGAGAAATAATATTTTATTAAATATATAGAATATTTTAATAATATAATCAATGATTTATCTATAAAATGGGGAAGCTGTTGGAGATGGTTGTAAATTTTTTTGAGATTTTGACTTTTGGTTCTTCATTTTAGAAAAATTTTGGAGAAGCTGTTGGAGATGCTCTAAGAACTTTAAAGAAGCTAACATAGAAGTCCAACAGGCAATGAAATCAAATTCAATATGCAAGAAAGAAAAATATTTCTTTTAAAACTCAAATGACGATTTTAGCAACAGGACAGGACTAAAAAGAACGGTTCGATCACCTGCAACAAGGAACTCCGGCCTTAAGAAGTGCGTCTGGGGACATAATCGTGGTCTTATCTCCTAGAGTAGCGAAAGTCACTGAAAACAACACAAAGAAACTCAGAGCTCACCAAAATACAAAAGAAACCGAACAAATAATTACTAAATACTAGTAAGATGTATAAGACTCTCGGAATACCATCTAAATCGTTATAAATGAAACTAAACATTACTGTAGTCAATATAACTATTCTAAATTTGATTGATTTGAGCCACCTTCAAACCTTTACGGGGTGTTTGTTTCATAGTTAGTTTTTTCTTTCTTTCTTTTTGAAGGAATGTAATATATCAATGGAATCGGAAGCTGAAAGGATTTGAAATGTAATGTTATCAGGTTTGATTAAGTGTTTGGTAGACAGAAAATGGAATGTAATATGTCAAATGAATAAGAATATTGTTTGGTTTTCAAATGTAACTTATGAATTAGAATGAAATAATGAAAAATTATCAAAATACTTTTTTTTGATTTTTTTTTTCTTAAATTATAAATAATAATAAGATTTACATTTAATGTAAAGAAATTATTAATTACCTTTTATTAAATTAAGACTAAATTACATATATTATATAATATATAATATAGGAGGAAAATTTTGTTAGGAATCCAACATTAATTAGGAACCTGAGAACCTCACACGGCGTGTCATATGATGCATAACACATTCATAATTAATATGGAATGTTATTCATCAAGATTTACACATTCATTCTTATTATGTTACAATATTCATGATTAATAACACGTCCATATTTCTGATGAATATATCGCATGTTCCTTTATGGGCAGTTCCCAAATCCCTAAGCAATTTTAGGTTCTTAAGAGCATCTGTAACAAATATGCTATATTTTTTTTTTCTCTTCTTCCAAATTTGAAGTTTTCTCTATTCTCTCTGTCTTATTTTTCTCTATTTTAGAGTAGTTATTAGCATAGTTGTTAGAGTAAACATTTTCCAAATCTCTAAAATTATAAAATAACATAGTTGTTTGAGGTGCTCTAATGAAGCTTACCCCTATTATATATTATATTGTATATACGTTATACATGTTTTTATATATTATATAATATTATATTATACATAATATAATCAGTATTATTTATATTTATATATAATATACTAGGTTCGATCCCGTGTATTACATGGGGTAATTTAAAAAGTTAAATCATGCCAGAAAACTTATCTTACAGATATGAATGATCATCGAAAGTACGATGTTACTTTTCCAAGATTTTCCCCCTTCAGAGTTGTTTTTTTGCAGTTGGTTACAAAATGTTCTTGTTTTAGACAGTTTTCACAAATGATGTTTTGCAAAAAATAATAATAAAAATATGAATAAATATTAAGAATTTATAAAATAAAATTTATAATATAACGTAAATGAAATTATGGAAAAGTATATAGTTAAAATTGATATGAAAGTGAAAAAGAAAATTACGACAATTTAGTGATTATTTGTATCAAATCTCATACTAATCACGACACATTAATTCGTATATATTTATGATATTTAATATATACTATATTATAAAGATGACATAAAAAACTCTTAAAAACAAATCTTAAAGCTTAATGTACAACTATTTAATGCTAATTACTTAAAAAACAACCATTAAAGCAGTATGTACTACACTTAATGCTATTTATTAATTTTCAATCATTATCTCTAACCATTTTAACTCTCCTAAAATCATTTCCCACTTTAACTCCCCTAAAATAACTCTCAGCATAATTAAATATAACTCCCCTAAAATAACTTTCAGCATAATTAAATATAGAAAAAAAATCAAATTTTAAATATAAAAATATAAAATATAATTAAAAAAATCTAACAGAATATTTTATAAAAGAAATTATATTTTTAAACCAAAATAAATTATATTATATTATTAAGTCTAAATTAAACAAATTTATATAAAAAAATCATTATCAATCTCTCACAACCAACCAAAATCGTAATGTAAATCGACAAAAAATAGAAAATAAAACGAAACATTAAAATCGTGATGTATCTAGCGGCATTGCGCGAGTACACTTCTAGTAATATAATTAAATCCAAAATTATTCAATATTGGACTCATTTCGAAGGTATTGACGAATCGATTACAATGATATAATTTGTAAAAAATAAAAATGTTTTTTAATGTATTTTAGTTCATATATATTATTTATGTTTATATGATAAGAGTCTAAAATAAAAAATAAAAAAAGTAAGAGATTAAAAGTAAACTACATACCTAATTATAAGGTAGTAAATATGAGGTATAAATTAAAAAAAAATTGAATTAAGAAAAGATTTAAGGATGAATGAATGTGGATGTGCTAAATGAATTTATAAAGTAAAATGCGTTGAGATACACGTTTAGGCGGGAAAATGAAAAAATGGGTTCACCAGAAGGCGACACATGTCCGTCTGGTTACTTATTTATTATATGTATAATATCTATATATATAGAGTCAGGTTCAGAAAAAAATTTAAAAAAAAAATAAAAAATCGAGAAACACTCTGATAACCGTTTATCTGAACGATATGTACATGTGAATACAAGTAATGGTAACATACACATATGAATAATGCACACGTGCATCAAATGAAAAAAATGGTTTCAATTACTTGTATGCATGTGTGCATACGGTCCAGATTGAATAAGGTGTTTCTCACTTTTTTGGGAATTCCCCTCAACCTCCCCCCCCCCCCCCCCCCCCTTTCTCTCTCTCTTCTCTCTCTCCATTTCTATATATATATAGGCCGATAATAAAATGAGAACCAAAAATATGTTACAAACCCTTGAGAACCGATATAAAAATATTTTTTTACATGATTTTTTTCATCAAAACCTTTGATTTAATATATTGTTTCATATATGTTTTTGTTCACCTTGTGAAAAGATTAAACGTGAAAAATAAATTTTAATTCACCTAATGAAATAAAAAATACACGTAAAAAATATTCATGTGGTGAAACAAATACATGTAAAACTATCATATTATGAAACAAATATATATGAACCAATATATTAAATCCAAGCATTTGGTGAAAATATATCATGTGAAAAAATATTTTTATATCGGTTCTCACATGTTTGTAATATATTTGTGGTTCTCATTTGATTTAGCCCATTATATATATATAGCCGATAATCAAATGAAAACCAAAAATATGTTACAAACCCTTGAGAACCGATATAAAAATATTTTTTACATGATTTTTTTTCATCAAAACCTATGATTTAAGATATTGTTTCACCTATATTTTTGTTCACCTTGTGAAATGATTGCACGTGAAATTTGATTTTTGATTCACCTAGTGAAATGAAAAATACAGGTAAAAAATATTCTTGTAGTGAAACAAATACATGTGAAACTATCATATTATGAAACAAATATATGTGAAACAATATTTTAAATCCAAGCATTTGGTGAAAATATATCATGTAAAAAAATATTTTTATATCGATTCTCACAGGTTTGTAACATATTTGTGGTTTTCATTTGATTTAGCCCCTATATATATATATATATATAGGGAGAGGTTCATTTTGAGAAATGATAAATATATGAGAAATAGAGAAGTAATCTTAGCCATTCATCTGGTCAACATTTGCGGCTTTGACCGCGAAGCACCGGATAATTTCTTGTGTGGTCTATAGAAGGTAGAGGGGTAATTTCGTAAAATACACGGGATGAGTTCATATATGAATCTGTATGAATCACAAAGATTCATATATGAATCTGTTAGTTAGTTCAACTGATTCATATATGAATCAGTTAAAAGAGTTCAGTTGTGAATTGCACTGGTTCATATATGAACATATAGTTCATATGTGAATTATACATGTTCATATATGAACACAGCCCGTGTGTTTTGTAAAATTTACGAAATTGTCCTTCTATTTTTGGGATAGCCGCAACTTTTGACCGGTCAAAGCCGCAACTTTTGACCGGTCAAAGCCGCAACTTTTGACCGGTCAAAGCCGCAACTTTTGACCGGTCAAAGCCGCAATATTTGACTAGTCAAATCCGATCTTGACCATATGAATGGCTAGGATTATTTCTCTATTTCTCATATATTTACCATTTCTCAAATGAACCAAACACTATATATATATATGTATATATATAAAAATGAACACACATTAGGATGAGAAGTACCGGATCAATTCTCTACTTAGCTGCAATTTATGGGAGGACTTATAATTAAAAGTGATCTATTGAACAAATTTACACCCTAGTGAAAACAGGGGAACTCAATAAATCATAGCAAGACAAAAACAAAACCTCAGAACTCACCAATTGGATTAACCTCTCCGCCATAGCCATCACCTCTGATCACATCTTCAAACTCAACAGCACCATCTTTCGGTACTCCATACCAAGTCTTCCCACCACCCATATGCATATAATTCAAACTATGCAGCTCATGATCTTCAACATGCCACGCAAACCAGCTAAACATCATACCCATATACACCATTGGTGACGTCACACCAGGTATTTCCTCCTTCACAAACTTCAACAAACACCCTTTTGCCCTCGAAACCCCTCTCAGATTCCACTCACTCTCCCCAATCCCCCTTTTCCCCTGTTTCTTTCCACCACGCCCTGTTCGATGAAATGCCGAGCCGGAAATGTCGTTTGCGTATTCGATCAAAAACGGTTTTTCCGTCTGGGCTTTCCAGTAAAGAGTCTCCACTTCTAATTCCGTTAAACCCGTCTTTGAATTCGATCTTTTCTTGAAGTAATTCTTCTCGAAAGTTTTGGCTTTGGATTCGAATTGGGGGAGAGTGTAGGTCTCGCCGCTCTGCCAAACGGGTTTGTTGACCTTTTGACGGTGTTTACGTGGAGAAAACCCGATCTGTTGCCATCTGGTGGTGAATGTGGGTGAAGAATCGGGGTTTTGGGCAGACAGGGATCGGTTTAGGTTCGCGATTATGGTTTTCTTCGGCGAAGGAGAGACGGGTGGGACGATTTTACAGATTCCGTATTTGGAAGCTTCTTCTTCGATCTTGAAAATGTATGCAATCGGGTCTTGGAACTCGGTTATGGTTGGATGGTACTCGGGTGCTAGAGGCAGAGACTTCAACCAAGGAAAAACCTCGTCCGCCATCGAATTGAGAGTCACCGCCACTCGACCACACGTAGCCGAGTTCGATATTGAGAATTACGAGTGTTTATAAGAGATATACGAAGCTCGATCAATGGAGGTTTACGGGAAATGGCGAAAGTGAAAACAGGGGAAATGGTGAAAACAGGGGACAGAGGAAGGGGGTTTTAAATTGTGGGTTTGAGAGAAAACCCAAAAAAAAGTTTTTTTTTTTTTTTTTTTTTTTTTTTTTTTTTTGCGCTTGTGGCCATTGGGAGATTTAGCTGTTTGCGAAATCTACAGTCGTGATCTGCCATGGAATTAGTCTGGACAGAGCCTGAAATCACCCATTTTAAAAAAAAAGATTATTGTTTTTCGCTTAATTTGTGTTTTTTGGCGGTTACGACTTGAATTCAAGGATCGAATGAAGTCATCGATGAGGAAATTTGGGTTATTTTCGCACTACGTGTCTTGCAATTGCGCATTTGTAACCTTTTCTTGCTTCCAAGTAAGGCTTCGAGAATCAAAGTTTCATCGGTTCACATTAAATAAAGCGAGTAATTGTGGCAAGGTATGAATTGATAAAGATATGGATGAGTGAGATCGGTTGAATTTATTTAGAATATTGGATATGGTTGCAACAAGATTTTTGAAAGATATGCAATTAAAGATGAAATAGCTGTAAATGTTTGGAGATTTTGATCTTGTTCTGCTAGCAGAGAAACATATTCAATGTTGTAGAACGGATTATGAATGTTTTAGAGGTTTTGATCTTGTTCTGCAAACATAGAAACAAGTTCTTTGTTACAGAACAAATTAAGAACGTGTTTTAGATTAGATCTTGCTCTGCAAACGGTGACGAACATTTTCAACAAAATTTATCTTGTTAAACAAGCATGTGTTCGCCATAAATCAAGAGGGTTTAAAGTGGTTCGGCAAAATTTCTACTGAGCCTTAGGGCAGAATACAAGTGGTACTGAAGTGATATACTGGTATAAATTGGCGAATGTTTCAGTCTAGCAGAAGCAGTGTGTGCAGGACAATTCTTTTAGGGATTGGATTTCTTATGGGCCAATTCATGACGTGGATGATCTGCCAGATCCATTAGCGGACTTTTAAACCAGTCATTTAGTAGATCATTTATATACCTGATTTGTCTATCACATGATACCTTTGATATAGGATAGCATAAGCCGACTAAGGGGTTAACGCTTAAAAATTGCATAAAATTTATACCATGATCTTAAGGAATTATTAAATAGAATAATTTAAAAAATGAAATGAAAACGTAAACTAATTTATGTACAATTTAAAACTTATATTTAATATATATATATATATATATATATATATATATATATATATATATATGTGTGTGTCTAATCAAATAAAAACTCGGTAGTTAGTAATAATAAGGAAATCAAATATAAGTCAATCATTTAAGATAATGAATATTATTTCTTAAAATAAGGTAAAAAGGTGTATATATGTACAGGTTCAAGAGAATCCCTCCAAAAAACGGAAAACTGAAAAACACTCTGGTAGCCTTTCATATGGACGGTATGCAATACAGGTAAATTATGTTGTTGTTTTTGTTTTTATGCACGTGTGCATGTTACAAATTACTTGTATGCACAAGTGCATACAGTCCAGATGAAGGCTACCAAGGTGTTCTTCAGTTTTCTCCTTTTTTTGAGGTTTTTCCCTAAACCTGACCCTGTATATATATATATATATTTATTATTGTTATATCCATATTATTGATGTTGAAATAATACATAGGACCAATAAAAGAAGATTCTTATTATAGAGTTTTATGTTAGTTCGAGTTTGAAAATTCTAATCTTAGAATACTTGCCAAGAACAAAATTTCACAAGTAAGAACATGATCTTTAAAAAAAATTGACTCAATAATCTTTAACCAATACTCCATTCGTCTCAAAATAAATATCCACAATGAAAATGACACACAGTTTTAGGATTGTATAATTTACACTTACACTTTTTAATTAAAAAAGTGACAGGTTTGCCCTTAATTATAGTGAGAGAAATTCTCTCCATCACATAATTAAGGGTATAATGAAAAAATAAACATTTACTTTTGAAAGTTAGACACTTATTTTGGGACAAACAAAAATAGTAATGTAGACACTTATTTTAGGATGGGGGAATATAACTTCTGTTAAAAACCTCCTATTTTAATAAAATCTTGAAAGACATTAGAAAACTGATTTCCATAGGGATGTAAAAGACACCCATATCTCTTTCCAATGAAGAACATAAATTACAAAATGGCAAAGGGGTATTACTCTTAGGGGTGTAAAAAACACAAAATTTGGTTATTTGGTTTTCAGATTAACTCAACAAGATTAGTTGTTTTTAGTTATTTGTTATCCGATTTGGTTAAACCGAATAACCCAAAACCAATTAAACTGAACGTTATTTGGTTTGGTTATCAGATAGTTTGAAAAAAAGTTGAAAACCGAACCGAATAAACCAAAAAACCAATTAAACCGACCGAATAACACCCCCAATATTTCCTCCCTAAAAACCTACTTCACTTTGTTAATAAATTAGAAACAACAGTTATAGTTTCATCTCTCACATGTTAACATTACATTCCCTACCATCTTTTTTTACCTTTCTTGAACCTGTTTCTTCACAGAATGCCCGGTTTTCCGCTTATGTCGGCTAAAATCCGACACGAACCTGAACGTTTGCCCACACCCGTCCTCGTGACAAACATATGGCCGAGCCCCCGTGTGCACCCTAATGTGTTCGGTCCGAGCCCACGCCCATTTGAACGTCATTTTGCACCCTTTCCACGGGCACTGCAACGGGCGGTCGTCCATGTGGACCCGCCGATGCTGCACGAGATACTTATGAGAAAAGAACTTCTTCCCGCATCCCTTCACCGGACACACGTTTCGTTTGTGAACCAGAAGTTCTTGTTTGCTGTCGAAACTCATATTGCAGCCCTCCATATCGCAAGCGAATTCTCCGTCGTCTTCTCTTGCTTCGATGGCCGGAGGAGGTTTCTTTGCTTTCTTGACGCCACTCGGCTTCTTGATTGCTTGTTTCGCTTCTGTCTTGACTCCGAGTTCTTTCGATGGCGGTTTTATGATTCTTTTTCTTAATCTTGTGCTGGGCCCGCCATCGGTTTCCGATTCCCTCTCGGAATCCACGTCGAATTGTCGTCCTTTCTGATCAAGAATGTTTCTCGGGGTTGTTTCCTTTCGAATTTGCTTGTTTCTGAGGTTCGTCCTAGGCTGCCGCCTGAAACCACCATTCAGTGGCGACAATTCATCCACTGGCGGAGGTGGTGGTGGCGGTGGCGGCGGTGATGACGATCGCTCTACTTTAGGGAACTTCGTCTTCACACTCGTTCGCCTACTTTCTAAAGCACTCTTCTTCCTCTTTCGTGCATTCTTACTAATCACCATTTGTGTGTTTTCCGATTGTCTTGCGGGTTTTACATCGTCTTGTTCTTCGGGATCTCTTGCTACTAACAACGGATGCACCTGATTCGACATCCATACTTTCCCGCACCATTTTCCTGCCACAACTATCTTTTTCTGCCTGCCGGAAGGCTTCAGTTTCGTAGGGCTACTAGAGGGAGAATTATGTCCGAATGCATTATAGATAACGGAATTATACGGCATTTGTTTGCTGTAAAGAGGAGAGCGGCTAAGGCTAGCACTGTAGAAGAGATTAATCCCCAATTTTACAGCCCAGTCTCGGTTGCCGTGGGTGGCTTCTTCGCTATCAAGAGCCGATTGTATCCACTCTTTGTCTTCTTGAATACCCTCTCGGAATCCAAGATCGGTCCAGCTATGATCGATTCCCAGTTCTTTTGCCACCAACTTCGCTTCAGCGTCTAAAGAGGGATAATCTGCAAATGGTGTGCCAATCCCAGAAAATCTTGATCATTTTATATGCAGAAGGTAAACGAATTGCAAATAGATAGAACGGTGGTTTTCTATGAATTGCAAATAGAGTAATAAGCTCATATGTTTTGTGAGAATATGTGCAACTCATTAGATTACTCTCTAAACGAGCCCTTGAGGAGAGAAGAGAGGTTCCAATATATACATATATATATAGAGAGAGAGAGAGAGGAGAAATGGTCTAATTCTAGCCAATATGGGACTCCAACACGCCCCATCCAACAGAGAGTAGATGGACACAAATTGTCCCATAGCGTTGAAAGAGGGTTAGACAAGTATAGATTGCCTCAAAGTGTTGAATCCCTAGAGTGATAGACATTTGCTCTGATACCATGTGTGAATATGTGGAACCCCGTTATATTACTCTCCAAAAGAGCCATTGGGAGGTTCCAATATAAATATACTTATATAGGAGAAATGATCCTAGCTGATGTGGGATTCCAACACCCCCTCCACTGGAGGCTAGATAGGCGCAAATTGTCCCAAGAGCGTTAGACGGGTGCGGGGGCTAGACGAGTATAGTGCCCCAGAGTGTCGAGTCCCAAAGAGTGGTAAACATTGGCTCTGATACCAGGTAAGAATATGTGTTATATTACTCTCCAAAAGAGCCCTTGAGGAGAGAAGGAAGGTTCCAATATATACAAAGAAGAAATGGTCCAAGCTTAACTGATATAGGACTCCAACATGTTTGACTAAAAATATTAATTAGAGCACGGGCAAACCATACCCATATTACTAAACATGAACTTAGTTACGATGGTTATGCTTTTCTTGTACCTACTTCTATTTGTATGTTATTGCTTTCTCTTAACCAGCTTTTCAATTCTTTACCATTTCTGACTTTCTATCTTTGTTAAACTCTTCGAGAGCAGGGTTTTCACAGAAACAACCACTCTACTCTTTTGGGTAGAGATCAGGTCCGTGTACTTTCTTTACCCTCCCCGACCCCACCTCCAGGTGGGATATATATTGAGTTTGTTTGGTTATTAGGGACTATTGACCTCTAACGGGCAAAATAGAGAAAGGGCACAATATGTGTGTTTTATGACTTTTATCTAATTACAATTATGCTTTTTTTCCGCTTTTACTTTCCTAAACCATTAGTCGCGAAGCTTATCTATTTACTTGTATATTCTTTAAAGAAACATTATACTCGACACTTCTTTTTCAAAAAAGATATAATATTTTTAACATTATCTCATTGTAAAGTGCATTTAGAAGGCAAAACGTTAAGGTTTACACACGGGTCACCCCAAAAAGGCCAAGAAAAAACGTACCTTGGTGACAAAGGAGCAGCATATGAACACCACCAACTGCACGCAGGCGTTGTTCTACTTCTAGAGCATGCTGAAGACAGAATATATGCATTCTAGATGATTCTTCATCGCATATCGTGTTTACAGGCGTGTTCTCAATTTGAGGTACAGCCTTTTCGGACACGTGCACATCCGATAAACAATTTTGTTCAGCAATTCGAGACTTCCCCGTCAAGCAATTCGAGTCCTTCAAACTTGTGTTTCCCTCAAACTCAACAGAACAGTCAAAAGTTTGACCATTTATATACTTCGTATCACCTCTTGCATCATGATCATGATCCCCATGAGAACCATCTGCTCCAAGAAGTGTGGGATTACTATTAGGGGACAGATCACTAGAACAATTCGTACGGGTATCTCTTTCGACATGATCATCATCGGAATCCGAAGAATCACCATAGGCTAAAGCCAAAAGACCGAGGGAGGAATTGACTTTCTGTTCCGCAGTCGGTGACGTTATACCCGAATTATCATCTACAGTTTGTGTTTCGTCAGTAGATTTTATCGGAACATCAAACAAACCATCACAAGTGCTCTTTGGCATTTGCCCTGCATTCGTATAAACAAAGAAAGTTAGCAACAAAGACGGAAATGTGCAAACCCTCCGTCATCAAATATTATGCTCTACATAACCTTATCTAACCAATCTAAGGAGCTGTTTTTATGTTGTTTTTCCATTAAGCTCTATATGGATTAATTTGTCTGTATAAACTAAACTAAATTGTTGTTTGTTTTTTGTGTTGAATAAATTGTCTGAATAACGAAAAATGACCATTTTTGTTTTTTGTAACGTTGTATATGTTGGATTGAATAGAACAATATAACCAAGAATTCTACTAACTTTATTGATAATTCACTTATTTTGGAAAGTACAAAACGCTACATATATATAGATACCGAAAAGGTATCTCTTGAACCATTGTGTTGGTTCGCTAAGTGTTATAACTATTCTAACAATTGTGACTTTTCATGAAGAGGTGTTTCTGAACCGACGCGACTGTTCGGTGGTGGTAGTTACCGGCGGTTGTGACTATTCACAATGGTTGCCATGGTTGCCAATCGACACCTCTCTTCCTAATCTCTTGACCCATACATAATTAAGACTAAACATAATCTAAATAATAATTATAAATACATTCCGATTATATCATTAATTTCAACACTCCCCCTTAATGATATAATCACACTTGTCTTCTTCAATCGTCCACAATGATGAAGTCCCCATCACTTGTGCTTCGATCCACATTCATCTTGATGCCATTTGCTTCTTCCCTGGTTGCCTTTTCTCTTGTTGGCTCTTCCTTGTTGCAACCTTCAGAGGTTAAAAAACAAGTTTCCTCCACCATCTTTATCTTGGGCATATTGCAGCAAGTCTTGCTCTCTGAACTTGGGCTTGTTTCCATTTCCTTTGTCTTCAATCTTATCTCGATCATCTTTGTCAATTTTGTCAACATCTTCTTTTGGTAGTATCATTTCATAATCTTGAATCTCCAACAATCTGTTTGTAGTACTTGTATCATGATCTTCTGGTTCAACTTTCTTGTTGCTTGATTTTATGTCTTTCTTAACTTGGCTCCCCTTTGGAGACCTTGATGGCGTTTCACGATGCTTCTCCCTTTTGTCATTGTTAGTGCTTGGTTCATTTTTTAGATGTTTCTTATCTAAAACAACTTCATGATTCTCTTTCATCTCTGTGCTTGTGCAATCTCTCAAGTTCTTCAGGTTCTCTAACTTTCTCTGCATTTGTTTCTCAAATGCTATCTCTCTATCTCTCATTTTCTTCTCAAGCTCTTGTTTCTCCATTTCTATGTCTTGAAGTATTTCTAACTTCCACAACTCTAGTTTACTCTTCAAATCGGTTTCTATTTTTGACCTCATGCCTTATAACTTTTCTTTTGAAATTTCATCATTCTCAATGACAATTCCATTCCATCTTGGTTCTTCTTCTAAGGATGCCATCTCGTTTTCATCCTTACTCATAGCCATCAATAACGTAGGTTCGTTATCTTCGAACACAAGGTTTGATGTTTCTTTTCTATGGTCTGGTTCTGGACAATCTGCAGCATAGTGTCCAAACTTATGACAATTATAGCATTCTATTTCTCTAATATCTCTTCTATGGTAATTTTGATCTCCAGGGTTTTTCCTTCTTCTATCATAACTATCTTCATTTTTACTATCTCTTGAGAATCTTCCTCGGTCTCTTCCTCGTGTCTGATTACCACCTCCTCGTCTACCATTTCCATAGTTGTGTTCATAATTTCTGTCATTCCCTTGACGTGTGAACAACTTCTCACTATTATCTTCCTGACTTCCTTTTCTAAACTTAATCCTTTCTTCATAAGTCTTAAGTTTCCCGATAATCTCCTCTAACTTTACAGTCTTGAAATCAACAATCATTTCAATGGTTGCTACTACTGGTACAAATTTATCTGGTGCAGTACCTTCCGTACTTTCGTTTGCTCATCAAACGTTAATCCATATGTGGCAGCCTTTGTAATAATACTCATCAACTTCCCGGCATATGAATCTATTGATTCATCTTCTTTCATTACAAGTCTCTTGAATTCTGATTTAAGTTGTTGCGAGTGTGCCTGTTGTACATCTTCTGTCCCAATAAATCTGGACTTATAGGGAATTCCAAATTTCTTTTGCTGTTTCACATCCCGCGACTTGCATTTGCAAATCTTCTGGTAACCCTTGAAATAGGTATGCTGACGCAGAACTATCCTTTTTTACATCAATCTCTTTTGATGTACTTGTTCCTTCTACTAAATCCCATACTCCATTTGCCACTAGTATCTTCTTCATTCTTAATGCCCATAATGTGTAGTTAGTATTGTTTAGAACAGGGCATTGATATGATGATAACGGTATCGCGACTTCTCTATAAATAACATTGTTGTTTTCTTTTTTATCTCCCGTCATATCCTTTTGATTTGGTTTTCTTCTAAAACAAATATAAATGGCTTTTTCTTTTCACCAACGATGGCAGCGGCGGTTTATCTTTTCCAGCAACAATGGCGGTAGCGGTTTCTCTCTTCTTCTCTGGCAGCGGTTTCTCCTTCGCAAACCCTTTCTGAAGAACGATCTACTCCCGATCGGTTCTTCTCTTAATCGATTTCTCTTAATCGATTTGTCCTTATTGATCTACTCCCGATCAATTTCTTCTTTCTCTCTTCTCTGAATCAAGCCGTTTGCTCTGATACCAAATGTTGGATTGAATAGAACAATATAACCAAGAATTCTACTAACTTTATTGATAATTCACTTATTTTGGAAAGTACAAAACGCTACATATATATAGATACCGAAAAGGTATCTCTTGAACCATTGTGTTGGTTCGCTAAGTGTTATAACTATTCTAACAATTGTGACTTTTCATGAAGAGGTGTTTCTGAACCGACGCGACTGTTCGGTGGTGGTAGTTACCGGCGGTTGTGACTATTCACAATGGTTGCCATGGTTGCCAATCGACACCTCTCTTCCTAATCTCTTGACCCATACATAATTAAGACTAAACATAATCTAAATAATAATTATAAATACATTCCGATTATATCATTAATTTCAACAGTATATAGAACATATACCATTTGGATAACTTATGATACGTTTAAATGGAGTAAGGCATAGATCGTTCTTTCTATAGTATCAGAAACATGTTATTTCACATATGCAGGCCCAAAGGTGAACTTGCACAATCTTGATTCTAACCAAACAGGTGTATAATCTTCATAGTATATTATACTCCCTCTGTCCTTAAAAAGAGTCCAAATTTGACCTTTTTTTAACTTCAAAATTGTCATGAATATAGTTCGACAAAAGGACGATACATATGTTTAAACTATAAAAGCAGCAGTATAAAAAGGATTTGTGTTGTAAAAAGAGATGCACAAGACCCGGGCTTTCGCGGGCCTGGACCTGGGCCTTCCAAGCCCGTTTTCAATAAGCAAAAAAGGCCCGTGCTTTTTTAGTCCCGGACCAGGCTGTGGGGTTGAAAAAGGGCCCGATCGGGTTTTTTCAAGCCGGGCTTTTCCAGGTCGGGCTTTTTCGGACACCCAAAATTTCAGCATGATCAGGCTTCAGGCCCACTAGGCCCTATAGCATAAAAAGTGGACTCTACTCCTTTTGATGCTTGTCAAGAAGATAAAGATAGACCATCTTTTAGGAAACAAACGACTGTTGTTGTGCATGGTTTGAATGCTTTAATTCGTGGTCTATGAACTAGTTGCACAATCATGCACAAAACTAACAAAGTTGGAAAGCAATGTAATTTATAAAAACATTACAAAACAGTGTTGTACCTGAAGAGGATTTCGGATCCACCACAATTGCATCTTCATTAGTGAATAAATCCGTGGCAGCAACAAGATCACTAATGCCTCTACAATCAGCCGACATGAGATAATGTGCAGTTGCTTCCGTTGGTCGAATAATCGCAACACTTGCATAGCACAAAATCCCGCAAGTAACACATGAAAATATACCCGTATCATGATTTTTATCACTTTCACCGCCCTTATATCTTCCAACGACCGTATTCCGTGTCTGAGAAGCTAAACTACTTGACGAACCATCTCTCCCACCATTCAACGAGAGTTTGTTATTCCTACCACAAAATGAAGAAAATTTTCTCATCGGTTTTCTGTCTAGAATGACATCGCCATCATCATCGGAATCTGAACTATGTGTCGACTTCGATTCGTCGACTTCTTGAGTGTGTAAACCGAAGGAAAGCCTTGAAGTTCCAATGGATTGAAAGGGAATCTGTCTGTCTGAAACTTCTTCGGGAAGAATTACGATAGGTGATCCTTTCGCAAGAATATGAAGAAGGTGATTGTTTTCCATCATGTCTTGAAAAAATAGTTTTTTTACCAAGGCTTCTCCCTCGACCTTTAGCTTATCTTTTAATCGGGAGCTTCGAGGTTCAGGCTTGATGCTTGTTGGTACACTGTAGAATGAAAAATGGAACGGGCTTCGTTTTAGCTTTTATCTAAAAAAAATCATGTTTAAACTTAGAAATAGAATAGCAAAGAACCAAGTATAGAATCACAACCAAACCAAACGAGCCCAATATATCCCACCTGGAGGTAGGGTCTGGGGATGGTCAGATGTATGCAGACCTGACCTCTACCTACCTCAAAGAGTAGAGCGGTTGTTTCCATGAAAACCCCCGGCTTACGGGAAGTGTGTGAGAGTGAGAAAAGCATGTATGTTAAAATTTACAAAGATAATGGGATTAAAGAACGGACCTTGAAGAGAATGATACTGCCAAATCATAAAGCAACTGAGAATGAGACACCATGGGAGCACAATTAATCGAAGCCCTACGAATTGCGGCGTCTCGTGCAACTCTCAGCCAACCAGGTGTTGCAATATTAGCAGCTTCCCCACAGTTGAATCCTATATGTCAAAAGGAAAAACGATATATATTTTTTACTCTTATCATAAACGCAAATTTGACAATAATAAGATACCAACAAGAAAAAGAAGTGTAAAGATAAGTATAAGTAACGATAGTTTACCATGACTGAACCCCGAGTGATAAGCTCTAGGGAAAGTAACAACAAATTCTCCAGCATTTTGCACCAATCTGGTTACAGGAAGAAGTTTATTAGCTTTCAAATGAACGTAAAAATGGAATCTTGACAACGCGATCGAAGCCTTACCTGCAGCAAGGCACCCCAGCCTTGAGCAATACTTCCGGGGATATAATTGTGGTCTTCTCACCGAGAGTGGCAAAAGTCACTGTAAAACACATGGTAGAAATGATTTAAGTTGCCTCTAAAATGGGTTAAAACCGTTGTTACTTTAAAGAAAATATCAAGTAGATACAGTTCTTGATCACCAAACAAGACTCTGTTAATATAACAAAGATTGTGATTTGCACTTTTGCAGTATGAATTTTTGATTTCTTCTGAATTTGAGTTCATGCCGTTAACTGTAAATTTGACAACGGTAGCGAGAAAAAGATGAACTATATTAACCTTCATCTAGCATATGGATTCCTTTCATCTAAAAACCGACACTTGTGAAGAACAACAAAATCTTTATGCACCACTTTCCTTCTTAGCAAAATTCATTTTTTACACTACACCCATTAATTACTTGATCAAGAAACGATCGTTTTCGCACCAAAAATATCGTCTTGACTACAAGATAAAGAAAGAATGTAGGATAGGACTCTTTTGATAGAAAGAATAAACCAAGCCTAAATCATAGTGTTCCACTAAAGATTTTCGGTATAAATCTAGACTCTGAACAGGAATCGAAACAATAACTATACATCATATCTTCGCGACTTCGCTCCTTGGATTATAATAAAAATTACAACATTATAAACCAAAACAAAAAGAACCCTTTTATATACACTATCTTTATGCTAAACTTTTGCTAATTTCATGTTCATTTTTCCCATTGTGGCATCTTATTATACAAGCAAAAGTTAACCAAAACAAGTATAAATCAAATCAGTAATGAAGTACAGAAACAGAGCATGAAGTTAACCAAAAAAACAGGGGAAATTCTAATTTGAAATGCAACAAAAAAAACCTAATAAACTCACCAATGGGATTAATCTCTCCACCATACCCATGATCTCTAATCACATCCTCAAATGCAACAGCAGCATCTCTAGGTACTCCATACCAAGTCTTCCCTGCACCCATATGCATATAATTCAAGCTATGAAAGTCATGATCTTCAACATGCCAAGCAAACCAGCTAAACAACATAGAGATATAAACCATAGGTGAAGTGACACCAGGTATTTCCTCCTTCATAAACTTTAATAAAGACCCTTTTGCCCTCGAAACCCCTCTCATATTCCACTCAGTCTCCCCCACAGTCAACCCCTCCCCAATCTCCTTCCTCCCCTGTTTCTTCCCACCATGCCCACCACCTGTTCGATCAAATGCCGAGCCGGGCATGTCATTCGCATACTCAACCGAAAACGGTTTATCCACATGAGCCTTCCAATAAAGCGTCTCCACTTCTAAAGCACTCAAACCCCTCTTCGAATTCCATCCTTTTTTTAAGTAACTCTTTTCGAAACCCTTCGCTTTGACTTCAAATTGGGCGACCGTGTACACCTCGCCGCTCTCCCAAACGGGTTTCTGAACGGGTCGGTGGTGCTTACGTGGGCAAAAACCGATCTGTTGTTGTCGGGTGGTGAATGTGGGTGATGAATCCGGGTTTCGAGCGGAGAGAGAGGTGTTGAGGTTTGAAATTGCGGTTTTTTTTGGGGAAGCAGAGACAGGTGGGATGATTTTACAGATTCCGTATTTGGAAGCTTCTTGTTCGATCTTGAAGATGTACGAAATTGGATCTTGGAACTCGGCTAGGGTTGGGTGGTATTCGGGTGCTAGAGGGAGAGATTTTAACCAGGGGAAAACCTCTTCCGCCATTAAAAAGAGATAAACCTTAGTTGAGATAGATCTGAGAAGCTCTTTTCATGGCGAAAAGAGAGAGAAATAGAGAGAGATTGAAGGGGAGATTCTTGTTGTTGTATGTATCGAAATGAATATATGTATTAGTGTGTGTGTGTGTGTGTGTTACTCTGTTTTTTATGTATATATATCTTGAATTTGTGTTGAATGAATTTCTACTCTGTTTTGGATTTGGGGATTTTGGGGGTGTGAGAGATTTTTTTAGAGGAGAAAATGGTGAATGAAATCTAGTGGCAAAAGAAAGGGGTTTTGTAAATTGTTTCGTATTCGAGAATTTAGGTTTGGTTTTGAAGGGATTCTTGAAAAGATTCTTTAAAATGAAAGAAAAATAAAGGTTTTGATGATTATTTGTGTTTTAATAAAAAAAATTATGGTTTTTACGTTGTGTTCTCAAGTTTTGGAAGGAAATAAAAGAAAGGAAATGAAAAGAAAAAAAAATATATTTGTATTTGTGTTCTTGAGATTGAAGAAAGCTAAAGGAAAATGAATGAAAGAAAATAATTTGTCATGTTTTCGAGTAGAAGGGAAAGAAAGGGAAAGATGTTAGTTTTACAAATATACCCTCATTTATTTCGTAGTGGAATATAATTAATGGGTATATACATAATTTTATAAATATTTTTAATTCTTTTTAAATTCATTTCTTTTCTTTTCTTCCGTTTCCTCCCACATTTGGGAGGAAAATCAGCAATATTTTTCTTCTCTTTCTTTTCTCTTTCCTTCTTAAAAAAACTCGAGAACAAAACATTTTTTCTTTTCATCCTACTTTCCTTCCCTTTACCTTCATTTCTTTCGTAAAAAAAACTCGAGAACACAACGTTAAAAAAATAAAAAGAAGACGATTTTCGTCCCTATGGTTTGATGCTTATAACGATTTTCGTCCCTGGTCTTTCAAAATTGCTTTTTTCATCCTTATGGTTTTCAAATAATTGCTTTTTTCGTCCCTGAGAATAACTCTGTCAAAAAGGCCGTTAAATAAAGGATATTTGGGTCTTTTAATCATTTTATCTAATTTCCATAAAAATTTAATAACAATATAATATCTTATATTATTTTAATATTATATATATATGTGTGTGTGTGTGTGTAAGAGAGAGTAATGTGTATATATATAAACACAGTCCTAACCCGTCGGTTTCATTACCATCTATGGTTATTTCCCCTCCGACGACCATCGTCGCCGAGCAACCACCAGACAAGGATCCCCCTTCTCCCCTCCATTTGCGTCTATCACCGAACTTCTTCCCCCACACGATCTCTCTCTCTCTCTCTCTCTAACTCAAATTATCTTATTCTCCCCACACCCACCACTCTCACAACCACCCACCACGTCATAAACATTGGTGTGTTTTGGTAAGAAAAAAAATATCGAAGTTACGTAGATAGATAATGGATAGGTCTCCTTCCTTGATAGTTTGATGGGGTTTTGTTTGTTACAATTGATTTAGGGGTTCTGCTTTTGTTTTTACATTATTATTTTGATGTTAGGGCTTCGGATGGGAGAAGAGATGGGTTGTTTTAGAGGGGCTGTCTGAGAAATGGTGTTTTTTTAAGACGGTTGCTTTGAAAAAAAAAGGAGGGGGAAAATAACTTGCAGCGCTGATATGGGAGGAGGGGGGAAGAAGATGGGTGGTAGGGAGGAAGGGGGGTGGCTACGTGGGTTGGGGGCTAGAATATGATAGATTAGGTTTTAAGTTTTTTTTTCTTTCTTAAACAAATGCCCTAAAAATGTGTGCCCATTTATGATAATAATGCCCTATAATGTAATGAAAAGTAAGAAAATAGTGAGTTGACCATATTATCCTCACGGTAACTAACTTTTTCTCACCCTGTTAGCTTTAGGGACGATAAAGGAAATGAAATAGAAACCACAAGGATGAGAAAAGCAGTTTTTAAAGACCAGGAACGAAAATCGTTATAAATAACAAACCACAGGGACGAAAATCGTAGTTTACTCTTCTTTAAATTTAGTACAAGGAGAAGAGATGTTTTTTAAAAAAAATTATTTTCCCTATCAATAGAATTAGATATGGAAAAAGTCTAGAAAAAGAAACATGAATTTTTTTTTTATTTTGGATTATTAAGGTTTTTAAAATTTTTTAAAATAAATAAATTATTGAATTTTTTTATTTTGAATGATTAAGTCTTTGAATACTTTTATTTTAATAAATAAATCATTGAATTTTTAGAAAAAAATTGTTACCTACATTATTTTAACATAGAAAAATGACATTTAATCGACTAGACATGTTTTAAAGTAAAAAATCTAAATTGGTTTTATCATTCTCTAACTTTACACCATTCAAACCTATCACACCCAATGCCACCAGTTCCCCTAGTCGCACCATCACTGTCTACTCTCCATCACTGTCCACTACCATCATTGACTTTGCCATTGATCTCCCTCTTTTGATCTGTTATTTTTTGTTTTTGGGTTCTCTTTTTTGATATGTCTATACTTATTTCATTAAAATGTTTGAAAAAAAGGAGATTTTGAAAATTAAAAAAATAAATCAAAAAGAAGGAGATCAATGACAAGGTCAACAGTAGGGATGAGCGGTGATGGAGAGCGGACAACAATAGGGTGGTGAGAAGGTGTGATGTCGTTGGATGCGAGTGGTTTAAATGATAGAGTGGTTGGGAACAGTAAAACTGATAGATGTTTTTTTTTTTACTTTAATATCTTCATAACCGGTTACAAATAGTTTTTTAGGTCAAAGGATGTAGGTTCAAAAAACTCAATTGTTTATTCATTAAAAAAAATTCAATATAGTAAAGTTCAACGATTTTTATTTATTCATAAACAAAAAGGGTTAAGGATTGATCATTTTTAAAAGAGAGAATTACAGTTTTGGTCCTTAAGGTTTCGTATTTTCTTTGAAAGGAGGACCTATACTTCCGTATCTTAAATAGTGGTCCCTGAGGTTTGGTATTTACTCTGAAAGGAGGACCTCCTCACTAACTTCGTTAAAAAACTTGGTTAAAGTCAAGGGTATTTTCGTCAAACCATGCATTCTTTCTTTTTTTGTAATTTTTTTGTTTTCTATATTTTTGTTAAAGCCAAAAAATTATAGGGACCTGCTTTGTAATTAACCATATAATACATATCATCATCAACATCCAAAAACCCACATACATATTCTTATATATATACATATATATACACACATCTCTATGAAAAACCCACATACATATATGTATGTATATATACATACATATATATATACACACATCCCTGTGAAAAACCCACATACATATATATACACACATATATATACATATATATACACACATATAATAAAACCCACATACACCATCGATCTCTGCATGTTTCTAATTTTTTTGCCAACTTGTACTCCCCTAAGAACCCATAAAAGCTAAGAACCCACATACACCATCGATACCTGCTACATGAATTCCACCATGCAATGCCTACATTCAGTCCCAAACCCAATCACTTGATTCCTTGGTCTACTGTTTTTTTTTTGTCCCTAGAGAGAGAAAAAAAAGGAAGAAGATAGTGAGTGAGAGTGGAGGAGGGTGCGTGAGAGGAGCAAGTGGTTTTTTTTGGATGGTGGTAGTGGCGGGTGTGGGTATATATATATATATATATCACTCATACTCATACATTTACATATATATATATATATATATATATATATATATATGAGTTAATTAAAACATTGGTCCCTAAACTTTAATGTTTTTACACAATAATAAGGAAAAACAAAAAGAAATGCAAAAGAGGGAAAAAAAGTGATATGACCAAAATACCCCTAACTTTAACCAAGTTTTTAAAACGAGGTTAGTGAGGAGGTCCTCCTTTCAGAGCAAAAATCCAAACCTCAGGGACCACTATTTGAGATATTGAAGTATAGGTCCTCCTTTCAAAGAAAATACGAAACCTTAAGAACCAAAACTGTAATTCTCTCTTTTAAAAAATAAGAAAGTTCATTTAGTTTTTCTCAACTTTTGTTATAAAAATATTATAATTTTATATGATTTTTTTTCTAATTGTATGTGTTGATAAATTTATAAAATATTTTAATAATATAACTAAAGTTGAAATGGTGCCTTTGGTTTTATAAACTATTAGAAAAATACACATTATTATGCTATAAAGCATTTTGGAGATATAAATAGTATGAGTTCGTTTGGAAAATGTTAATGATGAGTTTTTTGGGTTAGTCATATTTTTGGACCATGTGTTAGATAAATGTTGATTAAATCCCTTTTTGCCGCTTATTATGACTTTTATTGAGTAGTCACTTGAATTGTTGAGCTTTTGGCTAGGTTTGACTCATATGCGTCTTGGAGACATTTGTCCGGTTTATTAGTTCAATGTGGAGCTTTGGACATATGATGCATTTAAAGTGCACATTTTGTTGGATATTACATGTTTTGAGTGTGTTAGACATTCAATTGGAGTCATGTAATATTTTAGACTATAATGCATTGGATCCATAGGCATAGGAGTATGTCTTGTTGTTAAGCGTGGAGTTTCGATGTCCACACTTAAGTCTAGTGAGTGATCCCCAAGTCATGGGTAGTGAGCTTGCGGTGGTACCCTATTGGGTCGTATACGGAGTTATTAATCTGTGGTGGACAGTGGTACTCGATTGAGTCGTATACGGGACTAGGTCTTACGGTGGTGCTCATTTGAGCCGTATACAGAAGCAGTGACTTTGTGGTGAAACTCATCTAGAGGTCGAGTAGACACTAGGGTCATTTTAGGAATTTTGCGATGATGCTCAATGGAGCCGTATACGGGGATCTATGGCACGAGGTGAAACTCAAAAACGTTGATAAGTGGTTTAACTTTATGTTTCTGCCACATTAAATAAAAACAGGTCTCCCCCGTCACGGAAATGCGTTGATTTTGGATATAGAATTTATCCATGTTTTCGGTGACATTTTGAGTATAGACTGTTATCCATGATTTGTGGTTTTGTGTATTGAAGCGTATCTATGTTTTGGAGTATTTTTAGATAATAGAGTTTTTATCCATGTTACAATATTTAGACATTAATCTTTATTTACGTTTTGGAGTGAGTGTTAGGTTTTGAATTCATATTGAATGGGTATTTTCATTTAGAGTTTTCATCACAAAAATAGTGGGTTTTGGAAAGATGTTACTTTTAAGATAAATACATTTCATTTGAGAAATTATGTTTTAAATAAGCAATTTTTAGGTTTTACCCTTTCTACAATTATGATGAAAATTGATTGAACTCACTAGACGTTAAGCCTAACATTTTTTATTTGTCTGCATGTGCATCATGTCCTTGTTGCGGGAATGGTATTAGCCACACCGTGAAGAGTTGAGTGATAGTTAGATGCACAAGAAGACTATAACTTTTTGGTGATGTCTTCTACAGTTTGGAGATAGCGACAATTATTGGTTTTAGTAACAATAGACCTTAACTACACTTTATGTAAATTTTAGTTTATCTTTTGTTAGCATTAAATCTAGATTTGTTATTCAAGGAAATCAAGTATTGAATTATAAGGAGATATTTATTCTTTATTTGATGTATTATTGTAAATTTTAAATCATTTTTTCCAAATTTGAGGATGTTATATATACAGTTAGATTTTTTTAGTACTGAATGCAAACATGGTGTAGGTCAAATTTGACTTGTTTTTAAAAGGTGTGTTTACCAAAATAAGCAGTTTCAACTTTCAAATATAAACCCTTGTACAGACAATTATTTTACTACAAATGTAACACCCGTAATTTTCGGTAAGTAAATGTCACCCGGACATTTTTGTGACCTGTAAACCGTGGGGTTTTGTTGGGGAAATGCATTGTTTAAATTTCCTCGGAAAATTGAGAGTTTTGGCGTTGAAAAGTCGGATTTTTGGAGTTCGGGGGCACCCGGGCGACCATGCCAGCGATTGTGCCAGAGGGCACAATCGCCAAGGCTGAGAGCCTGAGGTACAATTCTGGCGATTGTGCCACTGGCACAATCGCCTGACACTATAGCCGCGTGTATCAGTGGATTAAATGTTGCTATTTTCACCATTTCTTCTCATTTTCTCATTTCTATCTTCTCCCCTTTTCTCTCCCAAATCCCAAAACCGAACCCTAACCTATTTTGGGGGGTTTTTCCTCCCCAAACCACATGTCTACTCACCATCTATCTAGTTGGAATCTTGAACCACAAAACCTCCATTTTCATCTCCCTCGTCAAGTTCATCGGTTGGGAGCTCGGGTTGAAGAGTTGGAGTGGGTGTTCTCGGAAAGTCTCGTCATCTATAATGATAAACTTTCTTGAAATAATGTTATAAATGCTCCATTGGTGGTTTCTTAGTGTTTGGTATCTCCAATCTCGGTTTGATGGTTTTGGAAAACTAGGGTTTTGATCTTGTTGAGGATTTTAGTATGTAAAGGTTGGGGAAATGTTTCTATATGATTATGTATGGGTATTTATGGTTTAGATTTGTATGAATCTTGGTTTTGGAAGTTTTTGGCTTGAGGATTCAAGCGGCCTTCAAAAGAGCTCGTTGGGTGAAATATAGATTTAGCCTAAATCTAGCAAGGTGAGTTCAAGTTGATTTGTGAAAACGTTGTACATGCCAAAATGCCTATTTTAAATTGTTTATGTGTTTTACATGAAATTATCAAATGTTGGGTTATTTGCTAATCTTTGATTATTTAAAGTATTCAACTTTACAAACTTTGTATAATACCTGCATTTGGGATTTTTGGGCATTTAATATATGTGTCACAAATGAATGTGTTTTGAGGTCTTGTTGCATAAATAGATCTTTGGTCAAAGAAATACACTTTTAAATGTTTGTCGGGTTTTATGCATCATTCATGAAATGGAATGTTTTATAAAGTATTAATTGCACATTTATGTGAGGTACTTGAAAGAATGTTTATAGTCCCATTTTATAATTTTCATTCTTATCAGCAGTTAAAGTTGGAAAATGCATATTTTTGTGTTATGAGACATTTGGAAAAATATAAGGGTATAAGTTCATTTGGAAAATGGGTTGTCTCAACTAATGTTGAGTTTTGAACTAATCTTACTTTTGGTCGTTGTGTTTGCATATCTGTTGGTCGAGTGCGTTTTATCGTATTTTTATTTTCATTTATCAATGAGTCAATGGGTTGCTAAGCCTGCGGCTTGGCATTGTTATTTTGATGGGGTTTTTGGACAATTGTCCAGTTTTGGTAGCTCGACTTCGAGCCTTGGTTGCGATATTGGATGAGGGACTCGACATAAGGACCGTTCGCGGTTGAACTCGATATCCGGTGGGTGTACGTTTAAAGCCATTGAGCCTGACATCCATTGCGCTTGGAAGTATTGTTTCAGCGTGGGACGACTAGTTTTCCACGTCGAGGCACGTTAGGTACCGGATGAAGTATAAGTCCTTCGTGCTCAAGTATTACGATATTGGATGAGGAGCTCGACGTAGGAACCCTTCGGGGTTGAACTTGAGTTTCCGTGGGTGTATGTTTAAAGCCACTGAGCCTGACATCCCTTGCGTGTACTTTGTTTTTATGACTAGTCTTAACAACATAAAATGGGCTTACTTTGTGGACCGTCACATTTTATGGAATCGGGTCTCCCCCGTCACCGAAAGGTGTTGTTTTTGGGTATTGAGTTTTATTATCCAAGTTTTCGGTGACGTTTTGTGTAATTGGGTTTTACCTTTAACACCCCGATTTTCGAAAGGTATCATTTCAAGTTTATACAGAAACCGATATATTAAGGAAAAGTAAGGTATTTTATTTTGGACTTAAATCCTTGATTTTATAGTCTTGATAGATGAAGGATTCAATTACGAGTCCAACGGTTCTTTCCGGAGCGAAAACGGAGCTATAACGAAGAAGTTACGGCCAAAACAGTGAGCGAGAAGAAAACTGGAAGAAGTTGCGACTATGACCAGCGACATTGCCCTGGGCAATGTCGCATGGGCAATGTCGCCCAAAATGGCCAGGGGCTGTTAAGTTCGGGATTTCAGCCATTTTTCTCATTTATCCTCATCCAAACTTCTTCTACTCTCTCCCAAACCGATTCCCTTCTTTTCCCTTCAAACCCTAACTTATTTTGGCTCAAACCCTTGGATTTTGTGGAGGTAAAACATCATCAAGTGGTAGGATTGAAAGCTATGGTCAAGGATTCACCATCTCCATCTCCATCTTCAACCTCAAGCTTATTTTAGGTTTTCTAGGTTTTCATCAAAACCTAAGTGGTAAGTGTATCCCTTCCATTTCTAAACCATGAAGTAAGTTATAAATGACCCATTGATGGTTTCCTAGTGTTTGATTTCTATAAATTTCGGTTTGGTTAATTTTGGGAGTTTTGGGTCAAAATTAGGGTTTTGCCCAAAATAGAGATTTTGATGTTAAGTGTTTGGGGAACAATTATTTATGGTGGAATATGTATATTTATGGTTGGAACCTTGTGGATCTAGGTTTTGGAAGATTTGGTTTGAAGAATCAAGTTCTTCAAGAAAAGTTCTAAGTGGGTAAAATCTAGATTTAGTCTAAATCTAGCAAGGTGAGTTTACTAAACTTTTGTCAAAACTGGATACGCATCATATTTGCTTAATTGTTGTTATTATCACATCTTTGCTCAAAATGGTCATTTTTACAGGTTCAAGTATTTGATGGTATTTACATGAGATTATGTGAGAAATGTGATATAGAAGTATCATCCCATGATTTACTCTATGTTGTGTAATTATTTGGGGATTTCCATTATGTGTGCCATAATGGGTATTTGACATGAATAAGGAATATATGTTTGGTATATCATGATGATTTCCATTTGGTATATACTCTTGGTGATATTGTATCTACAACGTGGCTATGTGGATATTTAAGCCTTATATTGGACTCATGATATTAGGAGGGTGATATTGTACCATGTTGGTATTGAATTATATTTGGTTGAAATATACCTAAGGACCTCCTATATGCATTATGTTGGACGAACCAAGGCAAGTTCACTAGGAGGATGTAGTCTTGGGGCGCCACCGGAATGGTATGTGCCTAGACCTCCGTCACTCGGAAAGTTTCCTTTATGGTCTGATCTTCGGGTGTGTCAGACCTTTGGGGTGTTCCTTGTTAAGAGCATCAAGGTACATCGACTCTTTAGAGTGGAATTGATTGGTGCTATGGGTCTCCCCCGTTGACTCCATACATGTGGAAAAATTGGTTATTTGCTGATAAGAGTCATGTATGTTCTACCATGCTATTTCTTGTTCAACTCACTAGGCTTTTTGGCCTAACACTTGTTTGGTGTCGATGTGTATCTCAGGTTTTAGCGGCATCGGTTCTAAGCTGGCTTGGTGCTTGGGTGAGAGACTTGGGAATATTACATTTGGACTTACTTTTGGTAGGAGAACCTTTGGGTTTATAAATGACACCCTTAATTGTAATCTCTTTTCTGGTTATAGAAATTAGATTAGTTGGTTGTTATTTATTGTCCGTTTATTTACGATTGTATTTAAACAGGTTTGTATATTTTTCCCCATTTTTGGGAGGCTCTTGCTTCAGCAATTTTAAATACCGCATGTCCGTTTTTCGGATTTTGTTATCCCTATTTTTAGGGTGTTACATTACCCTTGATTTATGGGTTGAGTATTATGCCCCACCCGTGTTTTGGGTGTTTTGGGATAAAAGGTTTAACTGTATCTTCATAAATGGAGAGTTCAATATATATTTACGCTTTGAGTGAGTTTTGGGTTAAAGCTAATTTATGAATGGGCGGCTTACATTGGTATCATCATCTTTGAAGTAGTTTGGTTTGGAAAATGTCCAAATTGATGTTCTTTGTCTAAAATGCATATTATTGGAAAATGAGTCGTTTTCACATGCAAGACGTATCATATTGAAGGACTATAACTTTAACCGCTTCCTTTCTTTTTAAACGATTATTTTATATATGTTGAAAAACTCTTGAGCTCACTAGGCATTAAGCCTAACCTTTTTATTTGTCGGCATGTGCATCAGGTTTCAAGGTTGTGAGTTGGTTCTAGCAACCCTATGAAGAGTAAAGTTTTAGCCAGATCCGAAAGTAAGTATTCGGTGAAGTCTTCCGCCTTATGGAGATAGTGACTATGCATGGGTATGAGTAGCACCCATCATTTATAGTCCGTATGTTTAAGATGGTATAGGTGTATTGTAGTTGAATCTAAATTCGTGGTTGTAGATGATTCATTTATTGATGTATTTAAAAAATTTTAAATAAGATGTTATTTCCAGATTTGAGGGTGTTACAAGTTGGTATCAGAGCTTAAGTTTGAGAGATTTAGGTATTGATTTTTGGATGCCTAAACTCAAAATAGCGTTCTTATAAGTGATTGAAAGTGAAGTTGCACATTAGGCGCCTTAAGATAAGATATCTTGGAGTTGATCGGGTCGCTAGAAACGGGAAATCGTCATTGGTCACAAGGATGATCATGTATGGTACGTTCATAATGGCACCTGGCCAGTGTTATGGTGAACCTACCTATCACATGTGTATACTTGAACTACCTTAGTATGATGACCGTTGGGGTAGTGAGAAAGTTTCTAAGCGAGTAATCTAAGGAAATGTTGATGTCTATAGCAATGTGACGTTGAAGTGATAGATGTTTTTTTTTAACTTTAATATCTTCATAACCGGTTACAAATAGTTTTTTAGGTCAAAGGATGTAGGTTCAAAAAACTCAATTATTTATTCATTAAAAAAAAAAATTCAATATAGTAAAGTTCAATGATTTTTATTTATTCATAAACAAAAAGGGTTAAGGATTGATCAGTTTTAAAAGAGAGAATTACACTTTTGGTTCTTAAGGTTTCGTATTTTCTTTGAAAGGAGGACCTATACTTCTGTATCTTAAATAGTGATCCCTGAGGTTTGGTATTTGCTCTGAAAGGAGGACCTCCTCACTAACTTCGTTAAAAAATTTGGTTAAAGTCAGGGGTATTTTCGTCAAACCATGCATTCTTCCTTTTTTTTGTAATTTTTTTGTTTTTTTATATTTTTGTTAAAGCCAAAAAATTATAGGGACCTGTTTTGTAATTAACCATATAATACATATCATCATCAACATCCAAAAACCCACATACATATTCTTATATATACATATATATACACACATCTCTGTGAAAAACCCACATACATATATGTATGTATATATACATACATATATATATACACACATCCCTGTGAAAAACCCACATACATATATATACACACATATAATAAAACCCACATACACCATCAATCTCTGCATGTTTCTATTTTTTTTGCCAACTTGTACTCCCCTAAGAACCCATAAAAGCTAAGAACCCACATACACCATCGATACCTGCAACATGAATTCCACCATGCAATGCCTACATTCAGTCCCAAACCCAATCACTTGATTCCTTGGTCTACTGTTTTTCTTTTGTCCCTAGAGAAAGAGAAAAAAAAGGAAGAGGAGGGTGAGTGAGAGGAGCAAGTGAGTTTTTTTGGATGGTGGTGGTGGCGGAGGTGGGTGGTGGCTTTGGAGGTAATGGTGGTGGCGGGTGTGGGTATATATATATATATATATATATATATATATATATATATATATATGAGTTAATTAAAACATTGGTCTCTAAACTTTAATGTTTTTACACAATAATAAGGAAAAACAAAAGGAAATGCAAAAGAGGGAAAAAAAGTGATATGACCAAAATACCCCTAACTTTAACCAAGTTTTTAAAACGGGGTTAGTGAGGAGGTCCTCCTTTCAGAGCAAAAATTCAAACCTCAGGGACTACTATTTGAGATATTGAAGTATAGGTCCTCCTTTCAAAGAAAATATGAAACCTTAAGAACCAAAAGTGTAATTCTCTCATTTTAAAAATAAGAAAGTTCATTTAGTTTTTCTCAACTTTTGTTATAAAAATATTATAATTTTATATGAATTTTTTTTTCTAATTGTATGCGTTGATAAATTTATAAAATATTTTAATAATATAACTAAAGTTGAAATGGTGCCTTTGGTTTTATAAACTATTAGAAAAATACACATTATTATGCTATAAAGCATTTTGGAGATATAAATAGTATGAGTTCGTTTGGAAAATGTTAATGATGGGTTTTTTGGGTTAGTCATATTTTTGGAGCATGTGTTAGATAAATGTTGATTAAATCCCTTTTTGCCGCTTATTATGACTTTTATTGAGTAGTCACTTGAATTGTTGAGCTTTTGGCTAGGTTTTGACTCATATGCGTTTTGGAGACATTTGTCCGGTTTATTAGCTCAATGTGGAGCTTTGGACATATGATGCATTTAAAGTGCACATTTTGTTGGATATTACATGTTTTGAGTGTGTTAGACATTCAATTGGAGTCATGTAATATTTTAGACTATAATGCATTGAATCCATAGGCATAGGAGTATGTCTTGTTGTTAAGCGTGGAGTTTCGATGTCCACACTTAAGTCTAGTGAGTGATCCCCAAGTCATGGGTAGTGAGCTTGCGGTGGTACCCTATTGGGTCGTATACGGAGCTATTAATCTGTGGTGGACGGTGGTACTCGATTGAGTCGTATACGAGACTAGGTCTTGCGGTGGTGCTCATTTGAGCCATATACAGAAGCAGTGACTTTGTGGTGAAACTCATCTAGAGGTCGAGTAGACACTAGGGTCATTTTGGGAATTTTGCGATGATGCTCAATGGAGCCGTATATGGGGATCTATGGCACGAGGTGAAACTCAAGAACGTTGATAAGTGGTTTAACTTTATGTTCCTGCCACATTAAATAAAAACAGGTCTCCCCCGTCACGGAAATGCGTTGATTTTGGATATAAAGTTTATCCATGTTTTCGGTGACATTTTGAGTATAGACTGTTATCCATGATTTGTGGTTTTATGTATTGAAGCGTATTTATGTTTTGGTGTATTTTTAGATAATAAAGTTTTTATCCATGTTACAATATTTAGACATTAATCTTTATTTACGTTTTGAATTCATATTGAATGGGTATTTTCATTTAGAGTTTTCATCACAAAAATAGTGGGTTTTGGAAAGATGTTACTTTTAAGATAAATACATTTCATTTGAGAAATTATGTTTTAAATAAGCAATTTTTAGGTTTTACCCTTTTTACAATTATGATGAAAATTGATTGAACTCACTAGACGTTAAGCCTAACATTTTTTATTTGTCTGCATGTGCATCATGTCCTTGTTGCGGGAATGGTATTAGCCACACCGTGAAGAGTTGAGTGATAGTTAGATGCACAAGAAGACTATAACTTTTTGGTGATGTCTTCTACAGTTTGGAGACAACGACAATTATTGGGTTTAGTAACAACCGACCTTAACTACACTTTATGTAAATTTTAGTTTATCTTTTGTTAGCATTAAATCTAGATTTGTTATTCAAGGAAATCAAGTATTGAATTATAAGGAGATATTTATTCTTTATTTGATGTATTATTGTAAATTTTAAATTAATCATTTTTTCCAAATTTGAGGATGTTATATATACAGTTAGATTTTTTTAGTACTGAATGCAGACATGGTGTAGGTCAAATTTGACTTGTTTTTAAAAGGTGTGTTTACCAAAATAAGCAGTTTCAACTTTCAAATATAAACCCTTGAACAGACAATTATTTTACTACAAACCATTAAACGTGTCTTTTGAAAATATGTTTCTCAAGATAAAACAATAATGAAAGTACGTACATTTTTAAGCAATTTGTGATATAAAAATAACCCGCTTTTTGAATTGTATGTTTTTGATAGGACGTGTTTGTGACTTATCGTTGCTTCATAATGGGACACAAGACTTTCAAAATCTCGTGAAAACATGACAAATATTACATGTCGCTTCGATATTTTCATTCAAATGGATTGCTTTCATAATGCGATAAGCCAATTTTCTATTTAAGGAAGGCTAGAAAATGACGGTCACATATGAAATCATCCAAGTTCAATGTACAATAAATTCATCTAATGTTATGCCGTTATTACAAACACAGTCTGATTTTTAAGTGAACCCAGATGTTGATTTGAAAGTTCGTTTTATATGGCTTTATTTCTCACAAACAAATGATGTGTGATGACTCTTTATAAAATACAAAACAATGACAATGAATTCACGTTATCACTAAACACGATAAGTCTAATAAAGAAAAAAAACCGACATCAATTCAATATGAAAAAAGAAAAATTATCTTACATACCCACCTTTAAAACCTGTATAGTTACAGATTCATCATAGAGCAATAGAAAAGTAAACAACACACAGAAAACAAATATATTTTTTGGTTCAATCCATAATAAACCTACTCTTCGACTGCAGTAACAAGTCCATCTTAATTTCGACTTGGATATTTTACAATTATGAAAACATGTATTTAAAGCTTTGTAAACTGAAGTCTATATCACAAATATCTTTTAATAACCGTCAATAAAAAAAGCATCACTCGAAATAAAACATTATATAGTATTAGAACGTAGTACTGTAAATATCTTTTAAACTTTAAACATCGAGTCGATGAAAAATTATAAATGCCATGAGGTGAATTAACGTACTGACACCAACATTCATTCTCGAATATGTTCATATCATCATAGTGGATTCAGGCTTACGGCTTTTTCATCAAGGCGATGATTTTGCCGCATTTCTTGTTTGACAAGAAATACGACAAAATCAAGTACAAGAAAAGAGGGGAAAACACAATGAAGAATTGAAAGAGGCCAATTGCCTACCTTTTGGCCCAAATAAGGTGGTACCCCATGTGGCCCAAATGAGGATATATGTTTGTGTTTTATAATAAGAGTATGATACTTGTTATATATAGTGATGGCCAAATGGGCCCGGTCCGACTCGATATGGGCGGTTAACCGCGGTCCGGCCTGGCCCGGTGAAGGACCGGTTATAGGCCCCAAATATAAGACCGGTTCATGTTTTGGTAGGATTCGTCGGCCCGGCCCGGGAACGGTTCATGGACCGGACCGAAATCCGATAGAACATAACGGTGTAAAAAATTACAACGATAACTAAATAAATCTACAAAAAAAAATGTAATTAAAAAATATATCTATACTATATTATAAAACACGAATAAAAACTCTTAAATACAAATTATTAGACACAAGATACCATCATTTAATGCAAGATTTTAAAAATCTCTTAATTTACAAGTATCAAAGCACAAGATACATATTACTACTACAGACTTCTAACACCCACCAATTTGGTATGTGCAGAGTTTTCCTTTTATGCAGACTTTTCCATGTATCACTATTAATTAATATATTATATTACCATAATTTTGTTTTAATTATATTATTAAATATGTAATTGATTATTTTTTCTAGATGTCATTAAAATATATAAGATAATCATTGAATTCTAACAAAATACTTAATTTTTTTATATAAAAATCATTATATTATTAAGCCTAAATTAAACAAATTTATAAAAAAAACATTATCACTTTCTCAAAACCATCCAAAATCGTACTGTAAATCGACAAAAAAATAAAATGAAACATTAAATTCGTGATGTATCTCGCTGCATTGCGCGAGTACGCTTCTAGTAAAAAATTATCATAACATAAATAAAAATACAAACGTTAAATTAAGCTAAGACCTAAATCAAGCCTAACAACTTAACTAGTCCCTCATGCTGAACATCATAATTAAATAGATTTATAATATCATACTAGAAACGTACTCGCGCAATGCAGCGAGATACATCACGATTTTAATGTTTCATTTTATTTTTTTGTCGATTTACAGTACGATTTTGGATGGTTTTGAGAAAGTGATAATGTTTTTTTTATAAATTTGTTTAATTTAGGCTTAATAATATAATGTTTTTTATATAAAAAAATTAAGTATTTAGTTAGAATTCAATGATTATCTTATATATTTTAATGACATCTAGAAAAAATAACCAATTACATATTTAATAATATAATTAAAACAAATTTATAGTAATATAATATATTAATTAATAGTGATACATGGAAATGTCTGCATAAAAGGAAGGTAATGCACATACCAAATTGGTGGGTGTTAGAAGTCTCCAGTAGTAATATGTATCTTGTGCTTTGATACTTGTAAATTAAGAGATTTTTAAAATCTTGCATAAAATGATGGTACCTTGTGCCTAATAATTTGTATTTAAGAGTTTTTTATCTGTGCTTTATAATATAGTATAGATATAGATTATAGACCCATGGTTGAAAATCGATCCTGATCGACCATAAATCGACTCTTTGACGCCGTCCACTCCTATCGAGTCAAATAAAAGGAACTAGGTTGGATTTTGTGTCAGAATGAGGTGGTGGATCTCAAATCCATGTGTCTCCGGTCACAGACGGTTTGAATCAGATCACAGGTCGAGTGCATAGATCCCCACATGTTTGTTGAAGAATGAGCTGACAACTGACTTCTCGATGGGGACAAGAAAGAGATATAACCCGACAAACATGAGAACGTAAAAAAAAGGATCCTATTAACTTATTTCGTGATCTATGATTACGTGCGACTATCTCCACTCGGTCCAACTTGACTTGGTATTGGGCTGAGTTTGATGGGCTTTGTATTTGTTTTTTTTGTTGGGCCATTTAACAACGTTGGGGTGAATTTATTCTGTGTTGGGCCATCAGTGGGAGCCCAACTCTTTCGAAATTGATAATGATATTATTATTATTATCATCATTTATTAGTTTGAATTGTTTATCTAACTATATAATCAGTTAATTTAATTATTTCATTTTTGTTCATGCATTTGATTAATCTAATAATTTATTTATTATTATGATTATTAGGAAATTTACTGTTGGTAATGTTTAATTAACTTAGTCGATATTGATATGTCGATAAAATTTTATAAGATGATTAAAAGGGTGTTTGGTTAGAGGTATTAAGCAATAATTAATGGGAATAAAAATAAAAGAAACTGTTTAGTTTTATAAAATAAAATAGGGTCTAGGCATGGAAATAAGACTCGTCCCATTGGGGAACCCGGTGTACCCACCCCGACGGGGACGAGGATTCCCTGCAAAACCGGGGATCGGGGATGGGGACGGGGATCCCCGAAAATTAAAAACTGGGGATGGGGACGGGTAACGTGATCCCCGCCCCGCCCCGTCCCCGTATATTAAATATATTATATAAATATTATGTATATTTATTACTAAATATATTGTATATCTATTTTTAAATATATTATTTATGAAGATTTAGGGGGTGTTTACTTGTGGCTTAATGAGCTTAATGACGATAAGTGGCTTATTCACACAGACAACTAGAGTGTTTACTTGGGGCTTAATGGCTTATTCGCACAGATAAAAATGTCTTATTCGCTCAGTAGGAAAATAGGTGTGGTCTCCATTAAGCCACAAATTTGACACTTCTACCCTTAACAAAAAAATAAATTTATCAGACATAGGTAACCCTGATGGCTTCCCTCCCACCATACACCGCCTCCATCATCCACGTCGGCTGCTCCTCACCTGAGCTTCCCCTTCAAACCACGACGTTGCTCATCACCTTATCATCTCCGGCGACCGGCTGCTCCTCACCTGCGCTTCTCCTTCAAACCACGTCGCTGCTCCTCATTTTCTCCTTCAAACCAGGCTGCTGCTCCTCACCTTCTCGTCTCCGGCGACCCCTGCAACTCCGGCGACCGAGGTCCAAACAATGGCGAGAATCATCAAGAACAAACCCAGATTCAGATTATGTACCAGATTTCTGTACTCACCAAAATCGATTATTTCCCCTTTTATATCTACAAGATCGATCGAAACCCTAGCTTTCGAAGAGGTCCGCTCTCCCTCCCACAATCCCAAATCCAATTATTCTGCGTTTATTCTTCATGGCTTAATTGGCGTTTGGCACCGCAAGAAATAGGGGAAGACATGTGCAGAATGTTTAAAGAGACATGTGTCATTCTTGGGAAATTGACATGGAAATAGGATCTGCTCGAAATTGTAGCTTTTTCTCAGTTATCCATCAGTCCCCCAAAGGAAATCCATTTGATGTGTATTTTTGTGGGTTTTGATTTTTCATTTGATAAGTATATATTATTTAAGTAGGTTTTTTTTTTTATAATTGGAAATATTAAAAATTGTTTATTTTATACTGAGGGGTAAATTGGTCATTTCTGCAATTCAGATTGTTTATTCAGATAAAAAAGTAAACAACATCATCAATTTATCTAGACAGACAAATTTATCCAAACAGACACATTTATCCATACAGGACTTAATGGAAAATTTGGTAAACAGCCCCTTAGTATCTTTTAGATTTAGAAATGGTATTTTGATCTTTCTTGTTACGTTTTTTTTATTTGTTTTACTTTTTTAGATAAAAATAATGGAGAACCGAAAACGTTTAATCAAACAATTACGTATCATGTTGTGATTTTGTTCACATGAATATTTGATAGTTCGTAAAAACAAATTTTAGAAATATGTGAGATTTAGATATGGACCACTATCGATCGAGTATAGTGCTCAATACATTTCATTTAAAATGTCACATAAATGGGAAAAAAAATACCCGATTACCCGTTGGGGATCCCCGTTGGGGACGAGAATGGGGATGTGATCATATTCCCCAACGGGGATGGGGATGGGGATGGGGATGGAAATTGGGATCGGGGACAGGGATTGAGGTCCCCGCCCCATTTCCATGCCTAATAGGGTCATTACTCTACAAGTCCAAATTTTTTAATTGAAGAGGGAATTGGAAATCCATTTATTGTAATGTTCATTTTCATTACTCTGTTTGAACCAAATAGCCCTTTAAATATTTTCCAAACAAATTTAAAATATAAACTTTATGGTTCGTAACTAAATTTTATACCACTTTGTATACATATATATATATATAGATAGATAGATAGATAGATAGATAGATAGATAGATAGAGAGAGAGAGAGAGAGAGGTTCAAGGGAAAACCTCAAATAATCGAAAAACTAAAGAACACCCTTATAGGCATAGGATGTGATTAATCAATGGTTATTATTTCAATGGCAAATTTGTAAATAAAAAGAATACGAGGGTATATCTTATAACACATTACGCTGCATTAGATGGTAGAATTGGAATAAAATTACCCCATTTTCCTTATACCGATTTTATAGCCATAATTGATTCACCTAAATCTTTTTCCTTCAAATTCCATATCTATCTTCATTAACGATTTCAAGGGTTTTACATCTCTGCTGCAAATCTACATCGTTTCCCTTCCTCCATTGAATTTATTTTGGGTGGTATCTGTTTAACAAAACATTCTCAATCATCAATCGGTATACAAGGTAACCTCAAAACCCTTTCGTTCAAATTCCCTATCTCATTACCGATTTTAAGGGTTTTACATCTCTGCTGCAAATCTACATCGTCTCCCTTCCTCCATTGAATCGATTTGGGGTGGTATCTGGTTAACAAAACATTCTCAATCATCAATCGGTATACAAGGTAACCTCAAAACCCTTATTATCAAGTTATATTGAAGTCAATTTTTGGTTCCCGCTCATTCTCGGTTGCAATTTTTTGGGTGGAATCAGGTCAACAAAACATTCACAATCTTCAATTGATCAACAAGGTAACCTCAAAACCCCTTCTATCAAGTTTCATTGAAGTCGATGTTATTCACCAATGCTCATTATCTGTTGTTATTTTCTTATCAGCAGCAAAGTCGCCTTCGGTCAAGTAAGGGGTGAAGTTCAATTGATATAACCAGGTACATCCAAAATCTATTTAATCGATCTATTTTGATGTCGATTTTGGTCATACACTCATTATTGCTTTCGATTTTCAGATAAGTAACAGAGTCAGTTTGGGTCAATGGCTGAAGTAGGTAGTCAGTTTGGGTCAATGACTGAAGTAGGTAAACTTTTTGTGTTGCTTTCATTGACTGACCTACAATTTCTATATTTGCCAAAACTTTAAACCCTATTTTTCTTCTTTTTTTGCTTCCCATTTATCATAAATTCGTTTTTTTCCAGGTTTACCTAGGAAAAGTCCTAGGTTACTTAAGAACACTGATCAATCACATATTATGGTTAGTAGAGGTTAGTTTCCCATTCATCATAAATTTATCATAAATTCGTTTGCTTCCCATTATGCTTGTTCCAGTATGCACTTGTGCATATAGTTAGGGAAAACCTCAAATAACCAAACAGCCTGTGTGTTCCATTGATAATGCATTTGGAAAGTGTTAGGTTTGCATGAAAAGCTTGATTTGGGTCTTGTATTATGTCAAAATATGGAAATTTATCTTGTAATTAGTGGTTTTATTATAGTGAATCCTGTACCTTTTTCAATTTATCTATACATTTGTCCTGGTATGCATTTGTGCATATAGTTAGGGAAAACCTCAAATAACCAAACTACCTTTGTGTTCCATTGATAATACATTTGAAAAATGTTATGTTTGAATGAAATGATTGATTTGGAACTTTTATTCTGTTAAAATATGGAAATATATCTTTTATTAGTGGGTTTCTTATAATGCTTGTTATAATTAGTCATGATGCACGTACGCCCGACCCTCAACCACAAGATGTTCAGGTTAATATTTTTATCACTAATTTATTATATGAATTCTATACTACGTGTATATATCTCTAATTTAGTATAGGAACTACATTTTGATTATGCACGTACAAGTGTATTGGAAGTAGTTACGATCACTAATAACGTGCATTTGTGCAAAATAGTTAGTCGTGCATAATAGTTTTTTTTTGTGCATACCATGCACTTGTGCATGATTACATCATTTCTCCTGTATAGGTCAGGCTTCTATATAAAAGTTATGCATATAGAGAGCCCTTTTGCATAAAAGATTTACAAATCTCTGGGGAAAACTCATAGGAATATCATACTCTTTTGATCATAAATATGAGTCTCAACATTGCTAGAAGATTGCTTTACTATACCTCCCCCAACTTATGAATTTTGAACTTTAAGATAACCAGATCATTTAGTTAAGATTGTATTTGTTAGAATAACCCTAACGTTAGAAATTACCAGCATTTTCAATTTGCTTCTGGATTCATCGATAATCTTTGGAGTTTCCTTTGGGATTGTATTTGTTAGAATACATCAGATGCACTTGTGCATCACATGAACTTTTTCAAATACACACTGTTATTTGAAAAATCTGTGTGTTTGCATCTACATCAACATGGGCATATTCTATCAATCATGTGTGATTTTATGAGCAGTAATCGATTTGCAGATGTGACTGGATCATATATCTTGCAGTTTTAGGGCACAAATCCTAGTTTGAATTATGATATTGTTAAAATGGATTCAATTTTGGTTCAGTTGTAGGACACAAATCCGATTTTCAGGCACTTAGAGAAGCCAGATTCGGTTAATGGCTGAAGAAGGTATATTTTTGTGTTACTTTCATTGATTGACCTATTTTCATCACACTTTCTTCCCATATATATCATAACATCGTTTTTTTTCCAGGTTTACCTAGGAAAAGTCCTGGGTTAATTAAGAACTATGATCTGTCGGATAATGTACTTAGTAAATGTTAGTATCTTTAAACATTTATGTTCAAACATTATTTAATGTATGTGTCAATCTATATTTTGGTTTATGCTTGTTCCAGTATTCATTTGTGCATATAGTTAGAGAAAACCTTAAATAAACAAACAACCTATGTGTTCCATTGATAAGTTATTTTGAAAAGTGCCGGGTTTGATTGAAATGCTTGATTTGGGTCTTGTATTCTGTCAAAATATGGAACTTTATTCTGTATTTAGTGGGGTTTTTGAAAATCCATCATGCATCTTATTCATTTTATATATATATATATATATATATATATATATATATATTTGTTCTAGTATGCACTTGTGCATATAGTTATGTCACACAAAAAAAAATATGTCTATGAGATAGAAACACACCAAATCATTACTGATTATGTTCGGTGTGCACATGGATCATCAAATTAATCAATTTTGTAACAGGTTTAACAAGTACATCCTTGGCTGTTGGGAATCCCGACAAGGATATGATCACGGACAAACGAAGACGTAGGAAAGGTGAGAAGGAAACAGTTCCCAAGGTCATGAAATGAGTAAGAGTACTTGTAGATGAAGGGGACTTAGAGGAGGTCAATCATCCAATTATTAGAACCCGAATGTCCCCCAAGAAATTGTTAGGAGTATGGACAAGTTTTTGGTTTATGGTTGCTTGGATTATGGTTTTTGTATTTTTGTTTGTTGGGTGTTGATACTTAAACAATTTGATTGATGTTTATCTTATGAATCGGTTATAATTTTTCACTTCAATCATGGTTTTAACTTTAAATGATTTCTATTACGCATCAGTGTCATGGAAGGAATTCTATTACAGGGTACTTTTGCATAACATGCACCTGTGCATAACATGCACTAATTCGATTATGGGCACTTATATGGGTGTCAAACACTAGTCTACCATGTCATCTTTTGCATACTTAATGTAATCCAATATGAGATAGATCTCGGCGTTGGTAGGATGGCCAATTGATTTGTGCCTAACATTCATGCACTTGTGCATAACATGTGCACTATTCTATCAAATGCTATTTGTGTATATCATATAATGCATAATCGGACTAAGATTCACAATTGAATATATATTAAAAACATAACATCTGGGTATAAACAAACACCAACAATTATAGAACAGTCAACTCATTTATAGCACTGAGAAATGTATGAAACAATTATAAATCTTCGTTTTCACTCTAAAAAACTATATGAAAATTCTCAAACAAATATTGAACACAACTTTAGGTATAACACAATGGCTTTATCAATTGACTCATACACCCACCCAACTTTAGGTATAACACAATCCTCCACCCTTGGTATCCAAAACGTTGATCCTCTTGGAGTACTGATTTCAATTGCTCGTCTTGAATATTTAGATAGGTAGTTAATTAAAACAAGTATTCATTCACAATTTCATACCTTCACACATATGCATAATGCAAATAGTACACTACCTCATATGCACATTGGATCACAAATCCATTCATTTCAGTTATGCACTTATGCATTACATTTGCTTGTTCACAACATGCACTTGTGCATCACATGATAATCTATTTATAACATGCATTTGTGCATAACATGCACCTGTAACAGGTTATTAGTTCATAACATGCACTTGTGCATGTTTTCCACAAATCCATTCATTTCAGTTATGCACTTGTGCATCACAAGATAATCTATTTATAACATGCATTTGTTCATAACATGCACCTGTAACAGGTTATTAGTTCATAACATGCACAAGTGCATGTTTTCCAACTGTTTTATACTTGCATTCACAAATGCATACATGCAGAATCTTAAATTACTCCTAATATGATCCATTTCAATCACTTCGTCACTCAAACTCATGATATACTACATACTAACAATAGACTATTATCTTCGATAGTTCAATAACAAAAGCAAACTCATAAGAACAAACATTCTTAGTTTCACTCGTATATGCATTTGTGCATATACGACTTGCAACCATTAATTTCGATTATGGCAATTATAGAACTAAAAAATTAGGTCACGATGATTGAATCAGAATTCAATCATCATACTTAACGTTTGTAAATCGTTAATTGCCATTTAAATAATGGTTTAGAATGATTACCTGATTGTAAATTGTTACCCTCTAAATCACAATCAACGTCTTCATCATCATTGAATCCATCTATGCCCAGATTTCCTCCATTAGTGGATTCTCGGTTTATGTTTTCTACCACCGATTCCATTTCGATAATTTAATCGATTGGTTGCAGGTTGATATGCACTGAAATCTTTGATATGATTCTTCTCAATTGGTACTACTAAACCATCAACCATATGCACAAAAAATTTTGTTATGAATCTTCTCAATTGGTACTCTTAACCCATCGACCATATGCACTGAATTTTTTCATAATAATCTTCTCAATTGATTCAACTAAACTATCGACCAGATTTCCTATAATGTAGACAACGATTTTGTTGCTTTGATTGTTATCTTTCCTTATCTCAATAGGTGACTAATTTCCTATAATACCCTTTTTTTATTAATTTAAAAGCCTTTAATTGATGATTATTAATGTCTTTTGGATTGAGTTGAATCTATGCCTATAAGGGTGTTCTTTAGTTTTTCAATTATTTGAGGTTTTACCTTGAACCAGACCCTATATATATATATATAAAGAGGGGGGGGGGGAGAGATGATCAAACGAGAATGTTAACTATTTAAGAAAATACGAAAACGGTCAAATCACGTGAAAAATCACACGTGATTTTACATTAACGGTCAAAAAAAGGTGTGCGGACGACTTTAGCCCGATTTCAGGTCACGGGGCAAAGTTGCATGAATCACATGTGATTTTGTACGTGATGTTAGTGTAAAATCACATGTGATTCAACCGTCTTTTTTAAATTATGGATTCATATTAGTTTATGACCAGTTTGTTTTAGCGGACCTTTTATTTCCTTTTTCCACGTAAGAATTCGTCGTCCGATTGAATCTGCTTGGTCCAAGCCCGGTACGAGGATGACTTGTGCCTAGGGGTGTAATGAATTCTTTCCTTTTTTGGGTATGCCGCTGACCCAACAAATAATACACGATTTACCGGTTCTTAACTATATTATAAAATTTTATATCCAACTAAATAGATAATTGAGATAGAGATCTAGACCGGAGAAAGGATCTCGAGAGGTAGAGGGCAGGGATTAAGGCATTCTCCAATGAATCGACAAAATGGATGTTTGTCGAACACACCAAAATGTTTTAACTCTTTCAAGTTATTGTTAATTCAGGGCCAACACTAATTATACATGTATAATACATGTATATATATAGAGAGAGAGGGAAGTTCAAGGGAAAACCTCAAAAAAATGGAAAATTGAAGAATACTCTGGTAGCCATTCATCTGGACGGTATACACTTGTGCATACAAGTAATTTATAACATGCACATGTGTATATGCACAAGTGCATACCGTCCAGATGGAAGACTATCAGGATGTTCTTCAGTTTTCTGTTTTTTTTGAGGTTTTCCCCTGAACTTCACCCTATATATATATATATATATATAGGGCCAGGTTCAATGAAAAATCGTAAAAAAATAAAAAATTGAGAAACACCCTGGTAATCATTCATCTGGACGATATGTACATGTACATACTAGTAATTTGTAACATTTACACATGTATATGCACATGTACATAATACACACGTGTAGTGTGCACGGGCGGAGCCACGTTGGAACAAAGGGGTGCAGCTGCTCAAAAGAGAGAGATAGAGAAGGAAGAAAAGACAAGGTAAGCTATGAGTGGAAGTGTGGAAAAAATAGTAAATTGATCATATATACAATTAAGCCCTATTACTTTTATCAACTTTTAAAAATGACCTTCGATTTCCCAAAAATTAAAATTTTCAATTTAAACCAATTTCATATCTTTAGACTTTAAATGTTTACTTCATCAAAAAGCTTTACAAAACAATAATGAGATAGTTATTCTAATAAACCTTATTGGTCCAATTATTTATTAGTTTAGCATCTTTACTTCTTAGATTAACATTGTTCTTGACATATTTAAATTTTAAGGTGTTGATTTTAGAGCAAAAATCATAAAAAGAATTCTAACCATCTAATCTTTATCATATAAATTGAAAGATTTTAAGTGTTAATTTTATGTTCTTAAGTTGTTTATTGATTTTAGTCCTTTTTTTTACAGATTTGATTTTAAGGCCGCCCATCTATATATTGTTAATTCGCAATTGTTATTTGTTAAATGTCGATCTTAGTTTGTTCTATATCAACTAATTTAATATTTAACAGTCATGTTAAAAGAAGAAAACAACCGATGATTCATAGTTTATGTCAGATAAGAATAATTTTCACTTTATGTGGCTACTGTTTTGTTTTATTGGTTGGTGGTGGTAAATGGTAATAAAAGTTTGGGTTGCTGATGGTTCAAATTTTTTTTCACTAAACACAAGTCGTATAAAAAATTCACTGCTGGATATGTAAATGTGAGTATTTCATCAATCTAGTATTATGGTATTTGACATTTTCTTAAAATTAATAATTAATTTTATTTGGTGCTCCCCCTCGGACTAATTTCTGGCTCCGCCACTGCACACATGCATAAAAACCGAAAAACAACTTCAATTACCTGTATATGCATGTGCATAAAAACCGAAAAACAACTTCAATTACCTGTATATGCATGTGCATAAAAACCGAAAAACAACTTCAATTACTTGTATACACATGTGTATACCGTCTAGATGAACGACTCTCAGGGTATTTCTTAGTTTTTCTTTTTTAGGGTTTTTCTTGAACCTCCCACTCTCTCTGTGTGTGTAAATATATATAGGTCACGACTATTTTGTAAATTAGTATATAACATCCTAAAAACCGGATGAAAGTAAAAGTTGAAAATTTCGCCATAATCCATTTAAAATGGAAAGAAATACCGAACCTGTTTGATATAACATGAAATAAGTTTTGCTAGACATCAACCCAAAAGAGAGTATAGACAATTACAACTTTAAAAAACAATGGAAACAAGGACCGACAACCTACTAATCTAAACATTCTAAATTAGATTATAAATCGGGTGTCGTCATCATTTCTCAAAATATTGTCAAGTAACGAGTATGCTCTATGTCTCAATCAATGCTATATCCCAAAAGATTATCCCCGGCGCCCCAACACTCTGCTCAAGACCTTGATACCCCACCGCTAATGGAACCTGGATTTCACATCAGAACAAACAAGTGTTAGGCTTGGAGCCTTGTGAGATAGTTCCACAAGTTATAAATAGAGTGTTATATGTACAACAATATTAAGAGTGGTTCATTTAAAATAAAGCAACTGGAAAATCTTCTACACGTATATCCCGCTTGTAAAGAGGGGAAGAACTGTCTACCCTAGGTCATGACGGAACACCGAAGCAGACCACAACACATATGGCGCCCTTAAGTGAGAATGGTTACACACCGGCGTCAACTCTATCCAAGTCTTTAGCCGGTAAAACATCAACTCTATCCAAGTCTTTAGTTCAACGTAACTTGGGTTCAACTCTATCCAAGTCTTTACCCAAGATATCCAAGTTCAACCCTATCCAGGTCTTTACCTTGGCTTGCCACCATTTTCCGTTCAATTCAAAAGTGTAACACTTTATTGTTGCGCTTTTAACAATCGATGTTCAACATAGACATAATATCAGTTTTTGGTACCATATTGCACAATTTCGTTCAACAAGCCACCAATAGTTTTTCACCTTAACCACGTCCCTCCCAAAGAGGGAAAAACATAATACCATAGCATTTCTAGCCCATAACTATCTAAAACATTTAGACATAACATTTAACCCATTAAATTCATAAATCATAGTTGACCTCCACTTTCCATAACACATTTTAGAAAATCCAATGGTCATCTATACATATATTTCATATCTATAAAACTTCATCATACTCACACCAATGTTAAAACCCTAGGTTTTAACCCAATAGTTTATTAGAGTGCAACAATGGAGAATAATAATAATAATAGAATTTAAGATAATGTAAGAAAGTGTATTCATATAGCTCAAGATCACATAATATGAAAGAAAAACTCACAAGGTGGGTTTTGATGAAAACCCAAACCCTAGCTCAGTGATGGCCAAAAATCGGCCTCGGGCCGAGTCGGGCCGGGCTAAAACGGGCTTCGGGTCTCTACAGTGAAACCCAAAACCGGTTCAAACGGGCTTCGGGCCGGGCCGGGCCGGGTTTCACCTGAAAATGGGTGGCCCGGTTAGGCTTGGCTTAAACCGATCCACGAAAAACCGGGCTGGGCCAGGCCCAAAACCGGGCCGAGATCGGACTACGTAATTTTTTTTAATAGTTTTCTTTATATAATAATTAATTACTAAACTTTAAAAAATAAAAATTGGATTGGATCACTAAAATACACTTTAAAAATACATTTTATTTATAATAAATCTCTAAAATACACTTTAAAAATACATTTATTTTTAATTTTAAGTTACAAACTTACAATACATAAATTCTAAGAACCCGAAGGTCCCGCTCCCGAATTCCCACCCTCACCCCATCCCCATGGATTGTAATTGTATAGATTGTATGGATTATAGTATGGATTATACTCTGGATTGTAGTCTTCAAGAGTTCCGTACTTTTCCAGTCGATCAACAACCGTATTATCATCAAGGCAGTCAGTGTCTGGTTCTACTTCTTCTTCGTCGTAACGTGAGATGCCACCGGCACTACTAGCATCGTCCCCAGTTACGGTTCCCGGCGTACTTAGTCCTTCGTCCACTTCGTTTTCGGCTAAGTAATTCCACATCGTCTATATCCGCCTCCAGGCTTGTTTCATGATGAATTATTTCTTGGCTATCCAAGTAATCCTTCAAACATATGCAACACTCTATCGACTCTGGGGTTAATCTTGACTGACGCTCCGATATGATCCTGCCACTAAGAGAAAAAGCAGACTCCGAAGCTATGATACTAGCTTGGATTGTTAGTATATCAAGGGCAATAGATGCCAAAACCGGGTATTGAGGTTGTTTAACTTTCCACCATTCTAATAAATCTAGTGATTCAACATCGTTGACGGTTGTGGAGGATGCCGCTATAAAATTAGTATGTATGTACATATTGAATTCACTCAAATTATCCCCATAAAATCTAGATTTTTTTACTAGATTCATTTCAAACCGAGTTCATTAAATTTGCCATTAAGTCGGACCGGTTTCGCCCACGAGAACTAGAACTAGAACCCAATGAAAACATTTGAGTTGTAGGGGTTTGTTGGCTTCCTCCCCCATAATTAATTCTATAAATATCAAATAATTGATGAAAATCACTATTAAATTGTAGTATGCGGTTCCTTGAAAAAGAAGAATTTGTAGCCGTATCCAAACCAAACGCTACACATATTGATTGTATTAAAACTTCGACACCCTTAACATTTAAATACGGGTTTAATGCCGCGGCACAAAGAAAACTGAAGGGGATCTCTTTAAAATATTTTAACAATTTTGCTTTCATTGGTGCTACCACGTTTTGAAAGTTGAAATGTTCTTCGTATTGAGAAATTTTACTTGCCAAAATATATATTTGATTTAAAAGTAAAGGGTTTGTTGGATAATAAATACCGGATAACAGAGTTGTTGCAGTTTTGAAATCGCCCAAAATATCATGTAAGCCTTCAAGCATTTGCCAATCATATTCAGATATCGTGTTATCCGGGTATTGAATGTTATAAAATGCTTGAATATATAGTCTTTGTCTTAATAAATTATCCATCATTTTGTAAGTCGAATTCCATCGAACCGACATATCGTGTGCCGGTCCCAAAGCTTTAAAACCGACATCTTTGCAATATTTTATATATGCTTGTTGCATGATTTTACCTTTTGTGAAAATCCCGCGTAACATAAGCCTAAACTTAGTTAAAGAATGTTTACATACTACTAAGCCGTCTTGAACGGCTAGATTTATTATGTGTGCGCAACAACGTGTATGAAATAATTTTCCATTTAAAATAGGGGATAAAGCCAACCTTAATTTGTCCACACATAACGTATTATTACTAGCATTATCAAACGAAATACTAATAACCTTATTAGTTAAATTATAATATTCAATATTTCTCATAATTATACTAAATTGACGCTCACCCGAATGTGGCAAACCAAAGTGCTCAAATGTGATTACACGTTTGCATAATTGCCACAATTGCGGCACAATCCAATGTGCCGTTATGCATATATAAGATTGTGACAATCCAAATGGTGTGCTCCATATATCACACGTTAAAGAAATGTTGTTGGGTAATGATAAAAACATTTGTCGCGTATCTTTTTTGGCCATTTTCCAAAGTTTTATAGCATCACGTCTAAGAGTTTGACGACTTACCGAACCCACGTAGCGTGGTTGGAGCGAGAGTTTGATCATGTTTGTAATGTGAGGATTGTCGAAATGTCCGAACGACAACCCCACTTGAATGACACATTTCATTTTCATTTCACGGGCCAACGCGGCATCATACGACCATAATTGACCGGAATTGTCAAGTATGGGTTGATTTAGATCGTCACCCGATTTCAACTTCTTGCACGAAGACTCGTAGTGACGCTTTAACATGGTATTTGCGACCGCCGCAAGGAGATCTCCACACCGTTTGCATTTCGCTTTTTTTGTACCATCGGGGAGCATCACTGTAACACCCGGAAATTTATAAGGTAAGTAATTGTTTCCCTTGCTTCATTAATTGTAATTATTTGAGAAATTGAGGCCTTTATATGCGCATGATCCTCATTTTAATGTTATAATGCTATCTGAGTTATATAATCATTTTAAATGTCTAAACCTCGCGCTCGTTATCGAACTTGGCTAAGTTTTCGGGCCTTCTGGGGTGTGGCGCGACTGTGACATGGTCACTGTTGCGGTGTCACTGTCGCGGGGTTTGTACCGCGAGTGATAGGAGGGGCGCGACTGTGACACGCGATTGTGACATGGTCACTGTCGCGGGGTATGTACCGTAGGTTCCTTGGTTCGCGCGATTGTGACACACGATAGTGACATTGTCACTGTCGCCGACGGGCTATTTGGCTTAAATGAGTCCTTTGGCCGATTTTAACCTCATTTCTCTCATTCCTCTCTTTTCCTTTGGCGATTTTGGAGCTCCCAAATCTGATTCTCTCCCTCACAAAACCTTAACCCTCATAAATACAAGCCCTTTTTGGTGGTTGGATCTTGATTTCTTGCAATAACTCTCCTTAAGGAAGATTTTCTAGGGTTTCTCAAAGTGCAACCTTCTCATCTCCAAGTCTCATCTCTTCAAGCTAGGGTTTCATATTTTCTAGGTTTTGGTCCAAAAACCTAGATTGTGAGTTTACTAAACCTTTGTTAAAACTAGATACACATCATAATCTCCTACTTGTATTATTGTATATTTACTCAAAATGTTCATATCTACATGTTCAAGTATTTGGGGTTTCCTTATGGAAATATGTTGGAAATATGTTTATGTGTAACATGTCATGATTTATCGAATGTACATCTTGTATTATGATGATTTCTACTTAGGTTATCTTTTTGGTGATATCGTATTTACATGATGAAAATGGTTGTTAAATGAGTCCTATGTTGGACGTTATTTGGTTTAGGATGGTGATATTGTACTGTAACACCCCGAATTTTAGACCTCGTTGGTTGTTTATCAATTATGGTTGTTAAATAAAAGGCTCCCAAAACTAATCTAGTGATTTTAGTATTGTTCGGGTCAAGTTTTAGCGTCGAATCGGAACCGGGCAGCGTCCGAGGGAGAGCCGACGACTATGCCCCGCAACTTTGCCATTGGCACTGTCGCTAGGGCAATGTCGCGCGGGGTGTACCACCTACGGTACATCTGTAACACCCTAAAAATAGGGATAACAAAAATCCGAAAAACGAACATGAGGTATACTAAAATTGCTATGGCAAGAGCCTCCCAAAAATGGGGAAAATATACAAACATGTTTAAATACAATCGTAATTAAACGGACAATAATTAACAACCAACTAATCTCATTTCCATAACTAGAAAAGAGATTACAAATAAGGGTGTCATTTATAAACCCAAAGGTTCTCCTACCGAAAGTAAGTCCAATTGCAATATTCTCAAATCTCTCACCCAAGCACTATGCCCACTTAGAATCGGTGCCGCTAAAACCTGAGATACACATCGACACCAAACAAGTGTTAGGCCAAAAAGCCTAGCGAGTTGAACAATAAATAGCACGGTAGAACATATACAATTCTTATCAGCAGTTAACCAATTAATTACGTAGATGTGGAGTCAACGGGAGCGACCCATATCTTCAATCCGGTTCACCCTAAGAGGCAATGCACCTTGAATCCGAACACCGTGGCAACCTAAAGGCCCGACACGCATCGAGGATTACCACTCAGGAACTTCCTCGACGGCGGAGGTCTAGGTACATATGGAGACTACCGCACAAGGGAATTGCCCATATGTCACCCACCTACATTCCTATAGTGAATCGCAGACTTGGTTCGTCCGCATTATGCAAATAGGAGGTCTTTAGGTATATTTCAACCAATTATAATCCAATACCAACTATGGGTACAATATCACCTTTCTAATAGCAAAAGTCCATCATAAGACTTACATTATCTACATAACCACGTTGTAGATACAATATCACCACAATTACATTCCAAATGGAAAATCACCATGATATACCAACATATATTCCATATTCATGTCAAATACCCATTGTGGGCACACATAATTACAATCCCCAAATAATTACCCAACATCGAGTAAATCATGGAATGATACCCCATATACCCATATTTCACATAATCTCATGAAAATACCATCAAATACATAAACCCGTAAAGATGACCATTTTGAGCAATTATGTGATAATATCAACAAATACGCAAATATGATGTGTATCCAGTTTTAACAAAATTTAGTAAACTCACCTTGCTAGATTTAGACTAAATCTAGATTTCACCCAACGAGCTCTTTTGAAGAACACTTGGATTCTCAAGACAAAACTTCCAAAACCTAAATCCATACATTTTCAACCACAAATAAACATAATCAACCACAAAGAATCATTTCCTAAACCATATACATGGATACCTCAACTAATACCGAAACCCTAACTTCCAATACCGAAGAGAATAGAAGATCACCTTAACCTAAACTTGAAATCACCAACCAAAACACTTCTAGTTCACCAAAATGATTACAAACCTTCAATCTATGAAAGGGAGAACAAAGGGTGGATGAAACCCTAGAAAACTTTGGGGAAGAAGATGAATAGTGAGGGATGAGAAGCTTACCACCACAAAATACTATAGTATACTTCAATAAACTTCCAATCTCTTGCTTGATCCTTGAAAAGCTCTCAAAAACGAAACCGTAGCAACTTGAATCGCCCAAATCAGAGTTAAAATGAGAGAGTTATGGCCAAATGAAGAAAAACCCCGTTTTTACGCACTGGAGGGTTTTCGCGACAGTGACTCGCGACAGTGCCCTGTCACAATCGCGAGGCAGGGTCGTGCGAAATGTACCGAAAGTCCTAAACATTGTTTCGGCCGTAACTTCTTCGTTATAGCTCCGTTTTCGCTCCGGAAAGAACCGTTGGACTCGTAATTGAATCCTTCATCCATCTAAACTATAAAATCAAGGATTCAAACCCAAAATAAAATATCTTATTTTTCCTTAATATATCGCTTTCGGTATTAACTTGAAATGATACCCTTCGGAAATCGGGGTGTTACAACATCTGCCGCGATTGTGCCCCGCGACTGTGCCAATGGCACTGTCGCGCGAGGCCAGGCGGGTGCTTTTCATTAAATGCAATTTTTGGGGGTTTTGTGCCTTGTTTTGGGATTTTCAGCTAGAGGCCGATTTCACACACTAAAAGGTGCGATTTTCACACACTTCTTCTTCTTCTTCTTCTTCTTCTTCTTCTCTCTCTCTCTCTTTATTTAATGTTGGTAGTTGGATCATTAAGGTTTGGTGTTTGTTAGGGCTATAAGTTTGTAGAAGCACTATTCCTCAAGTAATTCAAGGAATCCAAGTCTCCTTCCTTTCACTCCTCATTTCTAGGGTTTGTCATTTCAATCTCATTGGTGAGTCTCCTAAACCCTAACTAATCATACTTGTGTTATTATGTGCTAAATGATTATTGCAAAATGTCCAAGTAAGCTAAAACTAGGGTTTATGTATTTGCCATGTTTGGGGATTTATGGTTGGAGGAATCATTTAATGTGGAGAGGATTGTTATGTGTATGATATGATATATCAATAAATTCTATGGAGTTTATTTATATTGGGTATGGAAAATGTGTAGAACTATTCTTATCAGCAGTTGGACTAATGTCTACCAAATGTGGTCTTTACAATGTTACTCTAGTAGTCAAGCAAATATTACTCATGAGGGTGCTTTATTATGCTTGTAAATGGTATCTGTTCATTTCATGAAAGGTGTCATTCATATGTATATGTGCAAGATTTAATTTCGGAGGTTATGTCTAATTTCTTGTGCACGAGGAATTAGACGGTTATTATATAACATGGAATTATTGACCGTTGGGTCTTTAGCGAGTAGGTAATAGGTGACGCAAGTCTCCGAGTTGTACTCGTCTACTTTGGATAGGCACCCATGTCCATAAGTCCTTGGAGCGTAACTCGACGGAGTAAGCGTTAGAGGCATAAACGGTCCGAGGATTGTGATGTCCGGCGTGGCATGGGAACTAGGTCCGGGATATGTGGTGAAATCCAATTTAACACCTTGGGTGACCCCACCCATGTGTTCTCGTCACCCAAGGTGGAATGGGTATGTCCCGTTAAATGAAGTTTATCTCTGGTGAATTGTACAGTTGTTAATTTCTTATCCCAAATCGGGATGAGGGCATGAGTTTAATCTAAAGGCGTATCGGTAACTTTTATTTGTTTTACTTGTACTCCTTGATAAATGTGAACTTCTTATAAATCCTTCTTGACTTCAACCTAACACTTGTGCATGTGTTCTTTGACTCACAGGTTCAGTTAGCGGTGTGTCTAGGGCACCTTGATCCACCAATCGCACACCTAGGAGCACCCATGGTTTGGGCATTTTTGGGATTTGAGGGAAGAGCGATTTTGGAGACATAACAACACCCACATTTAATCTAGTTAATTAAATTGTTCTAGATTAATTAGGTTGTTGTGTATTATGTTTCATTTTACCGCTACACTTGGTTGTACAAACTAACCCACGTCTGGGGTTTTAGTTGTTCTTATTTACAGGTTCCAAATCCTTATATGTTTGGCTGACATGTTGCCAAAATTTTAAGTTTTAATTTACCCCAATTTTTAGGGTGTTACATGTACCCATGGTTGGTATCGAAATATGCTTGGTTGAAATATACCTCAAAGACCTCCTATATGTATTATGTTGGACGAATCAAGTCAGTAGACACTAGGAGGATGTAGTCTTGGGCGCCATCGTGATGGTATGTGCCTAGACCTCCGCCATTCGGGGTAATGCCATGGTTGTAGTCCTCGGGTGTGTCGGGCCTTTGGGATGTCACTCTTAGTAGTTGGCATCAAGGTATATCGTCTCTTTGGGTGGAACTTGATTGGTGCTATGGGTATCCCCCATTGACTCCACATTTGATGAAATTTTGGTTAACTACTGATAAGAATTTTAATTGCTCTAATATGATATTTCTTGTTCAACTCACTAGGCTTTTTGGCCTAACACTTGTTGGTGTCGATGTGTATCTCAGGTTCTAGTGGCGCCGCTTCTAAGCAGGTGTAGTTGCTTGGGTGAGAGCTTGGGGAAATTGCATTTGGACGTATATTTTTTGGAGAAGACGTTGGGATCTATAGATGACACCCTTTTTGTAATCTCTTTTCTAGTTATAGAAATTAGATTGGTTGGTTGTTATTTATTGTCCGTTAAATTACAACTGTAATTAAACAGGTTTGAATATTTCCCCATTTTTGGGAGGCTCTTGCTATGACAATTTTATATACCACATGTCCGTTTTTCGGATTTTTGTTATCTCTATTTTTAGGGTGTTACAAGTTGGTATAAAAGCTTTAGTTTAAGTGAACTAGGTATTGTTTTAGCATATCTAGACTTAAACTTTAGACTTTATCGTTTCACTGTCCACTTGGGGTAGAAATCCTAGGTGGGGAGAGCATTAAGATTTACGAAATTACACTAATTGAGAGTTGTGATGATGGTGACAAGAATTCTTGTGTTTGATTCGTTCATAATTTCACTTAGCTACTGCTATTATGAATGCATTGTTACGTGAGCATACTTGACTTACTATTATTATGATAATTGATGAAGGTATTAGTACGTATAAAGAGTTCAACTCATTTAGCCTTTTTCTCAATCTCTTCTCGTATGTGTGTGGCAGTTATCAATGGTAAACACTCGGAGCAGATTACCGAGCACGCCAGAGAGGCGCGTGGAAGTAGAATCTACTGCTGACCAACCTCATGTGGTGGATACCTCCGTGGTGCCTCCCATACCCAATATCTTGGGAGGAGGACCCGAACAGATCCCACGTACGAACATTGCGGCTAACAATGCTATCTTGGAAGAGGTGACTATGGAGACCAGAATCAGAGACAGTATGATGCTGGCCATGAACTCGGCCATGGCCCAACAGCAACTGCAACAACAAGAGTTCTTCATGAAGCTTCTGGAAGACCGAGATGCCAGTCACCGCCAACATGAGACGATGACGGAGAACATTGTGATGGGATCGGGTGGTGGACCCGCCGTTGTGGTGACCGAGGAGCAACCGATGAACGGAAACAAAGAAAGGACCAAGGGATGTACCTATAAAGCTTTTCTGGGGTGCAACCCGAAGGAGTTTGCGGGTTCCGACAACCCGGTTTCTTGCATGTACTGGCTTAAGGAGGTGGAGATGGCCTTCGAGTCTAGTGAATGTGACATGTCGCAACGAGTCAAGTTTACTTCTCAACTGCTTAGGGGAGAGGCTTTGATCTGGTGGAATTTCACTCGATCCGCCCTCACCCCTGAAGTTTTGGCCCAGCTAACTTGGCCAGTTTTCAAGGAAAAGGTCATGGACAAGTATTGCAGTGAAAGGTCGTTGGATAAGCTCGAAGAAGAGTTCAAGAATTTGAAGAAAGGAACTTTGTTCATTTCCCAATATTCCAATAAACTTGGTGGGACATCTGGTACCCGATGAGAGGGCGAAGATTAAGGCTTATCAACATGGGTTACCGGCCGAGATGAGGACGACGGTAAGAAATGCTAGAGTGTCGACGATGCAAGAGGTCATCGAAGAGTATTTGCTTATTGAAGACGACATTACTGCGGAGAAATAAGAGAGAAGGCAGGTTGGGGAGAAGCGGAAATGGGAAGGGCCATCTGGGCTCGTTCGTCAGTCTAGGCCGTTTGTGAGCGGAAGAGTTGATGGCAATCGGAGGGAAGACCGGTGGTGCCACAAGTGCAAGACCAAACACTCAGGCCCATGTAATCCAAGGACTTACTCGGGTCCGGTTGGTTGTGCCAAGTGTGGCAAGAAGGAGCACATGACTCGAGAATGTCCTATCCGAGGACCCGTATGTTTCGAGTGTCGGGAACCAGGCCATATGAAGAGGGATTGCCCGAAGCTAGTGAGTGTCAACCGTGGGAATTTCGTTGGATCGACGAAGCGTTTCGAGCAGCCGTCGAGGGCACCAAGCCGAGCTTTCCAGATGACTACTGAAGAGGCGAAGGGGACCGCCGATGTTGTTTCGGGTACATTTCTAGTTAACTCCATGCCCGCTCGGGTGTTGTTTGATTCGGGTGCTACGTGTTCCTTTGTATCGGATAATTTCTGTAAACAATTCGTCACTCCTGTTAGTGTCCTTCTCGATGCACTAGTAGTAGAAATAGCTAATGGAGATCAAGTGATCATCCGAGACCGTTTTTGTGATTGTACGTTAGAGATCGATGGGAATCCTTTAGGAGTAGACTTGCTACCTATGGCTATAGGGGGGTTCGACGTAGTCATAGGCATGGATTGGTTGTCAAGGCATAAGGCTGGCATCTTTTGCTCTAAGAAGATGATCCAAGTGCCTTTGTCGGGGAATGGTGTGGTCATCATTTATGGTGAGAAAGGGAAGGGATGTAACCCTATCATCTCTTCTCTTAAGGCTCGCAAATTTCTGGCGAAGGGTTACCTTTCGTATTTGGATTATGTGGTGGACGCGAAGAAGGAGAAGAAGTCGGTGGAGAATGTGAAGATCGTGCAAAACTATCCGGATGTCTTCCCGGAAGACTTACCCGGATTACCACCAGAGCGTCAAGTGGAGTTCCAAATCGACCTCACCCCGGGAGCGGCTCCGATAGCCCGTGCTCCCTACCGATTGGCCCCGACGGAAATGAAATAGATGATGGAGCAACTTCAAGAGCTGTTGGAGAAGGGTTTCATCCGACCGAATTCGTCACCTTGGGGAGCACCGGTTTTGTTCGTAAAGAAGAAGGACGGATCTATGCGGATGTGCATCTACTACCGAGAATTGAACAAAGTCACAGTAAAGAACAAGTATCCTCTACCTCGTATCGACGATCTTTTTTATCAACTTCAAGGCGCGGGATGCTTCTCAAAGATTGACCTTCGGTCTGGCTACCATCAAGTGAGAGTGATGAAGGAGGACATTCCGAAGATGGCTTTCCGAACGCGATACGGTCACTATGAGTTCTTGGTGATGCCATTCGGTTTGACCAACACTCTGGCCGTATTTATGGACTTGATGAACTGCGTGTGTTGCCCATTCTTGGACAAATCCGTGATCGTCTTCATCGACGATATTTTAATCTACTCAAAGGACGAGTCCGAACATGGGGAACATTTTTGTAACACCCTTAAATTTGAAGATAGCAACTTATAAAATTTTCCTAAGTACATCAATAAATACTTCGAACTACAACATAAAATTTAGAATTAACTTCAACGCTCACGTTCATCCCATACATACACTCTATGAAATTTACGGGTGTTACTAAACCCAATAACAGTTACTAACTCCAACCTACGGAAGACTTCACCGACTACTCACTCTTGTAAGGCTAAGGCTCAACTCTTCAAAGCACTTCTAGAATCGAACCCCCGAAAGGAACCTGATGCACATGCCGACAAATAAAAAGGTTAGGCTTAACGCCTAGTGAGCTCAAGAGTTTTAACATGAATGCATATATCTTTAAAAGAGAGAAATTCAGTTAAAAATCAAGATCTTTCGAAATGATTCACTTTAAAATGGGAATGACACATTTTCCCATAATATGCACTTTTGAAGACGATGCTCTCAAACTCACCTTGCTTATAAAACGATGCAACCCGAAACTCGCCCAAACGGGGTCATAGTTTAATGCTCAAATTTGTGAAATTGTAAATAATACTTCGGATCCCCAAAACACCCAAAACTCGGATGGGACATAATACTCGACCCTTAATTAACAGAAAACAATCCAAATAAATATGATACGCCATTAAAACATGGAAGTGAAACTTAATACTCATGCGACCATAAAATGGAATGGAATCTAAATATTAAAGCATGGACAATTAAATATCCAAAATACAGTGGGCCGACAACGGGGGATACCCGTATCCGTTGAGAGCAGAGGAACACAAAAGTATGCCACTCAAACAACGTTGATCGTACGACACTTCACGACACGCAAGCCCAAGTGTCCCTACGGTCTCTTAACAAGTTTCACCCGAAGAGACAGCTGACCTTAGCGAACAACATCGGAATTACCGCCAAAGGCTTGGTACACCGGGGATACAACGAAGGCATTGCTCCACTTGGCGAAGGTCCCAACGCCCATCAGAGGACTACCCATAGTCATAATAGCTCAACCGGAACTCAACCACTCTTAGTGCCTACTCGTAAAGACAAGGTCATAAACCATGAGTCCCGGAGTCCAACCCCGTACCACCCAATTGACCATCAAATAAGACTGACTTATGTGCCTATGGATCCAATGCAACACAGTCTAAGATTACATGACTATCCCTGAATGACTAAAGCACACGAGTCTGTAATTATCAATAACATGCAATAAAATGCATTAAGATGTAAATAAAAAATTAGACTTCACATCGAGCCATTAAAACCGGACAAATGTCCTCAAGACTCTTTTAAGCCAACACCGAGCTAAAATGCTCGAAACCTATTTGACCAACAATTACCGGTCCCCCAAATAATGAAATGTCTTTAAACGACGTATACGAAGACACATACCTCAAAGACGTGATTAACCCAAAACTCAACACGTATTGGGACCAAGATTTTCCAAAGGATTTATAAATGCAAATACACCAAAATGCATGTAATATGAAATAGACTTCATTTGTACATAAACGTCAAAGATGTATAACTCATAAAATAGATCTTGCTTGTACAAAATCACCAAGAATACGTAATTCATGCTATTTAGCTGTTGAAACGTTCAAAACCCAAAATAAGCATTTTAAGAGGTTAACACAACCCAAGTTTACTAAATATGAAAACTTATCAAAATACTCACATTTTGACAAATAACCAAGTAAAACATATTTTACTTCAAAATACTCAAAACTTATCAGCAGTTAACCATTTCATGTAAAACACTTTAAAATAAACATTTTGGCATGCACATCGTTTTCACAAATCAACTTGAACTCACCTTGCTAGATTTAGGCTAAATCTAGATTTCACCCAACGAGCTCTTTTGAAGGCCGCTTGAATCCTCAAGCCGAGAACTTCCGAAACCTAGATCCAAACACTCCAAACCATAAATATCCATAAACAACCACATAGAAACATTCTCCAACATTATATACTAAAATCCCTAAACGAGATCAAAACCCTAGTTTCTCCAAAACTAACAAATCCGAGATTTGAGATACCAAACACTAAGAAACCACCAATGGAGCATTTATAACATTATTTTAAGGAATCTTACCACTTAAGATGATGAGACCTTCCGAGAACACCCAATCCAACACTTCAACCCGAGATCCCAACCGTTGAACTTGATGAGAAAGATGAAGATGGAGGTTTTGTGATTCAAGATCCCAAGTAGCTAGATGGTGAGTAATCATGTGGTTTGAGGAGGAAAAATCCCAAAAATAGGTTAGGGTTCGGTTTTGGGGTTTGGGAGAGAAAAGGGAAGAAGATAGAAATGAGAAAATGAGAAGAAATGGTGAAAATCGCAACATTTAACCCACTGGTACGCGCGGCTATAGTGTCAGGCGATTGTGCCAGTTTTACAATCGTTGGCATAATCTCCAGACTTGTACCGTAGGTTCTCAGCTTCGGCGATAGGGCCAGGCTATTGTGCCCTCTGGCACAATCGCTGGCATGGTCGCCCGGGTGCCCCCGAACTCCAAAAATCCGAATTTTTCAACGCCCAGACTCCCGATACTCTGAGGGATTTTAAACAATACATTTCCCAACAAAACCCCACTGTTTACAAGTCACAGAAATGTCCGGGTGACATTTACTTTCCGAAAATTACGGGTGTTACAATTTGCGGGAAGTGTTAGAAGTCCTAAGAAAGGAAAAGTTCTTTGCAAAGTTCTCGAAGTGCGAGCTTTGGCTTCAAGAAGTGCAATTCTTGGGGCATGTGGTGTCTAAGGATGGGGTGAAGGTAGACCCGACAAAGATTGAGGCGATGATGAGTTGGGAACCGCCAACGAGTCCGACGGATATTCGAAGTTTCTTGGGTTTGGCGGGCTATTATAGAAGCTTCATTCAAGACTTCTCTAAGATATCTACGCCACTCACTTCCCTTACAAGAAAGAATGTCAAGTTTCTTTAGACCGATGTGCAGGATCAAGCCTTTCAAACGCTCATGAAAAGATTGTGCGAAGCTCCGATCTTATCCTTACCCGAAGGATCTGAAGACTTCGTAGTGTATAGTGACGCTTCCAAGATGGGACTTGGGTGCGTACTAATGCAACAAGGGAAAGTAATAACGTATGAGTCACGGCAACTAAAAGACCATGAGAAGAACTATCTGACTCATGACTTGGAGTTGGCGGCGGTGGTTTTTGCGTTGAAGTTATGGTGTCACTACTTATATGGGACAAAGTGTACTCTTTTCACGGATCACAAGAGTCTCAAGCATATATTCGATCAAAAGGAACTCAATATGCGGCAAAGAAGGTGGATTGAACTTCTAAAGAACTACGATTGTGACTTACTCTACCATCCCAGTAAGGCCAACGTGGTGGCAGATGCGTTGAGTCGAAGGAGCCATGATGGTGGTGTTAAGTTGTCCCTTACAAAGATCGATGTGGTATCAAGTTTGTTGGAAAACATCAAGACGTGTCAAGTGGAAGCACTCAAGGAAGAAAATCTCAAATCCGAGATCATGGTGAAGCAAGGTGGACTTTTGACAGAAGACAGTCATGGACTTAAACTTTTCCAAGGGCGAGTTTGGGTGCCGAAGTTGGGTAGAAATCGGGAGTTACTTCTAGAAGAAACACACAAACCGAAGTATTCTATACATCCCGGTAGCACCAAGATGTATAGGGACTTGAAGTTGAACTATTGGTGGCCAGTGATGAAGCTAGACGTGGCCAGTTATGTGGAGAGATGTGTCACGTGTCTCCAAGTCAAAGCCGAACATCAAAGACCGTACGGGAGTTTGCAACCGTTGTACATCCCCGAGTGGAAGTGGGACAATGTTACCATGGATTTCGTGATGAAACTACCGAAGACATTGCAAGGCCATAACACAATTTGGGTAATTGTAGATCGACTAACCAAGAGTGCGCATTTCCTTGCTATGCGAGAGACCTTACCAATGGAGAAATTGGTCAAACTTTATATCGATGAGGTGGTGTCAAGACATGGAGTTCCGCAATCCATCGTGTTGGATTGGGACAGTCGGTTCACATCAAATTTTTGGGCTAGCTTACAGAAAGAGTTGGGCACTAGACTAAATTTGAGCACGGCTTATCATCCTCAAACGGATGGTCAAAGTGAGAGAACGATTCAGACGCTAGAGGATATGTTGAGGTCGTGTGTCATAGATTTTGGAAGGGAGTTGGGACTCACACCTACCTTTGGTGGAATTCGCGTATAACAACAGTTACCATTCCAGTATCGGAATGGCACCGTTCGAGGCGTTGTACGAACGGAAGTGTAGAATACCGGTTTGTTGGCTCGAAGCGGGCGAGAAGCAGTTCGCTGGATCGGAAATAGTTCAAGAAACGGCGGACAAGGTGAAAGAAATTCGAGAGAGACTAAAGGCGGCGCAAGACCGACAGAAAAGCTATGCGGACAAGAAGAGAAGACCGGTCGAGTTCCAAGTGGGTGATCGTGTCATGTTAAAGGTGTCTCCATGGAAGGGGATTATCCGTTTTGGGAAGCGCGGGAAGCTTAGTCCTCGTTTCCTTGGACCCTTCGTCATTCTAGAAAGAATTGGACTACAAGCCTACCGGTTGGACCTTCCACCGGAAATGGATGGGATACATCCTACTTTCCACGTGTGTTACCTTCGGAAGTGCCTAGCCGAGGAGGAAAGTGTGATTCCCTTGACGGATATCCGAGTAGATAATGGGAATCGTTGTGTGGAAGAACCGGAGGCGATATTGGAGTCGAAAGTGAAAAGGTTGCGGCACAAAGAAGTAGTCATGGTTAAGGTTCAATGGAAGCACCATCAGGGTGCTAACATTACTTGGGAGTCTGAAGATGACATGAAGAAGCGTTATCTGCAACTATTTAATCTAGGGTAAGATTTCGGGGATGAAATCCCAATTAGGTGGGGAGGATTGTAACACCCGGAAATTTATAAGGTAAGTAATTGTTTCCCTTACTTCATTAATTGTGATTATTTGAGAAATTGAGGCCTTTATATGCGCATGATCCTCGTCTTAATGTTATAATGCTATCTGAGTTATATAATCATTTTAAATGTCTAAACCTCGCACTCGTTATCGAACTTGGCTAAGTTTTCGGGCCTTTTGGGGTGTGGCGCGACTGTGACAAGCGATTGTGACATGGTCACTGTCGCGGGGTTTGTACCGCGAGTGATAGGAGGGGCGTGACTGTGACACGCGATTGTGACATGGTCACTGTCGCGAGGTATGTACCGTAGGTTCCTTGGTTCGCGCGATTGTGACACGCGACAGCGACATTGTCACTGTCACCGGGCACTGTCGTTGACGGGCTATTTGGCTTAAATGAGTCATTTGGCCGATTTTAACCTCATTTCTCTCATTCCTATCTTTTCCTTTGGCCATTTTGGAGCTCCCAAATCTGATTCTCTCCCTCACAAAACCCTAACCCTCATAAATACAAACCCCTTTTGGTGGTTGAATCTTGATTTCTTGCAATAACTCTCCTCAAGGAAGATTTTCTAGGGTTTCTCAAAGTGCAACTTTCTCATCTCCAAGTCTCATCTCTTCAAGCTAGGGTTTCATATTTTCTAGGTTTTAGTCCAAAAACCTAGATTGTGAGTTTACTAAACCTTTGTTAAAACTAGATACACATCATAATCTCCTACTTGTATTATTGTATATTTACTCAAAATGTTCATCTCTACATGTTCAAGTATTTGGGGTTTCCTTATGAAAATATGTTGGAAATATGTTTATGTGTAACATGCCATGATTTATCGAATGTACATCTTGGTATTATGATGATTTCTACTTGGGTTATCTTTTTGGTGATATCGTATTTACATGATGAAAATGGTTGTTAAATGAGTCCTATGTTGGACCTTATATGGTTTAGGATGGTGATATTGTACCCATGGTTGGTATCGAAATATGCTTGGTTGAAATATACCTTAAAGACCTCCTATATGTATTATGTTGGACGAACCAAGTCAGTAGACACTAGGAGGATGTAGTCTTGGCCGCCACCGTGATGGTATGTGCCTAGACCTCCGCCATTCGGGGTAATGCCATGGTTGTAGTCCTCGGGTGTGTCGGGCCTTTGGGATGTCTCTTTTAGTAGTTGGCATCAAGGTATATCGTCTCTTTGGGTGGAACTTGATTGGTGCTATGGGTATCTCCCGTTGACTCCACATTTGATGAAATTTTGGTTAACTACTGATAAGAATTGTAATTTCTCTAATATGCAATTTCTTGTTCAACTCACTAGGCTTTTTGGCCTAACACTTGTTGGTGTCGATGTGTATCTCAGGTTCTAGGGGCGCCACTTCTAAGCAGGTGTAGTTGCTTGGGTGAGAGCTTGGGGAAATTGCATTTGGACGTATATTTTTTGGAGAAGACGTTGGGATCTATAGATGACACCCTTTTTGTAATCTCTTTTCTAGTTATAAAAATTAGATTAGTTGGTTGTTATTTATTGTCCGTTAAATTACAACTGTAATTAAACAGGTTTGAATATTTCCCCATTTTTGGGATGCTCTTGCTATGGCAATTTTATATACCACATGTCCGTTTTTCGGATTTTTGTTATCCCTATTTTTAGGGTGTTACAATCACCAAGTTGTAATGGTTCCAAATCGGTGCTTTTCGTCCATGCTCGGCAATAACTTGGTAATTTTGTTCGGCCATTTTGAGAGTAGAGATTTGAGACTTGAGAGTAGAGACTAGAGAGTAGAGAACTAGAGATGTTAGACTAGAACTTGCGAGAAACGAATATAGCGAGAGCCGATAAATGAGAATTGTATGCGTTTTTTGCGTTTTTTGCGTTTTGTAAGTTGGTGTCACTATCCATAACCAACACAAGTATTTATATGGGTTTGGAGGGGTAAAAAACACAAAAAATGGTCAAAAAATGCTCCCAAACGGCTATATTTTTGAAATTGTGAAAATCGGGCCAGCCCGGGCCAAAAACCGGGCCGTGAACCGGTTTCGGTATGAGCCGGGCCGCCAAAAACGCTAAAAACCCAAACCGGTCCATGATTTCGGGCTTCAAACCGGTTTGGCATTGGGCCGGGATGGGCCGGCTGATACGAAATGTTTGCACACCTCTACGACATGTGATAATTGAATTCTAAAGCAAGTATACAATAGGATCCAATATCGTCTTTCAAGTAATAAGATGGTAGGATACCAGATATCGTCCCACAGATATTGTTGTAAAAGTGCAATAAAAGTGTACTAAAAGAAGAGATTTCAGATGGCGATTTGAAGACTTTGTTTGGTTTGAGTTGGTTAACAATTAGATGATTAACAAGATATATAAAGATAGAATGGGTGCAAGACTTGAAGTGAGGAGTAAACACAAATTCTGGAGGCCAATGCTATAGGAATGCTATAGCATTAGTTCAGCAACAACACGTTCCACCATGTACTTTAAAGAGTATCCTTCCGGATATCTACCATTGCACTTTTGTTTAGCTTTCAATCAACATATGCCTATGCAAATGTCCGGACCAGTGTGAGTGTCAAATGGTTTCTTTAAAGTATATGGAAAAACAAATGCCTTTGTTTAAAAATCACCCTTCCGAGTCGATTCCCATATCATTCAAGTTGACGTGTTCTTAGTGGCTCATTCCTGAGTCCACTACACTCTAACACTTTGACTAGTGATCAAGCCGTCAAGAATCAATCGGTTTGAAAAACAAAGATAGCAAGTTCCCTTGCTAGCAACTCTTCCAAGTATAATTCCCGTATCATTCAAACTGACGTGCTTTTTCATGGCTTATTCCTAAGTCCATGGCACTTTCACACTTTAAGAAGTGATCAATTCGTCAAGAAATGCGTTTGGATTTATAAAACTTAAAATGACATAGTGGAACAATGTTATTGAAGAACAAAGTCCACTAGTTTTTGGTTTACAACCTCCCTTTTTGTCTCACACCCAAACTATAAAATTAGCTACTCATTAGATAAAAATAAATTGAAAGAAATGTAAATGACATAAAGTAAAGACATAATGGCTTATTCCTAAGTCCATGGCACTTTCACACTTTAAGAAGTGATCAATTCGTCAAGAAATGCGTTTGGATTTATAAAACTTAAAATGACATAGTGGAACAATGTTATTGAAGAACAAAGTCCACTAGTTTTTGGTTTACAACCTCCCTTTTTGTCTCACACCCAAACTATAAAATTAGCTACTCATTAGATAAAAATAAATTGAAAGAAATGTAAATGACATAAAGTAAAGACATAATGTAAATGACGGAATATAAATTACGGAAAGTAAATGACGGAAAATAAATGCCTGAATTTAAATTACTAAATATAAATGACCGAAAGTAAAGAGCATAAAGTAAATGATATGTAGCAATAAAGAAAACTAGAAGAATCTATCATACAATGCTGTAGCAACCCATGTGTAAGAACAAGAATTCCAAAAAGAAATTCAAAACTAATATTTAAATATGAATCTTCAACCACAAGCTATTCAATCCTATTTTAAATCTGATAATTTCCTTTTTTCATGACCAGCCCACTCCCCCTTTTTATAGGTTCCAAGAGGGGACAAAAATGACTAAATAAATAGTAATAAGTACAAAAGCAACTTATATAATACTAATAAATCAAAAAGCAAACTAGAAGTACATAACCCTTAGTTACAATCTAATTTTAAACAAAAGAGCAATTGATACTCAACTTGAGTAGCTTAGTTGGCATCCACTTGTGAGTCTTGGCCGATTTTCTCTTTTAAGCACGCTGTTGGATCATTAATTGTATTCAAGATTAAAGTTAAATTAGAGGGTCTAAACTGTATTTGTTTGATAGTTACAGTTCAGGATTTAAACTGTAATATGTTAATAGTTATTTGTAAATGGGCCTAAAGCCTGTTAGAAAGCCCATTAAGGTTAAAGCCCATAAGGCTTAGGTATTTATAGTTTTGATTAATTAGTTTTAGGGTTTAATCCTCTCATTAGTATCATTATCATAATTTTGTTTAGAGAGAGGTAGGAAGTTTTCTCTGTATTCAAGGGTATCAAGAACACTCAAGGGTTTCATTGTTTATTCAAGGGATTGGTATGTTACTCTGATTTATATATCTCTTGATTATTATTGTATTACTTGATTGATTATTTACCAACTAGATTAAACTGGGATAACAATTGGTATCAAAGCGCATTCAAGTACGTCTTCAACTGCCAGTCAGAACTATTCACAGTGATAATGGCACGGAGTTCAAGAATGACACCCTGAAGAGTTATCTTACTTCCGTGGGTATTTCACATAATTTCTCCGCCGCTTACACTCCGCAACAAAACGACATTGTTGAACGGAAGAACCGCACTCTGGTTGAAGCAGCTCGGACTATGCTTGCTTACTCAGATCTACCCATGTACCTTTGGGCTGAGGCAGTCGCTACAACATGTTTTACTCAGAATCGTACCATTGTGGTCAAGCGCTTTAATAAAACAGCATATGAGTTAATCAACAATCGTACACCTAATATCAAATTTCTTCGTGTATTTGGTTGCAGGTGCTACATTCTTAAAGAGCGTCAAGGATTATCAAAATTTGATAAGAAAGCAGATGAAAGATATCTCGTTGGATACTCTCTGACATCCAAAGCTTATCGAATTTACATTATTCGAACTAAGACGGTTGTTGAGAGCATGAATGTCTCCTTTGATGAGAATTCTACAAGGACTTCTGGACACAACAGTTCAGAACTCGGTCTTAACGATAAAGCTTCTATTCAATCAAGAATAGAACCAGCACCAAAAGGATTCACTTCTTCTAACTCTAACTCTAACTCTACTTCATCTGAGTTAGATTTATTGTTTATTGATGCCTTTGATGATATATGTGCAGATTTTGAAAAAGGCATATCCACATCAATAACAAGTGGTACAAGCTCGGAGGTCCCTACTATTTCTGAAGACATGTCTGGACCTTCCGAAGAAGTCACTGACACTTCATCTTCATCAGGTACGAGTACAAAGTTAGTTTCTGACTCTACTAATGCTGAATCTGTCTCTACAGATAGTTCTTCTGGAAACGAAGTCCCGAGCACTTCAACTGTTAGTCCAGAAGCTTCAGTATCAGAAACACCAGTACAAGATGTCCCGAGTACATCTATGGAGCAACCTGCCGTGCATGATGAAAACGATGCGTCGAATACGCAACAAACAGTTGAAGCTCTACCAAGCACACATCGTTGGACTATGGATCATCCCCTGACCAATGTGATAGGTGACGTACAATCTGGTGTCACGACAAGATCTGCAACAGCCAACTTCTGCATGTTTTCAAGCTTCCTTAGTTCCCTAGAACCAAAGAAAGCGTTTGAAGCTCTACGTGATCCCTTCTGGATTTCTGCTATGCAAGACGAGCTTCTACAATTTGAAAGGAACAAGGTATGGCGCTTGATCCCACTACCTAAAGGTAAATCCGTTATTGGAACAAAGTGGGTGTTCAGAAATAAGAAAGACGAAGCTGGAGTAGTCGTGAGAAACAAAGCTTGACTGGTCGCCAAAGGGTATTGTCAACAAGAGGGCATTGACTATGATGAAACATTCGCCCCGGTTGCAAGGATCGAAGCCATCAGAATCTTTCTAGCATATGCAGCGCACAAAAACTTTACTGTCTATCAAATGGACGTAAAGTCGGCTTTTCTAAACGACGTTTTGCATGAGGAGGTTTACGTGGCTCAACCTGAAGGTTTCGTTGATCCTCATCACCCTGATCATGTCTATGTTTTAGACAAAGCGCTTTATGGTCTTAAACAAGCACCGCGAGCCTGGTATGAAACTCTCACTAAATTTCTACTTGCTTCTGGTTTCAAGAAAGGTACTGTTGATACAACCTTATTTCTTAAAAGGCAAGGTGAGGACTTGATTCTCATTCAGATTTATGTTGACGACATAATTTTTGGGTCGACAAATCAGAAATTTTGTAAGAACTTTTCAAAAATAATGGAAACAAAGTTTGAGATGTCGATGATGGGTGAATTGAATTTCTTTCTTGGTCTACAAGTAAAGCAATTACCCGACGGCATATTTATTAATCAAGCTAAATATATAAAAGATATTTTGAAAAAGTTCAATATGTCAGATAGTTCAGTCATGAAAACACCAATGGCTACTGGTACACTCTTAGACGCAGATCCCTCCGGGAAACCTGTTGATTAAAAGGTGTATCGTAGCATGATTGGTTCTTTACTTTATCTGACTGCCAGTCGCCCGGATATAATGTTTGCCACATGTTTTTGTGCGAGATATCAGTCTAATCCTAAAGAGTCGCACTTATCTGCTGTTAAGCGAATCCTTAGATATCTCAAAGGTTCGCCTAATCTAGGCCTTTGGTATCCAAAAGGATTCTCGTTTTGAACTAACTGCCTTTACAGATGCTGATCATGCAGGATGTAAGCTAGACCGGAAGAGCACCTCTGGATCATGTCAATTCATAGGTGACAAACTTGTGAGTTGGACTTCAAAGAAACAAAACTGTGTTTCAACATCCACTGCCGAGGCTGAGTATGTAGCTGCTGCTAGCTTCTGTTCTCAAGTCCTCTGGATGACGACACAGTTAAGGGACTTTGGCTACAACTACAAGCGTGTTCCTATTTATTGTGATTCCAAGAGCGCAATATCTATAACCGCTAATCCGGTACAGCATTCGAAGACCAAGCATATCAACGTACGCTATCATTTCATCAAGGATCATGTAGAAAAAGGTAATATTGAAATGCACTTTGTTCAAACTGACTTCCAGTTAGCTGACCTTTTCACCAAGCCATTGGATGAAAAGCGTTTTCAATTTCTCATCATCAAACTTGGAATGTTGAACATGTCTTAAACCTTACTCATGATTCTAGGGGGAGTATTCCAAGTTTTGATCTTGTGTGTTATTTTCCAACTATTGTTAACGAGAGAGGAATCATTTTCATAAATGATTACCATTATTTCTTTTATTTATGCAGGTTTGGTCAAGTGACAATGGTTTCTAATCACATCAGATTAGAACCCGCACTTCAGTGCTTTATTTATTATTTTCTGCTTTATTGATTACTTGATTGATTATTTACCAACTAGATTAAACTAGGATAACACACGCAAAAAGCCCGAATCTAAATCTGCGATCGAATGCTGTGGCATCAGAATTCTGCATTACAGCCTGCACATTTTTAGACAAAATTAGCCTACCTAATAAGTAAAAGCAAGTAAACCACAAACTTAGCTCCATATAATAGAAAAGGGAAAATAAGATAAGAAAATTGGACTCAAAGTCGGGATTTAAACAAAATGATCTATCTAAAAAGAAGGAAAAAACGCTCGTATGCATTGAATTCTCAATGTATATCACAACCTCAAACTTGAAATTTTGCTTGTCCCCAAACAAATAAAATAAAAGAAGGAAAATGACTCAATTAAGAATTATGTAAGATCAAGGCATTAAGTGCACACACAACGTGAAAAGATACCACATGAAATCCATAGCCTTTCATAAATTCCTAGTCATCAATTATCAACCTAAGTATGTGCATGAATTATAAGCTAGTATCCACTTTCTTCTTTCTCAACTTATCACAATCAAATTTAGGATCAAAAGAGCTTTGGTAGGGTCACTCATTTTTGGCAATTTTTGTCTCACTTGGCCTTTTTCCACACAAATTCCCAATATTTTTGTGAATTTTTTCAATTTTTGGCACTTTTGTGCTCTTTTTGCTTTTTCCCTTTTAGTGCACTTTTCCCCTATGGGACATTTGTGTGCACCTTACCCCTATGGGGTATTTTTGGGTATTTGTCAAGGCCTCAAATTAGATCTATGCTCTTTTGTATTGACGTTCAAGCCTTGTTTTGTTATTATGCACTTCCATATCCCTAAATTTCACAACCTCAAACTTTGAAATTCACAATGTCCTCATTGTGAGGAAACAATGTGCTTTGGTGTATAATGGATACAAGTGGTTCATGGTGAGTGAAAAGATGTCCTAAATCATGTCCCAAACAGATTGTTCAATTCCAATGTGTCCCAAGAAAGTGAAAGCTAGCACTAAGGCATACATAGACTAGGTGCAATGATGTGTTGCAAAAAATTATTTAGGCTATGAATTCAAAAGATATGCAAGTAACATGTGATGATCTTAACATGAAAATAAACCTATAAATCAGCAAACTAATCCCAGACACAAAACAAAAGAAATAAATAAAAGATGGAGACTAAGTGAAGTGATTTGAACCTGCCCTACTCCTTAGGAGTAGGCTGTGAAATATGTGCAGTAGCTGCCAATGCTGAAGCATTGGCTTTCAGCTCCCCATTCTCCATTCTGAGCTTCTTGATCTCAGTCTGCCTTTCCTTCAGCTTTTTCTTCAACTTCTGGACTTTTCCACCAGATTTCTCTTCCAACTCTTTTCTTACAGCTTCAAACCCATCCCTGTTTTCCTTTCTCTGCTTCTTCAGCTTCTCTTCCAACCTTTCCTTCATCGTATCCATCTTCTCAAAGAATTCTCTCCTTTGCTCCAGTATGCAGTCTGTGAGGCTGCTGTTTTGAGCCAGAAAATCTTGTAGCAGTCCCATCATGTCAGAGCTGGATGTTTTAGGTTGCCTCATTATGGCCACTGACTTGAGGTCAATGGCCCACTTCTCATTGCCTTCCTTCTGAATGATGTTCTCTTTGTATTGAGGAACATCCTGATCGATCAACAACCTACTCAACAGCCCAGGGAAAAACAGTTTCCCCTGGTTTCTACCAGAACAGTATTTGATGGATTTATAGACTATATCACCCACATTAATATTCTTCCCAGACAATACACAGTAGAGCAATACCATCCTTTCACATGAGAGAAAACCATCATGTGTGGTGGGCATCAAAGAGCTCTTTATGAAATTGTTCCACACATTGGCATTAGCATTGAGGTTACAAGCCTTGAATGATCTCAGCTTGTAATTAGTGTGTGGCTCCCAATGTGATCCAGGCTTCCCAAGAATTTCAATCATTTCATTTAGCCTGGATAAAGGAGCCTCCTCAAAAAGGCTTTCAAACTCAGTGTGTGCAGGATTTGAGAGGCCCAACAAACTGTTGATGGCCTCTCCAGAGATGGATACCTCTATTCCTCTAACTGTGACAAAAGTGCTGGTGATTATTGAAACTTCAGCATAAAACTCCCTAAGGAGTGTGAGGTTCTAAGCAGATTTTACCTCACAGAAACTGTCCCATCCTCTGTTCTCAATTACCTCCCTGACTATGTCCACCTCCTCTCTGCTCTTACTATCAAATCCTCTGTCTATAAGGGCAAACTTGTTTCTGAACTTTGCAAACATCTTTAAGGCTTCATCACAACTGAAACCATCAAAAGGCATTTGAGGCCTTGAGATGGGTCCAGTGGCAGACCCTTCTGCAGCATAATGCTGCTTGGATGCTCCATCATTGGTCTTTGCCTTTCTTGGTTTCCTTGGAGGCTTTGTTGCAATGGTTTTTGTTCTAGGATGCATCTTCTGTTTCTTGGGTTCAGGACCAGCAGTTTTACTTTTGGTAGCATGTGTCTTCCCCAATCCCTTCCTCTTTTTAGAGGAAGTAGGGGCAGGGGCAGGGTCCTCACTGTTAGACTCTGGGTTAGTGCCTGCAGTTCCAATGTTCTCTGCCTCAGGATGCTGTGATGATGCTACAACATTAGCATCCTCTCCAGTTGGTAATCCCATCTCACTTGGAAACTTGTCCACCCTTTGCATAGGATCTACTCCCTTAGTTCCAAGGTAATCCAAAACAGGGTTTGGTTGACTGGAAGGAGAAGTCTGTGAACATTCACAAGGCCAAGTTAAGTATAATATTAGTGGTGGGTGTGCAAATGCAAATGAAAAATCGCTTTTTGAATCAGGACTAGAAGAATAATAATCCTCAACCAAAACATCAAGATTAGAAAATACCTCGTCTGCATCGATGTTCAGATCAGGGACTTCACTGTTTTTGGCATCATCTTCTTGTGCCCGTCCCTCCTCAGTATACTTAGGGGCAACCACAGTGATTTCCTCCACTGTGGTGTTTGGTTCTTCAGGGGGAACCACAGTAGAAGGAGCACTCACCGAGGGGTTTTCGAGAGGGGTTTTTTTCAGAGGGGTTTTTGCAATCACAGCCCCCTCGTCAGTCGTGGTTCGAATGGGAGAGTCCAAAGGGGTTTGGATGGTCTCCATAGGCTTTGGCGAAGAGGGCTTTTCAGGGGTAGAATCGATCACAGTAGGGTTTTGGGTTTGGATTTCTTCCACCTTCTATGTGGAAATCACAGCCTCTAGGGCTTTTTTCGTGGTTGGGCTTGCTGGGTTTTCCATGGTTGGTGTATTAGAAACAGGGGATGGAGGTTTTGCCACCACATTTGACGGTTCGGCGGTTTTAGGTGGTGGTTGCTCTGTGTTTCGTCGCCGACCACTCCTTCGAGGAGGAGTATCATCGCGCCTTGCAAGTCTCTTGACCCTCGCCATCGCCTGAAAATAGAAGTGTGCTTCGGTGGTGTGTTGTCGGAATATCGCCGGCGAGAGAAAGAATGATTCGAGAAGGGTGATTTTCGAGAGAGAGGAAGGCGAAAGGGTGGAAAAAGGAGAAGACTTTGTTTGAAAAAGTTGTGAAATAAAAAGGTCAGGTGGTTTCCTTTTATGGAGATAAGAACAAAACTAAAATCTAATAAGGAAAATCTTAAATATAATAAAACTACTTTAAATAAGAAAAAAAAGGACAAGGAAAATAATACTAAAAGAGAAACACCATACTGCAGAAAAGGAGGGGAAAAGGACATCAACCTTGTACCAATTCAAACTAGTAGGTGATGGTGTGTACAAGGTAGGAAGAAATGACCCATGCTTTTTCTTCTTTTTCTTATCATGGTACACAAAGGGTTGCTTTTATGACATCATTGTACCTTTTTTAATTGAGACTCAACCAGATGATAAAAAGAAATTGTGTCCTTTCTATTTTTGAAATTCAAAAGAGCATTTGCTTTCAACTATTTCCCTCCCAAAATTTCCTGGACTGTTATGCTGGAAATGGATGCTCCAGCATCATCCTTCTTCTTACCTTCCATCCTAGAGATCTGCAAAACGACATTTCAAACATACTTACACACAGAGAATTTAAAACAACAAGATTATTTACAAACATTTATGGACTTAGAGGGAGTCCACAAACCAAAAGGTGGTGCTTTAGAGAGTGGTAGCCAGATCCACAGAGCAATGTTCTGGGATTGCTACAACATCATGGTAAAGTTTAACGCTTTGGCCATTAACCTTGAATATACCATTTGTCTCAGGGTTCACTAAGTCAACAGCTCCATAAGGGTACACTTTGTGGATTAGAAAAGGTCCTGACCATCTAGTTTTCAACTTTCCAGGGAATAGCCTAAGCCTTGAATTGAACAATAAGACCTGTTGTCCTTTTTTGAGTTCTCTGTGATGGATTCTTTGGTCATGCCACTTTTTTGTTTTCTCTTTATAGAGCTTGGCATTCTCATATGACATATTTCTATGTTCTTCCATCTCACAGAGTTGTAATTTCCTTTTATTTCCTGCACTATCCAAGGACATGTTCAATTCTTTGATGGCCCAATAGGCCTTATGCTCAAGTTCTAGAGGAAGATGGCAAGCCTTTCCAAAGACTAGCTTATATGGGGACATACTAATTGGTGTTTTAAAGGCAGTGCGGTATGCCCATAAAGCATCGTCTAGCTTAAAAGCCCAATCCTTCCGGTTTGGCTTTACCATTTTCTCTAGAATTCCCTTTATTTCCCTGTTTGATAATTCAGCAAGACCATTTGTCTATAGGTGATAAGCAGTTGCAACTCTGTGGTTAATATTATATTTTGACAAAACTCCATGTAACAAATTTTTCACAAAGTGGGTACCCTCATCACTAATTAGTGCCCTGGGGGTACCAAACCTTGTAAATATTTGCTTTTGAAGGAACTTAACCACAGTCTTTGCATCATTTGCAGGACAAGCCAAAGCTTCTACCCATTTTGACACATAATCAACAGCAACAAGTATATATTGACAATTGTTAGATGGTGGGAAGGGTCCCATGAAATCAATTCCCCCCACATCAAACAACTCAACTTCCAAGATCCCGTTTAAAGGCATTTCATTTTTCTGAGAAATGGAACCACTTCTTTGACATTCATTACACCTTTTTGAAAAATTGTGGGCATCTTGGAAAAGAGTGGGCCAATAAAAACCAGATTGTAATACTTTTGCTGCTGTTCTTTGTCCACCAAAGTGACCCCCATAAGGTGACTGGTGGCAATGTTGCAGTATTGCTCCCACCTCAGTTTCTAGAATGCATCTTCTCAATATCTTATTTGTTCCAATTTTGAACAGATAAGGGTCATCCCAAAGGTAAAACTTGGTATCATGGAAGAACTTCTTGAGCATATGGTGGGTGTAATCACATGGTTTGATTCCACAAGCTAAGTAATTAGCAATATCAACATACCAAGGCATGACTGAATGCTGTAGCATTAGGATTCTCTCATCTGGGAAAGTTTCAATGATTTCCCCTTCTTTCTGTTCTATTTCATGGTTCTCTAGTCTGGACAGGTGATCTGCTACCTGGTTGTCTACTCCCTTCCTATCCACAATCTCTAGGTCAAACTCTTGTAACAACAGAACCCATCTAATTAACCTAGGTTTAGCATCCTTTTTTGAGACCAAATATTTAATGGATGCATGATCAGTATGCACAATGATTTTTGTCCCCATTAAATATGATCTAAATCTCTCAAAAGCAAAAACCACAACCAAAAGTTCTTTTTCTGTTGTTGTGTAGTTGATTTGTGCTTCATTCAATGTTTTACTTGCATAATAGATTGAATGAAAAATCTTTTCTTTCCTTTGACCTAGTACTGCACCTACAGCCCAATCACTTGCGTCACACATGATTTCAAAGGGTTTGTTCCAATCTGGAGCAACAACCACTGGTGCAGTTACCAAAGCTTCTTTCAAAATAAGGAATGCATTTCTACAATCCTCATTAAAATTGAACTTTTGGTCATGCTGTAACAAAAGACATAAGGGTTTTGAGATTTTTGAAAATTCCTTAATGAATCTTCTGTAGAATCCAGCATGACCGAGAAAGCTTCTGATTCCCTTAACAGTGGTTGGTTCAGGTAGTTTTGAAATTATTTCAAGTTTGGCTTTGTCTACCTCCACTCCTCTTTTTGAAATTAAATGCCCAAGAACAATTCCCTCTTTAACCATGAAATGACACTTTTCCCAATTGAGGACCAAATCATTTTCCTCACATCTTTCAAGCCATTTTTTCAAAATTTTCAAACAATCATCAAAGGATGAGCCATAAATAGAAAAATCATCCATAAAGATTTCAATGGATGTTTCCAACATGTCAGAAAATATGGACATCATGCATGTTTGAAAGGTTGCTGGTGCATTACAAAGTCCAAATGGCATTCTTTTAAACGCAAAAGTACCATAGGGACAAGTAAATGTGGTCTTTTCTTGGTCCTCTGGTGATATGGCTATCTGATTATATCCGGAGTATCCATCCAAAAAGCAATAATACTCTTTACCAGCCAGTCTGTCTAACATTTGGTCAACAAAAGGTAATGGAAAATGGTCCTTTTGGGTAGCCTTGTTCAGTCTACGGTAATCCATGCAAATTCTCCATCCGGAGACTACTCTAGTGGGGATAAGTTCATTTTTATCATTGGCTATGACTGTAAACCCTCCCTTCTTTGGAACACACTGAACTGGACTTACCCAAGAACTACTGGCTATTGGGAAAATAATTCCTACATCTAACCATTTCAAAATTTCCTTTTTCACTACCTCTTTCATGACAGGGTTCAATCTTCTTTGTGGTTCAATGGATGTGAAATTCTTGTCTTCTAAGATGATCTTATATTGACAAATAGAAGGACTAATCCCTCTAAGGTCAGCAATGGTCCATCCTATGGCTTTAGTGTGTAATTTCAACATATCCACTAACTTTTGTTCTTGATGCAATTCTAAGGTAGATGAGATGATGACAGGCAATTTGCCTTCTTCTCCTAGAAAAGCATAATTTAGGTGAGATGGGAGTTGTTTCAACTCCAGGTCAGGTGGTGATACAATGGATGGTGTAAAAGGCTTTGGTTCATTGTTTTCCAAGGGTTCAAATGCTACAGCATTTACTGGGACAGTAACATCATCTCCTAGGGAAAGGTCATCACTGACAGCTAGGTCTACATCATCATCATCCTCTTCCTCTAACTCACAGGCTTTTCTAAATCCATCCTCATGACACAATGATTCAGTCACACTTAAGTTTGAACATTCCTCAACATCTTCAGGGTATCTTAAGGAGTTAAAAACATTAAATGTGACTTTTTGGTCTTGGAGTCTCATGGTTAACTCTCCTTTCTGAACATCAATCAAAGTTCTTCCGGTGGCTAGAAAGGGTCTTCCCAAAAGGATGGGAATATCCTTATCAGCCTCAAAATCCAAGATAATAAAATCTGCCGGAAAGATGAACTTGTCAACCTGAACTAAGACATCCTCTATTTTTCCTTTTGGGTAGGCAATGGTCTTGTCAGCCAATTGGAGTGTGATTGTGGTAGGTCTGGCTTCTCCTATCCCTAAGTTGTTGAAAACAAATAGCGGCATGAGATTGATACTGGCTCCTAAATCACAAAGAGCCTTTCCAACTTCCTTCCCACCTATTGAACAAGGGATGGTAAAACTCCCAGGATCTTTCAGCTTAGGGGGTATTCTATTGGTCAAGAGAGCACTACATCCCTCAGTAAGAGCTACCGTCTCATATTCATTCAACTTCTTCTTCTTACTGAGGATGTCTTTGAGGAACTTGGCATAACTAGGCATTTGTTCAATTGCCTCAACAAGTGGTATGTTGATATGCAATTCTTTAAACACATCCAAGAATTTTTTAAATTGCAATTCCTCCTTTTGATTCCTCAACCTTTGGGGGTAAGGTACATAGGGAGGAACTGGTTTTATAACAGCTTTATTTGCAAGTGTTGAACAAGATGGTTTTGTTATGCCTTTTGTTGTACTCTCTTGTAGGATGGTTGGAATACTACTCTCCACTGTCTTTTCCCTGGTGTCATCTTCTGGGAATAATGTAGGATAATCAGTCCTAAGAGGGATATTATTGGTGACAACAGGCGCTTGGACTCCAAGTGGGTTGGAAAGTATCTTCTCAACAGGGGGCAATGTTGTACCATTGGGTTCTGACTGTATGGTTTTTTCAAATTCTGATTTAGTCATTGGTCCAAATTCTTTTGGCACTGTCTCTGTTAATTCCTTACCACTCCTAAGGGTTACAGCTTTTACATGTTCTTTTCCGGGAGCCCTTGGGATTTCTGTATCACTAGGCAAAGTGCCTATAGCCCTATTGTTCTGGTTTTGTACAATTTGACTGACTTGAGTTTCTAAGTTCCGAAGTGCAGTCTGAGTTTGGGTCATGAAACCCCTCATCATAGCTTCCAGGGAAGATGATGATTCAGCCTGTGGAGGTGGTTTTTGAAAATGCTGCTGGTTATTTTGAAAATTCCGGTTCTGATGATGCTGTGAACTTTGGTTTTGTTGGTGTTGAGACCCTTGGTTTTGATGATGTGAACCTTGGTTTTGATGATGTGAACCTTGGTTTTGATGATGTTGTGAACTACTAGCATGATGTTGTGACTGAAAATTTGAAGTTTCTTGTGGCTTAGGAGCTGGCTGATTTAGACATGGACTGTTCCAAGAAAAATTTGGGTGCTGCCTCCAACTGGCATTGTAAGTGTTGCCATAGGGAGTTTTCCTGTTGTGAACATAGTTTACTGATTCAGAATTTTGAGAACAGTGTTCATAAGAATGTTCCCCACCACAACAAACACATTGTACAGAAAATACTGATTGATTGGATGCGGCAGCAACTGGCTGTACTCCTTGACCCGTAGATAAATTTTTAAGCATTGAGGTCATGGAAGCAAGTTGTGCTGTTAATGCAGTATATGCATCTACATCATGAATTCCAGCTGTTTTCTTTTGAGGTTGGGCACGTGGATCAGCCCAATGTCCATTGTTTGTTGAAAATTTTTCAAGAATCTCATACCCGTTATTGTAGGTATTGGCTGTAAAGGCCCCTCCTGACGTCGCGTCGAGCATTTGTTTTGCCATGGGGTTTAACCCATTGTAAAACGTCTCGAGTTGAATACAGTAGGGAATGCCATGGTGAGGGCATTTCCTTAGCAGCTCTTTAAACCTTTCCCAAGCATCGGGAATTGCTTCATCGTCCATTTGTTTAAACATTCAGATTTCGTTTCTGGACTTAGCATTACGGGTAGGTGGAAAATATTTTCGCAAAAATCTCTCAGCCATATTGCTCCACGATGGTACAGAACCAGGTGCCAAAGAATTAAACCAAGACTTTGCCCGATCCCTTAGAGAGAATGGAAATAGAGTGAGTCTCAAGGCATCGTTAGATACCCCAGGGATCAGGAATGCATCCGTGATCTCCATAAATGATTTTAAATGAGAGTGAGGATCTTCCGATGGCATTCCGGCAAATTGTCCGTTTGTTTGCAACATATGAAACATGATAGGTTTGAGTTCAAAATGGAGGGTGTTTATATGGGGTCTAACTATTCCTGAATTTAATTGCTCAAAATCAGGTATAGCATAGTCTATAATTCTTCCCTCTTTGGAATTTGCAAGATTAATTATGTTTGGAATCTCATCCCTATGCTCATTGTTGTTAGATTCTGTATCATCATCATTATTATTATGATTTTGATTTGGCCCATGTTGTTGAAAAGGGTGCTCGGGTGGATTTCCAAAAATTGGTGGTGCATCATTAAAGATTGGTTGTCTTACTTGATTCTCTAAAAGCGGTGGTTGTCTAGGTCCCCTATTTTCAAAACCTGGTGGAGGTGGTTCCATAATGGGAGGATCTAAGGTCAATGTAATTCTTCGCGCTCTCCTCCTATTACGAAATGTTCTTTCAATGTCCGGGTCAAATTTGAACAATTCCCCACGTGGTATTCTGGGCATAAACCACTTCAAAATGAGATCAATGAGATGTTAGAAAAATCAAATCTTTTAACAAACTTTTATAGACTTTTAGCGAGCCAATCCCCGGCAACGGCGCCAAAAACTTGATACGAAATGTTTGCACACCTCTACGACATGTGATAATTGAATTATAAAGCAAGTATACAATAGGATCCAATATCGTCTTTCAAGTAATAAGATGGTAGGATACCAGATATCGTCCCACAGAGATTGTTGTAAAAGTGCAATAAAAGTGTACTAAAAGAAGAGATTTCAGATGGCGATTTGAAGACTTTGTTTGGTTTGAGTTGGTTAACAATTAGATGATTAACAAAATATATAAAGATAGAATGGGTGCAAGACTTGAAGTGAGGAGTAAACACAAATTCTGGAGGCCAATGCTATAGGAATGCTATAGCATTAGTTCAGCAACAACACGTTCCACCATGTACTTTAAAGAGTATCCTTCCGGATATCTACCATTGCACTTTTGTTTAGCCTTCAATCAACATATGCCTATGCAAATGTCCGGACCAGTGTGAGTGTCAAATGGTTTCTTTAAAGTATATGGAAAAACAAATGCCTTTGTTTAAAAATCACCCTTCCGAGTCGATTCCCATATCATTCAAGTTGACGTGTTCTTAGTGGCTCATTCCTGAGTCCACTACACTCTAACACTTTGACTAGTGATCAACCCGTCAAGAATCAATCGGTTTGAAAAACAAAGATAGCAAGTTCCCTTGCTAGCAACTCTTCCAAGTATAATTCCCGTATCATTCAAACTGACGTGCTTTTTCATGGCTTATTCCTAAGTCCATGGTACTTTCACACTTTAAGAAGTGATCAATTCGTCAAGAAATGCGTTTGGATTTATAAAACTTAAAATGACATAGTGGAACAATGTTATTGAAGAACAAAGTCCACTAGTTTTTGGTTTACAACCTCCCTTTTTGTCTCACACCCAAACTATAAAATTAGCTACTCATTACGTAAAAATAAATTGCAAGAAATGTAAATGACATAAAGTAAAGACATAATGTAAATGACGTAATATAAATTACGGAAAGTAAATGACGGAAAGTAAATGACGGAAAATAAATGCCTGAATTTAAATTACTAAATATAAATGACCGAAAGTAAAGAGCATAAAGTAAATGATATGAAGCAATAAAGAAAACTAGAAGAATCTATCATGCAATGCTGTAGCAACCCATGTGTAAGAACAAGAATTCCAAAAAGAAATTCAAAACTAATATTTAAATATGAATCTTCAACCACAAGCTATTCAATCCTATTTTAAATCTGATAATTTCCTTTTTTCATGACCAGTCCACTCCCCCTTTTTATAGGTTCCAAGAGGAGACAAAAATGACTAAATAAATAGTAATAAGTACAAAAGCAACTTATATAATACTAATAAATCAAAAAGCAAACTAGAAGTACATAACCCCTTAGTTACAATCTGATTTTAAACAAAAGAGCAATTGATACTCAACTTGAGTAGCTTAGTTGGCATCCACTTGTGAGTCTTGGCCGATTTTCTCTTTTAAGCACGCAAAAAGCCCGAATCTAAATCTACGATCGAATGTTGTGGCATCAGAATTCAGCATTACAGCTTGCACATTTTTAGACAAAATTAGTCTACCTAATAAGTAAAAGCAAGTAAACCACAAACTTAGCTCCATATAATAGAAAAGGGAAAATAAGATAAGAAAATTGGACTCAAAGTCGGGATTTAAACAAAATGATCTATCTAAAAAGAAGGAAAAAACGCTCGTATGCATTGAATTCTCAATGCATATCACCGGCCCTGGTTTTGAGGCGGGTCTGGCTCGGTTAACTGATCGAGTCGGGTCGGGTCGGGCCAAGATGGCCATCACTACCCTAGCTTGATTTATTGAAGAAGATGACAATGGGGAAATGAACAAATGCTCCTAACTTGATATCTTGATTGGGAACCCTAGCTTCTTGCAATAAATGATGGAATGAGGCTTGAAGAAACCCTAGATCCGAAATAAGTGAAGAGGGTGGTTGAGAGAGAGTTTTTGGGATAATGGTAGGTGAGTGCAATGAATGAAATGAGGAGAGAACCTCATTTAAGTCGACCAGGGCCCGCTCGCGATAGTGACTCGCGACTATGCCATGGGCATAGTCGCCTGCGTCATACGACCTTCGGTACCTATTCGGCGATAATGCCCATGCGACAGTGACCCGGGCACTATCGTCGGGCACTGTCGCGTCCCTTGTACCGAAGCCCGCCCCCTCGGCGCGACATTGACACTGGCGACAGTGACCATGTCAAGGTCGCATGGCACTGTCGCCCCACTCCCTCAATATGCTGAAATCACAACTTTTCAACCCGATTCTCGACTCGAAGAAATAGTTCACTTAAATAAGAAACAATACTCCCAAAATACGAATCATGGGGGAGGAACGTAAGACAAGAGAGACCATAAATTTACCTAAATTTCCGGGTGTTACATAGTAAAATGTTACAATCCGTGCAACCCTCATTTAAACCATTCATTTAGCTCATTGCATTTGGATTCTCATTAATCCTCTAAATCAATTTATTTGATTTCATCGAATTTCTACAGCAGATGTCGATACACATAACGACTCATGCAATGTATCGGATGAAGGTGGTACTTTATGAAACAATATGCATTTCATGTTAGTGTATGCATTTTAGATAAGATTATTGCATGAAACCAATAATCATTCAGTGTCTACATAATTAATGGACTAAATGAACGGTTTAAATGAGGGTTGCACGAGGTTGTAACATTTTATTTGGTTACAAAATAAACCACCCATATATATATATATATATATATATATATATATATATATATATATATATATAGTGGAAGGATATTTTGCCAACCCACATCTTAACCGTTTGATTCATGATCGGCGGTTATTTTATTTTTATTTTTCTGTTTTTTTTTAATTAAAAATATTGGGCCTCATATCTATTGTAACCGCCGATCATGAATCCAACGGTTAAGATGTGGGTTGCAAGGGTTGCAACCTTTTTAAGGGTTGCAAAATATCCTTCCAATATATATATATATATATATATATATATATATGATTTATATTATTACCGTTAAGGTAAATGAAAATAATGAATCAAAGCATGTCTTTTTATAATATTAAAAAGTTATAGACGTATTTCATAAAGCCCTCTTGATACAATCCGACATGAAATCATTTCAGTCTCTTCTTGGATCCGATATATTTTCATCATTTAGTCTACAAACACATGCATATCATTATATTCCTTTTCATGTCATATTTCTAAATTAAATATGTGTAATTACATTTATTTCAAAATTTCCATTTATAATTTTACGACAGATAATATATGTTAATTATAATTTTACATTTAAAAAAAATCAAATAATCCCTAATTAAGTTTCTATTTTCCAATTTTATCCTTAATTACTCCGTCTATTATTAATGGTAAGATCGTCATTTGTTTAGTAAAAATGAATGTCTTTTTAAGAAAATGTATGAATGGGTAATCTTGACCCGACCCGGATATTTTTAATTTAAAAAATGTTTGGTTGGTTTAGAAAGTTGACTGGGGTGGGTTTGTTGAAAGAAAGGCAGGCAGGTAATAGAACACATGCAATAATAACACCTTCCACTCTGATTCCATTAATCCACCAACATCATATCATCTCACTTGTACACCACCACCACCCCACTACGTCCCCCATTACGCCAACATCCTTTTATTTTCTAACCCTTTAATATATATATATATATATATATATATATATATATATATATATATATATATATATATATAGGGGTAGTTTAATTTACAACCCATGTAAATCTTACAACCTATGCAACCCACATCTTAACCGTTGGATTAATGATCGACGATTACAATAAATGTGAGCCTAATATTTTTAATTGAAAAAAATAACCACTTATTATTGATTCAACGGTTAAGATGTGGGTTGCATGAGTTGCAAGATTTACATGGATTACAAATTAACCTTGACCTATATATATATATATATATTAATTTTTTAAAACATTTTTTTTTATAAATTTTTATATAAGATGAAGCCGTAAATAATAATTTTTATCGTTGTGATTTTTTATTTGACACAATTAATTAGATTTTTGAAATAAAGACGTACAATGATCAGAGTCTGAACAATTCAATCAGTTTTTAACAAGGTTCTAAATGGTGTGAGACATAGCGTGGCGGCGAGGCCAAGCCTCAAGCCATGACGGTTTCAAGGCGTGACTTATGGCATCATTTTTCTAATTCATATATATCATTATATATTAAAAACATATGTTTTGGAGTGTTACTCAATGAGTCAATAGTAATAAGTAAGTTAAATTATGGTATATATTAAAAAAACTTGCAAATAAGACATTAAAAACGTAAAGAAAAATCAAATATTGCATTACGGAATTGTGCATTAGGTCATGACATGCCACGAGCTTAACGTAGCGTGAGACACAAGTCTTGGTGTCATGACGACTGTGCGGCGAGTTTTTTAGAACATTGGTTTTTAATAAGCATACAAGAAGATTGGATGATGTTAGGTTTTAACCGAGTCTTGAAAAAAATATCTAGTGTACCTTGGAAGTTAGCCCAAGCTTATTAAGACAGACTTTTTTTTTCTTTCGAAACAAGGGTATTTTGGACATCTTTTTATTAAGTAAGGAGTTGCTATATAAAAGTTAATAATTAATAATAAATATAAAGTTATGTATTTGTCTTTGACTTTAATTAAATTATTATCTGATTTGACTGTTGACATTGTAATAATTACGTGACGTTTGTTTTTTAAGAGGCGATCGATGTTGAAGTCTGAAACATTAATCAACAAGACTGTTTGTTTTTGTAAACTAGCAAGCGTCTGAATAGTGGATAATTGTCTATTTCATCCCTCAAAAAATTCGACTTAAATACGTCAATTGAAGTGAGCATTGATGATCGAAAGACAAAACGAAAAAAAAGAAACAAAAAAAAAGATGTTGGCAAATTTGAAAGGCTGTAAAGTTTTAATCATATCTCACACACCGAAACCCCGATTTAAGCAATTCAAGATGTTCTGGAAAGCCAACACACATATCTACAATCTTCGAGTTTTACGTTTTTGCAAATCCGGGGTGTATCTGGCTAAAACCAACGTTGAAATAAAAAAATGGTGTTGGACGGAAATAAGAGGTAATTAAATGGCTATATTATCACTTAATTTATCAGAGGACATTAAGGGTTAAGAGACTCTTAAAAAGAAAAAAAAGGACTGAATTGTCTTACGTCTGATTGAATAAGATATAAGTGACAAATAAGAGCTTTTTTGAAAAAACAGACACCACCTTAGTGTCCTAAAATGATGTCATGGCACGCCATAGCCTAATATATGGTTTTTATAATGTTATTAGATTTTCTTACTTTTTATTTTTAATTTTTTAATAAATAACTAAATTCAAATTGTTTAATATCATTAACTCATTGAGTAATTGTAAAAAACATATATGTGACAATATATGATATATAAATTTACCACCACATAAGTCATGTGTTGTAAAACAATGTGGTTTCGTTGTGATTTTTAAGGCTTAAGGTTTGATCTCATCGCCACGTCACACCTCACGCCTTTTGAAACATTGAGAATAATTGTGTTAAGAGTTGTTCACTTGTTTTCAGTTGTTTTCAATTAAGCTCGGTATGGACTAAGTTAAATTGTTGTTTGTTTTATGCTGAATAAACTGTCTGAATGCCGACAATAACCATTTTATCCTTTTCTCTGTGTTTATTCATTATTATCTATAGTTTCATATACATATCATTTTATGTTAACCAATATGAATAGAATTTCATTTATATAGAGTTTTTCTATGTAGACGTGCGTTAATAGTGAGAGGTTGTAACCAAGGGCATTTTAGGGAAGAAGGTGGTTAAATGGATTAAGCTAGTTCATGGTAGCTGAGCGATTAAGCCACAAGCTTAATGAATAAGTCAAAAACAAATGCAGATGTATGGCTTAGTGAATAAGTATGTATGGTCATTAAACCCATGAAACCAATACGAAACAACCTCTTCATAAACCTTATGAGGTTAGCTCAACCGGTAAAAAGGCTTAGGTCTTTGGAGATTTTTCTTAGAGGTCATCGGTTCAAATCCTATAGGGCCACTGTGGATTTTCCAGCTTGTTAACGTCCATGAGATTAGTCGAGTTACATACAAGTTGACCTAAAAATCTACGGTTAAAAAACAACTTTTTTGTCAGAATCAATAAAATGAATAACTTTTAATCCGTGAACAATCTATTTGTGGTTATTGTATGATATAATCGTTTAAAAAATATAACTTAACATGTAGAGGTGTTAAATATTTGAGTTTAAATATCTTTTAGTAAATTAAAATACCAATTATTAAACATAAAAGAAAATATAATTTTTTTGCATGATTTGAGTAGCAAAAATATCATTTGATTTGTTATAAGATAGACTTGATTTATTCAACATTCTAATTCTAATTTAAATTTGAAATAAAAAATAATAATTTATTAATTAATATCGTCATCTCAAACATCATGAAAGTTTGTTCCAAAAACTATCATATCTACCTAATGACGGATCAGAATCTTTTTTTGAGTGGGAAATCTTTAGGGCGTGTTTGGTTTGTCGGAATGAATTGGAATTGGAGGGATTTGAATTTCAAATTCATTCCAATCTCGTGTTTGATTTGCAGGATTATCCGAATTTAAAATTCCTCTAACATATGATTTTGAAATCCCAAAGGGATGGCTAGGATTTCAAGAGATTTCGTAGAAGTTTATATAATAATGTTTAAAAATATGTGAAAAACACTTATTTTCTATTAAAAAGTTAAATAAAAGGTAATTTAACTATTTTTATATTTTTAATAATTTTTTAATGATTTATTTTATAAATAATGAAATTCTAATTCATTTAAACACACAAAAGGATTCCAAATCCTCTCAAATCCAAATCCCTCCAAATCTAAATCCCCATATGAAATCCAATCAATTCCATTCCTACAACCAAACGGACCCTTAAGGTATATTAAAAGCCTGCAGAGTCACTCGATGTTTTTTTTAGGCGAATTCCATTATTTCGAGAAAGTTACAAAGTTTTTTGGTTGATTTCAAAATACTTTTTTTGGTTGATTTCAAGATATTTTTTTTGGTTGATTTCAAAAACTCTTACTTGCAAAACAGTTGAGCGAGTGCATATATGGGAGTCCGCTCGGGAATACATACATCGGCCCCTATATGTAAATGTTAGTCATGATGAATAACACATCCATATTTCTGAGGAATATGCCACATACCGCATTGTGGGTTGTTCCCGGGTTCCTATTCAACTTTAAGTTATTATCGAAACATTCCCATATGTGTGTCACACACAAAATCGCATAGAAAGAATAATACAAAAGAATGTCGCACTATATTTGAAAGTATTGATTTAGGGTGTTTGGTTATCTACTTATACGAGTTTTTTCCAGTCGTAATAATATATCTGAAATAATATATTTGAACATCCTATTAGTCTTCTAGCATTTACCTATCGGAAATCTAACTAATACCACTCTGATGTATATACATTCCATGTTTAGAACAGTGTTATACTGTCTTTTTGGATTTTTGTTTGTTAAACATATATAAGGTTACAAACAGATGTAACGTTCATGTTTTAATTGGTGTTTGGACTTGCTAAAAGAACTTTAATGATGATTTAGTTAAAATTAATTTTCCTTTTGTATAAATCACCATTAAAAAAGAAACTAGAATTGTAATTCAAGAAAAAATATTAAAAAGTCAAGTTAAATTATTGGTTTTGAATTTTAAATTTCAGAAATGTTACACGATTTTGAATTTCCAATTTTTAATTCCAGAATTGTTAAACGAGTCAATTTTTTTTTATATCAACAAAAACTTGCTTTGAATTTAAAATGCTCAAAGTCAATTTTAAATCTAGAAATTAGGAGAATTGTCAAAAGAGAGAACAATTTCTTTATAACATAAAAGAGTGAATTATGGATAGTTTTTCTTACTAGAATTTATGTGGTATATTTATTATGGTTTTGTATTTAATTTTTTATAATCATGATATCACTTACTAATATCGTTAAAAATAAATGATAAATTTTGTAACTCAGTTAAATTAAAGGTCATTTTTTTTTACCTTTTTGCCTTTTCCTATTAAAAAGAAAAAAATTAATATTTTTACACATACACACACATATACATACATACATATATATCAATATCAATAATAATACCAAAATATATAAAATAAGATATCTTTTTAAGATTTGATTTGTTTAAATTAATAAAATAATCATATTAAAGACGATTTAATTTTTATTGTTTATCTTTTTACCTATTTGGGTATGAAAATTTAATGTAATTAATTAATTTCTTAATTTAAACAAATCAAATCATAAAACGATATCTTATTTTATTTATTTTGATATTCTTACACACACACACACACACACATATATATATATATATATATATAGAGAGAGAGAGACACGAAGGATCATGTGAAAAAAAAAGTTAGGGCTTGTTCGTTTGTGGCTTAACGGTTTGTATGGAAGATATGGCTGATTCGCACAGCCATATCTATCTGTTCGGTACTGGCTTAATCGCTCAGATGGTGGTTGATTCGGGCAGCTAAATTATTTAAGTCCTTTACACTCAGCTATCCATTTTCCCCATGTACCCCTCCCATTAAAAGAAAAAAAGCTCTAACAGTAGCAGATCTGGAATAACCCTCTCGACCTGGTGATCTAACCTGGTGAAATAACCCTCTCATCTCCATGAAAAAACCTCTCTCGACTCCATGAAGTACCTTCTCAATCTCCATGAAAACCCTCTCGACCTCCCCTCTGTTTGATGACAACACTCTCCCCACCATCTGGAATCTCAAGAGGAACAACAGCAGATCTGGAATCTCAAGAGGAACAAGACTCTCCCCTCTATTCGTTGTGTGTTCTTGCTGCTAATCTGCACCTCTTCTTCTCTTCTGTTGTTTTTTTCTCCATTACAATCGAAGGCATGAAAACGGAGCTTCTGGTGTAGATTTCCCCAGCTACTCCATTTGGAAGATAGGGTTTCTTCATCATTATAGCGTTTTCTCCAAATCAAACCAATATTCATTGTTAGGTGGGCATGGATTAAACGATGTGGTTTAATTTGTTTTTTTTTTGATTGGCATTTGTCTCGATTATTGGGAAATTATAGTGGGGGAGATGAGATGAAAATCTTCATCCACTGTGGTTTAATTTGGTTTTTTTTTTTGACTTGGGTTTCTATTTGATTTTATTTATTAGACTATTTGATCTATAAAAATTTGTTATAAAAGAATTGTTTTACTATGTGTTTGTTATTGTTTAATCTATATTTTGCTGTAAATGTTGTTGTTTTGTAAAACTTCATCAACAAATGTTTAATTAATAACGAAAGGGTAAAATGGTCATTTCTAACATTCAGACCGTTTATTCAGCACAACAACCGAACAACAACTTATCTGTTAACACACAAACAAGTATATCCATACAGACAACTATATCCATACGTATCTTAACAGAAAACGAACCGAACAACACCTTAATATGGGAATGTAATAAGAGATCTGCACCCTTGATCATTTTTAGTCTCAAACCCACACCATGAATCACACTTGATACGAGAATTGATCCGATACATCTTATCCTAATGTGCATCCACAGGACCAGAACCATAATAAACATACCATAGGGACCCTAGTTAGAGAAAAATATCAAAACACATAGACCAAATCCATAATTCACTCTAAAATAAATAACATTTTTATCATATACATATTATTTTGTATTATATATATATATATATATACATGAAACATCTGATGTTCATGGTGAAATCGACATAATACTTTTTTTGTCTTGATTCATTATGGTAGATATTTTATGGGCAAAACAGGTATTTTAATTTATATGATCCATCAATTATTTCAATCACATTCACATATAATTTTATTTGTCAAAACTTAAAGACGGAAAATACCATGATTCAATTAATGCTACAAGATGCTAGCTGATGGTATTTTAGGTAGGATTATAGTAACGTATCCGATCATTGTTTGATATATTTTGTTAATTTGTCTTGACATATATTATTCAAATTTAATTTTCATGTACGTAAATAAAAAAATTATTAATTATATTATAAAGTATTTAAGTTTTATCTCTCATACACTTATTAGGGGTGCTCACGGGTTGGGTTGATCGGGTTGGAGACTTTTTAACAACTCAACCCAATATAGGCAGTTTGAAAATTTTAAAACCTAACCCAACCCAATCAAAAGTACAACCCAATCCAACCCAAAACCGTTCGGGTTGATCGGGTTGTGTTTAAACAAGATGAAATCAAATTTAGAAATATAAACATAAAGGAAACATTTATTTGAAATACAATCGGATGACCGATAATTAATGAGAGTATGTAAGTTTATCAAAAAATATTACGATATTACATATAAAAATGTCTAAACCAAATGATAATATGTCAATCAACAACAATCATTTTAGACGTCTCAAACCCCGATACTTTCGCTTTCTTGGCCTTGAGGTTGGTTGTGTCATCATCAACCATTTGGTACAACTTATCCATACTTCTTAAATCTTAAATATATCACATTTAGTTAATTTTTTAGTTTACACATATATATATGTATATATATATATATATGTGTGTGTGTGTGTGCAAACTAAAAAATTAATTTACATATATTGATATATATAGAGATGAATAATAGATTGAAAATATATGTAAATGAAGAGAGTACGTAATAGTGTAATTGTCTAATTTACATATTAATAGAGACTTAATAATCATATTAAATTCACAAAATAAAAGGATCGGGTTCATCGGGTTGGGTTGGGTTCAAATAAAAGTAATCCGATATCAACCCAATAACTACGGTTTGAAGAATTTACAACTCGATTAGACATCGGGTTGCTTCGATTTGAGTTATTTTGTGTTGGGTTGGATTGAGTTGGTCGGGTTGATCGGGTTTTTGAGCACCCCTAACACTCATATAATTTTCAAGAATATAAATCTTAAATGATTATGTACAAATCAACAATGAATACAAAACCGTTCAAATTTTTATAACATTATTATTTTACCTGAATGAAAATTTGAAGGGTTTTTAGAAACTCATTTTACACTTTTCATATGAAATCAAAATTTGAAAATCCATAATTTTTTTTTTATTTTTTTTTTTGGTAACCGAGGATTTCCGGGTCAGTTTACGCGCACCGACTAATCCCCGGGCGACCACGAATGGTCTGGAGTCATCGCAGGTGAACCTCCATGACCAGAAGAGCTTTGGCAGCGTCTGTATTTGAATCCTGGGTAGATGAGATCTTCCACTACATCCCCCAAAGACATTACCAGTGCGTCACAACCCAAGTGGTTCATAAATTTATTTCTATTTAAAAGAAACTTAAATTATCTTAAATATAATTATTTTTTAGTTAAACAAAAATTATATAAAAAATACTATTATATTCTATTTAACTTGTTACACATATTGATATATACATATTTGAGTTTTTTAATCCGGTTTTCAAAATTTCTAATATATTCAAATGCGATAATATTCATATAATAATTTACCATATTATATAACATTTACTTTTTATTATCGCATACGTACAATTTATTATGTTTAGAACTTTATAAAAATAAATTATAACAAACTGTTAAACATTTTAAAATATAAAATAAATGTTAAATTTCACTAATACAACAAAATATTTTATAAACTGATAATCAACATAAAACTATATCATTCTATCAAAACTATATAAATACAAACAATATGGATAAAGAATAAAAATATATTACATTGCATTAAACCGATACATTTTTTGTTTAACTATAATATCTTAATAAACATATTGTATTCCAAAATAGTAAATCTGAATACAAAATATTCTATAAAAAATACTCCCTCCGTCCCAAAATAAGTGTCCACAATTGATTTGACACACAGTTTTAGACATGCATAATTATTACATATTTTTGTTACTAAATGACATCTTTACCCTTATTTAATGTTTCTCTCTCTTCACAACTCTTATGTATTTGTGCAATAATTAAGGATAAATGTGAGAATTTAGCTATCTACCTTTTTAAAGTGGACACTTATTTTGGGACAAATATAAATAGAAATGTGGACACTTATTTTGGGACGGAGGGAGTAACATTTATTTAAAAAACAGAAAGAAAATAATTACATTTCTTGAAAAGCTTTTAACTTTAATTATAAAAAAGGTAATTCACAAAAGAAATATCTAATAAAAATATCTTCCGAAATTCAATAAAATTAATATTTTTATATTTTTTCCCGTATTTAATTAATTAATTATTTCCAGCCTCTATTTTCTCCGACTTATTATTTTCGTCCAACACGATAGACGTGTCACGTAATACATAATCCACATGGAAAAAGATTAAAACATCATATGACACGTGGCATTATAGATACACGTCAGATCTGACTGTTCCTCCAAAAGCCAGTTATTATTCCAAACACGCCCTTCCATTTCATGACGAGGTGGTTTATCCATTTGTCACGTCAGTACTAATCTGCAGGGTATTTATGGAAATTTATATTCCCACTTGAATGAAGATAATCAACGGTTGAGATTTAATCCCTTTGAGCGCGTGGTTGAACGTGAGATTGATGTGCGTGGGTGAGAAATGGTCGCTCTGCACACATCTGGGAAAACACCGCCTATAAATAGAGGAAGGGGCGAGCAGGAGAAAAGGCAAAAAGATTTTGGACGATTTAGTCTTTGTACAATTAGAACACGAGAACTTGAAACCACCGTTATCGCCGCCGTTGATATTTTCCGGCAACATGTGTAGAAGCCCTGCCTCACCGGCGGATCATGAATCCGATCATGTTTCCGGTGGATCTGTTGAGACTATTGTCTATATATTAACATCCGGTGGTCGTCGGATTCCGGCGCTCGCTAAAATTATGGTAATCTATCGTCTAATGTTGTAATTGAAGTATAGCTCGATCGGAAAACTGAAGGAATATTGAATCGGAATTCTCGTTTTTGAAATTGATACGGTTTTTTAGTTGTGAAATGTTGTGGTATTTAGTTTTCCGATCGAGATTTTATTGATTTGTCGGTCGTTGAGATGCGATTTCGTTATCGTGCAAATGTTTTAGTAAAGATGAATCGGTTTATATAATCGGATTGTTCGATTTCGATTTGTTGAAATATTCATTTGCTTCGTTTGCTATGGAAAAATTCAGGCATCGGCTTCACCGGTGTTGGAGAACATAATTGATCGGCCGCGGAAGCACCGGAGTTCCGAGAAGATCATTCCTATCCTCGGCGTTCCATGTGATGCTGTAGATGTGTTTGTTAGGTTCCTCAATTCCACCAAGTAAGTTACCAAACGCACGCCAATACTTTTCGTCTTTTTTCAAAATTTGAACGATCATTATTTAAATGATATTTACTACTATTCTCAACAACAAATTCTCCATGGTCAACAGGTGCGACGACGATGAGATGGAGAAATTCGGTATTCATCTGTTGGCGTTGTCTCATGTTTACTTGGTTCCACAGCTTAAGACGCGATGTACCAAGGACTTGATCGGACGATTGACTATAGAGACGGTTGTTGACGTTCTCCAACTCGCCAGACTCTGTGATGCACCTGATCTATACCTTAAGTGTATGAGATTGATATCCAATAGCTTCAAGGCCGTAGAGGAAACAGAAGCATGGAAGTTCCTTCAAAACAATGATCCTTACCTTGAACTCGAAATCCTCAAGTTCATCGATGAAGCCGAATTGGTGCGTATTCTCGCTATTTCATATCATATATTTAGTTAAACTTGAATACTAGCTGTAGCTAATGAATGAATCTGGTTTAAATGTGCAGAGGAAAAAGAAGACTCGGAAGCATTTGCAAGAGCAAAGTTTGTATTTCCAGCTGAGTGAAGCCATGGATTGTTTGCAGCATATTTGCACAGAAGGTTGCACAAGTGTAGGACCATATGATAAGGAGCCAAGCAAGAACAGGGCTCCGTGCAGCAAATTCTCAACGTGTGAAGGCCTCCAACACTCTATTCAACACTTTGCAAACTGTAAGAAGAGAGTTAATGGAGGTTGTGTCCGGTGTAAACGCATGTGGCAACTCTTCAAACTTCATTCCTCCATCTGTGAATCACATGATTCGACTTGCAGAGTTCCCCTGTGCAGGTAATTAACCATTTGTTTCCTCAATCTAGCTTAGGATCTATGAAGTAATCAATCAGAAGCTGTGTATGATCCAAACATGAATTTCTTTTTGTTGATTCTGAATGTAAAATGAATGCAACAGGCAATTCAAAATGAAAGGACAACAAGTGAGAAACAAGAAGGAAGAAGCAAGATGGGAATTATTGGTGAGAAAAGTAGTGGCAGCTAAAGCCATATCTTCTTTACCTTTACCCAAGAGGAAGCGAGATCAAGAAGAAGAAGAGCCAAGATCATTCATAAACCATCATCATGTAAGTGTAGCATGTTGAAAGGGGTCAATGAGTTGATTCGTGTTTTGGTTTGATTGGCTTAAATGGTAAAAATAGCGTTGTTTTTTTTGTGATGAACCCTGGTTTTTCAAAGGTGAATCTACAAGTGTTTTAGAATTGGTTTGCATAGTTTGGGACTATATTTTTGAGCCTTAATCGGTACACCACAAATTGGATGATTAAAAATAGTGTTAGTTTGTTGTTAGATTTGTTTGTGGGTGTTTTCTTTTATTTTATTTTATTTGTTGGGTTTGGATCATGACTATCATTGAGCATGATATGATCATGGTGGGTGGAAAAGGGTAGTCTTTGTAATTGATGGAAAAAGTCTGGAGCTATTTTCGGGCTTTTCATGTATAAAGAATGTATTTTGTGTACTTTTTATTCTTGTTTGATAATATATTTTATGATGACCTGGGAGAGGAAGGGAAAAAAGAAGCAGCAGCAGCATCTTATAATATTGTTAGTACTTCACAATTTCTGTTTTGGTTCAAAGATTCTTATATAAAATATATTTGTCACCCATGAATATAAAAACACAACTTCTATAAAGTAATGATTGGCTCAAACATCATGCCGTGTTGTAAGATAACTTTATATTAATTAGTTTCGGAAGTAGATGATATTTTTTGGTTCATGTATTTTTCCGTTTTCTCTGCTAATCTACTCAATCCATGGACCTTCTTCCTTTCTTTCTCTATATATGCTGTGAAGCTAAAGTGTGAGGAGTTTAAGTTGGGAGGTGGATTTGAAATTTTGATCATGATCTCAAATCTACCTATGAATCCCGGAATAGATTTGGTGCATCTCATCTTAATGTCCATTTAAAGGCTGATAACCACTTCTCATGTCAATTCAACTCTTTATCGGAATTCAACTATATATATAGGGTAGTTTAATTTACAACTCATGTAAATCGTACAACCTATGCAACCCACATCTTAACCGTTGGATTCATGGGTTGCAAGATTTACATGGGTTATAAAATATCCTTCCAATATATATATATATATATATATATATAGCTAAAGGATCGTGTGAGAAGTTTAAGTTAAAGTGAGAAGTGGATATGAACCAGTGATTGTTTTTATGTAAATGTGTCCTCCCATTAATTGCGGCTCGTAAAGGAATTGACTTGATGCATCTCATTCGTCTATTTGATAATCACTTCTTACGCTTTTCACATTAACTTTAACTTCTCACCAAAACCTAACTCTGTGTGTGTGTATATATATATATATATCTATTTTACAAACCATTTAAAACTAACAAACCATGCAAACCTCATCTCATCCGTTCACTATGTTAATCTCCCATGAATTGCGGCTAATAAAGGAATTGACTCGATGAATCTCATCCTAATGTGTGTCTATTTGATAATCACTTCTCACACTTCTCACATTAACTTTAACATCTCATCAAAACTCAACTCTCTCTCTCTCTCTCTCTTTCTCTCTCTCTCTCTCTCTCTCTCTATATATATATATATATATAGAGGAATGATCAAATGAGAACAATAACTATTTAAAAGAACACGAGAACTAAGAAAGCGGGAAAACACCCTTATCACATGTGATAATACACTTAAGGACCTGGTGGTGTGCGAACAACTTGACCTGCAACCTAGGTCCTCTCAAATCGTCAGCGTCTTTGATTTAGTATCATATGTGATGGATTATAGTATCGCGTCAAGAACACCCTTATCATATGTTATAATACATGTGAGGGGGCCTAGTGGTTTGCAGGCGACTTGGCCTACAATTTACATCTCGACAAAGGTCTTCCGTGTCTCTGATTTAGTATCATATGTGGGATCTTACAATCCACCCCCTGGGAGCCCAACGTCCTCGCTGACACACTAGTCTGGTTCCCGACTCTGATACCAACTTATAACATCCCAGGCCAATCGTATCAGATATTGTCCGCTTTGTCCATACACGCGGACTCACGGTTTTAAAACGCGTCTGGTTGAGGAGGTATCAAGTCCCTAATGAGGCAACGCTTGTTCCCCTCCCCAACCAATGTGGGATCTTACACTCACTTACCTTATCGGGTAACATTATTAGCCATCAAAATGGATTGTTGGTAAACAACTTTTACCCGGTAAACGTTTACCGAGTAAGAGTCTTCTTTTTCAATTACTGGGTAGTGTGTCTCGGTATCGAGTAAAATTTACGGTCCTTGTCATGCTTACCATAATGATAAATGACTCCTGATAAACATTTGGTAAACGACCCTTAAGGTTGTTTGAAGATCTCCATTGTGGATGCCACCTCCAAGTATATTTTTGATGAGTAAGGCTTTGTTTGTTTTTTATTTTAAGCTCTTAATCACCACTTATGTCTGATTCGGTCAGACGTTTTATAATGGTCTTCCCTTTTATTTTCAGAGCCTCTTATCTTTTAATATAACCCTATATCTTAAATCTCCTCTTATTCCGTCCAACATCATTCTTTCGATTTCAACGTTGGTTTTAGTCCGCATGCACCGTGAATTTGCAAAAACGCAAAACACAAAGATTGTAGATTTGTGTGTTGTCTTTCCAGAACATCTTAAATCTCTTAAATTTGGGCTACGGTGTGTGAGATATGATTAAAACTCCACAACCTCGCAAATTTGGCAGCATCTTTCTTTTGTTTCTTTTTTTTTATTCGATCCTTCGATCATCGATGCTCACTTCAATGACATATTTAAGTTGAATTTTTGAGAGATAAAATAGACAATTATACATATTCAGACGTTTTTCGGTTTACAAAAAACAAACAGTCTTATCGATTCAGATTTCAGACTTCAACACCACCTCTTAAAAATCAGAAATGAAATCATATTTCAGACTTCAGCACCTCTTAAAAAATAAACGCCACCTAAATGTGTATTGCACCATTTCACACAATCACAAACCATTTTGAAGCCAATTTTTTGTTTTGCTGTTATTGTGTACTTATTATTGACGTGATATTTGTCAGTTTATCTGTTTCTCTTTTTAATATATAATCATAATCCGTTTCTAAAAATAAAGTTGAAAATTCCATGTAATACCCTAAAAATATGAGTAAATTAAAACATGAATTTAACCATATAAACCGCATCTAAATATATAACATCACCCATAATGGGGAAATTGTAAAGCGTTTACAAAACGAATATGAATGATAAACGACAACTTACTAATCTAAGCTAATCTAAGTTACATTAAAGACGGGTGTCACTATCATCTCCAAAAGAATAGTATCCCCAAGTATCGTTTGCTAACAAAAAAACTAGCAGTCCTAAAAAATGCCCAAGATGACAATCGGACGCTCCACTCAAACGTTAGAAGCCCCTCCGCTGAGAGAACCAGAATATACATGTTATTTGAAGAAAAAATGTTAGACTTACGCCTAGTGAGTTCAAACAATTGTAAATAATGTTATAAGATTTTCAGTTCCAAAGCATGGTGTAAATAAAATCATATTATACATATCAAACCTCTTTTATCCTTGGGAGGACGTAAGATTTCACAAAATAACGGGGGAGACCCGGTTTGCCCTTGACAGTGACGGAACACAAAAAGTAAATCAAATTACAATGTTATAGAGCTTCTATTAGAGTGGCATTGGTCATCGAGTTCAACAACCCACGGTCTATAGTTCGAGTCCCCCAATGAACTAAGAAGTGCTCATTCGCTAGAATTCAAGTGTCATGGGTTACACGGTCATCGAGTTCAACCACCCATGATCTATAGTTAGAGTCCCCCGGTGATATAGTTCCCGTGTCTAACCAAAGTGTAGGAATAACCATCCTATTCCATTTCGAGTTGATTATCGTGCTTATGGATCCATTACACAATAGTCATTTAATAGGCCCTCCAAAACATACCATATTGCCATCAACATAATCAAACATTTGTACAAGCAATCCATTAAATAATTGAAGGTCATCATTTTATCATCACAAGGAAAATTTGTCCATTACACTTAGATTTCCAAAAGTTTACCAAAATGAGAGGACATCATTTTGTAACACCCTCAATTCTTGAGATAACAACTAATTTAAAAATTTCTAAATACATCGAATAATGATACATCTCCAATCACAATTTATTATTTAACCTCAAACACACATTTCATTCTATACATACAGTCTATAATAAGGACGGGTACTACTAAAACCCAATAAAAGTCACTATCTCCAAACTGCGGAAGACTTCACCAACTACTTACACTTGCACAAAGCTAATGCTCAACTCTTCATAGTTGCTAGAACCAAACCCCAACTGGAACCTGATGCACATGCCGACAAATAAAAGGTTAGGCTTAACGCCTAGTGAGCTCAAGAGTTTTCAACATATATAAATGAATCGTTTAAAGAAAGAAGAATGCCATTAAAATCATAACCTTTCGAAATGATATGCTCCGCTTATGAAGAAGACTTATTTACCAATAAATATGCATTTTAAACGATAGAGACACCGAGTAAATCATTAACCAAACCGAACTGTTTTACAGACTAAGACCCCAATATAAAACGTTCTTTCGTAAACTTAGATTTAACCCAAAACTTGCTCAAAATGAGAATAGAGAGAGAACTCCCAATTTTTATAAAACGTGGGTAAAATGTTATATCTCGAAATACCCAACACGGGTGGAACATGACACACAACTCATAAAACCATAGATGAAAATCCATATAAATAAATATCGCCGTGAACACGGACATTAGACCCAAACTCACACGACCATAAAATGGACGAAATCAAATACCGAAACATGAAAATGACGCATTTCATTCAAACCTTAATATACGTGGGAAATACCCAATATTAAGGCCATCATTTATCGTCGACCACACAAACCAAAGTTGGTAAAAATACGACATTAACTTTTAAAATACCACGGATCTACGACGGAGAGACCCGTATACATTGAGAATAAAGGAACATGCAAGTAGGCCGCCCATACAACTTCCTCGCATGTCATCTAAACGTTTCCATCTTGGGTGGCGAGAACACGTGAATGGGGCCACCCGTGATGTTATTGGATTTCACCACATATCCCGGTCCTAGTTCCCATGCCATACCAGACATCACAATCCTCAGACCGTTTGTTGCCTCTTGCCATACTCCGTTGAGTTCCACCCCAAGGTGTTACGGACATGGATGCCTATCCAATCTAGACGAGTTTCAACTCAGCGGCTCGAGCCACCTATTGCCTACTCGCTAGCAAACCCAAGCGATCACTAAATGTAACCCAAAACCTCAGGTCTTACAAAACAGACAGACTTATGTGCCTATGGATCCATTACAACACTGTCTAACATTACATGACTCCAATTGAAAGACCAAAGCTCCCAAAACATGTAACTCCCAATGGCATGAAATAATCGCCATCATACTCCAAAAATTCCACAACTGTTTTTAAACCGGACAAATGTCCTCAAGACTCCATTTAGTCAAAACCGAGCCAATGACCCAATAGTTTACGTAAATACCCAAATGAAAGCCGATATAAACATTGAAACACGTTTGACCAACTATTATGCAAACACGACCAAAAGTATAATTAACTCAAATCTCATCGTTGGTTGAGACAAACCATTTTCCAAATAAACTCATACCCTTATGTTTTCAAAATGCCTCATAATACAATAATATGCATTTTCTGAAAAGGTTTATAAGATCTAATACACAAAATGACACTTACGTCAATTGTACTCCAATTATATATGTAAAATCATCAAAGAAACATTTCAACATGATTTATTTACCAAAATGCCCAAAGATCCCAAAATGGGTGTCTCAACATGTTCATAAAATTAAACATTTCAAAATAACCAAAACTTATCAGCAATTAACAATTTGAGGTAAAACACAAACATTTTAAAATAAACATTTTAGCATGTACACCGTTTTCACAAATCAACTTGAACTCACCTTGCTAGATTTAGGCTAAATCTAGATTTTTACCCCACTTTGAGCTCCTTTGAAGAAACTTGAATCCACAAGCAACATTCTTCCAAAACCTAGATCCACAAGTTTCAACCATAAATATACTTATTCCACCATAAATAATTGTTCCCCAAACATAATACCCCAAGATCTCAACATATCACCAAAACCCTAATTTTGGTCTAATTCCTCCAAAATCATTAAGTCTAAAATTGAGAGGTGCAACCACTAGGAGATCATCAAAAGAACATTTATAATCTATATAAATGTTTAGAAAAAAGGATAATGAACTTACCAAGTGGGTATTGTGTAAAACCCTAAGAACTCCAAAATCTCAAGGGTTGAAGATGAAAGCTTTGCCTTGAATCAAGAGGTGTACCCACTAGCATAGATGATGAAGAACTTCATGATTTTAGGAGAAGTAACCCCAAAATAAGCTAGGGTTCATGAGAGGGTGTGAGGGGTCGATTTTAGAGAGAGAGGAAGAAGAGTTGAAAATGAGAAATGGAGTGAAAAAGGGGTTGAAATCTGATTTTAATCGACCAGGGGCCGACCGCGATTGTGCCCGACGATTGTGCCCGACGATTGTGCCCAGGGCATTCTCGCCAGGGCACTCTCGCGGAGAGTGTACCGCGGGTGGTACCACCCTCGCGATCTTGACACGGCGACAGTGACACTTGTCACTGTCGTGGGCACTATCGCCCAGGCTCCTCCGGGCTCTGAAATTTGATCTTTTCGACACCAAGACCCTCGACACTCTTGGAGGTTTTGAATAATGTTTTCCCAACGCGAATCCCACCACTTCCAAGTTGCAAAGAGGTCCAGGTGGTCCTTACTTACCGAAAATCACGGGTGTTACACATTTATATATGTAAAACAAGGCTCCATAACCCATTAATCATAATCCCTAAAATTTATCAAAACATAGTTTTGACCTAGTTTTCTCAAAATGTTCAAAAGAGGTGAAAACATGAGAGAAGTCTTGAGGAAACAAATAGATAGTATTTAAACATGTATATGATGAACAAATATTGTAAAAATGAACTCACAATACTAGGTTTGTATGAAAACCTAGAGTTTCCAACACTTAGAACTTGGCCAAGATAAGGAGATGAGAAGCCTTGACCCTAGCTACCAAAACTCTAATCTTGATGGTGTAAAACTTCAAAGAAAGGATAAAATGAGCAATCAATGCTACTAGATCGACATAAATGAAGAGAGAGGGGAGAATATGGGAGTTCTTGAGGTGAAATGAGGTAATGAATGAGAAATAACCCAAAAAATCGGATTTAATGAAGTCTCCCCCCACGATTGCGACCTTACCGGATGATAGTACCCTTGGCATAGTTGTGGGTCACAACCGCGGAGGGTGTACCGAGACTTCGTGGCCCCGCACGACCTTGCCCCGGAGAGAGTGACAATGTCACATGTAACAACCCAATAACCAAAATAGCATAACCATAAAATATAACCAAAATGGTCCCAAACAAACCAGGTCAAATGTATTACAATAATCTCAAAGTTTGCAGCGATTAAACACATCCATGACTGAGATTTATAAAATTCTAAAGGTAACTATAAAACTCTCACTAAGTCTCGCCTCCTCTATTGAGTTCACATCTTCTCCTTTCCCTTAGAGGAGTTTCCAACCGCTCTCTTACCTGAAAATGGTTTTAAGTTTTAAAAAGCGAGGGTCAGACCATAAGGTCTAGTGAATTCTTTCTCAAAATACAGTTTAAACAGTTCCAAAATAACAAATAACCCGACATAAAGGCCCAACAATAACATATAGACATTCAACATAACCCACAGGCTTTTTACACAGTGTAACACCCGGAAATTTATAAGGTAAGTAATCTTCCTCTTATTTTATTCAATTATGATTACTTGAGGATATGAGTCTTTTTATGTGCATGTTGATCATTATTACATTGAAATGTTATATAAACTAATTTACCATCTTAGTTGTTTTAACCTCGCGCTCGTTATCGGTTTAGATTGCATTTTTGGGCTGAGGGGAGAGTGGCGCGAGAGTGCCACGCGATAGTGACAGTGTCACTATCGCCGGTCACTCTCGCGTAGGCTGTACCGAGAGTTCGGGGGTTTGGCACGATTGTGACACGTGATAGTGACATTGTCACTATCGCAGGTCACTCTCGCGGGAGATGTACCGCGAGTGCATTGGTGGTCGCGATTGTGACTCGCGATAGTGCCAATGGCACTATCGCCGTCGGGGTGCAGGGCCATAAATGAGTTTTTATCAGATTTTGACTTCATTTTTCTCAAACCTTCTCTTCTCTTTGGCGATTTTGGGAGCCCCAAACTAATTTCTTTCTCAAAAAACCCTAATCCTCATAAATACATCTTTCTTGGTGGTTGGATCTTCACTCTTGCAATAACTCCTCTCAAGGTCATCTCCTAGGGTTCATAAAGCTCAACTTCTCATCTCCAAGTCTCATCTCCTCAAACTAGGGTTTCCCATTTTCTAGGTTTTGGTCCAAAAACCTAGATTGTGAGTTTACTAAACTTTTGTTAAAACTAGATACACATCTTAATCTTTTACTTATTATTATTGTTGGGTATTGTTCAAAAATGTTCATCTCTATGTGTTCAAATACATGATGGTGTTCTCATGAAATATTATGAGGGAAATATACTTGTAAGTGTCATACCATGATTCACTCTAGTTGTTCATATGTTTGGGGTTTTCTCCATGTAGTCATACTATGGGTATTTTGATATGCTTAATGTATACTTGTTTTAGTATATGATGATTTATACTTGGACCATTCTTTTGGATGATATTATATCCAACAATGATTATTATGGTATTTGGGTCTGATGTTAGACTTTACATGGCATTGGATGGTAACATTGTACCCATGGATGGTATTGATATATGTTTGGTTGAAATATACCTCGAGACCTCCTATATGCATTATGTTGGACGAACCAAGTCAGCAGACACTAGGAGGATGTAGTCTTAGGTGCCACCGTGATGGTATGCGCCTAGACCTCCGCCATTCGGGGAATTTCCTTAGTTGTAGTCCTCGGGTGTGACAGGCCTTTCGGGTGTCTCTTGGTAGATGGCATCAAGGTATATCGACTCTTTGGGTGGAACTTGATTGGTGCTATGGGTCTCTCCTATTGACTCCACATTGACTGAACTTTGGTTAACTGCTGATAAGAATTGTAATTGTTCATGCATGCTTATTATTGTTCAACTTACTAGGATTTTTGGCCTAACACTTGTTTGGTGTCGATGTGTATCTCAGGTTCTAGCGGCGCCGGTTCTAAGCTGGCATAGTTGCTTGGGTGAGATCTTGGGGATTACTTGCAATCGGACATACTTTTGGTAGAAGAACTTTTGGGTTTATAGATGACAACCCTTTTGTAATCTCTTTTCTAGTCGTAGAAGTTAGATTAGTTGGTTGTTAATTTATTGTCCGTTGAAATTACAATTGTGATTAAACAGGTTTGTATAATTCCCCATTTTTGGGAGGCTCTTGCTATGGCAATTTTACATACCGCATGTCCGTTTTTCGGATTTTTGTTATCCCTATTTTTAGGGTGTTACACACAGTGTTCATAGCCAACTATCACTTCACCGTGATGTCCACAATCGGGGCCCCAGTAGATCCCCATAGCCCCCAGTAGATGCCAATACAATGTACACATGAAACGAATTCAAGGCACATAGTATAATATAACTCCCAAGGGATTTTCCACCATCCCAAGGTACTCTAATCCCACTGTGCAACCCAACACCAAAACCAAACCATGATATCATAATATAAGCGACCTTAAACATCATTTGCTCAATAATAAAAAATTCAAGTAAATGTTTGTCCAAATTTTCCAAGTATATAATTCATACATTAAATCATAGAGTTTTTATGATTAAATAACATTTAATCATTTAATCAAACACGCGATAAGAATATGTAAAATCACTCTTTAATCATATAACCATAATCAGGGTTTAGAAAACATGTATGAACGATTCCACCCTGGTAAAAAGAAAAAGGGAACTCACCTGGGTTTTAGCACACCACCACACTCTCTATCAGCTAATAAATTCCAAACCGAACACTTGAATTAACTGACGTAAATTTGGGGTTAAAACATCTTAACTAGCTCAAAAACTATCTTTTTATAAACCTTAGAGCAATCCCTTAAAGCAAGATCCCAAACCTACATCGAACGAGAAATGAAGGAAAAATCGACCCGACACCAACAGTGCCTATCGCGACTTGTGTCGTGACTAAAGCCACACACAAAGTTGCGTGGTTGCTGTTTGAGCTGCACAAACTCACAATTTCCCCCAAAAGCAGAAATTCTCATCCATACATCCCAATGTCGATTTAAGAGTCCCAAATAGAAAAGAATCACAATCTACAACCTTTTAAAGCATCAATCCGACTACAATAATCAATATACTAAATTCCTTACCAATAATCAAACTCTAATTACGGAATTACTTTAATTAAAAGTTATGGTAATGGTGACAAGAATTCTTGTATATGGTTCGTTCATAATTTCACTTAACTACTGCTATTATGAATGCATTGTTACGTGAGCATACTTGGTTTACCATTATTATGATAATTGATGAAAGTATTAGTACGTACAATGAGTTCAACTCGTTTAGTCTTTTCTCAATCTATTTCTCGTACATGTATGGCAGATCGAAATGGTAAACACTCGAAGTAGGTTACCAAATACACCAGAGGGCCACTTGGAAGTGGAGTCTACAGCTGATCGGCCTCCTGTGGGCGTAACTATCGAGGGACCTCCCATACCCACAATCTTGGGAGGAGGACCTGAACATATTCCACGCCGGAACCTCAACGCGGATAATGCCATCATTGAGGAAATGACCATGGAGACCTGGATTCGAGATAGCATGATGTTGGCCATGAACTCAACCATGACCTAACAACAAGAGTTTTTCATGAAGCTTTTAGAAGATCGAGACGCCAGTAACCGACAACCGGAGACAATGACAGAGAACATTGTTATGGGGTCGGGTGGACCAATTGTTGTATCTGTTGAGGATCCAACGGATATTGGGATTAAGACGAAGACTAAGGGGTGCACCTACAAAGCGTTTCTAGGATGCCACCCGAAAGAGTTTGCGGGTTCCGACAACCCGGTTGCCTGTATGTATTGGCTCAAGGAGGTAGAAATGGCCTTCGAGTCCAGTGAATGTGACCCCTCTCAACGGGTCAAGTTTTCCTCTCAACTACTTCGGGGAGAGGCTTTGATTTGGTGGAATCTCACTCGATCCGCCCTCACTCCTGAAGTTCTGGCTAAGTTAACTTGGCCGATGTTTAAAGAGAAGATCATGGATAAATATTGTAGTGAGCGTTCGTTGGACAAGATGGAGTGGGAGTTTCGAGATCTGAAGAAGGGGACTCTGTCCATTGTTGGATACTCTAAACTCTTTTTATAGAAACTGAATTTGGTGGGACATCTGGTCCCCGACGAGAAGTCGAAGATTAAGGCTTATCAACAAGGGTTATCGGCCGAGATGCGAACGACGGTGATAAATGCTAGGGGTTTGACTTTGCAAGAAGTTATCGAAGAATCTTTGGTAATTGAGGATGGCATCAATGCAGAGAAGGAAGAGAGAAGGCTAGTTGGTGAGAAACGAAAGTGGGAAGGGCCGTCTGGGCCAGTTCGTCAATCAAGACCGTTTGTAAGCGGGAGAGCGGGTGATCATCGTCGGGAGGATCGGTGGTGCCACAAGTGCAAGTCCAAGCACTCGGGCCCATGTGCTACAAGAGCCTACTCGGGTCCGGTAGGATGTGCTAAGTATGGCAAGAAGGGTCACACGACGAGGGAGTGTCCCATCCGAGGGCCGGTATGCTATGAGTGCAGAGAACCGGGGCATATAAAGAGGGATTGCCCAAAGCTAGTAGGAGGAAGTGGTGGAAATTTTGTGAGTTCGGCGGCTAGAGTCGAGAAACCACCAAGGGCGCCAAGTCGAGCTTTCCGGATGACTACCGAGGAGGCAAAGGAGACCGCTGATGTCGTTTCGGGTACGTTCCTAGTAAACTCCTTGCCTGCTCGTGTTTTTTTTGATTCGGGTGCTACGTGTTCCTTTGTGTCGGATGCTTTCTGTAAACAATTCGCCACTCTTATTAGTGTCATTTCCGATGCGCTAGTAGTAGAAATAGCTAATGGGGATCAAGTGATCATTTGAGACCGTTTTTGTGATTGCACTCTGGAGATTGATGGGAAGTCTTTCGGAGTAGATTTATTACCCATGGCTATAAGAGGGTTCGACGTGGTCATAGGTATGGATTGGTTAGTAAGGCATAAGGCTGACATCTTTTGCTCCAAAAAGATGATCCAAGTGCCATTGCAGGAAAATGGTGTGGCTAGGAATAATCCCATTATTTCATCTCTTAAGGCTCGCAAGTTTCTAGCGAAGGGTTACCCTTAGTACTTGGCCTATGTGGTGGACACAAAGAAAGAAAAGAAGTCGGTAGAAGATGTGGAGGTGGTGCAAGATTATCCGGACGTCTTTCCAGAAGACTTACCCGGATTACCGCCGGAGCGGCAAGTGGAGTTTCAGATTGACCTCACCCCGGGAGCGGCTCCGATAGCTCGTGCTCCATATCGTTTAGCACCGACAGAAATGAAAGAGATGATGACGCAACTTCAAGAGTTGTTGGAGAAGGGCTTCATTCGACCGAGTTCGTCACCTTGGGGAGCACCGATTCTGTTCGTGAAAAAGAAGGATGGATCCATGCGGATGTGTATTGACTACCGAGAGCTAAACAAAGTCACGGTGAAGAACAAGTATCCATTACCTCGCATCAATGATCTTTTTGATCAACTTCAAGGCGCGGGATGTTTCTCAAATATTGATCTTCGGTCCGGGTACCATCAAGTGAGAGTGAAGAAAGAAGATATTTCGAAGACGGCTTTCCGAACGAGATACGATCATTATGAGTTTTTGGTGATGCCTTTCGGCTTAACCAACGCTCCGGCCGTATTCATGGATTTGATGAACCGTGTGTGTCGCCCATTTTTAGATAAATCTGTGATCGTCTTCATCGACGATATTTTAATATATTCAAAGGATGGGTCCGAGCATGAGAAACACTTACGGGAAGTATTAGAGGTCCTACGAAGGGAGAAACTGTTTGCAAAATTCTCAAAGTGCGAATTCTGGCTCCAAGAGGTGCAATTCTTGGGGCATGTGGTATCAAAGGAAGGAGTAAAAGTGGACCCGGCAAAGATCGAGGCAATGATGAGTTGGGAGCCTCCAACAAGTCCGACAGAGATTCAAAGTTTCTTGGGTTTGGCGGGTTACTACCGTCGTTTCATTCAATACTTTTCCAAGATAGCTACACCGCTCACTTCTCTTACAAGGAAGAACGTCAAGTTTCTTTGGACCGATGCACAAGAGCAAGCCTTTCAAACTCTCAAGAGGAAATTGTGCGAAGCTCCGATTTTGTCCTTACCCGAAGGATCAGAAGACTTTGTTGTGTATAGTAACGCTTCCAAGATGGGGCTTGGGTGCGTACTAATGCAAAGGGGGAAGTAATAGCCTATGCGTCGCGACAATTAAAGGATCATGAGAAGAATTATCTGACTCATGACTTGGAGTTGGCGGCGGTAGTGTTCGCGTTAAAGTTGTGGCGACACTACTTGTATGGAACAAAGTGTACTCTTTTCACGGATCACAAGAGTCTCAAGTACATCTTCGATCAAAAGGAACTCAACATGCGGCAAAGGAGATGACTCGAACTTTTGAAGGATTACGATTGTGACCTACTCTATCATCCCGGTAAGGCATATGTGGTGGCGGATGCATTGAGCCGAAGGAGCTATGATAGTGGTGTCAAAATGTCCCTTACAAGGATCGATGTGGTATCGAGTTTGTTGGAAAGTATAAAGGCGAGTCAAATGGAAGCACTTAAAGAAGAAAACCTCAAAGCCGAAGTCATGGTGAAGCAAAAGGAAGTCTTAACGGAAGACAATCGTGGACTCAAGCTCTTTCAAGGACGGATTTGGGTGCCGAAGTTGGGAAGAAATCGGAAGTTACTTCTTGAAGAAGCGCATAAGTCGAAATATTCCATACATCCCGATAGCACCAAGATGTATAGAGATCTAAAGTTAAATTATTGGTGGCCGGTGATGAAGCTAGATGTGGCTAGCTATGTGGAGAAGTGTGTTACGTGCCTCCAAGTCAAGGCGGAACATCAAAGGCCGTATAGAAGTTTGCAACCGTTGTCCATTCCCGAGTGGAAGTGGGACAACATCACGATGGATTTTGTGACGAAATTACCAAAGAATTTGCGCGGTCACGACACCATTTGGGTAATTGTGGATCGGCTAACCAAGAATGCGCATTTTCTTGCAATGCGGGAGACTTTGCCAATGGATAAATTGGCCAAGTTATATATTGATGAGGTGGTGTCGAGGCACGGAGTTCCACAATCTATCGTATCGGATCGGGATAGTCGCTTCACATCGAATTTTTGGGCAAGTTTACAGAAAGAGTTCGACACTAGATTGAATTTGAGCACGACTTATCATCCTCTAACAGACGGTCAAAGCGAGAGGACGATTCAGACACTAGAGGATATGTTGAGGTCGTGTGTAATAGACTTCGGGGGAAGCTGGGATTCACATCTACCTTTGGTAGAGTTCGCGTACAACAACAGTTACCATTCTAGCATTGGAATGGCACCGTTCGAGGCATTGTATGGACGGAAGTGCAGAACCCCGGTATGTTGGTTAGAAGCGGGCGAGAAACAATTCGCCGGGCCGGAAATAGTTCAAGAGACGGCGGACAAGATGAAAGAAATCCGAGAGAGGATAAAAGCGGCGCAAGACCGATAGAAAATTTATGTGGACAAGAGAAGACCGGTCGAGTTTCAAGTGGGCGACCGTGTCATGTTGAAAGTATCTCCATGGAAGGGGATTATCCGGTTTGGGAAGCGTGGGAAGCTTAGCCCTCGTTTCCTTGGACCTTTCGTCATCTTGGAGAAAATTGGTTTACAAGCCTACCGGTTGGACTTACCACCGGAGATGGATGGAATACATCATACGTTTCACGTATGTTATCTTCGAAAGTGTCTAGCCGAGGAGGAAAGCGTGATTCCTTTGTCGGAGATTCGGGTGGACAATGGGAACCGTTGTGTGGAAGAACCGGAGACGATCTTAGAATCGAAAGTTAATAAATTGAGGCATAAGGACGTAGTTATGGTTAAAGTCCAATGGAAACACCATCGGGGTGCTAACATCACTTGGGATTCGGAAGATGATATGAAGAAGCGTTACCCCCACTTGTTTGTTTTAGGATGAGATTTCGGGGACGAAATCCCAATTAGGTGGGGAGGATTGTAACACCCGGAAATTTATAAGGTAAGTAATCTTCCTCTTATTTTATTCAATTATGATTACTTGAGGATATGAGTCTTTTTATGTGCATGTTGATCATTATTACATTGAAATGTTATATAAACTAATTTACCATCTTAGTTGTTTTAACCTCGCGCTCGTTATCGGTTTAGATTGCATTTTTGGACTGAGGGGAGAGTGGCGCGAGAGTGCCACGCGATAGTGACAGTGTCACTATCGCCGGTCACTCTTGCGTAGGCTGTACCAGGGGTTTGGCGCGATTGTGACACGCGATAGTGACATTGTCACTATCTCAGGTCACTCTCGCGGGAGATGTATCGCGGGTGCATTGGTGGTCGCGATTGTGACTCGCGATAGTGCCAATGAGTTTTTATCAGATTAGGGTGCAATGGCACTATCACCGGGCACTATCACCGTCGGGGTGCAGGGCCATAAATAAGTTTTTATCAGATTTTGACTTCATTTTTCTCAAACCCTCTTTTCTCTTTGGCGATTTTGGGAGCCCCAAACTGATTTCTTTCTCACCAAACCCTAATCCTCATAAATACAACTTTCTTGGTGGTTGGATCTTCACTCTTGCAATAACTCCTCTCAAGGTCATCTCCTAGGGTTCATAAAGCTCAACTTCTCATATGTTTGGGGTTTTCTCCATGTAGTCATACTATGGGTATTTTGATATGCTTAATGTATACTTGTTTTAGTATATGATGATTTATACTTGGACCATTCTTTTGGATGATATTATATCCAACAATGATTATTATAGTATTTGGGTCTGATGTTAGACTTTACATGGCATTGGATGGTAACATTGTACCCATGGTTGGTATTGATATATGTTTGGTTGAAATATACCTCGAGACCTCCTATATTGTAACACCCGGAAATTCGCAAGGTAAGTATTTTGTCTCCTTAAATGCATTTATTTCGCTCATGTGAGAATACGTGTCTTTGTGTACATTTTATGATCATTAGTATAGCTAAATGTCATATAACTAAATTACCTTCGTTAATCATTCAAACTTGGTGCTCGTTATAGTTTTCGGTTGAATTTTGGGCTAGTTTTGGGTGGCTCGCGATTGTGCCCCGCGATTGTGCCCTTGGCACTATCGCGGAGGGCACTATCGCCGAACTTGTACTGAGGGTTCGGTATGGCCGCGATTGTGCCCCGCGACTGTGCCCTTGGCACTATCGCGGAGGGCACTCTCGCCGAACATGTATCGAGGGGTCGGTGTGTCCCGCGATTGTGACTCGCGATAGTGCCATTGGCACTATCGCCGGTCACTATCGCCCACGAGGTCCAGTCTACTATTTTTATAAGAGTTAATACCTCATTTCTCACTATGATCTTACAAAAAACGAGAGAACTTTCTTGGAGGCGATTTTTAGGATTTCATCACCTACCTCATTTACTTCCTAGGGTTTGGGGTGGTTAGGATCATTTATTGATCATTAAGCTTCATCCAAGCTTATCTGGTGAAGATTCTCAAGCTACTCCTCTTCACTACAAGTCTCATCTTCTTCAAAAGCTAGGGTTTCATCTTTTCTAGGTTTTGGTCAAAAACCTAGATTGTGAGTTTACTAATATTTTGTTAAAACTAGATACACATCATTATCTTCTACTTGTTAATGTCAAAGCATATCTCAAGCGTTCATATCTAATGTTTCAAGTATTTTGGGGGTTTTTACCCATGGATTATGTATGTGAAAGTTACCATGTTTTATATTAGTATACCTTGGTATGTTGATGATTCCTTCTTGGAATGCCTTTTTGGCGACCTTATATCCTCACGAAGTATTTGGATGGATATTATGTTATATGTTGGATTTACATGAGTAGGATGGTAATAGTGTGTTCCTAGTGGATATCCGAAATGTTACGGATGGAATTACATCTTGAGACCTCCTAAATGCATTATGTGGACGAACCAAGTCTGTGATTCACTATAGGAATGTAGGTGGGTGACATTTGGAGAATTTCCTAAGGCGGTAGTCTCCTATGTACCTAGACCTCCGCCGTCGGGGAATTTCCAAAGGCGGTAGTCCCCGGTGCGTGTCGGACCTTTGGGTTGCCAGAGAAAGTGGCTTCAAGGTGCATTGCCTCTTTAGGTGAACCAGATTGGAGATATGGGTCGCTCCCGTTGACTCCACATCTACGTGATTATTTGTTAACTGCTGATAAGAACTGTAATTGTTTCTGGCATGATTTTACTTGTTCAACTCACTAGGCCTTTTGGCCTAACACTTGTTTGGTGTCGATGTGTATCTCAGGATTTAGCAGCGCAGCTCCTAGGCAGGTATAGATACTTTGGGCGAGAGCTTGGGGATACAACACTTGGACTATTTTGAGAAGCCTTAGGTTTATAGATGACACCCCTTTTTGTAATCTGTTTTCTAGATGTAGAAATTAGATTAGTTGGTTGTTGTTTATTTATCCGTTAAATTACAATTGTGATTAAACAAGTTCAATTGTATTATTCCCCTTTTTGGGAGGCTCTTGCTATGGCAATCTATATACCACTTCTCCTCTTTTGGAAAGTTTTTGTTATCCCTATTTTTAGGGTGTTACAAGTTGATATCAGAGCTTTAGTTTAAGTGAACTAGGTATTGTTTTAGCATATCTAGACTTAAGTTTTAGACTTTTTGACTTCACTGTCCACTTGGGGTAGGAATCCTAGGTGGGAAGAGCGTTAGGATTACGGAATTACTTTAATTGAAAGTTGTGATGATGGTGACAAGAATTCTTGTGTATGGTTCGTTCATAATTTCACTTAGCTACTGCTATTATGAATGCATTGTTACGTGAGCATGCTTGGTTTACTATTATTATGATAATTGATGAAGGTAGTAGTACGTACACTGAGTTCAACTCATTTAGTCTTTTTCTCAATCTATTTCTCGTTCGCGCATGACAGATTAAATGGTAAACACTCGAAGTAGATTACCTGACATGCCAGAGGGGCAACCAGAGGTGGAATCTGCAGCAGTACGACCCCCGGTGGGGGCAACCTCCGATGACATTCCTATACCCAGAATATTGGGAGGAGGGCCCGAGCATATACCTCGCCGGAACCTCAACACGAATAATGCTATCTTGGAAGAGGTGACCATGGAGACCAGGATTCGGGATAGCATGATGCTGGCTATGAATTCTGCCATGGCCCAACAACAAATCCAACAACAAGAGTTTTTCATGAAGCTTCTAGAAGATCGAGATGCTAGTCACCGTCAACCCGAGACTATGGCGGAGAATATCATAGTTGGGTCGGGTGGTGGACCTGAAGTGGTGGTGACCGAAGAGCAACCGAGCAACATGAATCGAGAGAGGGCTAAGGGATGCTCCTACAAGGCTTTTCTGAGGTGCAACCCTAAAGAGTTTGCGGGTTCCGACAACTCGGTTGCGTGTATGTACTGGCTCAAGGAAGTGGAAATGGCCTTTGAGTCTAGTGAGTGCGACGTCTCGCAACGGGTGAAATTTGCTTCTCAATTACTCCGGGGAGAGGCATTGATCTGGTGGAATCTCACCCGGTCCGCCCTCACCCCCGAGGTTCTAGCAAAGCAGACCTGGACAGTCTTCAAGAAGAAGATCATGGACAAGTATTGCAGCGAGCGTTCGTTGGACAAACTGGAAGCCGAGTTCCGGAATCTGAAGAAAGGAAATTTGTCTGTGGCCAACTACTCCAAGCTGTTTCTGGAGAAGTTGAACTTGGTGGGATATCTGGTCCCAGACGAGAGATCAAAGATTAAGGCCTTTTATCTTGGCCTACCGACCGATATGCGGACTGACATGCGCAATGCTGGAGGGTCGACTCTTCAAGAAGTCATTGAAGAGGCTTTGCTTGTGGAAGATGATAGGTTGGCTGAGAAGGAGGAAAGAAGTGTTGCGGGTGAGAAGAGGAAGTGGGAAGGGCCATCTGGGCCCGTTCGTCAGTCGAAGCCTTTTGTTAGCGGGAGAGCTGGCGACTCTTGTAAAAATGATCAGTGGTGCCAAAGGTGTAGAACCAAACACTCGGGCGCGTGTGCTCCTAAAACCTACGCAGGTCCGGTAGGTTGTACCAAGTGTGGCAAGAAGGGTCACGTGGCTCGGGATTGCGCTACTCATCCGACGTTATGTTTTGAGTGCCAAGAGCCGGGTCACGTAAGGAGAAATTGTCCAAAGGTGGCGGGGTTTAATCAAAGCAGGTCTGTAGGGTCGACGGCTAGAGTCGACCAATCGCCGAGGGTGCCGAGTTGAGCTTTTCGGATGACTACCGAAGAGGCAAAGGAGACCGCCGATGTTGTTTCGGGTACGTTCCTAGTAAACTCCTTGCCTGCTCGTGTTTTGTTTGATTCGGGTGCTACGTGTTTGTTTGTATCGGATATTTTCTGTAAGCGTTTCGTCACTCCTATTAGTGTCCTTCCCGATGCACTAGTAGTAGAGATTGCTAGCGGTGACCAAGTAATTATCCGAGACCGTTATTGTGATTGCACCATAGAGATCAATGAGAGTTCTTTTGGGGTGGATTTACTACCTATGACCATCGGAGGATTCGACGTGGTCATAGTCATGGATTGGTTGTCAAGGCACAAGGCTGACATCTTTTGTTCTAAAAAGATGATTGAAGTGCCTTTGACGGAAGGCGGCGTGGTCGTCATCTATGGGGAGAAAGGAAAGGGGCGCAACCCCATTATTTCCTCCCTCAAAGTGCGGAAGTTTTTAGCGAAGGGTTACCCTTCGTATCTAGCGTACGTTGTGGATGCGAAGAAGGAAAAGAAGACGGTGGAAGACGTGAGGATCGTGCGGGATTATCCGGATGTCTTTCCAGAAGACCTTCCCGGATTACCACCAGAGCGTCAAGTGGAGTTTCAATTTGACCTCACTCCGGGAGTGGCTCCGATAGCCCGAGCTCCCTATCGTTTGGCCCCGACGGAGATGAAAGAGATGATGACGCAACTTCAAGAGTTGTTAGAGAAGGGTTTTATCCGACCAAGTTCTTCACCTTGGGGAGCGCCGGTGTTGTTCGTGAAGAAGAAGGACGGATCGATGAGGATGTGTATTGACTACCGTGAGTTGAATAAAGTCACGGTAAAGAACAAGTACCCTCTACCTCGCATCGATGATCTCTTCGATCAACTTCAAGGTGCGGGATGTTTCTCGAAGATTGACCTCCGATCCGGTTATCATCAAGTGAGAGTGAAGAATGATGATATTCCGAAGACGGCCTTCCGAACGCGTTACAGTCACTATGAGTTCTTGGTGATGCCTTTTGGGTTGACCAATGCGCCGGCCGTGTTTATGGACTTGATGAACCGTGTGTGTCGCCCATTCTTGGATAAATCTGTGATCGTTTTTATCGATGATATTCTAATTTATTCTAAGGACGAATCCGAACATGGGAAACACTTGCGGGAAGTCTTGGAAGTCCTAAGAAGAGAGAAGTTGTTCGCAAAGTTCTCTAAGTGCGAGTTTTGGCTTCGAGAAGTGCAATTCTTGGGGTACGTGGTGTCAAAGGACGGTGTTCAGGTGGACCCGGCGAAGATTGAAGCGATGTTGAGTTGGGAGCCGCCGACGAATCCATCGGAGATACGGAGTTTCTTGGGCTTAGAGGGCTACTATAGACGCTTCATCCAAGACTTTTCCAAGGTAGCTACACCGCTCACATCCCTCACAAGAAAGAACGTCAAGTTTCTTTGGACCGATGTTCAAGACCAAGCCTTTCAAACGCTTAAGAGGAAGTTGTGCGAAACTCCGATCTTATCCTTGCCTGAAGGATCGGAAGACTTCGTGGTGTATAGTGACGCTTCTAAGATGGGACTTGGATGTGTGCTTATGCAGCGAGGGAAAGTCATTGCCTACGCGTCCAGGCAATTAAAGGAGCATGAGAAGAACTACCCGACGCACGACTTGGAGTTGGCGGCGGTAGTTTTCACGTTAAAGTTGTGGCGACATTCCTTGTACGGGACTAAGTGTACTCTCTTCACGGATCACAAGAGTCTCAAGTACATCTTCGATCAAAAGGAACTCAACATGCGGCAAAGGAGATGGCTTGAACTTCTAAAGGATTACGATTGTGATCTACTCTACCATCCCGGTAAAGCCAATGTGGTGGTGGATGCTTTGAGTCGGAGGAGCCATGATGGTGGTGTTAAATTGTCCCTTACAAGAATTGACGTGGTATCAAGTTTGGTGGAAAGCATCAAGACGTGGCAAGTGGAAGCGCTCAAAGAACAAAACCTCAAGTCCGAGGTCATGGTGAAGCAAAGGGAACTTTTGACGGAAGATAGCCGCGGACTTAAACTATTTCAAGGTCGTATTTGGGTGCCGAAGTTGGGTGGAAATCGAGAGTTACTTCTAGAAGACGCGCACAAGTCGAAGTATTCTATACATCCCGGTAGTACCAAGATGTATAGAGACTTAAAATTAAATTATTGGTGGTCGGTGATGAAGTTGGATGTGGCTAACTACGTGGAGAAGTGTGTCACGTGCCTTCAAGTCAAGGCGGAACATCAAAGATCGTATGGAAGTTTACAACCATTGTCCATTCCCGAGTGGAAGTGGGACAACATTACCATGGATTTCGTGACTAAGCTACCGAAGACCTTGCGAGGCCATGATACAATTTGGGTAGTCGTTGACCGGCTAACTAAGAGCGCACATTTCCTTGCAATGAGGGAGACTTTGCCAATGGAGAAATTGGCCAAGCTTTACATCGATGAGGTTGTGTCCAGGCATGGGGTTCCACAATCTATCGTGTCGGATCGAGATAGCCGTTTCACGTCGAACTTTTGGGCAAGCTTGCAAAAGGAGTTGGGTACCCGATTAATTTGAGCACGACGTATCATCCTCAAACGGATGGTCAAAACGAGAGGACGATTCAGATGCTAGAAGATATGTTGAGGTCGTGTGTAATAGACTTCGGGGGAAGTTGGGATTCACATTTACCATTGGTAGAGTTCGCGTACAACAACATTTACCATTCTAGTATCGGAATGGCACCGTTCGAGGCTTTGTATGGACGGAAGTGTAGAACCCCGGTTTGTTGGTTAGAAGCGGGTGAAAAGCAATTCGTCGGGCTAGAAATCGTTCAAGAGACGACCGACAAGGTGAAGGAGATCAGGGAAAGGCTAAAGGCGGCGCAAGACCGTCAGAAAAGTTATGTGGACAAGAAAAGGAGACCGGTCGAGTTTCAAGTGGGCGATCAGGTCATGTTGAAAGTGTCACCATGGAAGGGAATCATTCGGTTTGGAAAGCGTGGGAATCTCATCCCTCGTTTCCTTGGTCCATTTGTTATTTTGGAAAAGATTGGCTTGCAAGCCTATCGGTTGGATTTACCGCCGGAAATGGATGGGATACATCCTACTTTTCACGTGTGTTACCTTCGGAAGTGTCTAGCTGAAGAGGAAAGCGTGATTCCCTTGTCGGAAATTCGAGTGGACAATGGGAATCGTTGTGTAGAAGAATCAGGGTCAATTTTAGAATCGAAAGTAAAGAGGCTACGACATAAAGACATAGTCATGGTTAAAGTCCAATGGAAACATCATCGGGGTGCTAACATTACTTGGGAATCGGAGGATGATATGAAGAAGCGTTATCCTCACTTGTTTAATCTAGAATGAGATTTCGGGACGAAATCCCAATTAGGTGGGGAGGATTGTAACACCTGGAAATTCGCAAGGTAAGTATTTTGTCTCCTTAAATGCATTTATTTCGCTCATGTGAGAATATGTGTCTTTGTGTACATTTTATGATCATTAGTATATCTAAATGTCATTTAACTAAATTACCTTCGTTAATCATTCAAACTTGGTGCTCGTTATAGTTTTCGGTTGAATTTTGGGCTAGTTTTGGGTGGCCCGCGATTGTGACCTTGGCACTATCGCGGAGGGCACTATCGCCGTACTTGTACCGAGGGTTCGGGATGGCCACGATTGTGCCCCGCGACTGTGCCCTTGGCACTATCGCGGAGGGCACTCTCGCCGAACATGTACCGAGGGGTCGGTGTGTCCCGCGATTGTGAATCGCGATAGTGCCATTGGCACTATCGCCGGTCACTATCGCCCACGAGGTCCAGTCTGCTATTTTTATAAGAGTTAATACCTCATTTCTCACTATGATCTTACAAAAAACGATAGAACTTTCTTGGAGGCGATTTTTAGGGTTTCATCACCTACCTCATTTACTTCCTAGGGTTTGGGGTGGTTAGGATCATTTATTGATCATTAAGCTTCATCCAAGCTTATCTGGTGAAGATTCTCAAGCTACTCCTCTTCACTACAAGTCTCATCTTCTTCAAAAGCTAGGGTTTCATCTTTTCTAGGTTTTGGTCAAAAACCTAGATTGTGAGTTTACTAATATTTTGTTAAAACTAGATACACATCATTATCTTCTACTTGTTAATGTCAAAGCATATCTCAAGCGTTCATATCTAATGTTTCAAGTATTTTGGGGGTTTTTACCCATGGATTATGTATGTGAAAGTTACCATGTTCTATATTAGTATACCTTGGTATGTTGATAATTCCTTCTTGGAATGCCTTTTTGGCGACCTTATATCCTCACGAAGTATTTGGATGGATATTATGTTATATGTTGGATTTACATGAGTAGGATGGTAATAGTGTGTTCCTAGTGGATATCCGAAATGTTACGGATGGAATTACATCTTGAGAACTCCTAAATGCATTATGTGGACGGACCAAGTCTGTGATTCACTATAGGAATGTAGGTGGGTGACATTTGGAGAATTCCCTAAGGCGGTAGTCTCCTATGTACCTAGACCTCCGCTGTCGGGGAATTTCCAAAGGCGGTAGTCCCCGGTGCGTGTCGGACCTTTGGGTTGCCAGAGAAAGTGGCTTCAAGGTGCATTGCCTCTTTGGGTGAACCGGATTGGAGATATGGGTCGCTCCCGTTGACTCCACATCTACGTGATTATTTGTTAACTGCTGATAAGAACTGTAATTGTTTCTAGCATGATTTTACTTGTTCAACTCACTAAGCTTTTTGGCCTAACACTTGTTTGGTATCGATGTGTATCTCAGGTGTTAGAAGCGCGACTCCTAGGCAGGTATAGATGCTTTGGGCGAGTGCTTGGGGATACGACACTTGGACTATTTTGAGAAGCCTTGGGTTTATAGATGACACCCCTTTCTGTAATCTCTTTTCTAGATGTAGAAATTAGATTAGTTGGTTGTTGTTTATTTATCCGTTAAATTACAATTGTGATTAAACAAGTTCAATTGTATTATTCCCCTTTTTGGGAGGCTCTTGCTATGACAATCTATATACCACTTCTCCTCTTTTGGAAAGTTTTTGTTATCCCTATTTTTAGGGTGTTACATATATGCATTATGTTGGACGAACCAAGTCAGCAGACACTATGAGGATGTAGTCTTGGGTGCCACCGTGATGGTATGCGCCTAGACCTCCGCCATTCGGGGAATTTCCTTAGTTGTAGTCCTCAGGTGTGCCGGGCCTTTCGGGTGTCTCTTGGTAGATGGCATCAAGGTATATCGACTCTTTGGGTGGAACTTGATTGGTGCTATGGGTCTCCCCTATTGACTCCACATTAGCTGAGCTTTGGTTAACTGCTGATAAGAATTGTAATTGTTCATGCATGCTTATTATTGTTCAACTCACTAGGTTTTTTGGCCTAACACTTGTTTGGTGTCGATGTGTCTCTCAGGTTCTAGCGACGTCGGTTCTAAGCTGGCATAGTTGCTTGGGTGAGAGCTTGGGGATTACTTGCAATCGAACATACTTTTGGTAGAAGAACTTTTGGGTTTATAGATGACAACCCTTTTGTAATCTCTTTTCTAGTCGTAGAAATTAGATTAGTTGGTTGTTAATTTATTGTCCGTTGAAACTACAATTGTGATTAAACAGGTTTGTATAATTCCCCATTTTTGGGAGGCTCTTGCTATGGCAATTTTACATACCGCATGTCCATTTTTCGGATTTTTGTTATCCCTATTTTTAGGGTGTTACACACAGTGTTCATAGCCAACTATCATTTCACCGTGATGTCCACAATCGGGGCCCCAGTAGATCCCCATAGCCCCCAGTAGATGCCAGTACAATGTACACATGAAACGAATTCAAGGCACATAGTATAATATAACTCCCAAGGGATTTTCCACCATCCCAAGGTACTCTAATCCCACTGTGCAACCCAACACTAAAACCAAACCATGATATCATAATATAAGCGACCTTAAGCATCATTTGCTCAATAATAAAAATTTCAAGTAAATGTTTGTCCAAATTTTCCAAGTATATAATTCATACATTAAATCATAGAGTTTTTATGATTAAATAACATTTAATCATTTAATCAAACACGAGATATGAATATGTAAAATCACTCTTTAATCATATAACCATAATCCAGGGTTTAGAAAACATGTATGAACGATTCCATCCTGGTAAAAAGAAAAAGGGAACTCACCTGGGTTTCAGCACACCACCACACTCTCTATCAGCTAATAAATTCCAAATCGAACACTTGAATTAACTGACGTAAATTTGGGGTTAAAACATCTTAACTAGCTCAAAAACTATCTTTTTATAAACCTTAGAGCAATCCCTTAAAGCAAGATCCCAAACCTACATCGAACGAGAAATGAAGGAAAAATCGACCCGAAACCAACAGTGCCTATCGTGACTTGTGCCGCGACTAAAGCCACACACAAAGTCGCGTGGGTTGTTGTTTGAGCTGCACAAACTCACAATTTCCCCCAAAAGCAGAAATTCTCATCCATGCATCCCAATGTCGATTTAAGAGTCCCAAATAGAAAAGAATCACAATCTACAACCTTTTAAAGCATCAATCCGACTACAATAATCAATATACTAAATTCCTTACCAATAATCAAACTCTAACTATGAACTACCATTTCTATAAAAAAAACTCATCAGATTGAAGGTGAACTCCCTCCATGACTTCCAAAATAGGAAAATGGAATCAAAACCACCATCTCCATTAAGAGGAATTATAATCAGACTTCTACCAAGGAAATTCTTCAATTTAACAAGAAATGCCAACTAGGAATCAAGACTCCATTAAAGGAGAATATTAAGCTTGGAAAAGAGGATTTATATAAACCCTAAATTCTCAAATAAAAAAGGTAAAAATTCCAATAATGGAGAAACCCAATGTAGAATTAAAATTATTACCTTTCGAGGATGATTTTTTGTTTTTCCTTCTCCAAGTCTTGAAAATCCCTTAAAAGAGATTTGGCTCATCAAAACCCTCATTCCTCTCTCACTCGGAAGCTCACGATTTGGTGGAGAAATGAGAGCATCTCCAACAACATTGCTATCTTGTTTGCTATAATAGAGAATCAAAAGTGAAAATTTCTAAAAAGTATTACATTCAACTCCAACAGATTTGTTATTTTAGAAATTTTAAAACAACTTATATTATTATAATATTCTCTAATTTATCATCCAATACTTTTTTTTAGAAAAAACTTAATATAAAATGATAAAAATTGAATCTTATTGGTGGAATTGAATAAAATAATCATTTCTCTCTCCAGGTGCCATTATGAACGTACCGTACACGATCATCTTTGCGACCCTCGACAAGTTTTCCGTTCCTAGCGACTCGATCAATCCTCAAAATATCTCATCTTAAGGTACCTAATACGCAACTTCTCTTACAATCACTTATAAGAACTGTAGTTTGAGTCTAGGCATCCAAAGATCAATACCTAATTCTCTCAAACTTAAACTCTGATACCAACTTGTAACACCCTTAATTCTGAAGATAGCAACTTAATAAAATTTTTCTAAATACATCAATAATTGATTCGTCTACAAGCATAATTTAAGAATTAACCTCAATACATACATTCATTCTATACATACAATCTATGACAAGGACGGGTGCTATTAAACCCAACAAACAGTTACTAACTCCAACCTGCGAAAGACTTCACCAACTACTTACTCTTGTGTAAGGCTAGGGCTCAACTCTTCGTGAGGCTACTAGAATCCGAACCCCAAACTGGAACCTGATGCACATGCCGACAAATAAAAAGGTTAGGATTAACGCCTAGTGAGCTTAAGAGTTTTAACATGAATGAATAAATCTTTAGAAGACAGGAAATCAGTTTTAAAGCAAGATCCTTCGAATATATTATACTTCAAAATGGAAATGACACATTTCCCCGTAATATACACTTTTAAAGACAATGCTTCCCAAACATGCATTTCTTATAAAACGATGCAACCCGCAACTCACCCAAAACGGGGTCATAGTTCGATACTCAAATGTAAACAATACGCCATATCCCAAAACACCCAAAACGGTGGTGGGGCATAATAATCGACCCTTAAATAACGGAGGACAATTCATAAAGATATGGTGCGTCATGGAAAACCCGCAACTCGAAATAATACCCACACGACCATAAAATAGAATGAACTCGAAATATTAAAACGTGGACAATTAAATATCCAAATACGACGGGCCGATGACGGGGGCTTCCCGTATCCGTTGAGAGTGGAGGAACACAAAAGTATGCCACTCATACAACGTTAATCATATGCCACTTCACGACACACAAGCCCAAGTGTCCCTACGGCTCCCTCCAAGCTACACCAAAGAGTCAACTGACCTTAGTGATACATTAACGAAAATACCGCTCCAAGGCCCGACCTAAGGGGAATACAACCAAGGCATTGCCCCACCCGGCGGAGGTCCAAAACGCCCATCCAATGGCTACTCCACGCCATGATAGCACCACCCGGACTTAGTCCTCTTAGTGTACTCCTTTAACGTACAAGGTCATAAAACATCAAATAAGACTGACTCATGTGCCTATGGATCCAATGCAACACAGTCTAAAATTACCCGACTATACCTGAGTGACAACAGCACTCGAGCCTGTAATTATAAATATGCAATAAAATGCATTAAGACGTAAACCATGAAATGGGACTCTACATCGAGCCATTAAACCTGGACAAATATCCTCAAACCCCTTTTTAAGCCAATACCGAGCTAGGATGCTCAAAATCTATTTGACCAACAATTACCGGTTCCCCAAATAATAAAATGTCTTTAAACAACGTTTATGATGACACATATCTCAAAGACGAGATTAACCCAAAACTCCACACGAGATGGGACTAATGATTTTCCAAAGGGTTTATGAATGCAAATACACCAAAATGCATATAACATGAAATAGACTCAATTTGTACAAAATCATCAAATATGCATGAATCATGAAATAGATCTTACTTGTACAAAGTCACCAAGAATACGTAAATCATGCTATTTAGTTGCTAAAATATTTAAACCCAATATAAGCATTTTAAGAGGTTAACACAACCCAAGTTTACCAAATATGAAGACTTATCAAAATACTCATACTTTGACGAATAACCAAGTAAATCATATTTCACTTCAAAATACCCAAAACTTATCAGCAGTTAACCATTTCATGTAAAACACTTTAAAATAAACATTTTGGCATGTACACCGTTTTCACAAATCAACTTGAACTCACCTTGCTAGATTTAGGCTAAATCTAGATTTTACCCACTTAGAGCTTTCCTTGAAGAACTTGATTCTTCAAACCAAATCTTCCAAAAACCTAGATCCACAAGGTTCCAACCATAAATATACATAAACAACCACAAATAATCGATCCCCAACCTTATACATGAATACCTCAAATGCTACCGAAACCTTAACTTCCATAAATGAAGAGAATAGAAGATTACCTTAACCCAAGCTTGAATCCACCAACCAAAACACTTCTAGTTCACCAAAATGGTTACAAACCTCCAATCTATGAAAGGGAGAACAAAGGGTGGATGAAACCTTAGAAAATTTGGGGAAGAAGATGAATAAGGAGAGATGAGAAGCTTACCATCACAAAATACTCTAGTATACTCCAATGGACTTCCAATCTCTTGCTATATCCTTGAAAAGCTCTCAAAAACGAAACCGTAGCAACTTGAATCATCAAAATCGGAGTTGTGGAGCAAAAGTTATGAAGGAATGAAGATTTGGGTGAAATGGGCAGATATCAGGTTTTAAGCCCGAGCTGAGGCCTCTGCCTGATGCGCACGACCCGTGCGCGGTTTGTGCGTGGAGAGCGCATGACCCGTGCGCCCCACACAGTCCGCGAGAGTGAGCTTTAAATCCTGTTTTGGTCATAACTTCTGCGTTATAGCTCCGTTTTCGCTCCGGAAAGAACCGTTGGACTCGTAATTGAATCCTTTATCCATCAAGACTATAAAATCTAGGATTCAAGTCCAAAATCAAATATCTTATTTTTCCTTAATATATCGGTTTCTGTATTAACTTGCATTGATACCATTCGAAAATCGGGGTGTTACAATCCTCCCAACTTTAAAAGAGATTTCGTCCTCGAAATCTGGAATCACCAAGCACCCAACATTTACACTTGAAAGATCAATTGATTCCCTATCCCAAAGGGATGCTTTCATGAAACTTCACCTCATATATGGACCCGATTACATTCCGGTTGAGGTTTTCCCTGAGTTTCTCATAACGTGCCGTTACAACTAAATTTCAACGTTCAATATATTTCACCGACATCAGGATGAAAGTTGAGTCCTTGATTAATCATTTTCTTAATCATTAAATCTTGGTCGGCTCCCAACCTTAGATTTCTCATAATACCCCAAAAGCAACTTACGACCTTATCTAGTCATTTCCATCAAGAATACCCCAATCCGAACTATTCCCTTAGATACTTCTGATTACGACGCATCAAGGTCTCCTCAAAATTCATTTGTACTTAAGGTCCACCTCGACATTTCCACCAAATGTCTCCAAAATCATCATCACTAAGGAGTTATTGTCCTTTGACGAAATTTCCTAATGACTAGTTTGGTCTGAACCATCGCAACCTTTAAATCCGTTCCTCAAAACTGACCCGGACACAATGTCTGCAAGGGCTCCCACACTTCCATAGACCCAAGCATTGTGTTTCCACCAGAAACATACCATTACGCTCTACAGATAGTTGATTATCCCAAATCCCATGAATCCTCAGATTCCTACAGATCCATTCCTAATATTGAACAATATGTCCTTCCAAGGCGCCCCAATGCGTCCTTCAGGTAACTGGTTAACCCAGATCCGGTTAACACTCAACTCCGTTCCAACACCAACCTCACAACATTCTTATAATGAAATCTTTATCACTACGGGAATGCTTATGCACATCGATACTTAATCATCACCATCTAACCTTCTTTTAAATCCCATCACCGAAATGTCAATATTTCCCATGATCCAACTGGGATATCTCCCAAACATCCCTAGATCCATTGACTCCAAGAAAACAAGTCGACGCCTAAGACTAAACGGTGATTTTGAAAGCGTGGACATCCCGCCCAAGATTTCATTCCAGATGGAAGGTCGTACTAGGGTTGACACCTAACAGAGTGCTAAAATCCAATTCTTACATTTCTAACAAACGGACCATAAAAATTTCCTTTGATCGCGAAACCCACAAGAACGGTACACCATCAACATATATCATGATGTCGCACCGACGAGCAACCCACCAAATTGAACTCCATGTAAGCGCAGATAATCACATAAGACCTTATCCCACATGGTTACCGAATTATAAAATCACCTCTTAACTAACTGGAAAAGCTTAAACATACCAACTCCATTAACCATGCGTACCCAGATTCAAAACTGAAACCCAAAATCCAAGACTGACCACGAGTCGGATCCTCCGACGCTTCAAATCCCAAGGACTCCCTTAGTCCCTAAACATAACTGCTCTCATGACAGGGTTTAAATCTACAGGCCTAATGAGTTCAAGGTTTTTCAACCAGTATGCCAATTTGAGTTTATAAAACTTTCGAATACAAAAGCTTCTTAATGATTAGACGTGCGGTAAAAATACACTACCGTCCATGCGATAGGTTTCAAAGTTGATTAACCACACAACGCATATGAAAACATTTCCAAAAACTTGTTTGTGCAATACTTACGTTAGTAAAGACAACAATAAAACATACGCAACCATTTACACCATATAAGAGAAAATAGATTCATGCACCACAACACGTGCAATAAAGGTTTGTACAACTCCAAAAGAGAAATTCACAACTTTAATTTTAAAATCCTTCATCTTTAACCAACAGACGTTGTGGCCTAAAATTATCAACGAGCCCAAACGCATTAGTTTAATCCTCAAGGCTTGGCAAGATAGTTGGAATACAAATAAAGTTTCAAATCGAGTTTAAAACTTCAGATCGTACAGATAAACACCTTTGACCAAAAAGTAACTGCAACGATATAAACATTGCTAACTCAATAAATGCATTGCGAAAATTTCTAACGGTAAAAGTAATTGATTGAAATATGAACAGAACAAAAGTCCTGTTTGAAAAGATGTAAATCTTATATATATTTACTCATACTCATACCAACGTTATAATTAAATCCAAATGCAAATAGTACGTAACTATTGACATTTGTATAAAGCCCAAAGATAAATTGCATGATAAGGGAATTTCCCCAAAACAACATGTGGGATGACACCGATTAGTAAATCTACATTTAGACACGTGCAGAAATGTATTAACACATGCTCCAACCTTATTTACGTAACGCAAAATGACGTACGATGAGACCCCTAAACCCAACTGAATTTGTGTAAGACTTACTAACGTGAAAACCAATTGGCGTCAAACTTTCGTTACTCGACAAAAGTGTAAAACGACAATACTTTTAAGATATTAAACTTTTAGGAGTTTCCCCCTTTTACTGAAATGAAAGGTGAAATAGCGCTTTACAAAATTTACATGGGACACGACGCTAAATAACTCGCAAGCTTAAAAGAAGCAAAATTAAAACTCACGCATCAAAAGACATCGCATAAAACAATATTCCATGAAATTTCAACAAAACCCACACAAACTAAAATTCTCAAGAAATTCCGACTCAACGCGTGAGAATAACTTTTCCTTTAAAACCATTGACATATGTGGAGGTGATCCAATGCCTAGGTTAAAATCTCATAGTTACTTGCCCAATACCCATATGACATTAAAACATGGATATTACAATATCTGGAAATAACATTAAACATGAGGCGTGAAAGAAGAGAATTTAGATAACCCTTTGCAATTATGTGCAACAGACAATTTCATGCATGCTTAAGCTCACAGTTCAAAATCTGACGAGGGCTAAATGTTTTACTAAAACTTTATAATTCAAAACACTTTAAGTTTGGCGAACATGAGAAACAATTTATGCAAACTCATTTTAGAAATAACTTTAGCGCATGAATTTGGTCGGCATTCACCCCTCTGGACTACGCTTCTCAACAACCCGACATACTAATGTCATCCGGGTGTATCAAGCATCTTAGGTCAACAATCTCAATTTCCCACTATTGTCATCCAGATACTCCACATCTTAAAGCAACACTCGGATATTTCATCGGTTCACCTTACAATCTCTCCTCGAAATAAAATTGGTCTAACGAACTTATAGTTCTAATCCAACCAATAATTCTTACTCAAGATGGTCAGCTTAATGCCTTTATCACACTTAACTATCACTTCAACGTGACATTGCTATAGACATCAACCTTCTCTTAGATTACTAGCTTAAAAACTTTCTCACTACCCCATCGGTCGTCCTATCAAGGTAGTTCAAGTATACACATGTAGCATGTAGATTCACCATGACACTGGCCATGTGCCATTATGAACGTACCGTACACGATCATCCTTACGACCCTCGACAAGTTTTCCGTTCCTAGAGACTCGATCAATCCTCAAAATATCTCATCTTAAGGTACCTAATATGCAACTTCTCTTACAATCACTTATAAGAACTCTAGTTTGAGTCTAGGTATCCAAAGATAATACCTAATTCTCTCAAACTTAAGCTCTGATACCAACTTGTAACACCCTTAATTCTGAAGATAGCAACTTAATAAATTTTTTCTAAATACATCAATAATTGATTCGTCTACAAGCATAATTTAAGAATTAACCTCAATACATACATTCATTCTATACATACAATCTATGACAAGGACGGGTGCTATTAAACCCAACAAACAGTTACTAACTCCAACCTGCGAAAGACTTCACCAACTACTTACTCTTGTGAAAGGCTAGGGCTCAACTCTTCGTGAGGCTACTAGAATCCGAACCCCAAACTGGAACCTGATGCACATGCCGACAAATAAAAAGGTTAGGCTTAACGCCTAGTGAGCTCAAGAGTTTTAACATGAATGAATAAATCTTTAGAAGACAGGAAATCAGTTTTAAAGCAAGATCCTTCGAATATATTATACTTCAAAATGGAAACGACACATTTCCCCATAATATACACTTTTAAAGACAATGCTTCCCAAACATGCATTTCTTATAAAACGATGCAACCCGCAACTCACCCAAAACGGGGTCATAGTTCGATACTCAAATGTAAACAATACGCCATATACCAAAACACCCAAAACGGGGGTGGGGCATAATAATCGACCCTTAAATAACGGAGGACAATTCATAAAGATATGGTGCGTCATGGAAAACCCGCAACTCGAAATAATACCCACACGACCATAAAATAGAATGAACTCGAAATATTAAAACGTGGACAATTAAATATCCAAATACGATGGGCCGACGACGGGGGCTTCCCGTATCCGTTGAGAGTGGAGGAACACAAAAGTATGCCACTCATACAACGTTAATCGTATGACACTTCACGACACACAAGCCCAAGTGTCCCTACGACTCCCTCCAAGCTACACCAAAGAGTCAACTGACCTTAGCGATACATTAACGAAAATACCGCTCCAAGGCCCGGCCTAAGGGGAATACAACCAAGGCATTGCCCCACCCGGCGGAGGTCCAAAACGCCCATCCAATGGCTACTCCATGCCATGATAGCACCACCCGGACTTAGTCCTCTTAGTGTACTCCTTTAACGTACAAGGTCATAAAACATGTGTCCCGGAGTCCAACCCCGTACCACCCAAATGACCATCAAACAAGACTGACTCATGTGCCTATGAATCCAATGCAACACAGTCTAAAATTACCCGACTATACCTGAGTGACAACAATACTCGAGTCTGTAATTATAAATATGCAATAAAATGCATTAATACGTAAACCATGAAATGGGACTCTACATCGAGCCATTAAACTCGGACAAATATCCTCAAACCCCTTTTTAAGCCAATACCGAGCTAGGATGCTCAAAATCCATTTGACCAACAATTACCGGTTCCCCAAATAATGAAATGTCTTTAAACAACGTTTATGAGGACACATATCTCAAAGACGAGATTAACCCAAAACTCCACACGAGATGGGACTAATGATTTTCCAAAGGGTTTATGAATGCAAATACACCAAAATGCATATAACATGAAATAGACTCCATTTGTACAAAATCATCAAATATGCATGAATCATGAAATAGATCTTACTTGTACAAAGTCACCAAGAATACGTAAATCATGCTATTTAGTTGCTAAAATGTTTAAACCCAATATAAGCATTTTAAGAGGTTAACACAACCCAAGTTTACCAAATATGAAGACTTATCAAAATAATCATACTTTGACGAATAACCAAGTAAATCATATTTTACTTCAAAATACCCAAAACTTATCAGCAGTTAACCATTTCATGTAAAACACTTTAAAATAAACATTTTGGCATGTACACCGTTTTCACAAATCAACTTGAACTCACCTTGCTAGATTTAGGCTAAATCTAGATTTTACCCACTTAGAGCTTTCCTTGAAGAACTTGATTCTTCAAACCAAATCTTCCAAAAACCTAGATCCACAAGGTTCCAATCATAAATATACATAAACAACCACAAATAATCGATCCCCAACCTTATACATGAATACCTCAAATGCTACCGAAACCTTAACTTCCATAAATGAAGAGAATAAAAGATTACCTTAACCCAAGATTGAATCCACCAACCAAAACACTTCTAGTTCATCAAAATGGTTACAAACCTCCAATCTATGAAAGGGAGAACAAAGGGTGGATGAAACCCTAGAAAACTTTGGGGAAGAAGATGAATAGGGAAAGATGAGAAGCTTACCATCACAAAATACTCTAGTATACTCCAATGGACTTCCAATATATTGCTAGATCCTTGAAAATATCTCAAAAACGAAACCGTAGCAACTTGAATCATCAAAATCGGAGTTGTGGAGCAAAAGTTATGAAGGAATGAAGATTTGGGTGAAATGGGCGGAAATCAGGTTTTAAGCCCGAGCTGAGGCCTCTGCCTGATGCGCACGACCCGTGCGCGGTTTGTGTGTGAAGTTTTGGTCATAACTTCTTCGTTATAGCTCCGTTTTCGCTCCGGAAAGAACCGTTGGACTCGTAATTGAATCCTTTATCCATCAAGACTATAAAATCTAGGATTCAAGTCCAAAATCAAATATCTTATTTTTCCTTAATATATCGGTTTCTGTATTAACTTGCATTGATACCATTCGAAAATCGGGGTGTTACACTCACCAAAGTGGAACCCATCGATCTTTCACGGCCTGAAGTCTTCCAAAATTTCCTCGAAGTGGAACCCATCGATCTTTCGTGGTCTAGAGGAGAGTTGTCCGATTTGAGGTCTGCTTTCAGAATTCAACCTTTCTTTCACCCTTTAGACTTTATCACTTTAGTTTGGACTTGGACTTCATCCGATTTGAGTTTAGACGTACTTTGTCACTTTAGCCTCTAAACCTTATTGGACTGGACAAGAAAGTGTTGGGGGGTGGGGGTGGGGGGGGGGGGGGGGGGGGCGAGGTGGTCAATTTTTTTTTTTTATAAACTTGGAAGCCTCCATATTACTCCTTGTAATTTGAAAAAGGCGCAGGGCGACAAGGGCCTTGACCCCTAATAGCTTTATATAGGGCCTTAGTCACTGGTTTTGAGAAAATGATAATGTTTTTTTTATTACAAATTTGTTTAATTTAATTTAGATTTAATAGTGATGTAATTTTTTTAGATTTAATGATGTAATGTTTTTTATAAACTAATAATTAAGTATTCAGTTAGAATTCAATTATGATCCTAATTATATTTTAGATTATTTATATTTAAAATGAAATGTTTATCCTATATTTGATTATGTTTATCAGTTAGTTTGTAGTCTTGAATTTTAAGTAATATATATCAACAAACAATATTTTATACATAAAAATTTGTTTTTAAGAGTTTTTTCTTAAATGATCCTCAAAAGTAAAGCAAAGAACATCTCCATATAGTAGACATAGTCATAACCTATATGAGTTTAAATAATCTCTAATCTTATCTTAATTACGAACATTAATTATTTTATGATGATGATAATGACATAGTTTAGACAAGACATAATCCAATCGAATGCAATAAATTAAGAAAACCATCATGAATATTATATACATACATGCTCAATTTGACAACTTGGCCCGTCACCCCGTCCCTCTCTTTTCATATTTATATATTGCACTTTTGGTTTTTTATATGGTAGCAATCGATATTTCTTAATAAACATATTATTTTCGTCTTAAAATATGTTTTAATTTACATTAAAAATTAATAATATATAATTTTTTTATTAAAAAATAGATGTAAACACTTATCAACAAACGTCGCCCTTACACTTGATGATGTATACTTACGTGTAGACAACATTTGTATCGTATATTCTAAATAAGTCATTAGATACTCATCTGAAACTACTTTCACAGGCATATATATACATGTGTGAATAACCCATGGCAATATCCAAAAAATACATATGTAATGTATTTATATGTGAATATATTCATAGTCATTTATGAATATTACTTATATTTAGCCATTAACAGTCATTAATACATACATGTGAATATACTCAAGATTATTCATGTAATATATACTCATATGTGTTTAAATTTACATTGCATAGTTATTTATGTGTAAACAAGCCACAAAGATTCACTTTAAGATCATATTCACATATGAATACAACTAGAAAAACATTATTTTTTGAAAACCCAATTGATCATGATTTTGAAAACTTGGTTTTAAATTTTTTTTATAGATAAGTGTCAAATTAAAGATAATAAAATGATATTTTTTGATATAATTTATTTATCAAAGTGATTAATTATATTTATGATAATTTAAATTTTACAAAACAAAGTAAATCTACTTTTATTGAAAAGAAAAAAAAGCAATGGGAATTAAACTCTTCATATATATTAGGACTAATTAAACCAATTATATATACTCTCAATCTTTTTAATTAATCCATATATTTCCATTCACTTATCCTTTTAATTATAAACATGACACTTCTAAAATCTACCATTGATTAAAATGAATGGTGGGTCATATTTCCATTATTATGTTTTTTGGGTTCTTTCTTAAATCCTTATATATAGGGTCATTACTGCAATGGCTTTAATTAACATTCCATTTCTAATCATGGTAGGGTAGGGTAGGGTAGGGTATGGTATGGTATTTTTCTTCGTCTTAGTTATCTATACAATTTGAAATCCCTTAAATCTTCTCATTCACCCTCTTTTTTTATTGTGTCTTCAAATTTATCTCTTTTCTTTCGATCTGCGTCATTGAGTTGATAAATGAAGAATGAAGAACTAGGATAACGAAAAACACGGATATCACAATTGGAGTATTAAATTGCTTTTCTTGGAACTAATTGTTGGTTCAAAGAAATTGTAGAAAGAACCCTAGATGTTCTTTGTTTTGGTTATCATTGATGATGAAAAACATGTAAGAGGAGTTTGTGCAGTGAATTTGAGGTTTAGCAACTGTGAGTATTTGATTGTTTTTCTTGAGAACTTGTTGGTTTGCAGAAATAACAAAAAAAGCCCTAGATTGTTTTGGTTACTCTTACTGTTGATCATGAAGAATGTTGATATTGTTATGTGTTATTGTATAATAGGTTGACACCAAAGCATTGTTTCACAATGTTGAACTAACTCATCAGTAAACACTGAAGAAATTTTTTCAAATTTGAAACGAAACTCCCCTGATGTAAACAACATAGTACTGCTAATGCAAACAATTAATGTAGTGTCATGTGGTTTAACATAATTGTTGTTTCACACTATGAAGTGACATAGTGCCAATAGTGTGAATATACTATGAAACAAAGAGACTTCACCGACGGAAAATCCGTCAGTAAAAGCCATCATCGACAGATCTCATCGCCGAAGAAAGGGTGGCCGGTGATTGTGATTACCGGTGGATTACCATCGGATTTTCAATCACCGGCGGAAAAATCAATCGGTAATCCGTCGGTGATGGTCAATCCATTGATAATCCGCCACAAATCCGTTGGTAACAATCAACAGATACAAACCACAAGGGTTGTGGTGTGGTGGTAAGGCTTGGGGCATTCATAGCGTGTAACCCGAGTTCGAGCCTCACCCACAGCGTTTGTGGCCACTGAGGATTAACTCAGGGCTACATGCTTTAGTAGTTGGGCTCTCGGGCCCTAATTGCCAAGTGAATAGTCCGGGCCAAAGGCCTGGGATACACTTTACAAAAAAAACAATCAACAGATACATCCATTGGTGAAGCCCCTTTGTTTTGTAGTGAAAACAACACATAAGTTAAATCATTTTTAATGTTCCATGTGAAAATTGCAATGACTAAAAGGTCTTAAAAACACAAAATGATATGGGCATCGTTTAATTTTTTTATATTAATTGAAACATTTTAGATTAAAAAATGTGATGTTCTATTTTAGTTTAAAAAAGGGAAAAGTTAAAAAAACCCTAATAAACCATCATATTTTGAATGATTAAGTCTTTAAACTATTTTTTTGAATAGAAAATTATTAAACTTTCTTATTTTGATGATTAAAATTCCTAAACTATTTTTTTGAATGAAAAAACCATTAAACCTTTTAATTTTGAATGATTCTAAACATTTTTTTTGAATAAATAAACCATCGAACTTATAAAAATTGGTTACCATTTTTTAAAGGAACCTGTAACTGACTATGAAGGTTGTTGGGTCATTGACCAACATCTACCTAAATCGAAACGTGGTGCTGGCTGCTACGCTATAAGGAAATAAAGTTGCGCCTTCTCCATCAGCAATTGCTTTTGGCGTAGTGGTAAGCGCTTGATCCTAACATGTGGTATCAGAGCAGGTCACAGGTTCGAATCCCATGGAGTGCATTTAAATGCCAAAGGCATGCTGTGCAACCATTGACTTCTAACGAAGATCTTGTTAGTGCTGACATATGCGCGGGGGGGGGGGGGGGGGGGTTGTTTGGTCATTGACCAACATCTACCTAAATCGAAACGTGGCGCTGGCTGCTACGCTATAAGGAAATAAAGTTGCGCCTTCTCCATCAGCAATTGCTTTTGGCGTAGTGGTAAGTGTTTGATCCTAACAAAAGTTTTAAAGTAAAAATAAATCTAAATCAATTTTACCGTTCTCAAACTATACGCCATTAAAACCCTCACAGACAATCGTATCACTCCGCCTCACCACTCCCCGTTGCCCTAACGTTGTCCGTTCTACATATCGCCTAACACGCCGTTCCCCTGTCATCAATCTCTCTCTTTGATCTATTTTTTATCCATCAAAAGAGGAAGAATCAAAAGATAATCGGTTGCAAGTAGTTTTTTAGAAGTTCGATGATTTAATTTATTGAAATAAATGTTCAGGGACTTAATCATTCAAAATGAGAAAATTTAATGATTTTTTTTATTCAAAATGAGAAAATTTAATGGTTTTTCATTCAAAAAAATAGTTCAGGACTTAATAATTTAAAAAGAGAAAGTTTAATGGTTTTTCATTCAAAAAATTAGTTTAGGGACTTATCCATTGAAAATATAATAGTTTCTTGTGTTTTTATGAACTTTTCCTTTTAAAAAACAAACACTTATTATATTTATAGAATATCAAGGAGAGAAATAAAGAGACTTCGCAGTTTTAACAAGTTTTGTAAAATGAAATTGTTTCAAATTAAGTTCCGAATTAGTGGATGCTGCCAAAGGGAGTGGCAATGCCATACACAAAAGGGAAGAGACTCAATAGAATGGCGAAGGCAAATAGAGTTTTTGCACATTTTCGTTAAATCCCATTTTTATCCTTTAAGATTTCTTTTAGATTTGATATCGGAAAGGATTTTTCCGATTTATTACAAAATTGCCACCTTACTCTTGGATGATTGAGACAGATTCACAATTTTAGGTATTTCACTGGTTCTCATATGATTATCCCATATACATATACATGGATGTTTGAATGAGAACTTGGGCAATTTCAAGAATACGATGAACACCCACCAATATAAACAAAAACACAATAAAGAAGGTGATATTTTTGATTATGCATAAATTAGTGCCTTCTTAACTAGCGAAGTCTAATAGGAGTTTGAGGGGTACTATGGAAAAAGCAATTATCTAATCACATTTAGATGAGGGCGAAAACGAGAGAATGAAATCATTTCCATGATTATCCCCTTCATCTTGAATTGCCGTTTTCATCCCAAAAGCATTATCTCAGAGCACGACGAACCCAAAGGAGTAGAAGATGACTCAAACGACATACACCAGAAGTTAGAAAACAAGACCGATTGAAAACATTTTGGGAATCAAGCATGAACACAAAAGGTGTTACAACGGTGAAATGACAACTTTTCTTTCCATGCAAACTTTGAAATAATTAGTAGTATCCAAAGCTTTCATTCGTTTCTAATTTTTGTCAATGTTCCATTAGATCTTTTTGTATTGATTTTATAAAAATTCAGGGTTCTAATGTAATTTCAACACGTGATTGCAAGGTACTTCAATAATATTTATTCGTTTTTGGATTGATTTGAATCATATGTGATTGCAAGCAATTTCAATTTGTATATTTTATTTTGTATCGGTCACATGTGATTCAATATATATGACAATTTTTATGTGTTATTTGTGTAGCAACTAATGTGAGTCAAAGCAGAGTTCATAGTGCTCAACTTAATTGTGTAATAATTTTACGAATCACATGTGATGATGTGATGCAAGAAATTTCAATGGTTATGTGTTATATTGTATTAAATCACATGTAATAGGATATAATGGTAAAAAACCAAAATATGTTATTATTATCATATGTGGATAAGGACGTTGCTTTTGATTCAATTATTGATAACTCTTTTAGATGGATGTTGTATAGGCATAAGGCGAGCCTAAAAGATGTGTCTATGTGGAAAACTTCTCCTCTTTGTTGTTTTAAGCCTTTGTAATTCCTTTCGTTAGCCTCTGGCTTGCTTTTAATGAATTGCCGTTTCCAAAAAAAAACCCTATTCATAGTAAGCTTGTACCGAGTTACTTCTTCAACAACCTTAATAATTTCATCCTCTCCCGAAAGTGATTTCCAAAAAGACATCGGTTAAATATGTTCCTGCCATATGTTATACACACCAGCCGTAAACACAAGTCATCTTCTCGTCATCTCCGTATCTTTTATGAAAGCTCGTATATTTTCTGCTTGTCCAATATGATTACAATGTATGGAATTTATACTAATCCTATCGTTATATTTGGTAATTATCAACAATAAATACAATATCAATCAATGGTCAACCATAAATACAATATCAATCAATCGTCAAATTATCTTCCCTAATTGTAGGGATGATGAGGAGATAATTGGAGGAGATATCGGTTAATACACCCCCGCAGTCGAAACAGTAGGAGGACGAATGTTGAGACTGTTCCTGAAATCTGTAAATAGCACGAGAGGTAGACCCTTAGTGAAGATATCTACAACTTGATAGCGAGAGGGAATATGAGAGACACGGACTTGACCACGTGTTACGTGTTCCCGAACAAAGTGAATATCGAGCTCGATGTGCTTAGTTCGTTGATGTTGAATCGGGTTGCACGACAAATATACGGCGCTTACATTGTCACAGTAGACTAAGGTAGCTATGGATGTTGGAACGTGAAGTTCCAGAAGTAGATTTCGGATTCAACACGTCTCCGAGACGACATTCGCTACTCCTCGGTATTCAGCCTCGGCACTGGAGCGGGAGATGGTTGGTTGTCTTTTGGAGGACCAAGAGAGAAGGTTGTCACCCAAGCAGACACAATACCCCGAGGTGGAGCACCGTGTGTCTGGGCATCCCGCCCAATCGGCATCGGTGTATGCAATGAGTTTGTGCCCCGGTGACTTCGTGAGATGCAACCCGTAATCGAGCGTACCCTTAATGTAGCGTAGGATCCTTTTGAGGGCGTTGAAGTGAGATGTTCGAGGAGCATGCATGTGCATGCAAATTTGTTGAAATGCGTAGCTGATATCCGGCCGAGTGAATGTCAAGTATTGAAGAGCCCCGACAAGTTGACGATATTGGGCACCCCCATCGGTTAGAAGATCCCCATCGGCGCTGCTTAGTTTAGCCTTCGTGTCGACAGGTGTGGCTGAGGAGTGACACAAAGACATACCCGCCCTGTCCAGAATTTCTTTGGCGTACTGCTGGTGTGAGAGAAAAAGAGAGCCGTTTTCTCGGGTTACCGAGATGCCTAGAAAGTAGCTGAGGGGCCCGAGGTCTTTCATGGCAAATTCCTTTGCCAGTAGCGCCATGAAGTCGTGACGGAGAGTCGATGAGGAGGTGATTAGGAGTATATCATCAACATATAAGAGCAGAAAGGCCGTGTGATTGCCGTTTTTGTAAACAAACAACGAGTGGTCACATTTGCTGTGCTTGAACCCCAAGGTGAACACATACTCGGCAAAACGTTGGTACCATGCCCGCGGTGCCTGTTTTAGGCCGTAGAGAGACTTTTTGAGAAGGCAAACATGGTTCGGGAGGTGGTGATCACGAAAGCCGGGAGGCTGATGCATGTAGACTGTTTCGTGAAGATGACCGTGTAAAAAGGCGTTGGATAGGACTGTTCTGATTGTTGCCGGTTTGACCACGGGGCTAAATGTTTCTCCACAGTCAATGCCTTCTTTTTGAGACCTGCCATCACACACCAGACGAGCTTCGTATCGCTCTAAAGACCCGTCAGACTTAGTTTTATGACGAAAAATCCACATACTACGCACTATGTTCATGTCATGAGTCCTCGGGACTAACTCCCACGTGTTATTATCGATAAGAGCCCGGAATTCGTCTGTCATAGCTTTGTTCCAATCCGGGTTTTTAAGAACGTCAAGGGGGTTTCGAGGAAGAGGAGATATCGAGGTAGAGGTGTGAAGGTTAAGTGGTTGACGGGGTTTAGAGATGCCCGACATGCTACGGGTGTGAATAGTGTGAGTAGAGGAGGCTGGTGGTGTTGGTGAGGCAGGTACCGAAGTGGTCGCTGCTGGGGGAAGTGGTTGTGCGACTGACAGAGGAGGTGGGGGTGGTCTAGATCGACGGGAGTAGGTTTGCAACGGAGATGGCGGAGGGGTGGCAGAGGCAGTTGGAGTAGGAGGGGCGGCGGTGGATGCCGAAGGTGTGAAGCCAGACCAAAGGAGGGGGTGTGGGTCCGACGAGAGTGGAGTAGGGGCTGTTTTAGGTGGGGATGAGGATTGAGAAAACGGAAAAATTGTTTCATCAAAGACCACGTGACGGGAAAGAATTATGGTTTTGGAGGTGATGTCGTATCACTTATATCCTCGGTGGTGAGAAGGGTGATCAAGGAAGACACAAGGCTGGGAGCGTTTTTGTAGTTTGTGAATGGAGAGTGAGGGAGTGAGGGGATAGCGGAGACAACCAAACGTTCTAAGATGAGTATATGTGGGTTGTAGATTGTAGAGGAGATGGGTGGGGGTGAGATTGGCAAGTATTTTGGTGGGAAGAATATTTAGTAGATATGTGGCATGTTGTAAAGCATGATGCCAAAGGTGCATGGGAACGTTGGCGTGAGCTAGGAGGGTTCGGAGAATGTTGTTTATGGATCGGATCTTACGCTCGGCTTTGCCATTTTGGGGTGAGGTGTAGGGACAAGAGAACCGGAATTGAGTGCCGGTTTGAGAGCATAAGTTGTGGAATTGGTGATTGTCAAATTCGCGTCCATTATCGCATTGTATGGTTTTGATGGTATAATGGAATTGTGTTTTTATCATAGAAAAGAAATGGAGGAAGGTAGAAAAGACGTGGGACTTGTTGGCTAAGGGATATGTCCAAAGATAATTGGTTTTGTCATCTAAAAATAAAACGTAATATCGATGACCACCTGAGCTTAATACGGGTGAAGTCCATACATCCGTGTGAATAATATCAAAAGGAAGATGAGTAAGAGAATTTGAACTAAAAAACGGAAATTTTATTTGTTTACCCAACACACAAGAATGACAAATAGTATTAGAAGACAAATGTTCAGAACTAGAAAAACATAAATTTGAACGTAAAGAAGACAAAACATCCGCGCCCGGGTGACCACGACGATGATGCCATAAGTCTCTTGTTATTGCAGCAAAGGTAGAAGGGTGTGTGACGTGGGAAGACGACTTTAGCTTGAACGGGTAGAGATTGCCGGTACTATTGCAACGGAGTATGGGAGTCCGCGTCTGGTAATCCTTCACAGTAAGACCAAACGGGTCAAATTCTACGGAAACATTGTTGTCAATAGTAAAACGACGAATAGATAACAAAATTTTGATAACTTTAGGAGTGTGAAGGACATTTTTGAGAAGTAAGGGAGGAAAAGGGGAAGGAAGGGTTTGATGGCCAATACCTCGGATTGGAATGGTTGAGCCATTACCGACAATTACATTCCGAAAAGGACCATTATTGACATAAGACGTGAAGTTACCTGAGTTGTGGGTCATGTGGGAAGTGGCTCCGGTGTCGGCGTACCATGTCTGATCGGGTGGATGTAACGCCATGGTGTGGAAGGCTTGTTCGAGGTTCGTGGGTGTGTAACTTGCCTCGGAGGCCGCAAAAGCCTGTTGTGGACGATTGCCCAGAATTCCAGCAGAGGGAGAAGGGGGTGGGCGGAGGTTGGACTGCTGGGTCGGGTGTGGACAGGGTGGATATGCCCATTGAGTGTAATTTGGGTAAGCCCAAGGAGGCGGAGTAGAAGCCCATGACTGGTACGTAGGGGTTCCCCGACCATATGTCGGTTGTGGTGTGTTGTTGTTGCCGTGTCCTCGTCCGCCGAAGGAGCGACCACGACCACGTCCGCCACTGCGTCCATGTCCACATCCACGTGGACTTCCAGATGGCTGGTGATTATAGCGTGTCCCGTTGTCAAAGGACTGCTGAGGAGCCGGAGAGGAGGCTGTCAGGGCGGTGGCAGCGGTGGCGGCGGCTTGATGAGCCTTGCGGGATTCCTCCATAACGAGCTTGGATCAGACTTCGTAGAAATCCGGTAATGGATTTGTTTGCTGAATGAGCATGGCGACTCCCTCGTAGCTGTCATTGAGGCCCGCGATCAACTGGAGTACAAGACGCTGGTTGTTGACGGGATTGCCCACGTTTGCGAGTTGATCGACGATCATCTTCATTGCTTGGCAGTAAGAGGAGACATTGGGATGCTGATCAAGATGAGACGAGTGGATACGAACTTGCTGTCAAGATAGATAGCCCTGGTATTGCGGTTGTCTTGAAAAATGTTTTCAAGCGCAGTCCAGGCTTGGGAGGCCATGGTGTTCGGCTTTAGAATAGTGTGAAGAAGATCGTTAGAAATGGTACTGTAGATCCATTGAAGAACAATGGCATCCAGATGTGACCATGCTTCAAACTCGGATGCGACTTTAGTTTTCTCGGCTTCGGTGGCGGTAGAGGAAGACGGGGTTGAAGGGGGAGGTTGGGCTGAAGATTCAATGTGATTGGCCACCTGAAATGCCCGATAGTGAATTCGGAAGAGTTCCGCCCAGGAAGAGTACTGTCCGTTCTCCATCTCTAGGGTGAAGGGGATGAAGTTTCTGATATTTGTAACAGTAATGGCGGGGTGGGTTTTGGGATCCATTGTTGAAGAGGGATGGAAGGCGATGAAGGAGAGAGGAAGACGATGAAGAGGAGAGAAAGGTGGGATACGGCTAGGATAATTTCCGCTCTGATACCATGAAAGCTCGTATATTTTCTGCTTGTCCAATATGATTACAATGTATGGAATTTATACTAATCCTATCGTTATCTTTGGTAATTATCAACAATAAATACAATATCAATCAATGGTCAACCATAAATACAATATCAATCAATTGTCAAATTATCTTCCCTAATTGTAGGGATGATGAGGAGATAATTGGAGGAGATATCGGTTAATATTTTACTACAATAAAATTGGATTTATAGGACGTCAAAAGTTTCTAAGCGTCCAAACAGACCGCTTTATAAGACTTTAATTTATATATAGAACCATAAAAATAAAGCGTCCTATCTAAAGGCGTTGTAATAATTTAGAGGACTTTTTATTAAAAGGCGTTGTAATAATTTATATCTAAAGGCGTTGTAATAAAAAGCGTCCTATAATTTTATTACAACGCTTTTAGATATGACGTTTTTTTTGTCATATAAATTAAGTCTTATAAAACAGTCTATTAAGACATTTAGAAATTGGTGGCGTTCTATAGACCTAATTTTGTTGTAGTAGTGAGACTTAATTGTTAGGAAAGATATATAAAACAACTCCTAACAACACCTACTGTTGCGATTAATTTGAATCTTGCAATTTGAAGATGTAAATCAAAATTCAAACAAAATCAAAGACAATCCATCTGCATATTATCATCACAAACACCATCGAATTGCATAAATTGATAAACCGATAACATCGAGTTGGATTATCCACTTAATTAATTCTAGAGTTCATCCCTGATGGATGATGTTTTAGGGTTTGTATCAGAGTTCTTGATAGGGTAAGAAGCCTCCATTGCTATGCCACAGAGCCCTGTCTTCTCAGGAACTCCTCGTTGCATTCGTATGTACCCATTCTCTCCCCAATCGGCTCCCCACGAGTTCTTCACGATCCAGTACTTGGTTCCATCGTCACTCGTATCATATCCGACCACTGCTACCCCATGGTTCAATTCCGTCCCACACTTTCCGGTAAAAACTCCCTGATGATCGACATTTTGAATCATTGAACTTAGTTTTTCATAGAAAACTAACCATCCTTCTTGTTGAAAAATCAAGGGCTTGTAAGAATCTAAATAATCGTTCATTTTCTTGAGAATAATTGTCTGTTTTCAGGGACGGACCTAGAAATTTTATCATACGGTGGCACCATATAGTATATAATATAGACAAAAAATAATTACAAAAAACACGGTTTTCATCGACGTGTCTTCATCTTTTTATTGATGTTCAGTATTGCCTAATGTGTTTTTAGTCTACTTCCACCATTTTGAGAAATTTTTAAATCTTTTTTTGCTTGATTTCAAGGGATTTTAAAGTTTTTTTAATCGATTTCAAGGGTTTTTTTTCCGGTTTTTTTGTTGTTGATTTCGAGGTACGTTTGCACCTTCTTGAAGTTTCTAAAATAATACGGTAGCACCTTCCAAAACGATACAGTTGCACCTTTCACGAAACTAAATTTTTTTACTTTTCGCGGGAGAAATAATACGGTGGCTCATGCTACCGTGGCCACCATACCAGGTCCGTCCATATATGTTTTGCTACTAAAGTCAAGTAGTATGGTTTGAAAATTCTGTGTAACCTGAATCTGTTGCATATTATGTAAGTTTTCTGTGACCTGTTAGAGCATCTCCAACACAGATTCTTCAAAAAGTCAAACTCTTTAGAAAAAATTAACTTTATCTCTTCTCACAATTAATTTAATTATTAAAATATTCAATACACTTTATAAAATATTGTTTTTCTATCTCCTAAACATTTAATTTTAAGCAATTTCAAATTTTCAATGGTAAAATGCTTGGACGGATCTAATGTGGTGGTCACGGTGGCACATGCCACCGTATTATTTCTCCACCGAAGGGTAAAAAAATTTAGGTTCGTGAAGGGTGCAACCGTATTGTTCTGGAAGGTGCTACCGTATTATTTTGGAACCTTCAAGAAGGTGCAACTGTACCTCGTAATTAACCAAAAAAACTTTTGAAATCAACCAAAAACCGAAGAAAACTCTTGAAGCCAACAAAAAAAACCTAAAAAAATCCTCGAAATCAATAAAAAAAACTTAAAAATTCCTCGAAATTAAGCAAAAAGCTTTAAAAATCCCTCGAAATGGTGGAATTATGCTAAAAACACACGAGACAATATTGAACGTCGGAAAAAGATGAAGACACGTCGATAAAGCCGTGATTTTTGTAATTACCTTTTGTCTATATCATATGGTGTCACCGTATGAAAAAATTTCTGGGTCCGTCCCTGGTAAAATGGATAAAAAATTATTCATCTCTCTCATACTTTATCCATTTTAGAGAAGGTTTTGCAGAATCTGTTGTAGTAAAAATCACCAAAATCTTTCGATACTCACTAATATAGTTTTACTTTACCTTCGAGTAGAACTGGAAATCAGAACCTCCAGCATCAATGGCAACAGATATCGGCTGATTTGCAACTGCTTTCATTAGAGCATCCTCATCGTTAACAGGCACATCTTCATGTCCATCGATCGATACCGTTGGCGTTGGAACACCCTCCTGCAATTCATACAAACACCATTAATCTGTAGTAAATTGTAAATAAATAGATACACGATGCTGGTTTACTGGCATTCTTGCGAAGAATCGAGGGTCTTTGAAAAGAAAGTTTGAGCTGATCCATGGTGGTATTGGGAAGAATTGAAAAGGTGGTACCTTTACAGTTTTGCAATTTCCAGCTGCAGCTGTGTAAGGGTAGTTGTCTTCTGTAGTTAGACCTCCATTTTTCTTGATGAAATCGAATGCGAGGTCCATTAACCCTCCATCACATCCTTCGTTTTTGCCAGTGTCACAGTCGACAAGTTCTTGTTCCGATAGGGATACTAGTTTCTTGGTTTTGATCTGGTTTATACCTTCGACTGCAACCACCGTTGAAAACGCCCAGCAACTTCCTGTATTATTAGAAAAGGAAAACCACTGTAACGACAACGATAGTAATTGTGGAGGCAAAAGCGTCATCTAATTAGTGGCCCGACGAGGCCAAAGAGGGAGAGGATGTTGGAATTCAAATCAGCTCACTACAACAAATTAAATTAGATTTATAGGACGCCAAAAATTTCTAAACATTCTAACATATAGCATCAAAAAATAAAACGTCATATATAAAAGTGTTGTAATAAGTTTATACGACGTTTTTGGTCGTCGCAATAAGTTTTTTACAACATTTTTATTAAAAAAACGTTGTATTAGCTATTTTATAGGACACTTGTAAAAGATGAGTTTATAGAACACTTTTAAAAAATGTCCTATAAAATAGCTAATGCGACGTTTTTTTATATTAAAAGTCTAGCTACTAAAAAATTTGTTAAAACGCCCAAAAGTATCCTATAAACTTATTGCAACGTCATTATATTGGACACTTTATTTTTTGGTCATATGGATTAAGTCTAGTAAGACAGTATATTAGGACGTTTAGAAATTGGTGACGTCTTATAAACCCAATTTTGTTATAGTGGCTACTGAGTGATAGATTCAGAATTTTTGGTAAGGGGTCGGAATTTGAATAACGTAACAATTTTTTCGGGGGTGGGAATTTAAATAGCATGAGATCAAAATTTTGATATGAGACTACGTTTTGGTAATTTTCTAAGGAATCAAAACACTATCAAATGTTGAGAGTGACCTTAACATTTTTATCCCTTTGTTTGAATGGCGTGTTGGAGTCTCATCTCGCAAGACACGTACCATCAAATTTTTATCTATATAGGAACTTTCCCTTTCCAATTAAGGGCTCTTTTTTGAGAGCGATTTAAAACCCTAATTAATGAGGAAACCATAGAGAAAAGGTGTTATTACCACACTGGCCTTGATTCTTGACAGGGGTTACAGCGTTTTCCTTTCTCCAATCAACAGAGGCAGGGACATTATCGTCTTTACCATACATGAAACCCTCGTTGCCGATGTGGTCTCCTTGGAGCGTCCGGTGATGGCTAATCTTCGAGCCAGCGTACATGCTCTTAAACTCATAATTAGTCATGTCAGCAAACCGGTTCAACTTCAACTTGTATGTCTTGTTCATCCTGTTTGTGTTGTGAACATGTTGCAAGTTGGACTTGAACACATTGAACCGCCTACGTAATTTCTCCTGATCGCTTGCAGCCGCCACGCGGTGGTGGCTCCTCCACCTCTCATACAACTCCCACAGACTCTCCTCCGTTTCAAGTTCTTTCTCATGGTAATCAAAGCTCTGCACAAACCCTAAAACCAACACCAAAGTAAGCGAAAGTAAAACGAACTTGTTGATTTCCATTAATTTCTTGCTGATTTTCTTGGAATATTTCGTCTTTGAAGACGATTAAAGATGGGAGTTTGGTGATCGTTTTTATGTAAAGAAAATTATTCGGTTCATCAAAGATTGCAAGTGAGATAATATAACTAGAGATTGAGTGAACAAGATAATGTTAAGTTTTATGGAAGGGTGAGGATGATGTGAACGTGGGCATGTAATGCATGTTGTTGGGATGTAAATGGGGGAAAAGATGACGGTTTTTATGGGATATTTTGCAAAGCTTTTGGTTCACGATATGCATGCAATCAAAAGGGGGACTTTAAAGTTCCCATTTTAAGCCCATTTTACGGTTGTTTAAAGCCAATTTATTTGTTGTATGACATTGCAGATACCAACGAAAAACTTTTTAAAACATACATACGAAAAATCTTCTGAAAATAAAGATCTGAAAAATGTTATGTATATATTGTACTGAATGTTTGCACAAGGCATAAATGCAACATAGACATAGTACAAGGCGTAAATGTAACATTTTATTTTATAATCACTTTAATGATATTGATTTTGATTGAAAACTAATTTGATTTTGCCATAAACCTTAATTAACCTTTTGACTTTAGATGGACGAGAATGATGTAGGCAGATGAATGAATTGTGAAAGCTTTTAGGGTTTTAATTTGAATTAGTTATTTTAGGGAGTGTTTGGGATTGCTTATTAATTTAAAACAACTTATGCTTATTTTAAAAAGTGTTTATCAACTTATGCGGTGTCAAACCGGAGTTTTTAAAAAAGTGTTTGGATTAGCTTATTGTAGTACTAAAATGTAATAAGCTAATAAGTTGTTATTTAAAGGTGTTTGAGATTGCTTATACATATAAAATAACAAAAAAAGTGATAAACACTTTTCAAATAAGTTGATAAGTTAAAATCAAATAACTTATCAAAAAGTGCTTTTCAGCGGTTTGACACCGCTATAAACCATTTTAATTTTCCTCATCCAAAGACTCAAAAGTGCTTATCTCCGGTGCCAAATCGCAATAAGCTAAAAAACACCTCAAATAAGCAATCCCAAACACCCCCTTATTAGTACAAATACCAATCTTGTCACATCTTCTTGATTTTTATTCTACCGATATGATGCATTTTTGTCTCATTCGATCATTCTTGTATCCCAGTAATGTGGTGCCAAACGTGTGACGACAATTTTCACCAAACACATCCTTATTAAATAGAGGGGAAGTTCATCCATATACACATGTTTAATGATCTATAACATGAATTTCTCGATTGCTTCAAGCTACTATAAAAAAATCTCTAGCTACTTTAATTTGAGCAAATTTCGGTACCGATGTTTGAGCCGTAAAAAAGCCTAGTTCAAGTAAAAAAAAAATCGTAACGATTCCTTGGAATTGGGCGGGATTTAGTCCTTCGGGCTTGGGCCAACTCTTAACACCAATTAATCCTGTTTTTTTTTTTAAATTTATTCCATCTTCGGATTCGTCGTGGTCATCATACGAGTAATATTTGCTAATTCCTCACGGACGATAGTGTTTGAAGTTGTATAATTACAACTAGTCCCTTTTAAAGCTGTACGTAAAACTTTTTATTTACACTACCTATATATATTATTGTCTTGCTTTTTACCACTTCTAAAAACATTATCTAACATTTCTATAAATTTTAAAATAGGTCCGTCAAATTTTAACAAACCACTTTTTACGAGTAAATTAATTGTGTAACAACAATAACTTGTATTTGAAGCAACTTTTATTTTCTAAAGCAATTATGTTGTATTGTTGTTACTAGCGTTATGAAATAAGTATTAATAATTTTTTCTTGTAAATTGTAACTACAGATAACATAACAAAACATATGATAAGTTGCACACCCTAGTATGGATGACCAAATGTTTCGAACACAATCGTTAAGTTTATGGCAATCTTCTAATGACATGTGACGCATAAACACATATGCAGTTTATAATTGACAATACAAACACCGCATGTCTAACCACAATTTAAAATTTGAATGTAGTTTGCATTTATCATTTGGCCAACAATCGATCACATTTGCACTGCTTCATGTTTTTTTTGGTAGTACTACTTATATACGGGTTTGTATCTCGGCTAGAGGGTGTTTTGTAACCATACCATGATATGTTCGCTATCCAAATGTTAGAACAATAGCCCTTCTTGTATCATCATTTTTGTTGTCCAACTCTGACAAATATCTTCATTAATTATTAACCCAATAATCTCGTTGGACCAATATGCTTGGTGGTGCAATATTTTCCACATGTCTTTTCAATGTGGAATTGCCTAGCTTGCACCATTGGAAATGGCCACATCTTATACATTGGGTTTTTTAGTCTCGTCAACCAAATCGACGCTAAAAGTATTTTGAATCGCCACTTTATAGTTGTGACTGTCAATAACTTCATAATTTGTTAGAGTGGTTCATTGGGCCAAAAAAAAGCCTAGCGTTTTGGTGTTAATTTGAGAATACTAAAACTTGGTTTATACGAAATTTCTGGAATGCAAAAATTGCAAGAGTAAATTACGAGATTATTATATTAAATAGAGAATTTACGAGATTATCAAACGAATGACAATATGAAATTATGAGAATACGAATATTCAAATTGCAAATTAAAGACAGCTGTGACTATTAGGTATTGTGAAAACACGAGAGAGACGAGAGAGAGAGTAAGAGAGAGTGTCCGTGAGAGAGATTTCTGGTGAGAGAGGGAGGGGGGGTAGTCGAGTGAAGAGATTCGGGATTTCGAAACACGAATAGCTATAATGGTACACCGCTGAACAGATGGAACTACGTCAAGAAGAATCAAAACGAGGTCTCATTTTTGTTTTATAACTTTCCGGCGAACTGGGAAGTGTCACACCTGTGGAGAACTTTTAAGCGATACTGTTTAGTCTCAGATATCTATATGGCAAATAAGAGGTTGAAGAATGGCAAAAAGTTTGGATTTGTTCGGTTCAAACTCGTAAAGAATGAATTTGAACTTGAGAGAAGATTGAGAGACATTTGGATAGGAACTTATAGGCTGTTCTTCTTAGCCAACAAAAAAAGGAAGAAGGGAGGGAGGAGGCAATCTGACAGGTGTAGGGAGGCATGTTGTAAATTCAACAAGGATCGCTGAATCAAGGAACCCAGTAGCTGCAAATTTCGCGGAGGTGGTTAGACGTAGATCGAAGGAGGATAAAGGAAAGGTGGAACAACCCCCGCAGGTTATGGGGAGATGGGATGCAAATAGGGATGAGCAAACTGGACCATTTTCCCGAACCGAACCGGTACCGTACCGATACCATATATTCGGTCCGGTATTCGGTTCCAACTATTATGAAAAATCGGTATTCGGGAATTCGGTACCGGGAATTTCCCAAAATACCGAAACCGAACCGGAAATTTTAAAAGTTAGTCTTTTAAGATTATTTGATTATGCATATCTTTTCCTAATATTATAAATCTTATCTTTTGCTAATCAAATTAAATCATCTTCTAAACAACCCAAACTTTATACATAAGTACCTATGCTTCTCCAAAAAAAATTTTATCACCGTCAAAAAATCAGCCCCTACATTCACATCAAAAAACCGACGGATTCGGGATTGATTTTGAAACACATTTGAATCATTATGAATATATTTTGGTTTGCGATTGGTTTTGATATATATTTGACACATTTTTTAATTTTCGGTCCTAAATGGTACCAGTATCGATTTTCCCGTCCCGAAACTGAAACCGTACCGGTACATACGGTTCGGTATTTGGTACCGGTTTTTAGTCCCAAATTTTTTTGGTACCAACCGGTTCGAACCGGTTCGGTCCCGATCTCATTCCTAGATGGAAACGAGAAAGCAATGGAGTATCTTCAAAGGTGTGCTGTTGGAAATGTGGGTTCAATGGATAATGTCGAAGCAATCCAGAGCCTTTCAAATCGGAAATGTTAGAAGGGTGTGGGATTAAACTTACTGGTGGAAGGAACATCTTGATTAGTTTTGATTCAAAAGAGTTGCTGGAAAACATTTTAAATCATAAGGTGCATGAGATTCATCATTGGGTGAGGGATATGAGAAAATGGTCGGTTGGCTTCCGACCCTCCGATAGACTAGTTTGGTTAAGGATTGAAGGAGTGCCCTTACATGTTTGGAAGGAGGAGATATTCATGGAAATTGATATTAAGGAGGGTGAGGTATTGAAACTGAGGAATTGTAAGTTGGAGGAAAATTCGAACCTTATGTGGGGAAAGGTTCTCATCAGTATGGGTCTAGTATCAAATATAAGCAATACTACAAGCATCAAAGTTGGTAACTTATACTATGTCATCAAAATTGAGGAGGAAGATAATGGGTTTATGAATTGTCAAGTAGACGAAGTGGACGCAAGATATTCAGGGGAAATTGAGGATGACGGAGAGGAGTCGACCATCCTGTCAGAATGGTCAGAAGGAGAGGACGACAGCGGTGAAGGGTGGATGGTAGAGGAAAACGTTGTTAATAATTTAGATCAAAAGGTTCGAGAAGGTGAACAGGAAGTAGAGAAAATAGATCGAGTAGAGGAGGATGAAGGCATCGAAAAGGTGAAGGAAAACATGGTGGAAAAGCAATCGGAGAAGGAGGAACCGGTGGCCGGAAGTAGACCTGAAGCAACAAAGTTCGGTAGGGGAGACGAAGAGTTACCTGGAATGGGAGACACAATCATTCCCCTGATTTCCAACATCCAAACAATTATTCCCGTTACCCAAGTGGGTCTAAAGGCGACAACAACTCCAGAAAAATCGAATATTTGTGGAAAGTGTATTAGGAAGAAAGAGGGAGTAGGCCAATGTTTTGGGCCGAAGGATAAGGGTAATTCTGGGCCTAATAAGAAAAATGGAGATAGATTTGGGCATACTAAATTTGGCCTAACTCTCATCTGAATTATAACTTAGAATCGACCTAATGTCGGTCAGAACGACCATTGAATAAGAGGAGTCAGATTGCAGGAGCACAGGTCGAACAACAAACTCATAAAGGCAAGGCTGCCAAGTCGACCAGAGAAAACCGTCAAAGTGAACAAAACAATATTGAAGATAAAACAAAAACTAGAAAATTAGATAACTGCGTATTTGGGAGAGGAAGAGTAAGCTTCCATTACATTAAGCAGGTGGCAAAATGTAGTAGCTAGGTTAAAGGAAATCAGAAAAGGGCAACTAGAACTGGAGGTTCTACCATGGCAGAGCACAAAAAATCGATTGGCAAAGAAGCATCAAACTCAATACAAGTAACCATTTTGAATGATCTGAAGAGCGTAAAGGCAATGGAGGGGTTAGAGGACTTCGGGAGCAAAATTGGAGTGAACCGGGAAAAGGGATCAGATAATGAAGAGGGGGGGGGGGGGGAGGCAGCGACTTGTAATTAGGCAATCTTTGGTAAGTTTCTCTAGTTTCTTATAACTTATGCATATTATTTCGCTTAATGTGAGAGGGTTAGGGTCGAGTAATAAGAGAGAGTGGTTAAAAGAGATTTGCAAAAAAGGAAATCCGATTATGATTATGATTGGTATCCAGGATACGAAATTCCAGAGATTATCTATCCCATATGTCGCAAATCTATAGGGTAGAAATGATGGGGACTTCCCTCAAGTGGTAGCCTCGGGTAGATCGGGCGGGCTGCTATTAGTTTGGAATAGGAATAATTTCCACTGTGAGTATGTGGTTGAAGACGAAAATTTTGTGGCTGTGATACGGAAGTGGGAAAAAAATAGAGGGTCTGGTTAGTTGTGTAAATGTGTATGGGCCTTGAGATAAAAAAGAAAGGGTGGAAGTTTGGGACCAATTGGATCGTCTTTGTGCAAAGGAAGAGGTAAGATGGGTTATCTTCGGATTGTGAGATCCCACATCGGCTAGGAGGGAGAACAAAGTCCTCCTTATAAGGGTGGATGGATACCTTCCTTGCATGAGGCCTTTTGTCTGTCACAGGGTGTGGTCTGGGTGCGTCCCGCGTATGCCTGTGCAGGCAGGAACAAAACCGTGAGCGGTGCCGACATGCTTATGCAGAGGGTATTCGCAAAGCGGACAATATAATGTACGGTGGACTGGGATGTTACAGAATGGTATCAGAACCAGTCACCTGGTCGATGTGTCAGCGAGGACGTTGATCCCACTTAGGTGGGTGGATTGTGAGATCCCACATCGGCTAAGAGGGAGAACAAAGTCCTCCTTATAAGGGTGGATGGATACCTTCCTTGCATGAGGCCTTTTGTCTGTCACAGGGTGCGGTCTGGGTGCGTCCCGCGTATGCCTGTGCAGGCAGGAACAAAACCGTGAGCGGTGCCTACATGCTTATGCAGAGGGTATTCGCAAAGCGGACAATATCATGTACGGTGGACTGGGATGTTACAGATAGATTCTTAATTACAAACGAATTTGGGTCTCCTTGGAAAAATTTGGGGATGAAAGCTTTGGAAAGGAAATGGTCGGATCACGTATCGTAGGTTCCGTGATAAACTTAAAAATGTAAAAATTGCTTTGAGGGGCTGGTGTAAAGAAAATTGGGGTGAGATTGATTGAGATTTGGTGGCCAAGAGGGAAGAGGTGAAAAAATGGGAGTTAGAAGCCGAGGCACAAAGACATTGCGGGGATAATGACAGAAGGCGGTGGCTAGATACACGGAAGAAATGGCTAGAGTTGGAGGAAAAAAGTGTGGCAATGACAAGACAAAATGATAAGATCAAATGGGTCAAGGATGGGGATGAGAACTCCAAATTCTTTCATACGGTTTTAAAAAGTAGAGAAAGGAAAAACAAGATTCATGGTCTAAACATTGATATGGTATGGACGGAGGAACTGGATAAGATAAAGGAATATGTGTTCGATTTTTTCAAAGACAAGTATGCTAGAAAAAGGAACCGATCTCCTAAGTTGATAGTGGAACATATGAAGAAACTTTCGGTGGAGGAAGCCATCTTCTTAGAAAGAAGGATATCGGAAGAGGAGGTATGGAGTGCGGTGAAAGAATGTGGTAGGCTGGTAGCAACAAGTCTTTGGGGCCGACCAGATTTACAATGGTACTAGACCAATACTGTTAAATTAGTGATGGATGCAACGCCTCTTTTTTTACTTTAATTCCAAAAAATCCAAATCCAATTGGTCTAAACGAATTTAGACCAATTAGACTCATTGAGCTGCTCTACAAAGTGATCTCAGAAATTTTGGCGGATAGGATGAAGATGGTAATGGGGAGGTTAATTATCAAGGAGCAAAACGAGTTTTTACGAGGTAGGTCTATCATTGACAAGGTTCTTATAGCAAATGAGACGGTGGACTTCTTGAGAAGAAATAAGAAAAGGGTTTAATTTTTAAAGTAGACTTCAAAAAGGCATACGATTCGGTGGAATGGTCCTTTCTTTTGGATGGTTTGAAAGATATAGGGTTCGGGTTAAAATGGAGAAAATGGATAGAGGCATGTCTAAAGTCGGCAAAGATTTCAGTTTTGGTTAACGGGATCCTACAAAAGAATTCCCAATGGAGAGGGGGTTAAGGCAAGGGGATCCTCTAGCCCCTTTCCTTTTTTTGGTAATTGCCGAAGGCCTCCATATCATGATGAAGGAAGCCGTGGAAAAAGGGATGTTCAAGGCATAAATTGGTAAGGACGAGATAATGATATCTCATCTTCAGTATGCGGACGATGTTATATTTCTTGGGGATTGGAATTCATCCAACATAAAAAATCTTACGAAATTTTTGGAGTGTTTTCATGCGGTCTCGGGATTAAAGTTGAATTTAAGCAAAAGTAAAATCTATGGTGTGGGTGTACCGGAAGAAGACATTCAATCGGGGGCGATTGGATGTGGAAGCGGTACCAAGCCCTTCACGTATCTTGGGCTTCCAGTGGGTTCGTCAATAAGAAGACTCTCGCATTGGAAATCGGTGATTGAAAAAAATGAAGAATAAGCTAGTGGCATGGAAATCAAAATTGATCTCGTTTGGAGGAAGATGGACATTGGTGAGGTCGGTTCTTGATAGTGTTTCCTTAAAGAGTTTTGGGCTCGTTTAAAAAAGCGCGCGGGGGGGGGGGGGGAGGGGTGGTAATATTGGTGGACTAAAGGAGGCTAATTGGGGGTTGATTGGCAAATGGTGGTGGAGGTTTCATAATGAAAAAGGGGTGTTATGGGTAAAGGTTATTAAGAGTATTTATGGTTGGGATGCGGGGCTTGATGAGGGAGTGTCAAGGGGACCTAGGGGAAACTCGATTTGGGTAAATATTATTAAGGTAGTGAAGGATATTGATAAGGAAGTCCTACTATTCTCGGGGTCTTTTGGTAAGCAAGTGGGGGACGGTTCGGGTGTACGGTTTTGAGAGGATAGATGGGTGTCAAATGAGAGGCTTAAGGAGAGGTTTAATCTGCTCTATGAGCTTGAAATGAACAAGGAAGTGTCGATGTGGGATAGAGGGGAGCGACAACGAGAATGTTGGGTTTGGAAATGGGGGTGGATAAGGGAACCGAGGGGAAGGGAAATTGGAGAGTTAGAGGAGCTTAGTAATGTGATCATGGTTTGTGCACCTAAGGAAGGATGTGAGGATCGGGCATTATGGAGGTTGGATCCCCAATGGGCATTCTCAGTCAAAAAATTACAAGGTTTGTTAGAGGCTAAACGATTAGTGGAAGACGGAAACGCAACGACAACTACTTGGTTGAAATCTATCCCGAAGAAAATTTGCATCTTTTTGTGGAGAGAAAAACTTCAAAGAATTCCTTCAAGATCGGACAAGATGGGTATTGAATTCGAGTCTATCCTTTTTCCAAGATGTCGTAAGGAGGTCGAAACGGTAGATCACACGCTCGTCAATTGTGAAGAGGTGAAGACCCTGTGGAAACTGATGGGGAGATGGTGGAATATTAACTTGGATTCAGTGAGTACTTTGAATGATCTTCTTGGGGTTAGAGGGCAAATGGGCAATAATACAAAAGGGTTGAAGAGATGGGCAACGGTGTTATGGTGTGTAATCTATCTCATTTGGGCAAATCGGAATAAAGTAACTGTTGAGAAAGATAGTAGCTAGAGCTGTAGTGGATCTATTTTTTGATATACAGTTAATCATTTGAATGGATATCAAGGAGGGATAGCATAGCCTTGGACTGGGCCTTGTGGCTGTCGGAGCCGTACGATTCATGATGTATGGTAGTGTGCATGTAAGGAGGACGGAGGTGTTGCTGTGTCGAGGTGCTGTTACGTGGGGTTGACCGAGTTGGTGCTATTTCGAGGGGCTCTGAGTTGGTGCTGGTGCCGGTCGGGTGGAAGCGGAGTAGATTTTTCAGGAGGGCTGTTTTGAGTTTGCGGGTCGCAAACTTTTCTTTTTATTGGTCTTTCTTGCTAGCAGCTTTGTTTGGCTGTTTGGTTCTCTTAGGTTCAGTTGTTTTTTTTTTCTTCCCATTCCTTGTACTGATACTTGATTTCGTTTGGTAATATTAGTGTTTATTGCTGTACTTCAAAAAAAAATTGCAAATTATAGAAGAGAAGTTGACAGAGTATATGAGAAAAATAAATAAAACAATTCATTAGCTATTCATGGTTAAAAAGGTAAAGTTAAAAGTAAATGGTCGTTGGGGGCACTTTGACCATTGGTCGGTACTACACAATCAATATTTTTCGGTCCCATTTTAAATAAAACCTATATGTATGTATGTACTCTGCCTGTCTGTATATATGTATGTATATAGCGGATATATGCATGTAAGTATGTGCAGATATATGCATGTAAGTATGTGCAGGTAGATATATTTATATACATTTGCTAATATATACATGCATTCATATACAAGTATAATCTATACATTCATATACATGTGCTCCTTATACATTCATACATACATATACATGTACGAACCATATAATATATATATATATACATACAAATAGACACCCATGATTGATAAGGATACATGTACATCATGATCAGCTATACATACACTACTAAGAATAGGACTATCCGCAACTGAGTTGTATGGTTTTTTTTTTTTTTTTTTTTTTTTTTTTTTTTGGAAAAGACAATTCATTGAAACAAAGCTAGCAAGGGGCTAGCGAAAAGATTACAACATACCGAGGCAGTTACAAGGGGAAGCTCTCCACTCAACAAGGCTTTTTTTGGCTCTCCTTACGTCTAAGAATCACCCAACCAAAAGACTTTTCGACAACGGAAATCCGTAGCTAATTTCTTGAGAGAAACTTCCGTAGGTGAAGGTCTAGTTTGTAATAGTGTATGTTGTGATGATTGTGTTAAATTAACGTAGTTGATTGTTAGTAGACTTTCAACTTGTGTTAAGGGAATGTACAACCTAGTTCAGATGGACCGAGCATGTGTGTCTGTTAATTACTATATTGATCGTTTCTCTCGTTCTTAATAAAATATTATGACTAAACTCTAAGGGGTTGTTTGGAGTTGTTTGCCAAATAGGGAATGATCATCAAGGATTTTGTTTCGATCATCAAAAATTAAAAAGTAGCTAGATTAATTGTTAGAGTTGTTAACGATCATAATCAAGTTGAAAAACATTAAAAGGTTAGTTGATGACGACACTCGATTAGATCCGGGATTGCATAATTGTTGTTGGGATTTATTTTATTGTCGATCTTTTATTTTTTTACTTTCTTTGCCTTGTTTTAAATACATGTGTTCATTTTGAATTAGTCTTGAAACACAACATTCCCTTTTTTTGAATTACTGAATCGTGTTTAGCTTAATTAGCATAGAAGTGAATTGCAATTTTTTGTGAATTCGACTCTATGAACCATTAGTACTATACAATTAATTTGTTTTAAACATAATGATGTTATTATTTCTTGGCATCAACGACCACCAAATTTTTGACATCGATGCTGATGATCTTGGTGCTCTTAATCATTTTATTTCTATGCCCCCTTCACTACAAGAAATCATCTCTATAGCGACAAAGTCTATAGCGACGACTTGGAAATCATCGCTAGTTGAAGGTATTAAAATAGTGTTTTACATATACTTGAAGAGTTTAAATTATTATTACTTTAAATAGAATCCTACAACAAAGACGTGTCATTGCAGTAAGTGTTTAGAAGTTTTTCTAACAATATTTTAGTAAATGAAAATATCTTCTTTTGGAAATTAAAATCTTAGGGGTTGTTTGTTTTTTTTTTAAAAACCTCTTAATGACTCTTAAGTCTGAATTGTTCAGACATTTTTACACAACACCTCTTATTAATTATAACTAAAATAAGATTTCAGACTTTATGCATCTTAAAAAACAAACGGCACCTTAGAGAATCAACAACGTCGACTTGTCGTCGTAGTAGGTGTCCAATTTTTTTTATAAATAAAAATTTGTTTTGTAATAATTAAAAGTCTGGGGAATCACAACCTCAATAAGTAGATGCTATAGAGTGAAAATATTTTTTTGGAAAAAAATATTCAATATTTTTAATAATTAAATCATATATCAAGTAATAATGCAATATTTTAAAACTTCAAGACTTAACAAAACTTGAATACATTTTTACGGGGAAAACATACATAATACAATATTTTGACATTGAAAGCTAATTGAAACTCTAATCCCAATCGCCCCCTCCACGGCTCCTCCTTGTAATTGTCGTAATCGTCCACGGAGGTCAGAGTTTAGAGTCCAAAAGTTGTCGCAATTGTCCCTCTTTTCTTCGTTATGTGTTCTGTTGTCGCAATTGTCCCTCTTTTTCTCATTGCGCACTCTCATTCACGGAAAGGTACATTGTTCGATTTTGTACTATTTTTCTGCAAGTTTTCATTGATTGATTTGGAATTTGGTACTTAAAACAGTCAACCATTGAGAAAACAATCAACCATTGCAAGTTTTCATTGATTGATTTGGAATTTGCAAGTCATTTGTTCAAATTGCTTGGTTTTTAATTGCTTAAAACAATCAACAATTGAGAGCATCTCATTTCTATAATAAACAAACCAATCAACATATCTATAACCTTCTATTGAAAATTCATCAATCATATGATAGGAACCATCTTCCTTCTAAATTTTGCGTAAATGTTATTTGAGTTTTTTAGTACAACCGTGAAAATGTGAAAATAGGTCATCTGAAATGAAATTGAACTCACTTTCTTTCATGATACATGAAAGAGTTTCCTTGTAATTGTTAATTGGGTGCTTGAGGTCATGATTGGAAGTGCCAGTTAGTTAGCTTAAACTAGCTAGGTATGTTCGATATCGTTTTTCTTCTATTGTTGCAGTTCTGTTTTTGTGATTTTGTAAGCTCTTGGATATGGAATTAGTCTAATATGCGACTGTTGCTAGCAAACGCTATATATTCAATTAAACGGTAATTTAATCTTGATATAGAGAGAATGGCGACGGAAATTGAAGAGCAAATCGAAAACCGTAAACATAAACGAAGGCGAGTGCCAAGCGACTTAAGCCGCATGACACCCGCATAACAGTGTCTCATGCGACTTAGTAAGAGACTTATCTCCAAATGTAACTCGCGTTACACACTGTTTGATCACCTTTTCTTTTGGCGGCTTGCATGTGACCACACGTTTTAGCTACTGTTGTTTGGTTTTCCCAAGGATACAAGATTTCCCATCTTAAGTTTCCCAATCCTAATCCTCCACCACCGTCCCACGTTTTCATCCATATTTATCCATATTTTATTTTGATTTAGATTACAACTATTTCTTCCTTTTTTTTATTTGATTTACCTAGTTAAATTAGGATTAGAGTTATTATCGTTTCCTTAATTTAGATTATAAATAGGATAGCTAGGTTTCATTGTTAATCAAGTTTTAATCAATAAAGTTTATATTTTAGAGAGTATTCTCTTGAGTTTTCCAGTTTTACGCGTCATAATTCTCAACCGTAAAAGGGTTTAGACGCTTGTCGATCCTTCCGCAAACCTACGTTGCGTCAGTTGGTATCAGAGCAGGATTCGCCTGTCTTTTCACTAACCATGACAGATCAACAACCTGCTACCAAAGCAGATTTAGCCGAGATGAACACGGCCTTTACCGCGGCACTCGCTGATCTGATGGCGGCTGTTAACAGGCTTCAACCCGACTTCGTCAACAACAATCGCCGGAGAAGGGACAGGATTGAAGAACCAGTTATGAGGCCACGCAATGGCAATCGTAACTGGGTCGATATTTTGAGTTCCGAATCCGAAGAGGAGGAGGAAGGAGAATCGGTCAACTTCGGAAGGAATGAGCACAATTATCGGATGAAAGCCGACATCCCGTTCTTCTACGGAACTATGGGAGTTGAAGAGTTCCTAGACTGGCAGATCGAAGTCGATCGATTCTTCGGCATAATGGAAGTACCCGAGCATAAACAGGTAAAGATGGTTGCCTTTTGTCTTAAAAGCACCGCCGCAGTATGGTGGGACAAGCTAGTGGTCCAACGGCAACGACAACGAAGAGGTCCGATTTGGTCGTGGCGTCGGATGAAACAGTTGATGATAGAACGTGTAACATCCCATACTAGCTATACTCTCTTAAACGCATACAGAGCAACTAAGTAACCTTTATAGAAATATAGTAATAGTTATAGACAACCGGATGTTAAGGTACATATATAAATATATACAATCCCAAAAATTTCTATACAAAAGTAAGGTTGTCCGGTCAGTCTTCAAAATATCCACTCCCGGTCACTCAGCTCGGATAATCCCCAAGTCTATCTCTAGAACCTGCCACGGAATAACAAACGTGGCTGAGCAATAACTCAGTGAACAGATCAATGAAATAAACAATAAACAATATAGGGTAAGTACAAATTATCCCTATAATCATGAAACGATAAAATAAATCAATCGAATATCACAAAGATATAAAAAAGGGGTTCACATAATCACCCGTTCCGTGTTTCGTGTTATTCAAGTTCACATAAATCACCCGAATACACTAAACCCGTTGTTCCCAAAGAATGTACGGTTCTATGGGCATAAGTGAGAACTAGCGGTGTGGGCACGACACCCACTAGCCCTCGACTACTGTTAAAGCAGTCCTAGTTCTGTTCTGTTCCTAGGATATCCATTCGCCCCTATGGCCGGATCAGGGCCAACGCACTTTCCACGCATATACAAGGACGCCAAAGTGATTATAGCCACCATGGAAGCATCACAAAGACGGTGCCCCCAACTAAGTGTCTGGGTAAATGATCACAACATATGTGATCTAACCGGATCACAAAGATATAACAACAATCAATGAACAATGTCAATATGGCTTGACTCTATCTAGTCGTGCCATTCTCAATCTGATAATATCACGGTCATTGGACCGATTCAACAAACCATATTTATCACATTCCATTCGCGGCTCAGCATTCAAAGTAAAACTCAAGAATCGGGCCAACGGTCCCTATTAGGGGCAGCAGACTTTGGAACAGTCCTAAGTCGTGCTCAACTAATGGAACAACAAATGGAATTCAACAAAGAAATTACACGATAAAAATCCAAGAATCAACATCAATGAGGTATTTTCGTATCTCAAGTTTACAATTCGCAAATCATATTTGAATGGATTAACCCTCAACAATAGATCAATCACGTTCCAAGAAAATAAGAGATCCGTACCTTTATATAGTCGAGATAACCAAAATACGATGCCCAAATGCCAAAGTGTCCAAAATTCTTGCTAGTCGGATTTTCCTATCACAAGTAATATATATTCAGAATTATACCAATATTACCTATATTTATTTGATCAACTTAGCCTATTGACAACATTCTATTAGCTTAATTTAAACTTATTTCCATCTTTATAGTCTTATAGTTAAATGCTAGTGTTATGAAAGGATACTAAATGAATCGAACATAACAATCAAAATATTGCAAAGAAAAACTCCCCTGCACATTTCAGCTTCTGTCCGTCTCCGTGTTGGACATATTACTCATACTTAGGAGCTGAATTTCGTGATATTTTCTAAATTAAAGTTGTACCTATGCCTCTTAGAAATCCAATCGCACTGGATTCATATTGTTTGAAGCTATGATCGATTTTATATGAATTTTTCACTAACAGTGTGCAAATCCCGAGTTTACAGAGACCAGCTGTTGTGATTGGGTATTTTGGCACACTTAAGCTCAAAATTAGGCTTTGGACTCTTCATAACAATTGTTCTAGACTTACTAAGGTTTCCAACCACATATCACACACCTAATTTGGATCAATGGTTAATTTTATACACATTTTAAAAGTAACCTGCAGATTTGGGTTTGTTCCAACAACATCATTTTTAACTATTTCAAGATATCACACTATCATTTGATTTGGTAACCATTCTAAACCATCTTGAACCAACTTGATTTGGTTTAACAATCTTGAACATCACATAATCAAAACCTAGATAAATTATTTAAGCATCTAACTCAAAGATTATCAAAGTTCTTACCTTTAAGGATGTTTACACCTCTTCAAGGTGTTGATTCCTTTAATCCCTTAACTCCAGCCCCTAATCAACAAGAACACACACAAAATTAGTATAAATCTTCCTCAAATAACTTATATTTCCAGATTAGAAGCTTACTCAATGGTTACCTTCAAGATTTAGCTTCAAAATCATCAATTTCCCATCATTTCTTTAAGGTTTTGAGGTCTAATTTCATGGAGAAAGGTTTGGTCTAGGGTTTTGAGGAGAAACGTGAAGGAGAAGAAGGAGATGGAGATTGAAATCTGATTATGAATTTTTATTAATTTCATATTTTGTTTTATATTTTTCAATTTTCCACTTTTAGTCCTTCAAGTTGCATAAGTTGCATATTTACCATGATTAGAGATTTCCTTCACATTTTTGGTTTAGTTATTGTTTCACTTATCCATGTTTAACCCCTCTAATGGTTATGTTTGACAAAGTTAGTTCGGTTTAAGTCTATATGCTATATATACAAGCATATAAAGCAATGACCAACACCAAACACTAACTTTTCACATAAAATTCGATATGAAATGTCCGGTTATTATAGAACGGTTCCTACCCGAAGACTACGAACAAATCCTCTACAAGATGTATCTCGGTTGTAACCAAGGATCGAGATCCGTAACCGACTACACCACCGAGTTCTTACGGTTAACCGATCGTAATGAAATCGGAGAATCCGAAGGCCAAAAAGTAGCTCGGTACATCAGTGGCTTGAAGACTTCTATCCAAGACAAGATCAGACTCCAAAACGTGTGGACCGTAACCGAAGCCTCGAGTTTAGCCTTAAAAGCTGAATTAATGGAGAAGTCCGTTCGTACCTCCAATTCTTATCGACGATTTCAAGGGTCCAACGAGAACTCAAACACCACCGTCGATAAAGGAAAGAGCCCCACTCAAGACACTAATCTTCCTCACAAAGTTAATACCGACAACCCTAGTGGTGGACTGCAAGGAAAGCCTACGCCTTCCAAGACTCCCAATCCGTACGCCAAGCCGATGAGTTCAAAGTGTTACCGTTGCGTCCAGCCGGGACATCGATCCAACGAGTGCACTAACCGGAGAACGACAACTTTAATAGAAGGGGAGGAAAGCGGTGAAGACAATGTATATGAGGGGTTCGACTTTGCCGAAGAAAAGTCTGAAGAGAAGATCAACATCGTGCTCCAACGAGTTCTCCTCTCGCCGAAGGAAGAGGGCCAAAGGAAGAACCTTTTCCGATCGCATTGCTCCGTCCATAAAAAGGTATGTAAGCTCATCATTGATAACGGGAGTTGTGAAAATCTAGTATCTCGGAAGTTGGTCGATCATCTTAATCTACCTACTCAACCTCATGAGGCTCCCTATTCTCTCGGGTGGGTCAAGAAAGGCCCACAAGTTAGGGTCACACAAACTTGCCGGGTACCCATATCAATTGGAAAGTATTATCAATAAGATGTTACATGCGACGTTCTCGATATGGATGCATGCCATATCCTATTAGGTCGACCTTGGCAATTTGACAATGATGTCACTTATAAAGGGCGAGACAATGTCATGTTGTTCCGTTGGGGCGACCGAAAAATCGCTATGGCACCCGTTAGTAGCTTCGAAAAGACCCCCGACAAGAAAAGCGACAACTTTCTCATCATGACTAATAGCGAGCAAGAGATGGAAGAAGACGCGAAGAAAGTTGAAGTTTTATGCCCTATCACCGTCAAAGGATTAATTAGTGCAGAAAAAGTCGAGGCCGAAATTTCGAAAGAAGTGAACGAGATGCTAGAAGATTTCAAAGAATTAGTTGCGGATGATTTGCCTCCCGAATTACCACCCATGAGGGACATTCAACATCAATTTGATTTGATTCCGGGAGCTAGTCTACCAAATTTACCTCATTATCGGATGAGTCCCAAAAAGAACGAGATCCTAAGAGAGCAAGTTGAAGACTTGCTAAAGAAGGGCTTTATACGAGAAAGCATGAGCCCGTGTGCCGTACCCGTACTCCTAGTGCCAAAGAAGAATAATCAATGGAGGATGTGCATTGATAGTAGGGCCATCAACAAAATCACCATCAAGTACCCGTTCCCCATTCCACGATTGGAAGATATGCTTGATGAATTGTCCGGCTCCACCATATTCTCCAAGATTGATCTTAGAAGCGGCTATCATCAGATTCGTATTCGACCGGGCGATGAATGGAAGACAGCATTCAAAACACCATTCCGACTCTACGAATGGTTGGTTATGTCTTTCGGCACATCTAACGCACCAAGCACCTTCATGAGGACTATGAATCAGGTATTACGCCCTTTCATTGGAACTTTTGTAGTCGTTTACTTTGACGATATCCTCATCTATAACCGAGGAAGGGCCGATCACCTCAATCATCTCCGACAAGTCTTAACGGGACTACAAGAAAACAAACTCTATATCAATTTGAAAAAGTGCACTTTCTGCACCGACAAGCTTTTATTTCTTGGTTTCATCGTCGGAGAAAATGGTATCGAAGTAGATGAAGAAAAGGTAAAAGCCATTCGAGAGTGGCCAACACCCAAGACGGTCACCGATGTCCATAGCTTCCATGGCCTAGCAACCTTTTATTGGAGATTTGTCCGGAATTTTAGTATCATCACCGCACCGATCACGGAATGTCTAAAGAAAGGCAAGTTTCAATGGGGTCCCGAGCAAGACGAAAGCTTTTCCTTAATCAAAGAGATGCTTAGTACCGCGCCCGTTCTAGCATTACCCGATTTCGAGAAAGTTTTTGAAGTTGAATGTGACGCAAGTGGCATTGGAATCGGTGCTGTCCTAAGCCAAGAAAAAAGACCGGTTGCTTATTTTAGCGAAAAACTTAGTGAGGCCCGAAAAAAGTGGAGCACGTACGACCAAGAATTCTATGCGGTGGTTCGAGCTTTACGGCAATGGGAGCACTATTTGGTTCAAAAGGAGTTCGTTTTGTTTACTGATCATCAAGCCTTAAAATTTATCAACAGTCAGAAAACGATTAACAAGATGCACGCTCTTTTGGTAAGTTTTCTACAAAAAATTCCTTTTGTCATCAAACATAAATCCGGCAATCTCAACAAAGTGGCCGATGCCCTTAGCCGACGGGCCAATTTGCTCATCACTTTATCACATGAAATTGTTGGTTTCGAGGCGTTGAAAGAACTTTATAGTGAAGATGGTGACTTCAAAGATATGTGGGTAAAGTGCAATAGCGGCACCCCTAGCGGCGATTTCTATATCCGAGAAGGTTACCTTTTTAAGGGAAACCAACTATGCATTCCCGACTCTTCGTTACGGGAAAAATTGATTCGAAACATGCACGGAGGAGGATTAAGCGGTCACCTCGGACGGGACAAAACCATTGCTAGCTTGGAGGAACGGTATTAATGGCCACATTTAAAGAAGGACGCAAGTTCGATTGTTAGAAAGTGCTATACTTTCCAAACCGCAAAAGGACGGTCTCAAAACACCGGTCTCTACACCCCTCTCCCGATTCCTGAATACATTTGGCAAGACCTCTCTATGGATTTCGTGTTGGGTCTTCCCCGTACTCAAAGGGGGGTGGACTCTATTTTTGTTGTGGTTGACCGTTTCTCGAAAATGAGTCACTTCATTGCTTGCAAGAAAACCGTCGATGCAAGTAACATCGCAAGACTATTCTTCAAAGAAGTGGTACGTCTACATGGTGTCTCGAAAACGATCACTTCCGATCGAGACACAAAGTTTCTTAGCCACTTTTGGATCACACTTTGGCGAATGTTCGGAATGACTCTCAATAAAAGTAGCACCGCTCACTCCTAAACCGACGGCCAAACAGAAGTTACTAATCGGACTTTGGGAAATATGCTTCGAAGCGTATGTGGTGACAAACCGAAACAATGGGATGTGGCCTTAGCACAGATCGAGTTCGCTTACAATAGTGTCGTCCACACCGCCACCGGTTGCTCTCCTTTTTCCTTAGTTTATACGTCAACCCCAAGACACGTGGTCGACTTAGTCAAGCTACCGAGAGATCCGGGAGTTAGCATCGCAGCGGGTAACATGGCTAAGGAATTACAAGCAACAAAAGATGTCGTCAGATTACGTCTTGAAGCTACCGATTTGAAGAATAAAGCGGCGGCCGACAAACACCGCCAGAAGAAGGTTTTCAATGAAGGGGACGAGGTAATGGTTTTCCTACGGAAAGAACGATTTCCTATCGGTACTTACGGGAAGCTCCAACCCAGAAAATACGGACCGTTCAAGATCACAAAGAAGATAAATGACAATGCTTACGTCGTTGCTCTTCCCGATTCGTTACATATATCGAACACCTTTAACGTGGCCGATATATATGAGTATTACAAAGACGAGTCAATTCCTTTAGAAGAGAACTCGGGGTCGAGTTCTTCAGAAGTGGAGGAGACTGATATAGAGAGAATGGCGAATGGCGACGGAAATTGAAGAGCAAATCGAAAACCGTAAACAGAAACGAATGCGAGTGCCAAGCGACTTAAGCCGCATGACACCCGCATAACAGTGTCTCATGCGACTTATTAAGCGACTTATCTCCAAATGTAACTCGCGTTACACACTGTTTGATCACCTTTTCTTTTGGCGGCTTGCATGTGACCACACATTTTAGCTACTGTTGGTTGGTTTTCCCAAGGATACAAGATTTCCCATCTTAAGTTTCCCAATCCTAATCCTCCACCACCGTCCCACGTTTTCATCCATATTTATCCATATTTTATTTTGATTTAGATTATAACTATTTCTTCCTTTTTTTTTATTTGATTTACCTAGTTAAATTAGGATTAGAATTATTATCGTTTCCTTAATTTAGATTATAAATAGGATAGCTAGGTTTCATTGTTAATCAAGTTTTAATCAATAAAGTTTATATTTTAGAGAGTATTCTCTTGAGTTTTCGAGTTTTACGCGTCGTAATTCTCAATCGTAAAAGGGTTTAGACGCTTGTCGATCCTTCCGCAAACCTACGCTGCGTCAAATCTTTGAATCTATAATTTGTTCATGGTAAATAGAACAATCTCGTGAAAATTGCAATGTCAGATAAAATATTTGACTACTGGTTCATAAAGTAGCAGGTTAATAACTGCAAATTATGAACTCGTGCATATCAGTAGGTGCTAAGAACTTGTCATTTTCTCTTACTATGTTTACAAATTTGTATAGTTTAATTCGCCAAAAGAAACAAAGTTTATGACCAATTGACAACATTAAGTTTCAATTTCATTTATGTTATTGAAATGTTATTACTTGGTTCAGCTAAATCTCATCTTGGGGTGACTACAATGTGAAGAAATGGAATGACTACCCAGTTGACTCAACAGACAACAATGTGAAGTTTTTTGGAAATGGTAAAATACAACATGTGTGTGGGTTACTTGTATGTCTAATGTGTTAATTTTTCACATCAACCGCTGTGAATTTATGGAACTAGAGTTACTTTTCTTTGATTTTGGGATTTGTTAAATTCTGATATTAAGTAAAAGAAATTGTCTGAATAAGTTTGATACATGAAAAAGGAGATGACCAATGATTCTAGTTCTCTAGGTTTTTTTGTTTTTTTTTTTGAACGCAAGAAACCGGATATATTACCACACAAAAGGGGCTAGCGAGAGGCTAGAAATTACAAAAACAGAGAAGAAGAGTCCACAGGACTGTTAACCCAAGAATCCTAGCAAAGAGCACTCCCAAACTTAATTGGATCTATGCTTGATCCAACTAAACGCGAAAAACTGCACCAGGTTAACCATCTCTGCCCCTTTCAACACCTTGCTGTTAAAAAATTAACCAGTTTCGATTCTTCCATATAACCTAGAAAAACGCAATAATCACTACCTCCAGAACCAATCTCAAATTTTTCTGGAACCCGAAGGAATTCGCCGCGTCAACAAGCTCCCCAAACGTGTCGACACAAGCAGGGAACTTGTCCCACCAAATATGTAAACTCGCAGCCACCTCCCGAGCGGAAGAGCGTTCGGCATAAATGTGTTGAGCAGATTCCTCTTTAGAATTACATATCACACACAGCCCGGAGGCAACTCCAATCCCTCTTTTGATCATATTATCACGCGTGGGAAGTCTATCCATCCGGGCTCTCCAATAGAAAATGTTCACCTTGCCTGTCACCAAGCGATTCCAGCATGTCTCCCTCTCCCCGTGGTCAAGAGTTGTTTCATGTATCAAAGCTCGTAAGGTAGCAACCGCGAATTGACCGTTGTCTTCCAATAACCACCTCCATGGTTAGTATTCTCGACCTTATCAAACAGATTACTAAAGGGAATCCCCAACGAGTCGAGGTATTTATCCATGCTGGAAATCACCCTCAAACGCCCCAATCTTTCTCGAGCATGAACCTTCGTCCAAACCTCGAGAGTTATCTAGTTCTCTAGTTTTTACAATTTAAAGTAGGGGCAACTTTTAAGTATTCTTCCAAATTAGACTTTGAACGAGAACTTGTAATCATTGTGATTCAATTGTAATTCAAGTGTAACTTTTATTTGTATATTTGATATCACAGCTTATTTTTGTGAACATTGGAAATTTTATTTGTTTATTTGATATAAGCAGAAAGATTCTCCTTATAGTAGACAATTCCCACATAAAAAAAGTCACAAATGTATCTGGGTGGGAATGACTTGTCTCAAAGCAAGGTTATGTATAAACCTTTTCAAAATTACAGTAGAAATTCTGAAAAAGATTAAGCACCCACAATCTCTGTGAGTTCTTTTCTTTACTTGATCACTGGGTTTGTTTTTGGGTTTAATCTTCACTATAATTCCTGCTTCAATTGCCACCAATCATACCATCACAGTTGTCGATTGTTTTGATGTGATTGTTCTGATGCGTCTAGTACTGTTTGTATTATGTGTCTCTTTATTCCATACTATTCCTCTCTAATATTGGGTTCAATCACATCACAGTTGAAGTTAAAGAATTGGATTCATCAATAGTTTCGGGGGACGGTGGCAGCATATAATATAGAATTTTTTTAACAAAAACACGGTTTTTATCGATGTGTTCGGATGTGTCTTTGTCTTTTTACCGACGTTCAATATTGTCTGATGTGTTTTTAGACCAATTCCACCATTTTGACGGATTTTTAAGCTTTTTTTTATTTTATCGGTTTTGAGGGATTTTTTCGATTTTTTTGGTTGATTTCAAGATTTTTCGGTTTTTTGGTTGATTTCAAGAGTTTTTTCTTTGGTTTTTTGGTTGATTACAATGTACGGTTACACCTTCTTGATAGTTTCCAAAATAATACGGTTGCACCTTTCACAACCTAATTTTTTTTACCCTTCGTCGGATAAATAATACGGTGGCACGTGACCACCAAGGCAGGTCCGTCCCTGAATAGTTTGTGTCATGCCCTTGGATGATTCTAAAACCGCATCCGAGTATAATTAATTTGAAGTCTTTTAACCAATATTGATTTTTCAACTTCATTTACATCAGCATAATTCAAAGTTGATTGGTCATGTATCTTTCCATTTCCACCTGAATTATCCCCTAGTATATCAACAGGAGGTGAAGGATCTGATTCGGAAAAACCAAGTGAGATGTTCTCTGTTTTTGCTGATACTTCAGTGATTGTTTTCTCAATTCCGTCTTACTTTCATGCTTCTCTGATACACTAGTATTCATTTGTCCATTATGGCTTTCCTTGTCAGCGTCTAAAGATGAACAAACATCTTTGCCCAGGAACTGTTCAAAGTTATCAGGTCATCATAATTGTTCACCAGACTGCTATTTTCAGCTGTGGAAGGTTCTTGGTGACTAGGGTCTTGAACCGTGGCATTAGATTTTGAGATAAGAGCATCTCCAACGGCTTCTCCAAAATGGAGAAATAAAATGTCAAAATCTCCAAAAAAAAAAAAATCACCTTCATCTCCGGCAGATTCTTTATTTTGGAGATTACACAATTAATTATATTATTAAAATATTCAATATAAATCATAAAATATTATTTCTCTCTCCTAAACATTTAATTTGAAGTAATCTCATTGGTAGAATGAATAAAAAATAATTTCTCTCTCATATGTAATTATTTTTGGAGATATCTGCAAAATTTGAGATTTTTCATTATTTTTCTCATACTTTCTCTATTTTGGAGAATGTTTTGGAGCAAAAAATCCCCAAAATCTTCTTTTTGGATAAGCTGTAAGTTTCCTCAGCTGTACTATTAACATTCACATTCACTTGCTGAAGTTGGACCGTGTAACACTCTAAAATTTAGACGAATTAAAAATTCAAAATTTTGGCAATATAACGTCTAAAATACGAAGGTCCAATATACCATGTAAATATAAAAATACACAAGGACAAATCCCAATTTTAAAACAACTAAAACCCATGTCAAGTTGAGTTAGTTTGCACCAAAACGAAGTAGTAAGAGTAAGGAGACATATAAATACAACAACCTACTTAATCTATAATTAATTCGAACTAGATTAACTTGGGTGTTGTTATTTCACCAAAAATCTCTCTTCATACGAAACCCCAAAAGACCGGCACTTCAAACTCTCCTACGTGCTTGGTCAACAAGCCCGACATCTTAGATTCCACCACGAGTGGGATCTGAGAGAAAACAACAACCATAACAAGTGTTAGGACAAAGCCTAGTGAGATCTCATAAATTATACAAATCACAAACAAGGATATTATAATACAAGACTTGTGTTACCGAACTCCATTGCCTCACAATGTTATTCCCACTTGCAACGATGTTCACAAACCTGAACATAACACACAAGAGATAACCCTTGAAAATATGGGGGAGACCCGTTTCCATCGGGGTGACATATACACGGGAGTGGAGTCACCCATGATGTTATTGGATTACACCTCATGTCCCGGTCCTAGTTCCCATGCCATCGAGGCATTACAACCTTAAACCATATCATTATTGTCTACTCCATCGAGTTACACCTCAAGGTCTTACGGAACATTATTGTCTATCCAAATCTAGACGAGTTACACCTCAAGGACCCACGTCCCCCTATTTCTTACTCGCTAGCAAACCACAACGACCAACAACGATCGGTCCAAATAAACATATAACTACATCCTCGTGCACAAGGAAGTAGAAAATTCATAAACTTATCAGGTGATCACAAACTGATTAAACATACAAAACTATCTATGTATCCTACTTGTCAACACATAGGTTCCATATTTTTCATACAAGGTTCCATTTGATAAAATAACATATATCCCAATAATGGCAATCCACTTCCACATTTCAAGTAGTACATCTAACATACTCTCAATAAATACCATGATAGAGGTTTACATTACTCTTCCATATTTCCATGAAACCCTAGCTATTTAGGCCTAACCCATAAAAGTATCTAGATTAGGTCATAAAAGCAATAAATAAGCATGTAAGTACAAGAGTTAGAGTTTATGGAAGAAAACTCACAACTAGGGTTTGTAAAGGAGAAAACCCTAAATAGATGTATGGTCTTGAAATGAGCTTTGGATGACTTGAAGCTTTTATAAACCCAAGGATTCAACACTAACACCCCAACAACCTCTTGAAAGATCAATAAATGCAAGATGTGATTGGGAGCTTTGAATGAGGAGGGAGAAAGGAAAAGAGAGTGGAAAATCGCCCAAAGGTTGAGAGAAGTCGATATGTATCTGAAACTGAGAAAAGTGTATTGTGTTTGGCCTTTAAATCGATCCTCAAAACATACCTGTACCCCCCATGGGCGACAATGCCCATGCGACAATGCCCATGGCATTGTCGCCAGGGAATAGTCGCACCTCAACCCTTACTAACTGGAATGTTCGGCTAAATGGTGGTGTGGTGCGACATTGACACCTGCGACTATGCCCATGGCAAGGTCGCTGGGCATAGTCATCGGTCACCTCTTGGCTTATGAAATTTCATTTCTTAAATGCAACGATCCCATATACAAAGAGTCTATATCCACTACAGGTTTACGTAAACATAAAAGAAACTCTTTCACATCTAAAATCATCACATATGCAATTATATACACATATACACGTAGACACACGTATGATTAATAAACTCAAACACCCACACTTAGTATGTTAATCTTAAGTACATAATCGCATGTAATATGAATGACTAAATCCCAACATGAGAACTAGACGAGGTTGCTACTCAATGGAATTTATAAAGTGAGTGTTTTAAAGGGTTAAGAAGTTTACTCGAGAATTTTTGGGGTTTTCCAGACCGATGGTCTCTGATAGCTTCAAGGCTCTCAACAGCTCTCCTTCCTCTTCAACGTCTCCTTCTATTTCTATTTTCTCATCTATATTTTTTTACAGTTGAGCACCTTTCAGGCCATGGGGAAGTACATGGGAAGTACATGATTCCTGATCTTGTTGTTCTGGTGAGTTTCAACTTCAAGGCTCAAGATTGGTATGAATATGAATGTGTAGAAGCTGAAACTGGTATAATGAGACATCAAAACCAGCTGAAACTTGGTTTAGATATAAAATAAAGATCAAAGCACCTTTACCACTTCACTTTATCGAGTTAATGCTTACTTTGTTACATTATAATATGAACGCATACTTATGTTAGTAAGTCTTTATCCTTTATTGATATGGTAGAGAAGAAGCACCTTAATTTCTTGGGAATTTTGTATTTAAAGAAGGAAGATTTGAAGAAGAAAGGTACACCTCTTCCATTTTACTAGTGGTATCACTTTGAATGTTCTTTTTGTCTTGACTATAAGAGCAAAAGAGATATTTGAAACTGTCAAGTTATTGGGCATGGTTAAGAGTTAAGACTTAGGGCCGTTTACTAAACCTTACGGGTAAGATTACAGACAATAGTGTATATTAACCACCTCTGATATTGTGTTGTTTAATGAGACAAAAAACTGATGATTTGGACTTGTAATCTAAGGGCTATTGATTTGGCTGGATTAAAACAAAGTACATGATATGCATTTTTCGTTACATTGGACATTTCTGAATATGTCAAAGCTTATTCATTTGTTTGCGATTCTCATAAAGATGCTTTGCTTTTACTTGATTTTTATAACATATAACAGTGTTTCATATCCTATATCACGTATATAATTACACAACATGTACAAAACCAGACAATATAACACAACCCCTATCACATAACAACGGTGGATTATGATGTTCTACAACTGAGGATTTCAGATGATGAAATTCTCTAGAAGTTTAGCAATCTAAAGTTCATATCCAGACAAATAACAAGTTTAATTTAGCTTGGTTAAAAACCACTACTACAGAAAAGGGTTTTTTACACGGTCGTAGAGGGTTTTTTTACATGGTTTTGGAATCGTGTAAGAAAGTGCGAGACCTTTTTACACGGTTTTGGAACCGTGTAAAAATGTCTCTTTTTTACACGGTTCCAAAACCGTGTAAAAAGATGACAAAAACCGTGTAAAATGTCTCAATTTCACAGTTGTTAGGCAAAATCGTGTAAAAAAGTCTCAATTTTACACGGTTGTTATGCAAAACCGTGTAAAAATGTCTCTTTTTTACACGGTTCCAAAACTGTGTAAAAATGTGACAAAAACCGTGTAAAATGTCTCAATTTTACACAGTTGTTAGGCAAAACCGTGTAAAAATGTCTCAATTTTACACAGTTGTTAGGCAACTGTGTAAAAATGTCTCTTTTTTACACGGTTCCAAAACTGTGTAAAAATGTGACAAAAACCGTGTAAAATGTCTCAATTTTACACAGTTGTTAGGCAAAACCGTGTAAAAATGTCTCAATTTTACACAGTTGTTAGGCAAAACCGTGTAAAAAAATAGGTCACATCTTTTTACACGGTTGCTAATAAAAACCGTTTAAAAAATCCACAACTTTTTACACGGTTTTAACTTACAACCGTGTAAAAACACTACATATATAAAATTGCGATAGGCCTCATCATTCCATCGCTCATTCGTCGCTAATATTTGATTTTTTAAAAATAAAATGTTTATATTTATTTCCGTATTACATATATAAAATACATAGTAAATAACAAAATCAAAATTTCAAAATTGTATTTGATCAAATATTATACCACAACTATTAAACTTTTCCAATTTTATAAATGGATCACTACTTAAAATAACAAAAAGTAAACAAATTAACATAACAAGATTGTGTCTACCAAACTAAACAAATAAACCATGAAATTGTTCTCATTGCATAGAAGATGATAAAGAACGCGTTTGTAGTTGAACTTCTATCCCAGAAATTAGATTTGTTTTGTAACTTTTATTGTACTTTGTGGAGTCTCTTCCGAATATAATTAATACACAAACCCTGCATCCAAAAGTTAAACAAAGCAAACCAAACTCAGATCCCAACATGAGTATATATATATATATATATATATATATATATATATATATATATATCAATAAAAGTTACACACCCTAGAGATCGAAGATGAAGATGGCTAATGGTGGTTGCAATTGGAAATTAAGGTTACCTGTTAGTGGAAAAATACGAAGAAATCTGGGATGTTTTAATTCCGATTGAGAACGTAGAGATAAAGCAATTGATGAATAATGTGGGGATGGTGGTGACGGATGAATTGGTGGAGTACTTAAACAAGAGAGGAAGAAAAACTTGGAGGAAAAGAAAACTGGATTGAAAATTTAAAGTGGAAAAAATAGAAGATTTTTTTTTTGAAATGGAAAGTCATTTATTATCTTATAAATTTTAAATTAAAATCTTAGGGGTTGTTTGTTTTTTTAAAAAAATCTCTTAATCTCTCTTAAGTCTAAATTATTCAGACATTTTTACACACCACCTCTTATTAATCATAACTAAATTAAGACTTCAGACTTTAGACCTCTTAAAAAACAAACGACACCTTACTCTTTTTTTGGCAATAAACGATTTGTATTTAAATTTTTGAAGACCCAAATTTTGAATTTGACACCAAATTTTCTTATTTAACTTTAAATTTTTAGATATCATAAAATTTTAACGTAAATTTAAATTTTAGTTAAAATTTTAATTATTAATTTAAAGGAATTTAATTAAAATACCCTAACATGAAAAATCAGTGCCCAATATGTTCTAAATCTTGTCATTTTTGCCAAAATACCCCATATGTCCGCGTTGTTAAGAAAACGCGGGGTTGCACTATTTGGGTCCGCGTGTTGGTAGAAACGCGGGTATGGTCCGCGTTTGGTGCTAAAACGCGGGGTAAAAAAAACGCAGGGTTGTTCACATTTGTTAATTGAATTGTTGAAATTTATTATATATTTACATTTTATACCCCTATAATTATTTAGTTAGTTTATTTTATACGTTTTACTTTTTTATTTTTTATTTTCATCATATTAACACATAAAATCGTATATTAACTAAAATACGTTAAAAAATACGTTTTAATTTTAACAAGTTACACCATTATAATCGTCTCTTCGAAACCTTTGAAATGAGCCAAATATTGAATATTTTTGGATTTAATTATTTGATTATATATCATATATACTACATAAAACGTATGAAACGTATACATATGTTATTTTTCTTTTTACCATAAAACATAAAACGTATTATATATCATATATATTACATATTTTTGGACAAATTATTCATAATTTATGTTATTCTTCTTTTTACCATTTTACTAATAACAATATTTTTAGTCAAATGGTAGAATATCGTTATTTTTACTAAAATATCGTTATTAGTCCAATGGTAGAATATCGTTATTTTTACTAAAATGGTAGAATAACGATATTTTTACTAAAATGGTAGAATAACGATATTTTTAGTAGAATAACGATATTTTTAGTTCAATGGTAGAATATCGTTATTTTTACTAAAATATTGTTATTAGTAAAATGGTAGAAAAAAGAATAACATAAATTATGAATAACTTGTCCAAAAATATGTAGTATACATGATATATAATATGTTTTATGTTTTATGGTAAAAAGAAAAATAACATATGCATACGTTTCATACGTTTTATGTAGTACATATGATATATAATTAAATAATTAAATCCAAAAATATTCAATATTGGGCTCATTTCGAAGGTTTCGAAAAAACGATTAAAATGGTGTAACTTGTTAAAATTAAAACGTATTTTTTAACGTATTTTAGTTAATATACGATTTTATGTGTTAATATAATGAAAATGAAAAATAGAAAAGTAAAAAGTATAAAGTAAACTAACTAAATAATTATAGGGGTATAAAATGTAAATATATATTAAATTTCAACAATTCAATTAACAAATGTGAACAACCCCGCGTTTTTTTACCAAGTCCGCGTTTTAGCCCTCAAGTCCGCGTTTTAGCACCAAACGCGGACCATACCTGCGTTTCTACCAACACGCGGACCCAAATAGGCAACCCTGCGTTTTTTTAAAAAACTCGGACATATGGGGTATTTTGACAAAAATAACAAGATTTGTGGCATATTGGACACTGATTTTTCATGTTAGGGTATTTTAATTAAATTACCTTAATTTAATCATTAATTTTAATTAAACTTTAAATAAAATAACAACGTTTATTATTTAGGTAATATATTTTAATGTTTACTTTTATTAAAATTCTAACTATTACTTAATTATTATTTAAGTAGAGAGAGGATCAAATGGGAACAATAACTATTTAAAAGAACACGAGAACTAACAAAATCATTAGTGATTTTATATTAACGTGCAAAAAAGTCCTGCGGACCTGAAGTCGCGGCCAAAGTTCCTTTTTTGTGTGTTAATGTAAAATCATTAATAATATTGTTAGTTCTCGTGTTCTTTTAAATATGTACTGTTCTCGTTTGAACCCGACTCTATTTAAGTATATGTGGTAAGCGTGAGATCCAATCTTAACCACCAATGAGAGGATAAATTAGGAAATTAATAATTTTGGTAATTTTAATTAAAATTTCAATTAAAGGGTATGTTAGGCATTTTAGAAATTTTCTCTCTCTCCTCTCTCCAACAAACATTATTCCAGTGACCAAACATAAAAAATAACTAAGAAATGTTGTGATACCATTTGTAAAAGAACGAAGAGCGAAGACACACTGTGAGACACTTTGTAAGATGGTAAGGGGCTGTTCGGTTCATTTTTCATTAAAACCTGTATGGATAAAGTTGTCTGTATTGATAAATATGTCTGTATAAAATTTGATAAGTTGTTCGATTGTTAGGCTGAATAAACAGTCTGAATAATGAAAATGACTATTTTACCCTTAGTTATATATTGACTATTTATAAAGAAAATTTGAAGTATTGATTCCTTCTCCACCCTTGTAACATATTTGAGAAAGAACATTTGTAGAACAAAAAAAACTTGTAAATCAAAATTAAAACATGGAAGAATCAAATTTCTGATTTGTTAGGGCAAATTGTATGTTAAATAGAAGTTCAGGGTATAAACTGTCAATTATTCAAAGTTGTAAGCTTGTTGGGCCTAAAAGCCCATAAGCCCGTCAGGCCTGCGTGCCTAAGTATTTAAAGTTATTTTCTATTTCATTTGTAAAGGTTAGAAGTTCATAATTTCATTATTCAGTTTTCTAGTCATTAGGTTTACAAACCCTGATCAGAAATTCTCTCTGTAAACCTAAACCTTTGAAGTATTATCAATCATATGACTAGTTGCTGTGGCCTATAAACTGTTCATCTTTGATCATATTTACTTATAATTGCACTGCACTGGGATCTACATTTGGTATCAAAGCAGAAAGGCAAAAATGTTTGATCCTCAAAAAGGTTTGTCTGAAACCCTATAATCGATTATTGATATTAATTGCTTTATATGCTTATTGTGATTATCTGATTATTTGTTTAATCTACTTCTGCAAAGTTAAAGTTTTTTTCTGTGTTCGATCAATTATTTTTTTCTGGAAAATTAAAGTTCTTATCGATCGAATCTGGGAATTTTTTTTTCCTTTTCTTTGTTTGCTATCGGTCTAAGGGTTCGCTTACTGTGTTTATCGATCTGTATGATCTTATCGCTTTCGGTCTATTTTTTTTCTGAAAAAGGTGTTTCCGGTCGAATAGTGGTTGATTATATGTGTTACCTTCGATCGAAGGATCGAAGTCTATGTGTGGTTTTTGATCGCATCGATCGAATTGCTTTCTGTTGAATTTATCGTGTTCTTCGGTCGATTGAAGTTTCTGGGTTTGATCTTGGTCGAATCCCAGAAATTCATCGTGTTCTTCGGTCAATTCTTAGTGTTTATCGGCCCTATTAGTTATTCGATCTTATCAATTTATCGTATTTGATAGTCATTCGACCTGAGCCTTCGACCGGATACTTGTATTCCCCGGTCTTGCACCATCGACCGGGTACTTGCTCAATCCAGTCTTACCATTCGACCGAGTACTTGTTACTCCGGTCTTACCATTCGACCGGGTACTTGCTACTCCGATCTTACCCTTCGACCGGGTACTTGCTTACTCCGGTCTTTCCTTCGACCGGTATCTTGCATATTCCGGTCTTTGCTTCGACCGGTACGGTTCATTCTCCGGTCTTACGTTTGACCGATATCCTGTTAGACTGTGTCCGTGTGTTTCTGTGTTTCTTCAATTTATTAGTATATTTGGACCATCCTGCTTGCCTAACGATCATTACAGTGCTCTTAAGTTAAGAAGTAAAGATGAACTCAAGGGAAGCTTTAGCCATCGGTTCTGACCAAAAGCCCCCGGTGCTCTTTCGGGGAGAGTACCCTCAGTGGCATGACTGATTTATGAACTTCATAGAAGCAAAATCCACCTATGAAGCAATATACAAATGCCTGACTGAGGGTCCACCAGATTGGCCAATGAAAGTGGTACCAGGAAACCCAGCTGAAGGAAGGCAAGAGCGGCAGATTCGGAAATCTCTTGGTGATTTTACTAAGGAAGAAAAGGATATGTACGATGCAGAAAAGCTAGCAAAATCGTACCTTCTTCAAAGTCTACCAAATGACATCTATGCTTGTATAGATAGCTTCAAGGATTCATCGAAAAAGATGTGGGACCAAATAGAGAAGATGATGATGGGAAGCTACATCAACAACCAGCTAAAGGTGACCAACTGTATCACCAGATATGATGGGTTTAAAGCAAGAAAAGGTGAAACGCTGACGGAAACCTACGAGAGGTTTAATATGCTTCTGAATGATCTTCAGAAGAATAAGATCACAAAGACGAACACGGAAAACAATATAAAGTTTATGAACAACTTACAGCCTGCGTGGAAACCGTTCGTCTCCCATATACGCCACACTCAGACCCTGGAGAAGTTGTACCTTCACGAACTCTATGAAATGCTGCTCCAGGACGAAGAGGAAGTGATGGAACTTATTGGGAATCAGAAAGCAGAGGAAAAGCCAGCAGCTGATCCATTAGCACTCGTATATGAGAGAAGAGGCAAGTCCGTCAGCCGATCATCTGGAAAAGAGCCCGTGCTGTGTGATTCTGAACCTGAAGATCCCGATAGTGACTCGGATCCAGAACTTACCAAGATGAAAGAAGCGATGTTGTTTCTCACTCAAGCATTTCAGAAGAGAAAGTTTTTTAACAAGTCCTCAAACAAGCAAAGATTCTCTACTCACCGTGATCATCGAGAAAAGTCTGAAGGTAAGAGACGCTTTGAAGATGGTAAGAAGTCTGACAATAGAAATGAAGAAAAGCCGAAAGACGAGCCGATCAAATGCTACAACTGTGGTCGGTTAGGTCATTTCGCCAAGGATTGTCGCAAACCAGTTGTGCGCAACGCTGACTACTACCGAGCCAAGCTGCTTCTTGCCAAAGAAAAGGAAGCCGGTAAAGCTCTAATGGCTGAAGACGATTACTGGTTGCAAGTGTCGGATGAAGAACCTGAAGATGCTGAAGCTCATTTGTGTTTCATGGGCAAACATTCATCACCGTCTGACACTGATGATGAAGATCGCAATGCTCCATGCCAGGTATGTGCCCCTTATCAAGAAGCTTTACTTGATTAGATGCAACTTTCAATGCACAAACTTGACTCTTACAAGCTACTCTTAAAAGAAAAAGAACAACTTCTCTCATCTCTAGAAAACCGTGTCACTAAACAGTCTGAATTTATGGAAAAACAAAGCTTAGAAATTTCTAGCTATCTGTGCACGATTTCTAATTTAAGAGAAGAGAATGAGAGTTGTTCAACAGAGTCACAAAAGCTAAAGACCAAAGTTGACAGGATCGAATTCTCAACCAGAATAAATTCTCAGAAACTAATATCAACGAAGTTGCGGAATAACACTTTGATATTCAATAAAACAGTAAACCAAAACAGTATATAATCAACAACTTGTAAACTTGTATTGAATGCTTAAAGTTACAAGATTAAACACACAACCTCAATATTGATGAACAGGCTCACCAATACGAATTCTACTTCTCTAGAATTAGGATCTATGCCTTGAGGTTGATTTTTCTCTCTAGAACTTGGAATGAATTATTCTCTCTAAACTATTCTATATATTCTATTCATATATTAATCAAAAGATAATTACAATAAATAAACATATATTCAGTATATCTTCCATTATTATCTTCAAGCCTTCCATGAATATCTTTATTCTTTCCAGCTGTCATCCTTTTCATTCGGATCTTCAAGTCATAAGCAGCACTAACTATGTTCAGCAGCATTAACTTCTTCAAGCAACATTAACTTCTAAGAAGCACTAACCACTAGCAGTACTAACTAGCTAAGCAGTACTAACTTTGTTCAAGCAGCACTAACTTTGACTAGCAGTATTAATTCTACTAGCAGTAGTAATACTCAGCAGTATTAACTTTGAAATCTTCTAGCAGTAGTAATTCTGAACTAGCAGCATTAACCATACTTAAGCTTTTCTTCAGTTCCCAACAATCTCCCCCTAACTTGACTTTTAAGAAAAGAAGTCAAGTTCTTCAGATGCTCTTCAAGATGCTCCCAAAATTTCATAATGGCCTAAATTCCAGTATTTGCATCCAATCCCAAACTCTGATTGATGGTTCTTTGGATCAAATATTTAGCCATCTCTGAATCTGGAATACATCTTAGCTTTTTCTTCAGCATGGCATGAAGCTTCAATCTGCTATGATTGTACACTCTATCCACTAGGAAGTATTCAGTGTGATTTAAATCCAAAGTCACTGTATATACTCCACTAGTTTCATATAGAGTCCAACTGTTGACTGACTTGAATACATTCTTGATCACATGCTCTACTTCTTCAGGTTTGAACATCATACACAGATACTCCATCACCAGTTTTGTAATTGAAATCTCTGGAGCCTTCAGTATATCTGCATACAACTTCATTCCTATCTCAAACATCTCTTCAAGATCTGACCTAGAGCATGTTCTTACAATCTTTGCCCAAGTATTGAACACCTCATACTTTTCATCCTTCCTTTTTAGCCTTATGTATTCCTTTCCATCCACTGTCAATGTATCCCAGAGAATGACCTCAGGAGGCTTAACTCCTACAGGTTCTGCTGAAATTGGTTCAGGCACTTTGTCTATCACTACAGTTAGAAGAGCTTGAAAAGAAACTCTATAAATTTGGTCAATCTGATCAAACGCTAAATCTAATCGCACCGAAAGAACCCAAGTATGGAAATGCGGGTATCGGTTACGATAACCCTAATTATTTGAACAAGGCTTTAACCAAAGTTCCTACTTTATATGCATCTGAATTCTTTGGATTAGACAAAATCTTTCCAGAATATAAAATACAATGGGCCATACCCACTGAGGAGGAAGACTTGGAAGATAAGTTGAGAAGGGAAAACTCCGTTCTTACTAAAAGGACAGTTCCTTTTGTCTATGATTCTTTGAATGCTACTTATTATGATGACAAACCCCGTTCTCTGTCATCCGATTATTTTCACAGTTACTCTCAAGCTGAACTAGATGCTAAAACTGTTAAAATTGAGGAGGAACCTCTAGCTCACAATGTTTATGTTCCAACTCTGATTTTAGAAAAGAAACTTGTTCAGCTAGAAGAATCATTTGCACTAGAGAGGGAAAATTTTCAAAAGGAAAAACAAGTTCTTTTATCCCAAATTGAGTGTCTCAGTTCCAACAAAAAGGAAACTATGTCTGATGAGGAAAAAGAATATTTCCAGACAAAAATAAAGAAGTTAAACTCACAACTGGCTGCTATGGCAGCAGATCATCTGAAAGAGCAACTTCACAAGGCCGACCCTCAAGTTCAGCCTTCCATTCTCCAAAGTGAGAAATCTCATCTGTTTGAAAACTCTTATCCTTCCTCTGACACATCTTCTTGCAAAGCTTTTATGGGTGACTCGTCACCAATCATTTCAAATAAAGGAAAAGAGCCTCAAGTTTTTGAATCGGATCAGTGTTCTGATTGTAAAAATGCTTCCGCATATGATCTGCTCTCAACAAACTCTTCCGCTGTCCTGAAATCCTCAAGTGATGAGGTCCTTTCAGATGAGGAACTAGAATTTTCCGCATTCTTGAATTCTGAGGTGTGTTTAGATAGTGATTTGAGCCAATTTGATTTTAATCCTTCTCTACCTAGCCATGTTGATTTTATAAATGAGTCCTGTGAGCCTCCGGTTAAATATTATAAGGGTGAATGTTCTACATCTGCCCCACAAAAACCTTCTGTGAACAATTCTTCAAAATCTTCAAAGTCTAAATCTAAAAAGCTTTCACAGAAGAAGAAAAAGACCGGTCGCTCTCAAAGGTCACAATCTTCAATTTTCAAATCCTCTGACTATGGGTTTAACGGCATTTCAGATACGTGTGGTCGGCGGAAAGAAGTGAAATATGCTTGGGTAGCTAAGAAGTCAAAAGAGAGCACGACAACATCAGAATTAGTTGATCCTGTCTTAAAGTCTAGAAAGAACAATAACAATCATGATGTTTTTATTTCTAAACCTTTAGTTGAATGTAATGGAACTCTTCCTTTAAAAGTTTATTCAATTCCGCAATTACTTCAACTGTCTCATGATTGTCTGTGTTGCTCTTATTGTGGATCAAATGATTTTGTTGATAGTCGTTATGCATCTGATTGGTTTGGCTCATATCATATTGCTCATAATCATTCTCATTATGATGTTTCCCGTGATAGACAAAGACCCATATCTAAACGGGTCTCTAAGTCGGGTGTTAAATCTAACCCTAAAGGACCCATTTACGAATGGGTACCTAAAAATAAATAACCTGTTTTGCAGGATGGTCATGTGTGGTATCTAGATTCAGGCTGCTCCAAGCACATGATCGGAAGAAGGGAGCTTCTCACAAACTTCACCGAGAGGTTTTGTGGGAATGTACGGTTCGGGAAAGATCACTACTCTCCCATCAGGGGTTACGGGGATATTGTCAAAGATAACATCACGATCAAGAAAGTCTCCTATGTCGAAGGTCTTGGTCACAATCTCTTCAGTATCGGTCAATTCTGCGACAAGGATCTCGAGGTTACTTTCAAGGCTAAAAGGTGCAGCGTTCGGACTGAAGATGGAAAATAAATCCTTGCTGGAACGCGACGCACTAACCTCTATACAATTGACCTCTCGTCCTTGAAACCCGACAAAGATGTCTGTTTGTTGTCCAAAGCATCTGCTGAACAAAGCTGGATATGGAATCGTCGTCTCTCGCACTTGAACTTCAAGAATATCAACAAGTTGGTGCTCGGTGGACATGTCAAGGGTATGCCAGATCTAAAGTTTGCAAAAGATCATCTGTGCGCTGCCTGCGAAAAGGGCAAGATGAAGAAGGCATCCCATAAGCCTAAAGCCGTTCCTAGTACTTCTCGGTCCCTTGAGCTAATCCACATGGAATTATGTGGACCCATGCGCGTTCAAAGCATTAATCACAAGAAGTATGTCTTGGTGATGGTTGACGATTTTTCTCGTTACACTTGGGTCCGATTTATCCATTCAAAGGACGAAACTCCCGAGTTGATAATCTCACTTCTGAAAAGCATTCAAGTCAGTCTCAACCAAGTAATTCAGACCATTAGGACGGACAACGACACTGAGTTCAAGAATCAAATGCTCACCGGTTATCTCATTTCAGTGGGTATCTCCCATACTTTCTCAACTGCTCGTACTCCTCAGCAGAACGGGGTGGTAGAGCGTCGGAACAGAACTCTTGTTGAAGCAGCGCGCATGATGTTATATCACTCCAAGCTACCACTATTTCTTTGGGCATAATCCGTTGCTACCGCTTGCTACACTCAAAATCGGTCTATCATCAACAAGCGATTCAATAAGACACCGTACGAGATCATCAACAAACGCGTCCCGAACATCAACTACTTTCATGCTTTCGGATGCACCTGCTTTGTCTTAAATGATAAGGATGATCTTGGAAAATTCAGCCCCAAAGCAGATAAAGGAGTGTTTATCGGCTACTCCCAGCAAGCCAAAGCCTACCGTGTCTACAACAAACGGACGAAGACCGTCGTTGAGAGCGTAAATGTGACTTTTGACGAGGCCGCTGATATGGCTTCTGAACATCTCAGTTTAGAACCCGCGCTTACTGGTGTGTTAGCTTCTGAACAATTCCGTTCAGAAGCTACACAATCTCCAGTCGATCCAAATCAAGCGTCCACGTCAAGAGCACATCTTTCTGATTTGGATTTGCTGTTTGAATTCTTTTATGATGATTTGTTCGACTGTAAGCCTAATGCTTCACTTTGCAACAGGGATGATGTTCAAGCACCAAAAGTGACACAGGTCACTGGTCCTTCCGTCGATGGTGGATCATCTTCTTCTGAAGTTCCCCCCTCAACTGCAAATGAACCAGAATTACAAATTTCGAGTGATCCTTCTCCGATCGAGAATGTACCTGCTTCCTCACCGGAACAAGTAGGATCTTCTGAAGTGACCCCTGCTGACGGTGCCCCTGAAGTTCCCGATCCGGCAGTCCCGGATCCTGCTACGCCTGCTTCATCTACTGAGTTGACCTCTGTTTCAATCTCGACTCCAACGAAGGAACTCACACCTCACAGGCCGTCATCACTCGAAGCAGTTCAAGACCTACCCCCCGGTGGTTATGAGGATGCTGACACTTATCACCAGACATATCAACCTCATCCACACACCACCAAGTGGACTCGAGCTTACCCCCTCATCAGATCATCGGTGATCCCTCCACACCAGTTCAAACTCGATCCGCCACCGCGAACGACTGCTTATTTTCCTCGTTCCTCAGCCGTATCGAACCTTCCACCGTCTCTGAAGCGCTGAATGATCCGGACTGGGTAATTGCTATGCAAGAGGAACTCAACCAATTTGAGAGCCTCAAAGTATGGCGCCTAGTTCCCCGACCTAAGAACAAGACGGTGATAGGGACAAAATGGATTTTTAAGAACAAGAAGGACGAAAACGGCATCATTGTTAGGAACAAAGCGCGTCTAGTGGCTAAAGGATATCGCCAGCAAGAAGGAATTGATTACGATGAGACGTTCGCACCGGTTGCCCGCATTGAAGCGATCCGCATGTTCCTCGCCTACGCCGCTCACAAGAATTTCATCGTCTTCCAAATGGACGTGAAATCCACGTTCCTCAACGGCGTTCTCAAGGAGGAAGTGTATGTCTCGCAACCCGAAGGTTTCGTGAGTTCTGAAAATCCGAATTACGTCTATTTTCTTGACAAGGCCCTATACGGTCTTAAGCAAGCGCCACGAGCCTGGTATGATGCACTCTCATCCTTCTTAGTTAAGTCTGGCTTCTCTAAAGATAAAATTGACACTACTTTATTCATTAAAAGAGAGAAGAAAGATATCATTCTTCTACAAATTTATGTTGATGATATAATCTTTGGCTCCACAAACCCCAAGTATTGTCAGAACTTTTCTGCCTTAATGAGTAAACATTTTCAAATGAGCATGATGGGGCAAATGAATTTTTTCCTGGGTCTTCAAGTAAAACAATTACAAACAGGAATTTTCATTAATCAATTTAAGTACATCTCGGATATTCTTCGGAAATACCAGATGGAAAAATCTTCACCTATGAAAACCCCCATGTCCACTACTCTCAAGCTTCACTCCGATCCTGACGGTAAGGAAGTGAATGCTACTATTTATAGAGGCATGATTGGCTCTCTGATGTACTTGACGGCTATTCGGCCTGACATTATGTTCTCAACATTCTTGTGTGCAAGATTTCAGTCAAAGCCTAAAGAGTCTCACTTAGCTGCGGTTAAGCGAATTTTTCGATATTTAAAAGGTACTGCTGATCTTGGTTTGTGGTACCCAAAAGAGACAGGTTTTGAATTGACAGCCTACTCGGATGCTGACCATGCTGGAAACATGCTGGACCGGAAAAGCACATCCGGCCATGTCCAGTTCCTGGGAGATCGTCTCGTCAGCTGGACTTCGAAGAAGCAAAATTACGTGTCCACCTCCACCGCCGAGGCGGAGTATGTAGCAGCCGCCAGTTGCTGCTCGCAAGTCATCTGGATGCGCACCCGGCTGAAAGACTATGGTTTCAACTACTCGAGGATCCCCATCTACCGTGACTCCAAGAGCGCCATTGCCATATCTAGCAATCCAGTTCAGCACACGAAGACGAAGCACATCGATGTGCGATATCACTTCATAAAAGACCACGTGGAAAGAGGTACCATCGAACTCTATTTTGTTAATACAGAGCATCAGTTAGCAGACCTATTCACCAAAGCATTGGACGAAAAACACTTTAAGTATCTTGTGTCCAAGCTAGGTATGCTAAATCTGAAAGTTTGATCCTATCACAGCCCTCACCGAGTTTCATTCAATAACGAATGACTGTGTCTAATGCCCCAGTGACTTGTCTCTGGTTGCTCCAATCCACACTCTTTAGTTATTGCATTTTACTCTCTAAGTTCTGTGTCTTTGTCAAACTTCTGTATCAATAAAGTAGATTTCGTTTATTTCATTTTTTTCTCTCGTGTGTTCCTTTCTTTTCTTCGTGGTGCTTTTGTGTTTACTTATGCAGTTTCTCCGATTGATATCTGAAATCGTAAGTCGCGTGTAGTGGTCGTTAGAAGATGTTCATGTGTTCAGGGGGAGCACGACCGTACGATGTTCGGTAAGGCTCTTTAGTCCTCCGTTCCAGGGGGAGCAGGTAAGTTTCTCGTCGAGGGGGAGCAGTTTCTCGTACTCCACTCAATGTCCGAGGGGGAGCAGTTTGTTATTTTTTTCCTTAGGTTATTTTTTTATTTTTTTTATATTTTTGAAAACGCCAAAAAAAATTTAGTTTTCGTTCTTAGAGTTTTCTCTAAAACATTTTGGTTGGACCGACTCATATCAGGAACCGGCTCATTTTGTTTCTCTCTTCTTTCTTTCTCGGCCCGGCCCAAACGAACTATGTCATTCGACCGGGGTATTTAAATCCCCGGTCTTCACCATTCTTCTCCATCACTCTTCCTTTATCTCTCTCTTAAACACATACGACCTGCACTCATCTTCTATCTCGTTTTCTCGAATCTATCTCTCGATCTCGATCACCGGTCCATCTCTCTTTGTCGCTATCGATTCCTAAGCTCGATTCGACTTCAGGTATTCTATCTCACTGACCCTCATCGTGTTAATCTGCCTTGTCTGTGTCGATTCGAGTTCTCCGGTCTTTCTGTTCGACCTAGATTTTACCGGTCGAATGAGTTCACCGGTCGAATGATTCAACCGATCGAATGCTTAGTCCGGTCGAATGACTTCCGGTCATATGGCTTATCCAGTCGAACTCTTATCCGGTGGTTTAACCACCGGTCGAATACTTCATCCGGTCGAATGTGTATCGGTCAAATGTCTTTCTCCGGACGAATGGTCTTACCGGTCGAATGGTAACACCGGTCGAAGACCACATCCGGTCTTAGGAGACCCCCGGTGGAAACCATTTCCGGTCTAAAATCTTATCCGGTCGAATCCTGGTTTATGGTTCTAATGAGCTTATAGTTATACATATTCATATCTGTGTCTATGATGTGAATTTGGTGGTTCTCTGTGCTGGTTTCTCACTATCTTAAATGGGTGTAGTTCTATGCGCCTTGGTGACTGACCCTAATTCACGAATGAGGGTTTGTTCTTCCACTATTCTGGAGTTAGTATCCGTTGTGGTTTAAATCATAACTGTATAACTCCAACGACTATCATATTTTCCCAAACCTGCGTACTAATCGACTATTTCTTCACAGGTACAATGGCACAAAACCAACCACCAACGATTGATCCAATCGCCGATGCGGAACTGATTCCCGAGGATCAGTTCCTCCCTCTTACAGCCAATAACTACCATCTCGATGTAACCCAACCTGCTATTTAATATCAGGTCATCATCGAGATACTTATGGGGCATCCAATCTCTTATGCTCTTACGGAGACTGCGACCGTTCCAGTCCTATACTTACAGCAGTTTTGGAACTCTCTCCGTGCTTTAGAGGCCGATGGTGAATTCCACCTTGAAGGTCGGATAGATCATACACCAGTGCTTCTCACGTGTGATCTCTTCCGACAATTCCTTCGTTTACCGACCGCCAGATCCGTTCCAGGCAGGAATAGCTTCGACCCGATGGCTTCTGATGCTACACTGTGCACCGACCTCATCTCCTTAGGATACGGCACAGATCTTCGCATTCCATCGACCTTCAACCGTAAGTACCTCTCGACTATATGGTACACGATGTTCACTTACATAAATCGGTGCCTTTCGGCAATAACGAAAGGTATTGATCAGACGAGTGCCCCTATTCTTCGCATATTTCACGCGGTGGCCTTCAATTGCCACATGGATTTTGCCGATTTCCTTTGGTTTGATCTCGTTCAGAGAGTTCGGTCTACAGCATCTCGACGACAGAATTTCATTCCATTCCTGAGGTTCTTACAGATTGTCATCCGGAACTTCATGAACCTGTATCCCGAGATACAACGCCGTTCTACGCACCCGACATGCCCACATCATCCGACACGCAAGATACCTTCCCGCGCTGATCTAGAAGGTGTTGTCGCCCGACACATCCCAGTCGGGTTACTAGACTATGCTCGTCCTACGGCACTGAGTGTGATAGCTTATAGGCACACACACAACATTCCAGCTCCTATGGTCGGGCCAGGACCGGCAGGACCTGCCCAGGGAGCACGACCTGAGCGACGTGAGGGTCCGCGTCCACGATCGAGAGGCGGGAGTGTCCGGATAGCTGGGGCTTCCGGACAGGGTGTGTCGAGAGAAATAATCGTGAGGGGAACAGGCGTGGGCAGTGCCGTTGGAACGAGCCAAGCTAGTTCTTCTAGACAACCATCTTCGCCGACGCAAATAGAGCCTCAAACGGCAGAAGAGACAACCGATTCTGAAGACCTTCATGTTCAGTCCTCTTCTGTCGCTGCTACTGAGGACACAACAGAGCATTCCGCCTCGGAGGAAACTTCGGCCCAATCCGAATCTGAGGCTACCGCCTCTGACGCCTCGGCATCAGAAGTGTCATCTGACTCTGATGGTGACGGTGATCAACCCCCCAATGAGCCACCTATTGGAGAGACAAGGAGAGCAGAGGGAGAAACAGTCGAAAAAGTTGTAGTGAGCAGATTGTGGGAAGGACGAATGAAGACTCGTCATGAGCGTACACGAGTGATGGGACAATCATCAACGGTTGTATCCCCCCTAGCCACATCTAGCTAGGTAGCCACATCTACTATCCAGTCTCATGTGTTGGGACAGGGTATTGAAGGAGCCGCCGTGGACCTAGTGGCGCATTTGCACACCCCACCAAGCCACTCCACCATCTCTCAACAGATGGTGGTTTCACATTCTCACGGGGATTTAGCACATCCGCTATCGGGCTCTCACTTGGAGGGTGCCGATATTGAAACAAGAGAACAACTGCCCCCGTTCTCGACATCTTCGCATGCACGGAGTCTAGAGCCTTTTGCTATACCTGCCATTCCTAGGACACAGATTCCATTTTCGGCTATCGCCGGTCGCCTGAGTGGCCCGACCGGAACATCTATAGTAATACCGTCTTCGGAAGGTTTACGAGGATTGGGTGGAAGTCCTACCACAGCTATCATCACGCCAGCTGTGAACGTAGGCGGCTCGACTTCTACAGTCGTAGCTACAACGGGAAGTCTGAGTGACTCCGGAGTTACCCCAACTGAGTTCGTCTCAAGGGAATATATGGATGGCGCCCTAAAGGCTGTCCAAACCATGTTGAGAGAGGAGGTAGACTCACTGAAGCGAATGATCAAAGGCAAAGGTCCAGCGACTGAGCCTGAACCTCTACCTCCTACACCACCACCTATCACTCCTGCTACCGAAATGTCTATCGAAGACTTAAAATCCATTCTCCTTGCAAAGCTTCTTGCCCAATCTCAAACAGAACCCTCCCGGGATGCCGATCTTCTGTCACTACTTCGTACTCAAGCATCCACCACTACCCCACCACCCCCCAACCCATTATATCTCCAGAGTCCTTCCAGCTTCAACAAGCCATGCTTCAGTCTCTGCAACAAACCGTAGCTATTTTGACTGAACGTCTATCAGCAGTGGAGGATACCTGCCGAAGCCAGGCAGAACGGTTCAAGCGCCGACATGATGATCAGGATGATCCTGATCACCATGAGGGGGAGAAGCGCCAACGCCTAACTGAGCCGGAGACACATATGGTGGAATCAGGTCAGGTTGAACAGGGTTCGGGTTCTGGTACAAGAACAGAGGGACGGAGAGAGGAACAGGAACGGGAACAGGTGACAGACTTGGTACTATACGACTATCCGACGGTTGAAAAGCCTGAGGAATTTGAAGATGGTTCTCCGATAGTTTCTGAAGAGTGGGAAATAATCTTAGATCCGTATGAAGTGGCGGACACGACAGAAGAATGTGCTAATACTGAAAGAGCTCTGGTGGTTATGCAAGAAGAAATTGATGAAATCCCGCATCCAGATGATCAGTCTTCTGCCGTAGTTCCATTGTTGACTTATCCGGATAATCACCCTGACTTCTCTTCTACAGTTTTTCCCGAGAGATCTCCTCCAGCTTCACCAGTTTGAGAACCAGTACATACTCCTCCAGTTCGTCCACCCAAGTGGGAAAGAGTCAGAATAAAAGTTCCTTTCCTCGAAGAAAGCCAGAAGAAGATCTTTGCCCACTGGATTAGAAAGTATGATGAAGTTGTTCTCCATGGTCTACAGTCAGTGAAAAACATAGAAAAACAGCGTGAGCTTGTGTTCGTGTACAGAAAGTTCCAGTGCAAGTACTCCAAGACGAAGCTCAGGATTGTATCAGTTGATAGGATTATACCTGCCTACTTCATGAAGGTTAAGTATACGGACTTCATGGTTACAAGAGAAGATGGTCAACAATACTGTTTTTCTGATGCTGATTTTCCATGTCTCGAGCCACAAGATCTGTTGTTCATACTACGTGACTTAAAGACCAGAACCGTCAGACCCGGCGAAGTCATTGATGCACTTGAAACCGTGAAGAGATACATGAAGTGCGCAATGAAACTTGCTTCGGTGGAAGATTTTCAGATTGGGTTAGAAAGCGATCAGCCGAAGATTAATCTGCTCAAGCCTGATCTGAGTGTTCCGTCCGATGCTCTAAGCGTACCTGCATTCACATTTATAAAGATTCCAGAGTTTGGTATGTCATACGTGAACAACAAAGGTATTCTACGATTTATCCGATTCGATCAGATTGCCAGATTCTGTGATGGTACATTGATGCTGCTGAAAGACAAGTTGAAGCGTGCGCTGAGTCAAGATGAGAAAGGAGTTCAGGTACTGGATTCTTCATACAAATCGCTTGTTCTTAAAGCACTGAGAGTTATCGAAGAACGACTGGAGTACAGAACGCAAATCAGATATTTCGAGATCAGTTTTGGGTTTCGGAAGATATATGTTCCTAACTGACGCGAGTTTCAACTTCTATTTAAAGGGGGAGATTGTTAGGGCTAATTGTATGTTAAATAGAAGTTCAGGGTATAAACTGTCAATTATTCAAAGTTGTAAGCTTGTTGGGCCTAAAAGCCCATAAGCCCGTCAGGCCTGCGTGCCTAAGTATTTAAAGTTATTTTCTATTTCATTTGTAAAGGTTAGAAGTTCATAATTTCATTATTCAGTTTTCTAGTCATTAGGTTTATAAACCCTGATCAGAAATTCTCTCTGTAAACCTAAACCTTTGAAGTATTATCAATCATATGACTAGTTGCTGTGGCCTATAAACTATTCATCTTTGATCTTATTTACTTGTGATTGCACTGCACTGGGATCTACATGATTTATAGAACAAAAAAAAAAACAGATTTATATCCAAACTCAAAAACCCAAAAACCCAAAAAATCAAAATCAAAATCTTCAGATTTATATCCAACCAACACAGATTTATATCCAAACTCAAAAACCCAAAAAATCAAAATCAATATCTTCAGATTTATATCCAACCAACACAGATTTATATCCAAACTCAAAAACCCAAAAAATCAAGATCAATATCTTCAAATTTATATCCAAATTTTATACCCAAACAACCTAGATATCTTCATATCCCCATTTATAGAACAAACAACTCAAGATTTATCCAAAATCAATATTTATATCCAGTTCCTTTATATCCTCCAGATTTATATCTAAAAACCCAAAACCAGAAAATCAAGATGGCAGCGGTGAGGCAGATGTATATCCAAAAACCCAAAAAACCAAAAGCGATCGAGATGGCCTGCGGTGGTGAAGCAGACCGGCGGTAGTGAAGCAGACTATCAGCGATGGCAGGGATGGTCGGCGGTGGTGAAGTAGAGGGCAGGGCCGGCGGTGAAGCAGAGGGCGGGCCGGCCGGCGGTGGTGAGGCAGAAGGAGGAGACGACCGGCGATGGGAGGCAGAGGGAAGGACTGACCGACGATGGGAGGCAGAGGGAGGGACGATACTCTCTTCAATGGTCTGTTGATTTGAGGGTTTTCAAAGTATCCTCAATGGTCTGTGGGTTAAGGATTTTCATAAATGGGTTAAAGTGAGGAGGGGTAGGATGTGTCTTTTTCATGGCTGAATGTAAAGGAGAAATAATTTTTGGCTGACCGATTCAGCCATTGGCTGAGCGAATAAGCCACAACCGAACAAATATTTATGGCTGAGCGAATAAGCCATATAGGCTATACAACCTATTAAGCCACAACCGAACAACCCGTAAGACATAAACTCAATGTGATACCACTGTGATACCAAAGAACTTTTGAAGCAGTAAGACAGAAACTCAATGTGATACCATTTCGAATCACAATGTATCACAATGTTATACCACTGTGATACCCTTCATAAAACAATGAAAATAAATATTGTGATATACATTGTGATACACTCTATATACACATTGTGACACATAAAGATATCTAAATAAGAAAAGTGTTTTAAAACCTCAGATCTGAACCAGAAAAGTCTAAAAATTTTGGATTTATGAAACCAAAACACAGAGAGAGGTAGGGTTGGAAACCAGATATTTACGTATCATCGTCTTACATATATGAAACATGAGAGAGAAGCGACTTGGTTCGAAAACGATCCAAAACTAGCACTCGCCGTATTAGAGAAAAAGGTGAGAGTATGAGAGAAAGTCAGATAAATGGGTTTCCGGTAGCATCGGATCACCGGCAACTTGTTGAGAACGTTGGTGCAGATGACGCAGAGAAGAATGATGAGCAAAGTGAAGACAACGTAGATCTGCGTGCTTGCTCGGAGACCCTTTTGAGTGTGGGGAAGTGATGCTTTTGTTATCACCCTTAAAATTGACACCATAAGACCTGCAGAAACTCGTAAAAGCTCATAAGGGTTGGTGTATGATAGAAAAGGGTGAGATTATGAGAGAAAGTCAGAGAAAGGTAGGTATGAGAGAAGTCAGAGAAAGGTGGGGAGAGAAATATGGGATATTACTAATTTTATGAGCTGCCATTTTTTTGTTACTAAAATACCCTTTATAATGATTTAAAACATAATATTAAATCTTTTAAATGAGTGGCTTATATTGGATCTCACGGTTACCACAAACTATCGTGTTCTCATTTGATTAAGCCCTTATATATATATATATATATATCTAATTATGATTAGCAACCAATACACATACAGATACGTATATATATGTATAACACAGACCGACGGATACATATAATACATATAAATGTATATATATAACACAAGCATACACATACGTACACGTAATACATACAAATGATAAAAGAAAAAAACTCAATCCCTCGCTAATTAAGTATTATTATTATTATTATTATTATTATTATTATTATTATATTAGTGATGGAAAATCAGTGACGGAAATTTTCGTTGTTAATTAGTGACGGAATAAGGTCCGTCACTAATCTGGGAGGTTTGATGTTGAAATGAAAGCCATGCTCAGTAAGTTGAATTAAAAAAAACCTGTCGCATTTTTATAAATAATATAAAACGGTCCTATGCTTACCTTATCCAATTTAGATAATATATTACCATGCTAGTGGGTTAGTAGCTGCAGGTTAACACACTTCCATTCTCAATTTCATCCTTGTATCTTCATGCTTGTTTGTACTCTATGGTTTAGGACTGTGAAGGAGTTCCGATATCGTACTTGATTACATCTTGTTGCATCGTACAGGTACACAACTAGTGTGTGTGTATATATATATACATATATGTAATGAACTTTAGTTAAATCATCTGGTGTGTTACATGTTCCATGTTCTTAAGGAGTATGACGAAGAAAAAAAAGTTATAACAGACATTTAACAAGAAGACATGCTTTGGGGGAGAATCTTATTATTAGGTTCGGAAACGAAAACTACGAATGCGGAATGTTTTTTTTTTTTGGTTTTTTTGTCTAGGATTTTGAGAACAATGGTGAATGGGATATATTCATAATCAATTGAATTTATAATTTTATTTTGTTTGTATTTTAGAATGAAAGTTTTACCTTTCGCCTCATTTCCATATATAATACAATGAACTCGAAATTGTATAAAAATTGAATTATTATTTTTTGAAATGTTTTTAATTTTTTAAAAATTACTAAAAATTATTGACGGATCAGTGACGGAAATCCGTCACAAAAAATATCTGTTGCTAAAAAGATCCATCGCTGATCCGTCGCTAAACAAGACCGTCGTTGATGCGTCGCTAATTCTGACCGTCGTTGATCCGTCGCTAATCCTGGCCGTCGCTGAGAGTATCACCCACCACCTTTTCACTGATAGACTTTCAGTGACGAATTAGCGACATAATTTGCTTTCAGTGACAGATCAGCGACATAATTTTCCGTCATTGATAGGGTCGATTTTTGTAGTGAGAGGCATGGTGCACTATTGACCGCACCTTCCAAGCTTAAACTCGGGCTCGTCGTATGGCCCTAAAAAATCTGCTTCAAACCTTGATGAATGGTTCATTACCTATTCTGAAATACATCGAACATAAACGTAACATTGTTGATTCACTCATTACTAGAAAAATGAGCAAATACTACGACATATTAACGACAGTCGAAATCCTTCAGTAATTACCGACGGGTTACCAACGGATCCAGATATTACTGACGGATCCGTCAGTAATTCGTCCTTCGTCAGTGACCACCATCGCCGACAATGCTTAATCCGACAGAGGTTACCGATGGATCCGACTTTCACCGACGGATTTTTCCGTTGGTGAAAGTCATTTGTTTTGTAGTGATTGTCTGAAAGTTTTCATCCCATCTCTCCAATGAAGACTTGGTACGTCACATTCTCAATCGTCTTGACAGTTCTTACGGGCCGTTCGTGACTGCATTTATGATGAAAACGAAGGATGTTCACATTGATGAACTCGTTGGCCTTATCCTTCAAGAGGAAGATCGTATTGCTCTCAAAACTAGAAGGGTAGTCCAGTCTGCCATCTTACTGTAACAACCTGAACATTTATACATACAGTAAAATAACATTTCTGTCTAAATACTGCCCCAGGCTTACATTTCAGAGTACAAGGTTTACAACTATCTCTTCTTACACAACTGAGTTCAAAAAGTAACTATTGCAGGAAGTCTTCTATCTCCTGGAAATAACTCACATATTCTCCTTACCCTTATCTGTACCTGCTACCTTTCGATAACCTGAAACATGATTATAATTTTGAAAGAGCGAGGGTTAGACCAATGGTCTAGTGAGTCCCCTCCAATCACTACTGCAACAGTTCAAATATTATTTAAAACATTTAAACAAAGCTTGATATCTCAATACATAACTTGCTCTTTTAATCAACATTAAAATATTTTATGCTACGCAGGCATAACTCAATCTACTGGCCATCAATGACCACTTTTTACGCTTTGCAAGCGTACCTTAAGCTATTGACCAACACTTAGTCCTGACTATATATAAAACAAGTTTATATAAACTGAGCATAAACATGCCAAACTGATTAAATCAACCTTTTACAATAAATCTGCATAACTTTCAATACTATAAACGTGCAGTTTATAAAACCGACATTTATCAAATAACTGTCAAAATCATAAAAGATTTAGTTTGAAAGACCCACCTCTGATTCTTCTTGCTTAACCTCTGACTTCTACCGATTAACACCACCGATGATGGTATCAAAATACAAAGGTAAGCTAACTTGCAACTAACACTCTTTCCTTCTATAAACACATCAAATACAATATACTGCTACTATCCTGGTCGAAACCACTCTGATCAATACCTTTTAGGACCGATTAACATTATACCGGTCGAATACATACACTGGTCAATACCGGTCGGGTCACTACACCGGTCGAGTCACTACCGGTCACCAAAGACTAATATCGGTCAACAACAACATACCGGTCAATAACAACATACCGGTCGACCTTGGTCCCGGTAGATATTATATCGGTCGATTACTTTACCGGTCGACGACTCTACCGGTCGACGACTCTACCGGTCGACGACTCTACCGGTCGACGACTCTACCGGTCGACGACTCTACCGGTCAATACCTTCGTTCCGGTCCTATACCGGTCGATGTTCATACTAAGTCGGTTTACAGAAAAATCAGATCCATGAATCGATTGAAAACACGGATAAAAGCTTAAATAACAAGACTATTTACCGACTATAACATGCAGATAGAAGTATTAAACTAGAATCATACCTCTATTTGACAAAAACTGCACGATCCTTCACAACCTTTCTCTGCTTTCACTTCTGCTTTTGCTCTGTTCTTGTTTTCTAAGTCGGTCTCCAACTTTTATCAGACTTGTGATATGAAAATCAAGTTTAAGGGTTTAGGTTATTTATATAACCAAAGTTTCAAATAACCCCCTGAACTTTGAGTCTCGCTTAACTTTTCACCCAACTTCCAAAATTAATAAAAATTTCGGAACTGGATATTACAATCTTCCCCCCTTAAGAGAATTCCGTCCCCGGAATTCTATCGCTAAACAAATGGGGATACTAAGATCTCATTTCCGCCTCAACTTCCCATGTTGACTCTTGTCCTTTGTGAAATTTCCACTGGACCTTCACTAAGCGAATCTCTTTGTTTCTCAACTTCTTTACTTTGAGGTCCGAAATTGCTACGGGCTCCTCAATATAACTTAATTGTTCATCTACCTGAATATCTTCTAAGAGAACTACTACATCTGCTTCTGCCAAACACTTCTTCAAGTTTGACACATGAAATGTGGGATGAATCCCACGCAAACTTTCTGGTAGATCAAGTTCGTAGGCCACTTCACCAACACGTCCCGTGATGATAAATGGTCCAACAAACCTTGGTTTCAATTTTCCTTTCTTTCCAAATCTGACTACCCCTTTCCAAGGAGAAACTTTCAACATTACCTTGTCTCCTATCAGAAACTCTATCGGTTTCCTTCGCTTATCTGCATACATTTTCTAACGATCTTGAGCAATCTTTAATCTTGCTCGAATCTGGTCGACTTTATCAGCTGTCACCTGTACTATTTCTGGTCCCGCTAGCTGTCTTTCACCCACCTCATTCCAACATAAAGGTGTTCTACATTTACGACCATACAATGCTTCGAACGGGGTCACTTGTATGCTAGCATGATAACTATTGTTGTAGGAAAATTCAATCAACGGCAAATGAATTTCCCACGAACCTTTGAAATCAATAACACATGCACGAAGCATATCTTCCAATGTCTGAATGGTTCTCTCACTCTGGCCATCAGTTTGCGGATGATAGGCCGTACTTATCTTAAGTTGAGAGCCTAATTCCCTTTGCAAACTTCTCCAGAAAGCTGATGTAAAACGAGAATCTCTGTATGACACAATTGACGACGGTACTCCATGTCTGGTTACTATCTCGTCGATATACAATCGAGCCAATTTCTCTAGTGAGTACATCTCCTTGATTGGTAGGAAGTGAGCTGACTTTGTGAGTCTATCCACTATCACCCAAATGGCATCATGCCCCTTAGGTGATCGCGGTAACCCAGTAACAAGATCCATTGTAATCTTGTCCCACTTCCAAACTGGAATTTCTAACGATTGAAGATCCCCATAAGGTCTCTGATGCTCAGCTTTAACTTTCAAACATGTCAGACATCGTTCAATGAAGTGAGCAATATCTTTCTTTAAACCTGGCCACCAATAGCTTTGTTTTAGATCTCTATACATCTTGTTGGTTCCCGGATGTACTGAGTAACGGGATTTATGAGCTTCTTCCAATACTTTCTGCCGCAGTTCTCCTGCTTTTGGAATCCATACTCTCTTATTGAAGCACTTTACTCCTCGATTGTCAACAACTAACGAGTTAACAATTCCAACTATTCTTTCACTTTTCCAGTTTTCCTTTGACGCTGCTTTTTCTTGACACTTTATAACTTCTTCTAAGAAGTTAGAAACAACATCAACTCGATATGCCACCACTTTTGTTGTTTCTCCACGTTCCTTACGACTTAAAGCATCTGTTACTACATTGGCCTTGCCTAGATGGTACAAAATATCAAAGTCATAATCGCTTAACAACTCCATCCACCTACGCTGCCTCATATTAAGCTCCTTTTGATTGAAAAGATATTGAAGGCTCTTGTGATCCGTATAAATCTGACACTTGATCCCATACAGATAATGCCTCCAAATTTTCAAAGCAAAGACTACCGCTGCCAACTCTAAATCATGCGTTGGGTAATTCTTTTCATGTTCTTTCAACTGATGAGATGCATAAGCAATCACCTTGCCTTCTTGCATTAACACACATCCCAGACCCAACTTTGAAGCATCGCTATAGATTACAAATCCTTCCGTTCCGTTAGGTAGAGACAAGACAGGAGCACTACTTAGACTCTCTTTCAATTTACTGAACGCTTTTTTCTGAGCTTCCGCCCAAACAAACTTGACATTCTTTCTAGTCAATGCTGTTAGTGGCGTGGCTATCCTCGAGAAGTCCTGGATAAACTTTCTATAATAACCCGCCAATCCTAGAAAACTCCTTACTTCTGATGGTGTTTTCGGTGCTTCCCACTCTTTAATGGCTTCAATCTTAGCCAGATCAACCTTAATCCCATCATTCGACACCACATGACCTAGAAACTGAACTTCTTTCAGCCAAAATTCACATTTTGAGAACTTGGCGTACAATTTCTCGCGTTTAAGCAATTCTAAAATCGCTCTCAAATGAGTTTCATGATCTTCTTTGGACCGTGAATAAATCAGTATATCATCTATAAAGACTATAACATACTTGTCTAAAAACGGACTACACACTCTATTCATCAGATCCATGAAAGCTGCTAGCGCATTGGTCAAACCAAATGGCATAACTAGAAACTCATAATGTCCGTACCTCGTACGAAATGCAGTCTTAGGTACATCCTCCTCCCTCACCTTCAACTGCTGATAACCATATCGTAGATCTATTTTCAAGAAGTAACTCGCTCCTTGAAGTTGATCAAAAAGATCGTCAATTCTAGGAAGCGGATACTTATTTTTGACAGTCAACTTATTGAGCTCCCGGTAGTCGATGCACATTCTCATAGACCTATCTTTGTTCATAACAAACAATACTGGCGCTCCCCATGGTGAGGTACTAGGGAGAATAAACCCCTTGTCTAACAACTCTTGCAGTTGAGTCATCATTTCTTTCATTTCTGTCGGTGCCAGTCTATACGGTGCTCTTGCAATCGGTGCTGCTCCGGGTACTAAATCAATACGAAAATTCACTTGTCGATCAGGAGGCAGAGTGGTTAAATCTTCCGGAAATACTTCTGGATAATCACATACCACCGAAACAGACTCTAATCCTTTCTTTTCTTTCTTAACATCTATAACATAAGCTAAGAACCCCACACACCCTTTTACTAAACACCGCTTAGCTTTAATCATTGAAATCAAGCATGACTTTCTATCCCTCCGATCTCCAAACACTACTATCTCTTCTTTACCTGGTTGCGCTATACGAATCAATTTCTTATTGCATACTATATTAGCATCATTAGACGCCAACCAGTCCATTCCCACAATGACATCAAATTCTCCTATACCCATCGGGTATAAGCGAAGTGGAAATGATTGCCCATCAATAACAATACTACACCCATCATACACCTCTTCCACTAAGATTTGACTATTATCGGCCACTTCTACTTTCAATTCATGCCTAAGCTTCTTAGGTTTCTGTAACACCCTCAATTCTGTAAATAGCAACTTAATTAAAATTTTCTAATTACATCAATAACTGAATCTTCTACAACTACAAATTTGGATTCAACCTCAATACAGGTACACAATCTATACATACAGGTTAAAAAGACGGGTGCTACTAATACCCAATAACAAACGCTATCTCCAACTTGCGGAAGACTTCTCTCACTACATACCCTTGCACAAGTCTAAGGCTCGACTTCTCGAAGCATTACTAGAACCAAAACCCCAACAGGAACCTGATGCACATGCCGACAAATAAAAAGGTTAGGCTTAACGCATAGTGAGCTTAAGAGTTTTAACATGAATGAATAAATCTTTAAAAGCAAGAAAACCAGCTTAAAGTGAGATCCTTCGAAATCTTATACTTTAAAATGGAAACGACACATTTTCATAATATGCACTTTTAAAGACAACGCTCCAAAACACACATTTCTTATAAAACGATGCAACCCAAAACTCACCCAAAACGGGGTCATAGTTCGATACTTTAATTTATAAAAAGTAAATAATACATCATGTCCCAAAACTCACCCGACCAAGATATGAACTAATTCAAGCATCGAAACGTGGAAATGACGCATTCCTTTCAAAACTTAATATGTGTGGAAAGAACTCAATATTAAAGCCATCATTTACCGTCGACCACATAAAAACCCAATTTGGTAAAATACCACATTACCATTTAAATACCACGAATCAACGATGAGGAGATCCGTAAACACTGAGAATAGAAAACACGCAAGTAGGCCGTTCACGCGACTTCCTTGTATGTCATCTAAACGTTTCCATCTTGGGTGACGAGAACACGTGAATGGAGCCACCCGCGATGTTATTGGATTCCACACATATCCCGACATCCTGGTTCTCATGCCTCCCACGACATCATACCACAGACCGTTTAATGCCTCTGGCCCTACTCCGTCGAGTTCCACCCCAAGGACTTACAGACATGGGTGCCAATCCAATCTAGACGAGTTTCCCCCTCCGCAGCTCATGCCACTCGTTGTCCACTCGCTAGCAAACCTGAGCGGTCACTAAAAGTAACCCAAAACCTCAAGCATTACAAGACAGACAGACTTACGTGCCTATGGATCCAATACAACACTGTCTATCATTACATGACTCCAATTGAATGACCAATGCACTCAAGACATGTAACTCCCCAACGATAGAAAATTAATCGTCATCTTATTCAAAACCCCCGCTGGTTACAATTCCGGACAAACGTCCACACGACTCATTTTAAGCCAACACCGAGCTAAGATGCTCACAACCCTTTTGACCAATAATTATCGGTCCTCCAATTAATGAAATGTCTTTAAAAATAACGTTTATGAAGACACACACTACAAAGACGTGTTTAACCCAAAACTCAACACGTAATGGGACCAAAGGTTTTCCAAAGGGTTTATGAATGCAAATACACCAAAATGCATATAACAAGAACTAGACTTTGTTGGTACAAAAATCATCACAGATGCATAACCCATGAAATGGACTCTATTTGTGCAAAATTGCTAGTAACCCAAATATGAGCATTTTATGAGTTTAACACAACTCAAGTTTACCAAATATGAAAACTTATCAAAATACTCACACTTTGACAAATACCAAGTAAAACACCTTTTTAATTCAAAATACACATTTTGGCATGTACACCGTTTTAACAAATCAACATGAACTCACCTTGCTAGATTTAGGCTAAATCTAGATTTTACCCCACTTTGAGCATATTTGAAGAAACTTGAATCTTCAAGCAAAACTTCCAAAACCTAGATCCATAAGTTTCCAACCATCAAAACATATAATCAATCACTTAGAATCATTTCCCAAACATATATACCAAAATCCCCAAATGAGATCAAAACCCTAATTTCTCCAAAACCAACAAATCCGAGATTTGATAAGCCGAACACTAAGAAACCATCAATGGAGCATTTTATAACTTACATAAAGGTTTAGAAATGGAAGGGATACACTTACCACTTAGGTTTTGATGAAAACCTAGAAAACCCAAAAATGAAGCTTGAGGTTGAAGATGACAATGGTGAAGTGGTGAAGAAGATGAAGATGGTGGTGAAGCTTCCAAACCGAACACTTGGATGAAACACCCAACTTCTAGCAATAGATGGTGCGATTTGGGTGAAGAAAAACCCTAGAATCGGTTTCTAAGAAGGAAAGAAGAAGAGGGGAGAAATAAGGATGAAAAATGAGGTGAGAGTGAGAAATGGGGCTGAAAATCGATTTAAGTTGCTGGACTTACTGCTGGGGCGCACGACCCGTGCGCATCCCATGAAGGAAAAACGCACGACCCATGTGCATGAGGCAGAAGCCTCAATTCCTTCTCAAAACATGATTTGGCCATAACTTCTTTGTTATAGCTCCAATTTCGCTCCGGAAAGAACCGTTGGACTCGTAATTGGATTCTTCATCCATTAAGACTATAAAATATAGAATTCAAGTCCAAGATCATAAATCTTATTTTTCCCTTCAAATACTGATTTATGCATTAGCTTGAAATGATACCTTTCGAAATTCGGGGTGTTACAGTTTCTCATTCAATTTATGCACAAAATTTGGAGACACAAACGAACGATTTGCGCCTGAATCAAACAATACTTTTGCATAATTCGAATCTATAAAGAAAGTAACTGTTACTACATCAGGTATCTCCGCCGCTTCTTCTGCTGTCATATTGAAAACTCTAGCCCTCGCTTTAGCTGGCTCCACCTTTTTCTCACCTCCCTTTTCTACATATCCTCCGACTGATCCCTTTTTCAATTGTGGACAATTAGTCCTGATATGATAAGGAGATCCACACTGATAACAAGACCTTGAACTCTGGCAATCCCGAGCCAAATGCCCAATCTTCCCACATTTATAACATCCCTCTTGATCAATCTTACATTCTCCTTTATGCCTTCGGTTACACTTACTACAGGGCTTACTTTCAAACTTATTAACAGAACGCTGATCAAACTTTGTAGACTTAAACGGTTTGGAGTCACGAACTGTTCCATCCCATTTTCTTTTATCTCCACTTCTTTCAGTAGCTTGCCTATTCTTTTCTTTATCTCTCATTTCAGCTGCATTTACTGCTACTTGAAAAGTAGACGGTTCCTTGTTCGAGACAAATTCTCGAATATCACTTCTCAATCTAAAGATGAAACGTTATATTCGTCTTTCTTCATTAGGTACATAAATTCCTGCAAATCGAGACTTCTCAATAAACTTTGTGGTATATTCTCGAACTGACATCCCTTTCTGCTCTAAACTCAGAAACTCTTCTTCCAACTTTTTAACTGCCGAACCAAAAAGGGTGTTAGCCTAGTGGTAAGGCATGTGGACTAGCTAGTAGCTGTCTCATGTTCGAACCCTGGGGGACGCATTCTGGAGGTACGGGGGCTTCGACCCCGGGCTGCATGCTTTAGCAGTCGGGCTTCGGCCCATATTGCCAGGGATTAGTCTGGGCCCAATGTGGTCTGGGATACCCTCTCCAAAAAAAAAAACTTTTTAACTGCCGCCAAAGGGCAAAACTGTGCTTTAAATCTTTTCACAAACTCACCCCAAGACATTTCTTTGGCTACCGCCGAACTTTGTCCTCCGGCTTCAACATCCCACCACATTACCGCTTTATCTTTCAACATTGACAAAGCATAAACTACTTTATCTTCATCGACACACTTACTAGTATCAAATGCTAGTTCCATTCCCTTTATCCATCTTAATGCTAATACTGGATCACATTCCCTTTTGTAAGTAGGAGGCTTACAAGCAGCAAATTCCTTAAAACTACATCCTCTCCCAACTACAGCTTTAACTTACACAATGGGGTTTGACTGAGGGTGACTACCCACTCCAGTTACTAGTGATTCTGCTACCTCAGTCACTACTTTATCTTCACTGTTTTCTTTACTTGACGAAACCTCATTAGTACGCTGAGCCAATAAAGCGTTCAATGTTTCTTGTAATTTTCCCATTTCTGCAGTGAAGGTTTCTTGTGTAACAAAACCTTACGTTCTACCTCCACCACGATTTCCTGTATGCTTTCGACCCCTCACAGAAGCCGAACTTTCTTGATGAGAAGTTTCTTGCTCAAATCTTACCTCTACACTTTCATCTTGACGAATACCACGACTCGTCTTTCCGCCTCGAGTTCCCACATTGGAAACCCTTGCCTGAGTAGTTGCTTTCTGAACTGTCTTACCTCTAGGTCGACCGCGACTCTTTCCTTGGATAGCAGTCGGGTTGACAGCAGTCGTTCGCTCTTCGGCAACGACTTCATTATCTGGCTCAATTTCAGGATTCAGCATAGACCTACTCCTTGTCATTCGCTCAGACATACTTCTCTCTCTGATAAGAAGAAACATAAGACATTGAATCTAACATGCTACACATTATAGCAGTTTAAGCACAAGCATGTACTTGTAAATTCACAATTACACTGGCCAAATGGAATTCCAAATTTACCTTACATGCTAGTCCTTACTACCTTAATGTTATCTTCCTACGGTCTTCCTACTGCTCAGTTGTGCTTCTATTTTCTCAGTTTAAGTCTAGGCCCATCTGGTCACCTAGATCCCTTAAACTAATGCTCTGATACCAATTGTAACAACCTGAACATTTATACATACAGTAAAATAACATTTCTGTTTAAATACTGCCCCAGGCTTACATTTCAGAGTACAAGGTTTACAACTATCTCTTATTACACAACTGAGTTCAAAAAGTAAACTATTGCAGGAAGTCTTCTATCTCCTGGAAATAGCTCACATCTTCTCCTTACCTTTATCTGTACCTGCTACCTTTCGATAACCTAAAACAGGATTATAATTTTGAAAGAGCGAGGGTTAGACCAATGGTCTAGTGAGTCTCCTCCAATCAATACTGCAACAATTCAAATATTATTTAAAAGATTTAAACAAAGCTTGATATCTCAATACATAACTTGCTCTTTTAATCAACATTAAAATATTTTATGCTACGCAGGCATAACTCAATCTACTGGCCATCAATGACCACTTTTTATGCTTCGCAAGCGTACCTTAAGCTACTGACCAACACTGCCGTCAAAGACGGTATGTCTGTCTCGTACTGCCGTATTTTAGGGACACACCCTAAAGGCATAAACGAGCCACACTCCCCGATACGAGCAGGCGGGTCACACTTCCCGACTTAGGTCAGACTTCTGACTCAAATGTATGCATACACTTAGTCCTGACTATATATAAAACAAGTTTATATAAACTGAGCATAAACATGCCAAACTGATTAAATCAACCTTTTACAATAAATCTGCATAACTTTCAATACTATAAACGTGCAGTTTATAAAACCGACATTTATCAAATAACTGTCAAAATCATAAAAGATTTAGTTTGAAAGACCCACCTCTGATTCTTCTTGCTTAACCTCTGACTTCTATCGATTAACACCACCTATGATGGTATCAAAATACAAAGGTAAGCTAACTTGCAACTAACACTATTTCCTTCTATAAACACATCAAATACAATATACTGCTACTATCCCGGTCGAAACCACTCTGATCAATACCTCTTAGGACCGATTAACATTATACCGGTCGGATACATACACTGGTCAATACCTGTCGGGTCACTACTCCGGTCGAGTCACTATCGGTCACTAAAGACTAATATCGGTCAACAACAACATACCGGTCAACAACAACATACCGGTTAACAACAACATACTGGTCGACCTTGGTCCCGATCGATATTATATCGGTCGATTACTTTACCGGTCAACGAGTCTACCGGTCAATATCTTCGTTCCGGTCCTATACCGGTCGATGTTTATACTAAGTCGGTTTACAGAAAACTCAGATCCATGAATCGATTGAAAACACGGATAAAAGCTTAAATAACAAGACTATTTACCGACTATAACATGCAGATAGAAGTATTAAACTAGAATCATACCTCTATTTGACAAAAACTGAACGATCCTTCACAACCTTTCTATGCTTTCACTTCTGCCTTTGCTCTGTTCTTGTTTTCTAAGTTCGTCTCCAACTTTTATCAGACTTGTGATATGAAAATCAAGTTTAAGGGTTTAGGTTATTTATATAACCAAAGTTTCAAATAACCCCCTGAACTTTGAGTCTCGCTTAACTTTTCACCCAACTTCCAAAATTAATAAAAATTTCGGAACTAGATATTACACTTACCCTCGCCACCGCCCTACTATCTCACTGCTCCTCCGGCCAACGCTGCATACAACCGTAATCCCTCTCGCCAAAACCATCACTCATCTAACCATAGAGATTCTCGTAGCCGTATCAACAACAACCACTCATTTGACACCTCATCGTAATATTCAATGTTAGATATGTGGCAAGATGGGACACCTGACTATTCACTACTAGAAAAAGAGGTATCAATGACGTAAACCAGTGACGGAAAAATCTGCCGCTAGTGACGGATTAGCGACATAACGACCACGACCACTATCCATCACTAATTAACGACGGACATGTTTCCGTCACTAATTAGCGACAGTTTAGTGACGGAACCCATCAATTTCTATTTAAAAAATAAAAAAAATTGAAAATTCACGTTTCCGTCACTAATCCGTCGCTAGTGACGGATTAGCGATGAACACGTGGATTTTCATTTAAAAGATAAATAAAAATGAAAATTCACGTGTCTGTCGGGCCGTCGCTAATCTGTCACTATTAGCGATGGATTAGTAAAAAACACGTGTATTTATATTTATTTTTAAATATAGATTAATAAGTTCCCTTTGTAAAGGGCATATTAGGTATTTTCATTTTTATCTAATCTGACGTAAAAGATGAAAAAGTATTTTGAGTTTAAGATAGTGGTAAACATATATAGGAGTAAATGATAGATTCCTTACATCATATTTGGAATGTTGTAATAAAAGAAAAGCATTAATCAGTGGCAGAGGCCTTTGAGGATAGTGGGGGCCAAATGCCCCCCCCCCCTTATTTTTCATCTTCTTACTACTATAACTATATTAGTGTATTTGATTGGCCACTCACTACAAAAAAACAGAAATTTCCGACGGCCCGATTCGTCGGTAATCCGTCGGTAAACGCTAAAATCCGTCGGTAATCCGTCGGTAATCGGCGTCGGAAATTATCTAGTAGAAACTTGATTTACCGACGGATTACCGACGATATTTAGCGACGGATTACCGACGGTCAGTATTACCGACGGATTAACGACGACTAAGTGACGGCGACGTTTACCGACGGATTACCGACGGAACGTTATTTACCGACGGATTACCGACGACTTGATTTTACCGACGGATTACCGACGACCTTACTTTACCGACGGACTCACTTTACCGACGGACTCACGGATTACCGACGACCTTACTTTACCGACGGACTCACTTTAAATTAAATTATTTAAACATACCGACGGATTTTTAATTTAAAAAAAATAATAAAAATTTAATTATATATCGATGGATTACCGACGGAATATGTAATAAAAATAAATGAAAATTAAAATATTAAATGTTCCGTTGGTAATCCGTCGGTAATTACCGACGGATAATCGACGGATTTTTAATTTAAAAAAACTAATAAAAATTTAATTATTTACCGACGGATTACCGATGGAATATATAATAAAAATAAATAAAAATTAAAATATTAAAGGGTCCGTCGGTAATCCATCGGAAAACATTATTTTACCGACGGATGGGGATTTTTACCGATGGATTACCGACGACAAAATTTTTCATCGCTAAAATTCAAAATCCGTCGGTATTCAGTCGCTATTTACCGACAATTTTTGTCCGTCGGAAATTTCGATTTTTCTAGTAGTGACTCCAACACTCTTTTTACTTTTAATTTTTAACCCAGTAGATTAGTATACTAACATAAGACTTGGTACTTATTAATTATTTAAATAATAAAAGTCAATAAAATAATAGAATGATTCATATATTAAACTAAGGTAATAAAACAATTTAATAATATAATAAATAAAATAAACAAATTATATTTTTTGTTATGCTATTTATTGTAAATTTTGTTATGTTCACATGTTGTATTACGTATATTAATGAGAAAAGTTGTTATCCAAATTTGGTGAAAAAATTCTATCTCATTGATAATTGAATCTTATTTTTTAAATCACATAATGTCATACTTAATATTTTTTGCGTTTTAGAATTATAAGATATTTTAATATATAAAAAAATTGAAGTATATTTGAGTAAACTACTTTTCTGTTGTTCGTTCTACAATATGTAACACTTATTTCTTCAAAAATAAAATGATGATATATTGAATTATTCATAACATTTGTTAATTTATTTGACATATCGATCAACATAAAATTCAATCTAATATTCATGGGCTTATAAGAAAAACATGCAAATTTGTCAATTTAGTGTTCCAATAATTGAGAACCCTATAAAAAAAGTTCAAAAGGAAAGCAATTAAGTTAGTTCGACATCTCGAGTTTTAACTTTTAAGGCTCGTGTTCTGCCCTTGGCATTAATTATATTGAGAAATTAAAAGTAAAAAGAGATCGATATTGGAGAGTTGAAAGTAAAGAATTCTTGATATCCTTGTTTATTGAACAAAATTAAATAACCGATGCACTGGGCATTAATTATTACATCATGTTAGGGCCACTGCAATGTCTTAATTTGCATGCAGCTTATGATAAAAAATCGATCAACTATGTCTGATGAGCAGCAACATACGATTGATTACAGTTGCTGCATGAGTTTGATTATTCATGATCACTAGCTAGCTAATGATGATTAATTAAGCTACTTCATCAAAGGTTGGGTAACAAGTCTCCTGTGTTATCCAACAGGCCCCTCTTGGATCACCAGTGTCTCGTGCGAGTCTCATGTATCCTTTCTCTCCCCATCCTTCTCCCCATGAGTTCTTTATTATCCAGTACTTGCATCCTTCTGGTGTTTCACCCCATCCCACAACATTAACCGCATGTGGGTTATCGTTCCCTACACAGTCCTCGCCGGTATAAATTCCCTGCAGTTCAATCGAATGGATATAATTAATTAACTAATCATATATATATATATAATCATATTGTTAGATTATAAGTTAGACTTCTTATTATATGTCTTTGTTGTTATTTGATACGTGGTCCTGTATTAGTGGCAGTTCTCTGTTGGGTAACCGCCTTTATGGCACCGTTTCATGAAAAGGTGCCTATTGGAATGGTTGTGCCGGCTCAGTCTTGTTAAATAGGTTGTATTCCTCTTGTAATTTGTCGTTGCTGTTGTAAGATTGTGATTTCAATAAAATAAATTGAAAGCGTATGTGTTCATATAATTCTATGATTCTCAACAAATTGGTATCAGAGCCATAAACGTATGGCTTCAAACACTGTGAATAGTCTGCCATCGCAGACTCAATTGCCGAAATTGACAGGAAGAAACTACTTACTTCCTTTGGAGCATCCAGATGAAAGTGATGTTTGAATCTCAAGACTTATGGGGAGTAATCGAAGAAGGGGTTGCACAACCAGAAAACCCCACCCCACTGGTCTTAATGCACAACAGACTAATGTACTAAACGAATTAAGAAGAAAGGACAAGAATGCCCTGTTTTTAATATATCAGGCTGTTGATGAAAATATTTTTGAGAGGATATCAACCTCGAATACTTCAAAGGAGGCATGGGAAATGCTGTACAAGTCGTACAGGGGTGAAGAAAGAGTGAAAGTAGTCAGATTGCAAACTTTAAGATGCGAATTTGACAACTTAAAGATGAAGGAGACTGAAACCATAGAAGAATACTACACAAGAGTGATTGTATTACTAAATCAGATGCGCTTAAATGGAGAAAGTATTGATGACAGAAGGGAGGTTGAAAAAATACTATGCAGCCTTACTAGGAAGTTTGAATATGTGGTTGTGGCCATTGAGGAATTCAAAGACTTATCAGATTTTTCTTTGGAAACTCTTCTTGGTACACTTCAGTCTCATGAACTACGTATGAGACAATTTGACCCACCTGTTATGGAACACACTCTTCAGGCACACTCCTCATGGGAAGCAAATACTACAGAAGAACATAGATGACACAACACCAAGAGACTACAAAGGAAAAGGAAGAGGTAAGCCTTACTTGCAAATTAAATGTTTTTATTGCGATAAATTGGGACATACTATAAAATTCTGTAGGAAAAGAATAGCAGAGGAAAACAAAAGTTCTACCTTTATACATAAGGAAGACAGCAACAATGATGGTTCCATGTTCATGATGCTTAGTATTCAAGATAAACCACAGAGTGATCTATAGTATCTTGATAGTGGATGTAGTAATCACATGACGGAAATAGGGAACTATTCTTAACTCTAGAAGAGTCTGAGAAAAAGGATGTGAGGACATGAGATGATAAAAAATTCAGTGTAATGGGAAGTGGTGAGATTTCTATCAGAATTAAGGGAAAAGATAAGAAAATATCAAATGTTTTCTATGTACCTGGTTTAAAGAACAATTTACTGAGTGTAGGGCAACTTGTTCTCAAGGGGTATGGGGTGCACTTCAAGAATAAAAATTGTGAGATAACAGATCCCACTAACACTCTAATTGGGAAAGTATACATGACCAACAACAAGATGTTCCCCATCAAATTTAACAATGATGATTTCCTTTCCCTTACTATGAGCTCCAAAGATGCATCACTACTCTGCAACAGATTCGGGCAAGTAAGTTTAAACTCCCTCTCACACATGCACAAGAATGACATGGTTAAAGGACTGCCTGCAGTCAATTCTTTAAATCAAGTCTGTGAGGGTTGTGTGTTAGGGAAGCATGCTAGAGAGTCCTTTCCTCATGACAAGGCCTGGAGAGCATCTAAGCAACTAGAGTTAATTCACTCAGATATTTGTGGACCCATGAGAACCGTTTCATTTGGAGGAAGCAAATATTTTATAACATTTATAGATGATTTCAGTAGGAAGGTGTGGATTTATTTCTTATAAGAGAAATCAGAATCCTTTAATTACTTTATCCTATTTAAAGCCATGGTTGAAAAACAAAGTGAAAGAAAAATTAAAGCCCTTAGAACAGACAGGGGTGGTGAGTATGTAGGGCATGAATTTGAGGATTTTTTAAAGATGAATGGTATTCATCATCAATTAACTACCAGTTACACACCCCAGCAGAATGGGGTGGCAGAGAGGAAAAATAGAACCCTGGTTGAGATGGCTAGGTGCATGCTAAAAGGTAAAAACTTACCAAATGCATTCTGGGCTGAGGCAGTTGCCTGTGCAGCCTATTTGATTAATAGATCCTTGACCAAGAGTCTTTCAAACAAGACACCTCAAGAAGCTTGGAATGGTTTTAAGCCGAGTGTGAATCATCTAAGGACCTTTGGTTGCATTGCTTATGCTCACATACCCAAGCATAAAAGAGGAAAGTTGGATGAAAATTCTGAGAAGGGAATATTTGTTGGTTACAGCTACAACTCTAAACCATATAAAATATATAATCCTTTAAGTAAAAGGGTCATTACCCTTTAAGTAAAAGGGTCATTACCAGCACAAATGTTATTTTGATGAAGAGAACACTTGGAATGGATTAGTCTGTGATGATGATGGAAATTGCATTCTGAGTCAGGAAACTGAAGGTCAAAATGATCAACCTGAGTCTGCTACAAGTTCTGATCAACCTGAACCCTGAACCTGTTACTCCTTCAAATGTATCCCATCCTTCGAATGATATGCAGATTAAAGTCAACCCTGTGAATACATATTCTGATGGATCAACCTCATCTAACAGGCCAAATAGAAAACCAGAAGCCTGAGAGACTTATATGAGAGTACTCAAATACAAGATATTGGTGATCTATCTAACTTTGCTCTTTTTGCAGATGTCGATCCTCTGCATTATGAGGAAGCCTGTTTGGAAAAGGAATGGCGAGATGCCATGGACAGCGAGATGGAATCAATACTAAGGAACAACACTTGGGAACTTGTTGATCTTCCTAATGGGAAAAAATCGATAGGGGTAAGGTGGATTTACAAAACTAAATTTAATGAGAAAGGAGAGATTGACAAGCACAAGGCAAGACTTGTTGTTAAAGGTTATAAACAACAATTTGGGGTTAACTATCAGGAAGTGTTTGCTCCTGTCATAAGACTTGAAACCATACGTTTGATCCTTGCTATTGCTGCACAAAATGATTGGAAGGTTCATCAAATGGATGTTAAATCCGCTTTTTTAAACGGATATTTAGAAGAGGATGTTTATGTAGATCAACCTTGTGGATACAAAAGGAAGGGTCAAGAAGACAAAGTATGTCATCTAAAGAAGGCACTCTAACTATGGGCTTAAACAGGCACCAAGGGCCTGGTACAGTAGAATTGAGAGACATTTTCTCAGCTATAGTTTTAAGAAGTGTGATTATGAACACACACTCTTCATAAAAAGGACAGGTAGCTTGTTTCTGTTAGTTTGTGTGTATGTAGATGATCTTGTTTTTACAGGAAACTCAAGAGGATATGATCAAAGAATTCAAAAAGGCTATGAAGATGGAGTTTGAGATGACTGATATAGGACTGCTGCATTATTTCTTAGGAATTGAAGCTAAACAAGGTAACCACACTATCTCAATTTCTCAAAAGAAATATGCAAAGGATCTTCTGACTAGATTTAACATGGAGGATTCCATCTCTGCGGCAACCCCTATGGAGATTGGTTTAAAACTTGGGCGAGGTGACAATGAGAAAGATGTAGACTCTACTCTCTATAGGAGTTTGATTGGATGCCTCATGTATCTCACCGCAACCAGACCTGACATCATGTTTTCTGTCAGTTTGGCTAACAGGTTCATGGAAAATCCAAAAAGGAGTCACTGGGAAGCTGCAAAGCGTATACTAAGGTATGTGAAGGGTACTCTTAATCATGGTATAAGGTACTCTCGATCTTCTGAATTTAAATTGATAGGCTTTAGTGATAGTGACTATGGTGGAAGTGTGGTAGATGGTAAAAGCACAACTGGATATATGTTCAATTTAGGGTCTGGTGAAATCTCATGGCAATCAAAGAAACAGAAGGTGGTTGCCTTGTCCTCTACAGAAGCAGAATATATGGCACTCTCTTCTAGAGGATGTCAAGCACTTTGGCTTAGAGGAATTTTAAATGAACTTGGTGTGACACAAGAATCTGCAACTCAAGTTTTTTGTGATAAAGTCAGCGATAGCTTTGACAAGAAACCCAGTCTATCATGGTAAAAGCAAACACAAAAGAATCAAGTTCCACTTTATTAGAGAGCTCATTCAAAATCTTGAAGTGAATGTTATATTCTGTTGGACCAAGGATCAGGTGGCAGATATTTTTACAAAATCTCTGCAATGTGGAAACTTTATCAGGTTTAAGAAAGCTCTTGGAGTAGTTGATGTCTAACTTAAGGGGGAATTTTAGATTATAAGTTAGACTTCTTATTATATGTCTTTGTTGTTATTTGATACGTGGTCCTGTATTAGTGGTAGTTCTGTTGGGTAACCGCCTTTATGGCACCGTTTCATGAGAAGGTGCCTATTGGAATGGTTGTGTCGGTTCAGTCTTGTTAAATAGGTTGTATTCCTCTTGTAATTTGTCGTTGCTGTTGTAAGATTAATTTGTGATTTCAATAAAATAAATTGACAGCATATGTGTTCATATAATTCTGTGATTCTCAACACATATAAATGATGATCGACGATGATGATGTAAATTAATTAATAAATACCTCTTTATAGAAGAAGAAACCGTGGTACAAGAAGATGCCAGCATTTACAGGCAGTTGTGCAACTGCTGCCAAGAGCTCATCCTCATCGTCAGCAGGAACATCTTCAAATCCTGTACATTGTACGACTCTATTTACAAGCTGCAGAAAATTAATTAAGAAAATGTTAATATCTATCCAGAAATATATTATTAATTAAGAGTACGTTAGTTTAATTAAGGTTGTATGTATGTATGTATGTATGCATTTAATTACCTTTGCACCGCAGCAAACTGTTCGTTGTGCGACGTAAGGGTAGCTCTCCGTTGTGGTCATACCCCCATGCTTTGCAACGTAGTTCAATGCATAGGCCGGTACCCCTCCGTTACATCCACCTTGTTCAAGGTCACAGTCGACAATTTGTTGTTCCGAAACTGATACTAGTTGACCGGTTCTGAGAGCGTGTGCTGATTCAAGTGTACCCATGGCTCCAAACGCCCAGCAACTTCCGCATTGGCCTTGATCCTTGGGAGGGTTAACTACTCCGTGTTGTCTCCAATCGAACTCCTTTGGTAAATTGTGGCGATCAACAACCTTGAGACGGCTCGAATTCCTTGATGCAAGCTGGCGGTGGTTCTGATCTAGCTTCATACCGGTATACGTGCGTCCGATCTCTTCGAATGTCAAATCGGACATCCTGTTCAACTCCATGAGGTATGGCTTCTTTGCCTTGTTATGGTCGTCAACACGTTTCACCGTGTCCATGAAAATAACAAAACGTTTCTGCTTCTCGTCATCTGAATCTGTTTCCGGCCTGTTGTGGTGTGCCCTCCACCTCTCGTACAGCGCCCACTTGGCCTCTTCGGATTTCAGATCGTCCTCGCTGTATTCGAAGCCCGAGCCTGCGCTCGCCAATCCTAAAACTAAAACCATAACAAGTGAAAACAAAATCAACCTCGTCATTATCATTTTCATCTTTCTCACTTTTAATTTGTCTCTCAAGCTAGATATATATATATATATATATATATATATATATATATATATGGATCGATGGATGGATGATTGATGAAGTTGAAAACTGTGATTGCATGCTTTAGATTGAGTGAATGAGAGGTGAAGTTGGGGGAGAAGAATGCTATCATCCAACCACGTGCTTGTTAATTTAGTAATCTAGACTTGGATTTAGTGGTGGTTAAAGTCAATAAGTTAAATATGACAGTTAGTATATATTAACCGACACCTTTGAAGGGTTGTGAGGTTCATGTTGTATATATATGTGTAACATTGTATACTTGTTTTTTTTGGAAGGCATAGCGGCATCGAACCAACGAACGACTACCACAAACACACGCACACACGCACGCACACCACCTCAGCGGTATCGGGCATCCACGGGCAGCCCATTAATCCGCAGCTGTCCCGGCCCAGCTTACGCTGAACCTAGAGCCCAACCACAGTCTAAGACTGGGCCGGGGGGGGGGGGGGGGGCAGTCAACGACTGGACCGGCCCAAGGACTGGGTACTCCTCATGCCCTCAAATTGACTCCCCTTGAATTCGAATCCGGGTAGATTGGGATACCATCCACAATCCCCCCAGGATGTTACCGCCCTTGGGAAAACCAACAGAGCTAGACATGATTTGTATAACCTTGTATACTTGTGCATGTTGATAATTAAAAAAAAATAAGAATTGAAAGTTTCTGGGAAAAGTTCAAAAAAACCAAATGGACTTTAGTGTTTGGAGTGATTAAGTCCTTAGACAAATTTTTTGAACAAATAAGTCATTGGACATTTCAAAACCTATTAAATAAATTATTGGACTTTTGGTAACCTGTTGAATACATTCTTATTACTTAAAAATGTAACTTGCAACCTACATAACATAACAGGTAACACTACAAATTAAAAAAATATATCACCTACTTTATTCCCCTACAAATTAAAAATGAGAAAATTAACTAAAATAGTCAATCTCAGAAACCAAATTCATTTTTTAACAACTTCTTAAATTTTTTTCCTAAAATAGCCAAAGTTTGTGCATATTGTTTTTTCTTCTGCGTAAGGATTTTTGTTTTCCAAAAAAAAAAAACTAAAAAAATATCCATATGTGGAGAATTTTATGTGTAAAAATTCACATTCTACTTATAGTTTTAGAAAAAAATTACACTTTGCATCTATATAAAGTTATAATTATTTATTTAATTTATTTTATATTCATTACTTTTTCATTTTATATTTTTATTATATTAACACACATAATCGTATATTAACTAAAATATCTAAAAAAATTAGTTTTTTATTTTACAAATTACACCATTATAATCATTTCGTCAATACAATCAAAATGAACTCAATATTGTTTTTAAATGTAATCTTATATTACTCAATATCATAAATACGTACGAATTATCTTTAATACTTACACTTTATACCTTTATAGTTACAAATTAATCTCATATTATTAGATAAATAACTCTAAATGATAGAAAATGTAAATATTAAATATAATTTGTACGTATTTATGATATTTAAGAAAATGAGCTTAAATCCAAAAAATTCAATATTTGGCTCATTTTAATCGTATTGAAGATACAATTATAATAGTGTAATTTGTAAAAAAAAACTGTATTTTTTGATGTATTTTTTTTAATATACGATTATGTGTTAAGATAATAAAAGATTAAAATGAAAATAAAAATTAATGTAGAAGATATAAAGTAAATTAAGTAACAAATTATAAAGATTATTTCTATTTTTATTTTTTTTGCCAAAAACAATTTGTAAGGCAAAAAAAAATTATGCTTAAACTTTGACTATTTTAAATAAAGACTTTGAAAAGAGCTTAAAAAGTGAATTTCGTTAATGAGATTGACTATTTTTGTTAATTTCCTCATTTTTTATTTGTAGGGGGATCAAGTAGCTGGCATTTTTTTTTTTGTTTTTTTTTTTCAATTTGTAGATTTACCTGTTGCGGGTTACATTTTTAAGTATAAAGATGTATTTAACAGGTTTCCAAAAGTCTAAGGATTTATTTAGTGTGTTTTGAAATGTCTAAGGATTTATTTGTTCCAAAAAATTGTCCAATGATTTAATCACTCCAAACACTAAAGTCCATTGAGTTTTTTTGAACTTTTCCCAAAGTTTCTTAGTGAAAGCAATTCTTTCTCTGTATGTATCATTAGTGGATAATTTTGGGTTATTAAATCCCAACAAAGTGGTGTCAGAGCCACGGTTTGTTAGAATAGAAAAGTTTCATGTAAAATTTGAAAAGAAGATTGCATCCATGGCATCTCAAAATGGGAATACGTTGCAGCCACAATTTCCAAGATTGAACAACCGAAATTATATCAATGGAGTATTCAGATGAGGGTCTTGTATGAATCACAAGAGTTATGGAACGTGGTCGAAAACGGAATTAGAGAACCAACAAACAACGCTGAATTAACACCACAACAAAGGATCGAACTGCGTGAAAACAGAAAGAAGGATAAGAAGGCATTATATTTCATCTACCAAGCCGTGGATGAAGTGATCTTTGAAAGAATCTCCTCATGCCTATCGTCGAAAGACGCCTGGGAAACGCTTCACAGAACTTATCGGGGAAAAGAACGTGTCAAAACGATACGCCTTCAAACCTTGAGATGTGAATTATATAATCTCTAAGATGAAAGACGCAGAAACAACCGAAAAGTTTTATAATAGAATAGTCACCTTAACGAACCAAATGCGTGTTAACGGTGTTATAATATTTAATTATATATTGGATGCTACATGTGACTTGGACCAACTTGGTCATAACTCCAACTTGGACCAACTTGGTCATAACACATCACTTGCCCTACTCCTCTTCCATCCTATAAATACCCCTTCCCCTCCAACCATTTTCTTCATCCCTTTCTTGAGTTTTCTCTAGATAACCACCAAATAGTCTCCCTAATATATTCTTGAGGTTGAGAGTGTTCTTGATATTCGGTGGTATTCGTGAAAGTTTCGATAGGTGATCATGGATCTCAAGATCCTTATACAAGCACTTTGTAATCTCCTTGGTTGGTAATAATATTCTTGCTCTTTCTCTTTGGTGGTTGTACACTATCACACCGATTGTGGAACCACGTTAAATCACGGTGTTATTTGTTTTGAACTTGCTATAATTATAGATAATAACGTTTTTGTTACTATCTATATTTCGTGGGTTTATTTTTCCTACGTTAAAAAAAATTATTGTGCAACATCTAGATTATTGTTATCCGCATTCGTTGTTGGGTTAATTGTGCACTTGGATTTCTACCCGTTTGGGACCTTAAAAATAACTCGCTAGCTTTTGCATTTGTGAGGCACAATTTTTACCTAAGTATTGGTATCAGAGCTTCGGATCTAGATTTGGGTTTGTGTAGAAAATATACATAAACCAGTTTGCACATTTTTTTCTCTATGGCTGACGTAGAAAACCCATTTGGTACCGGTTCCTCAAACCAGTCCCAAAAACCGTACCAAGAAGGTACATTTAATTTGTCCGGAGCTGGGATTCATATACTGACTTGGAATGGGGACGGTGACTTTGGTAAATGGCAGTTCACAACATCTACTACACCTAGGAAAAATGGAGTCCATCCCGTAGTATTTGCTAAAGACGAGTTAGACCCTAACATGTCTGAAATTAAGGCTAAAGAAATGGAAGCATGGGCATTACTACTTTGCAGATGGCTATGAGAGAAAATGTTATATTTGAGATTGTGTCTGAAAAGACAGCTGCAAGTATTTGGAGCAAGCTTGAGTGATATTGTCCTCTATGATCAAGCAATCAAACAAACAAGATATTAACAATCAAAGTATATTCTAGAGAGAGAGTAGAGAGAGAAACGTTCATGTCATATATCTAACAATATTAAGTACAATGAACTTAGCTACCTGATTTACAAGACAACATGGTATTTATACCAAGGACTAAATCACAAGCTTAATGCCTAAGTAAACTCATATTTGACTAAACACACTTTGACTTTGTTGACTTATCTTGAATTGACTTTTCCTATTAAATCTTGGATACAATAATACACTAACATTCTCCCCCTTTGTATTCAAGATTTAAAAAAAATTGACACTAGTCTTCAGCGCTTGATTCTTCAACTTTAATCTCTGACAGCTTTAAAACTTTGAAACTTTTAACAATCTTCAGTCTTTGAAGAATCTTTGAAAAGTCTTTTGCATTTTGCAGCTTTGTAAATCAACATGTCTTGAATGAATCTTTGAAATCTTTGAAAACTTCTTTGAAACTTCTTTGAAACTTCTAGATATCTTTGAAAATTTGTATCTTCATCTCTTTGATCTCTTGACCGTCTTCGGAAAAACAAACTTTCTCGAATCATCTTAATTTGGAATTGTCTTCAGAAATCTTTGAGAATCTTTTCATCTGATTTGAACTTTCAGAAATTCTTCACAAGTCTTTTTACTTTGACATATCTTTATCATTTTGAAATTGATCTTTGTAGATATCTCCCCCTTTTTGATGATTGTGAGCTTCATGATCATCAAAACTTTCTCAATTTCAGCACTTTCTTTGAATCTCCCCCTTTTTCAAATATTCTCCCCCCTTTGAGATACATTTGACATTCTCCGCTCTTTGATCTGAATAGCTGAATCATGAACTGTATATACCCGAATCTTTTCAAATTCAGATATAATGAACTTAGTAACCCTGATTCAACAAATGAAACAGTTAGAAATGCCTATCAGTAACACAAAGTTACTGTGTATAACGAATGTACAATATAAGGAGCTGGTTTGATGATGACTCCCCAGGACTTCCATTCAATCATTGAAAAGCACAAGGTAATTCTATGAATGTTCTGACAGAAAAACAAATTTTCTGTGTGCTCGTGCTTGTGTTATGAAAGAATTTAGCACAATGATTGTGTTTCATAAGGCTCAAATTGTGTAAACTGTTGAGACAACAACAAGTATTACACGAACTTAATGTGCATGAAAGAGGTGCGAAGGTGGGGAAACTTTCCTTCTTTTTCAATATCTAAATCTTCCGAGTGAAGATCAGATAGCAGATATGCTGCGTCCCCAAAGAAAATGAAACATTTCTTTGTCAAGAAAGAAACGAGTGTCTGGTGGGGTTAATTGCAAGAGTTGGCATGGGCTCAGTTTCAATGATGGTCACCAAAGAATGTGAACCAATCAGATTTTGTGGTTGCCCGAATCAGAAAGTGGTTGGTGCAGAGTTCTGATAATCTTTTAACTCTGTTCTCACACCCTCTTTCTTTTTAACATTTATGCTCACTTCTAACCAAACTCTCATTTACATTTTACCGCTCCACACAATGAGAAAAACTCAACCGGATGAGTTATCTCCCCCACTCTTTGATTTTGACCCCTCACCCCTCAATCACTCTAGGATAACTTCCTGGGTAGGAAACACTGGTTAACGTGAATCCATGGAAGTTCTGTTTAAGTTCACACACGAATCCCATGTAAGTCCTATAAAGAATGGTTGCTCAACAATTTAACTTTAGCAGTTAAGCTAAAAAATGTGATAATATTGTCAAAATGTATGCTCATTAAAAATAAGAATGAAATTTGAGCATTTGAACTTTGAAGATTTCTCAAAACAAGGATATTGAATGAATGAAATAAAATCAAGAGAATTTTTTTTTGAGAATCTGACAATGTATCAATCATATCAAATAAAATGGTTAGGGTATCAAAGAAATTGATGGTTTGATTATATGAACGAATATAAACAATTTAACAATGAAAGCACAAAGAATAAAATGATGATTGATGCTCAACATCAGTGAAATCAAACGGGAGTATTACCATCGAAAAGTTGTTTCGTTTTAGAGACATGGTAATAACTGATTCAAATGAAGTACTGAACCGGTGTGTATGAATACTTGACAGTATATGAAAAGATAATACACAAGTATTGATCTTTGGAAACACACGGTGAGTTAAACAGTAAAGCTCAATAATGAAAAACATTTAAAATCACACTTCTTAATTCATGAAATCTTTTGAGAATATAGAAGTGGTTTGAACATTTCAGAAAACGTTTTTCATGCTTGAAAGTTGTTCTTCTTTCAAACAATCAGAGATCTAGATCAGAAGATATTTACCTTTTAGCTCCCCCTCAAATCATTATATCATGATTTGTTTTCTTTTAAGCTCCCCCTGGATATTTTAAAAATATCCATGTCTGAACATTGAAGAACGGGTCCATCTGATTTTTCTTAGATTGCTTTCCAAGAGATTTGACATAGAATTTCGCTGAACCATCAACAAATTTGTCATAAAATAGATTTGATGGTCTAATCTGATTTGATTTGACAGTTTGTGATTTGACACTTTTCTGTTTGAAAACATTTTTATCATGAATAGAACTTGAAGCTGTTTTGAAAGAACAGACTGATTCTGTTGAAAGATCAACAGGTGATTGATTAATCACATCAGCTGAAATCTTGTCTGATAAATTGACGTTTGCAGCTTCTAAGTCTTTCATCTTTGCAGCTAAAATGTTTCTTTCAGAAGTAATTGTGTCAAACTTCTTTTTCAAATCAGATCTAGCCATCTGTTCTTTTAGAATTTCTGATGACAGAACAGATAATTTGGACATGAGCTTTGATATTTCAGATTCAAAATATGAACGTTCTTGCTCAAAATCTGTTTCCAAGTTCTTGTTTTTCTCAGAAATATCCTTGAAAATACCAGCATTTTTCTTTTCAAATAATTTCTTTTGTTCCTCAAAAGACTGCTTCTTTTCTTTGAAAATATTTCTTTCTTTTTCAAGCAAGTCTTGTAAAGTAGAAATCTGCTTGGGAAGTTCAGTATTTTTAGCTTCAAGAACTTGTCTTTCTTTAGCAAATGTGTCTCTTTCTGTGATTAAAACTTTTTCAAAATCAGACACTTGCTTTGAAAGTTTAATGCATCTAAGCTCAAGATTTTTTTTCTCTTGGTCAGCTTTCTTTGAATTCTCAGATGATTGTTGAGTTGAAGATGTCTTCACAATTGCTTTTTCTTTTTCTGCTTGGAGACTTGTTTGCAGTTCAGCATTTTTCTTCTCCAAAGAGATATCTGATCTTCAAAAGCCTTTAACTTGTTTTGAAGCTTGACTGATTCATCTTTCAACTCAGATGACTTCTGTTCAGTCGTCTTCAGATGGCTTTGAAGATTTGAAATCTTTCTCTCTTTTTGTAAAATTATTTTCTCTTTTACCCCAATGATTTTTTCTTTTATTTCAATTTCATTCTCACTTGCTCTGATGATACCTGCAAAATCAGATTGAGAATTATTAGCACATTTTGCACAAACAAGAGTTTTATCAGAATTTGACATTTTAGATTTGAACTCCTGAATCTGATTTAGAAGCTTTGAATTCTGATTTTTCAGCTTGTCTAATTCAGCTTCCATCTTTGGTATTTCCGGCATGTACAAAACAGCCATATCTCTTCTAGATAAAACAGTATTCCCTTTATCATCAGTAGTAGGCATCTTGACAGATTGACTTAAAAAAAATGATCGTAAAAAAATCAGACAATTATGACCACTAACACAATATGTCCCCCTCCGCAGACTTAGCACGGGGGTTCCGCTAGAAAGAAATGCTTGAAAAAAATGATCGTTCCCAAACAAATCAAAAATGTTGACTTAAAAAGTCAAACTTGGATCAGAAAAAAAATTTAATTTTCGAAAAAAAATCTAAGTCTTGAAACTCGCACGTCAAAAAACTCGCAGATTACTGTTTCAAAACAAACTCTCACATCAAACAACTCGCAGATCACTGTTTCGAAGAAACTCGTTGGCTGAACCGTGCGCGTTTAGCAAACTTGCAGATGCCTATTTACGCGTTTTAGCAAACTCGCAAATAAACTCGCAGATGAACTCGCAGACAAACTCGCAGATGTACGGAACTCGCTGACTTCGACTTGCGCGTTATAGAAACTCGCTAACTTCGACTAGCGCGTTTTAGAAACTCGCTAACTTCGACTAGCGCGTTTGAGACCGAATCTTCAAGTTGCGCGTTCTAGTGACTTGCGCGTTCTAGAGACTTGCGCGTTCTAACGATGAAGCTTGCGCGTTCTATGATGAAGCTTGCGCGTTCTATGATGAAGCTTACGCGTTTTCTAGATCTTGCGCGTTTTGACAGATATGTTCACGAAATCACTCCAAATCGTTCTCAAACCTGCAATTGATTCTCAAAATGCATCAGTATGCTCGAAAAACATATTATAACACTTTTCTATCACAAGATTTTCATTAAAAACATCAAAAATCAACGATTTGAATGAATACACAGTGATCGTTTTCAACTTTTCAAAAACTCAACAATTTGATCAAAATGATCGATCTAGACTTGGAATTTGACAGTGTAATCTGAACTAAAGTTGATCCTTATGATAAAACGTATATAATCAAATCAATTTCTTGATTTAATTGTACAGAAACATGAAAAATCAAGATCAAACAGTAACATTTTCGAAAATAACAATTTTCTTGAAATTTTCAAGAATCTGAATCTGATTTGGTGAAGAAATCTTTCTGAATTTGTTTGGTGTGCTCTGATACCAATTGATATTGTCCTCTATGATCAAGCAATCAAACAAACAAGATATTAACAATCAAAGTATATTCTAGAGAGAGAGTAGAGAGAGAAACGTTCATGTCATATATCTAACAATATTAAGTACAATGAACTTAGCTACCTGATTTACAAGGCAACATGGTATTTATACCAAGGACTAAATCACAAGCTTAATGCCTAAGTAAACTCATATTTGACTAAACACACTGTAACACCCGCTATTTTGGGGTTGGGTGAAAAGTTGACTTTTACCCAAAAGTTCAAGGGGGTAAAATGTAACTTGGGTTATATAAATTAAATCAGATTTCAGATATTTTGAAAATATCACAAAATCTTGTTTGTTAAGATCAGAGAGAGAGAGAAGGAAGCCAAGAAAAGAGGTCGTTCGGTTTTCTCCAAATCCAGGTACGAATCTAGCTTAATGCTTTGATCTGAATGCTTTTAGCCGTGTAGAATCTCGTTGTGAAGGTTTTAAATCATTCCATTGTGAGATCTGAGTATTTCTCATTTTGGATCTGGGTTCAGCATTCGACCTGTTCTTGGTGTTCTTGTTGAACAAGACGATGGTCATTTGACCGATGGTCCTTTGACCTAGGGTCCTTCGACCGGTTGGTCGTTCGACCGATTGGTCGTTCGACCAGTGTGACCTAAGACCGGGCATCGGTTCGACCGGATGTCGGGTTCGACCGGGGAGTCGCTCGACCGGATCGTCCCTTCGACCGGATGTCGGGTTCGACCGGGGAGTCGCTCGACCGGATCGTCCCTTCAACCGGATCGTCCCTTCGACCGATGTTGTCCTTCGACCGGTACTGAGTTCTGGTAGTGTGTTGTGTTCGTATTCTGGAGTTTTAAGTCATTAAGTTGTCTTTATTTTGGCTTACCGATTATCGGTGTTGTCATAGGTAGCAATCGTCAGAAGTAGACTATAATCAGGAAGAAATCTGAGGTGAGTCCTTTAAGCTAAATCGGTCTGTATTACGAATGCTATGTGATAAATGTATTATTTGAAATGTGGAAAACCTGGTTTCAAAGTGACTTATTGTCGTTGGGAAATACCTTCTAAAGATCTCACATTTTCAAGAATCACGATTTATAGAACTGAACTGTTGTTCATATGAATTGCCTGTATATCTGATTTAATATGAGTATGCTTTGAAATGACATGCTTTGGCTTTGAGTCTTAGTGCAATGGATCCATAGGCATGGTGTCCCTATGCCCCCTGTTTTGGGCATTCGGTTCACGTTTTAGCACGGGATAGGCATTGGGTTGCCATGATAAGTAGGCTGTGGGCCTATACGGTCGGGCAGTGTCTCATGGTGCAGTAAGGTGTAATCCCATTTGGTGCTTGGGTTCCCCCTGTTTTGGGAACTCTCAAGGATAGATCCAGAGGGGTTGACTTGAATGTTTTGAGCAACAGATCTAGAGGGGTTGAGCTCGTTATGTGATTTTTGGGTATTACTTATACCATGTTTAATCACTAATGGTTTATTGGATTTCTTGACTTAGCTCATGGCTATACTACCGCGAGGAACCAATTGGGTTTAGTACTCTCTTTTATTTGGCTTGTTCTCACTAGGCGTTAGCCTAACGCTTGCTCTTGGTTGTCATGTTGGCAGGTTATCTTAGCAGTGGGGCTCGCCGGGACTGAGGGAGCGACCTTGGGGTCGTGAGAGATTCTTTTGAAGATTTATTTTGGAAGTGTAGCGACACCCGTCCCTAATCTAGATATTTTGTAGATTAATAGGATGTCGTTTTATACTTCAGTTATCTACCTCAATATTGGCTACTCTATACCCGTTGGGTTGACTGTGAAATGAAATTGTCACACCTTATTCCGCAAGTTAGTCTATTGCCGAATTGTTTCTTCAAAATTTTATTTCCGCAGTTTCTAGGGTGTTACAAGTTGGTATCAGAGCCTTGGTTTAAGTGAACTAGGTATGACTGTAAGATGCCTAGACTTAAGCTGAGACTATTAAGTTACGACTCGTGAGATGGGGTAGATCTTGTAAGATAGGATGGTCTTAGGGTCAACGGAAAATTGCACAAGTTGAAAGTTGTAATGATGGTAATAAGCACTCTTGCGTATTATACGTTCATAATTTCACTTAGCTAACGTTATTATGAAAATGTCTTACGTGAGCATAATTAAATTACTGTTGTTATAACGATTGATAAGTGTAGAAGTACGTTCTCTGTGTTTTCCGTAATACTTATTCCGTTCTTTTGCATGATTGCATTCAGCAGAACCATGGTTAATACCAGGAGTCATCCGGAAGGCCAGGAGGCCGACATACCTACGGCCGACCATCCGCTGGCGACCGTAGTGGGGGAAACGTTACGTGTGAGTAATGTACTGGGTGGAGGACCCGAGCACATTCCTCGGCGTAATTTGGAGGTTGATGAGCCCATTATCGAAGAAGTGACGGCAGAGACGAGAATGATGGATCGTATGATGTTGGCCATGAATAGGGCCATGGCTCAACAACAGGAAGTATTCTTGAAACTTCTTGAGGACCGAGACGCTAACAACCGTAGGCACGAAACGGTTGGCGAAAATGTGATTGTGGCAGGATCCGGGGGTACTGGACCTGTAATTTCTCCGGTGGTGACTGCAACCCTGGGCGTCAGTCGAACGGCGCGGACTTGCACGTTCAAGGCTTTTCTGGGTTGCCGACCGCCAGAATTTAAAGGCTCAGACAATCCGCAAGATTGTATGGCCTGGGTTCGAGAGATGGAGCAAGCTTTTCGCTCAAGCGAATGTGGGGAGGAGCAGAGGGTGATATTTGGTTCCCGAATGCTGCGAGGAATATCTCTCACATGGTGGGATGTGTACTCTGCTTCGCTGGAGCCGACCGTTCTGGACCAATTGTCTTGGTCTACCTTCAAGGAGAAACTGCTAGAGGAGTACTGTAACGAGAGGTCGTTGGACCGAATCAAGGATGAATTCCAGAACTTGAAGAAGGGAGGTATGTCTGTGAGGGAGTACAGCCGTCTCTTCATGGACAAGCTGGGTTTTGTGGGACATCTGGTCCCGACAGAGAAGGATAAAATCAAGGCTTACATCAAGGGCCTCTCATCGGACATGATGTCGATGGTTCGTGTGACAAAGACCTCCACCCTTCGGGAGGCAATGGAAGAAGCTCAACTTATGGAAGATGCTTACAGTCTCGGCAAGGAGCAAAGTGTTCGCCAAATCGAGAAGCGGAAATGGGAGGGAAGTTCGATGCCCTCAAAGAAACCCTTTTATGCCAACAACAGCGCTCAGCGAGGAGCTGATCCTAGACGTGATGCCAAGTGGTGCTCCAGGTGTAGAAACAAATATTTCGGCCCGTGCAACTTTGTTCCCGGAGTGTGCTACAAGTGCGGGAAGGCGGGTCACACATACAGAGATTGCCCTCAAAAGGGGCAATTATGTTTCGAGTGTAAGGAACTGGGGCACGTTAGGGCGGAATGCCCGAAACTGAAGAACGGAGGATCTGGCGGGAAGAAGTTGGAACCTCCGCGGTCGACTGGAAGGGCTTTCCAGATGTCGTCCGAGGAAGCGAAAGCATCGACCGATGTGGTGTCGGGTACGTTCTCTCTAAATTCCGTACCTACACGTGTGTTATTTGATTCTGGTGCTAGCTACTCGTTCATATCCGAATTGTTCTGTCAAAGGCTTGCTATGTCTATGAGTATGTTAGAGAATGCTGTTGTGGTAGAAATAGCAAATGGATGTCAGGTTCTAATTCGTAGTATCCTTAAAGACTGCATGTTAGAGCTTAAGGGAAAGAAATTTCCCATTAATTTGCTGCCTATGCAAATTGGCGGGTTCGACGTGGTGGTGGGTATGGACTGGTTATCTAAGAACCAGGCCGAAATAGTGTGTTCCAAGAAAATGATCCGTTTACCGATGGCAAACGGAGAAGCAACTATAATCTACGGCGAAGGAAGGAAAGGCGATGTGGCGATTATTTCAGTAATCAAAGCTAGGAAGTGTTTGGCGAAAGGATGCGTATCTTTCTTGGCTTATGCCATCGATACCAAATTCGACCAACGGAAGTTGGAAGAGGTTAGGGTGGTACGCGAGTTTCTCGATGTATTCCCGGAAGACTTGCCCGGGTTGCCGCCCGATCGTGTTGTGGACTTTCGTATTGACCTCATTCCAGGAGCGGCTCCGATTGCTCGAGCTCCTTATCGTTTGGCTCCTACCGAAATGCAAGAGATGGTGGTTCAACTTCAAGATCTTCTCGAGAAAGGTTTCATCCGACCGAGCTGTCAGGATCGAATTCTCAACAAGAATTAATTCTCAGAAACAATATCAAAGAAATTTGCGGAATAACACTTTGATATTCTATGAAACAGTAAATCAACACAGAAAATATGAATAACAAACTGTAAGCTTTTATTGAATGCTTTGAAGTTACAAGATTACTCACTCAACCTCAATATTGATGAACAGGCTCACCAATACGAATTCTACTTCTCTAGAATTAGGATCTATGCCTTGAGGTTGATTTTCTCTCTAATAGAATGAAAAACTAAAGTTATCTAACTATTCTAAACAATACAATATATATACTGAATACAAAGATAATTACAATAAATAAAATATCTTAAGTATATCTTTTATGTATATCTCTAAGCTTCCATGTATATCCTTTCCTACGAATCTTCATCATATAAGCAGTATTAATCTTCAGCAGTATTAACTTCCTTCTAGCAGCATTAACTACTAAGCAGTACTAACCACTAGCAGTACTAACTAGCTAAGCAGTACTAACTTTGTTCAAGCAACACTAACTTTGACTAGCAGTATTAATAATACTAGCAGTAGTAACACTCAGCAGTATTAACCTTTAAGTCTTCTAGCAGTATTAACTCTGAACCAGCAGCATTAACTATACTTGATGAATTCTTCAGTTCCCAACAATCTCCCCCTAACTTGACTTTTAGGAAGAGAAGTCAAGTTCTTCAGATCTTCTTCAAGATGCTCCCAAAACTCCATCATGACCTAAATTCCAGTATTTGCATCCAATCCCAAACTTTGATTAATTGTTCTTTGGATCAAATATTTAGCCATTTCTGAATTTTCACCACATCCAAGCTTCTTCTTCAACATTAAATGAAGTTTCAATCTGCTATGGTTGTATACTTTATCCACTAGGAAGTATTCAATGTGATTTCTATCCAAAGTCACAGAATATACTCCACTAGTTTCATACAGAGTCCAATTGGTAACTGCTTGAAAAACACTCCTTATGATCTCCTCCACTTCATCAGGTTTGAACATCATACACAGATACTCCATCACCAGTTTTGTAATTGAAATCCCTGGAGCTTTCAACTGATCTGCATATAACTTCATCCCTATATTAAACATTTCTTCAATATCAGACCTTGAGCATGTTCTGACAATTTTAGCCCAAGTACTGTAGACTTCATACTTTTCATCTTTTCTCTTCAGTCTGATATACTCCTTGCCATCTACTTCCAAAACATCCCAGTGAATGACTTCAGGAGGTTTAACTCCTACAGGTTCTGCTGCAATTGGTTCAGGCACTTTGTCCATCACAACCATGTACATCTTGACATCCTCAGTACTTGCAGGTTCTTGCATTGTAGATGACTCAGGTGCCTCTTCTTCTTCAGCAACCTTTTCAGCCTCTTCTTCCACTAATCTAGGCTTCTTTGTAGGCTTTCTCCTGGCAATCATCTTTGTTCTTTTTAAAGTCCTTAGACTTTCACCAATTGTTGTTTCCTTCTCTGGAGTTTCTTGCTCATCAGGGAATGGTTTTTGTAAGAAATCATTGCTTTCTTTCATTCTTTTCTCCATTTCAACCCTTGCAAGATCATCCCCTTGAAGCTTTATCATCTCAGCATCATACATCTTCTTGAGCTTCTCAAAAGACATCTTTGAAAACATCTCTACCTTGACACCTACTGCACCCTTGAGGAAAGTAATCATTTTCTTTCTCTCTTGAGCACCCAGGTATGTCTTTGAAGGTTGTCTTTTCCTTGCAGCCATTTTGATCTTAGCAGGCTTCCTCAAAGATGTGGCTTTCTGCTTAGCTTGTTCTGTTGCTAAGCTTTGTTGATAGGCTTTGTTTAACTCTGCAGCCATTGCTTTAGCTATCTCTCTATCCTTTTGCACTTGCATGGTTTCTGCTTCTTCAAGTTCAGCCTGTATCTTCCTAGCTAGAGCTTCATCTGATTCAATCAGCTTCTGCTTTTTCATTGGTTTATCAGATTCAACTAGCTTTGCCTTACCTTTCTCTTTACCCATCACCTTCTCAATGCTAGAGTTCTTTGCTGCATCACCTCTTTCTTTTATGACAACTCCTTTGGCCTTTGAGGTGACCTTGGGAGTATCATGTTTGGCTTTGATGAGTGTTTCTGCAACCTCAAGCTCTGTAAGGACCTCTTTTACTGTTTCTGCTGCTTCTTTCAGCTCAGCAGTATTAACCATTTCTGCTGCTTTACTTGAACTGGCAGTATTAATGGTTTCTGCTGCTGGCTCTGTTTCTGCTGCTTGCTCATTCTCCCCCTCAACATCATGTTTTTCCTCTTGCTCCCCCTTAGCTTTGGCATCAGCTTCTGACTCCCCCTTTTTGGGAGCATCAGTCACTGGTTTCCTCCTTCTGAGCACAAATTGTTTCTTCTTCCTTTGCAGAATCAGTTTCCTTACCATTTGTTTCAACTTGATGATTTGTTCTTGTTGTGACAGAACTATGAGTTTAAGCTCTTCTATATCTTTGCCCTGTTTGAGTACATCCATGTTGATGTTGCCCATGGTTTCCATCAATTCATAATAGTTATATCTGTCCTCACCTTCTCCAGAAGTGTTACCCTCTTTTGAAGGATCATTGGATCTTTTTGTAGTGGAAGTCTTCTGCCTAGCAGAAGCACTATCCACCCCTGTGGTTTCTTGGCACCAGGGACCTTCAAATGATTGCTCATTCAAAGTTGCCATGGGGGAGGTCTTATTGATGTTACCACTTTCCTCCTCTGTGCTAGCAGGAGTAGTGGCAGCCTCATCACCCATATGCTCTACCTCCTCCTCAGAGAGCACCTCCTTTGGGTTGGGAGACACCCTTGTGGTTTCCCTTTGGATATTCTCTAGGGGAGAATTCTCCCTTAGAGGGCTTATAGGCTTAGTGGGTAATGGTACAAGAAGGGAAGGAGCCTTCTTTACCTGTTTTCTCTTGTAGGTTTGGGTGATGGGAGAGGTTGGTTTTTCAAGAAGGGACTGGGGAATTGATTTTGAGAGGGAAGGTTGGGCTTGGCTAGCAGTGGGTTGGTCTAATGGGGGCCTTGACCCTGCTGCCATACCTTCATTGGTTTGGGACACCACCATCATTGTAGAGAACAATGGGGTGTCAACTCCTTCAGAGTCCCCAGCAGATCTTCTCATGTTTGAGAAGACCTTGCCTTTGGGGGGTTTAGGTACATATACCCCAACAGGTTGAGGTATATCCGTTAATTCATGAGTAATAACTTCTTGTACAAACCTGGGATACATAAAAAAACTCTTTTTGTTTCCCATGTTTGAGACAAGATCATTGAAAATCATTTTAGAAAAATTATACTTTCTGGCAGTGGCCAAGCACACCAAAGCATAAGCAATAGTGCTGCTGAACTCACTCCATCTAGTAGTCTTTTTGGATATACAATGCATAAGAGTATGGACAAAGAAACGCCATTGGGGTGAGAATTTTGCTTTAGAAAATTTGAAAACACCCAATGGGCCTCCATACCCCATTCTTGTAAGAGTTGTAAACAGTTCATCATTTGGGATAGAAGTTATACCAGAGGCATCGTCTAGACGTAGACTGATGCGAATAACCTCTTCAGTAACTGTTAGTGGTTGATCACAGATTCTTGTCTTGATCATTGCACACCATTCTCCACAACAATGGTTGCATTAGCCCAGAACTGCCTTTGATGCTCAATGTAGATTGTAGGTGATACAATAAGAGCATGAGCAATGTGGCTTGTCTTGAGGAAATCCACAATCTGATGAAATCCTGAAGCTTGCTTTGGCTTTTGTAGCATCGCAATCTCGTTGTGCTCGTCGATGAAAGTCATGGATGCCATTGATCTTAGTGAAAACTTGCCTGAAAACTTCGAACTTGAGAGAGAAAAGGTTTTGAGCGCAAGAGAACAGTATGCAAAGAGTCGTTATGAACTTTTAGGCGGGCAAAGAGTATTTATAGTATTCGGAATATAAGCAGTATTAACCTAGAGCAGTATTAACTACTAGCAGTAGTAACGGCTAGCAGTATTAACTAACTAGCAGTATTAACTGAAAGCAGTATTAACCACGAGCAGTATTAACTGAAAGCAGTATTAACCACTAGCAGTATTAACTGAAAGCAGTATTAACCACTAGCAGTATTAACTGAAAGCAGTATTAACCACTACCAGTATTAACTGAAAGCAGTATTAACCACTAGCAGTATTAACTGAAAGCAGTATTAACCACTAGCAGTATTAACTGAAAGCAGTATTAACCACGAGCAGTATTAACTGAAAGCAGTATTAACTACTAGCAGTATTAACTACTAGCAGTATTAACTATACTTACTCCTTTTAAACTTTGCTAAACACTGAGTACTGCTATGCATATCCTGAAAAAGAAGATTAGTAACACCAAGAATAAAAATATACAGGTATAAAACCACTTTTTGAGAAGAAGATTATTCAGAGTTTATCATTCCACACTTGTTACCAAGAAAGTGAATCTACCCACATCAAAAGCTTTAGTGAATAGATCAGCAAACTGATTATCAGTGTGAACTTTGACAACTTGAATAAGTTTCTTTTCATTACAATCTCTTATAAAGTGATACCTGATTTCAATGTGCTTTGTCTTTGAGTGCTTGACTGGATTATTTACAATGCTAATAGCACTGCTGTTGTCAATAAAGATTGGAGTGTGTAGAAAGGTTACCCCATAATCCAACATTTGATTCTGAATCCATAAGACTTGAGAACAGCAACTTGCAGCTGCTATGTACTCTGCCTCTGTTGTAGATGTGGATACTGTGGTTTGTTTCTTGCACTGCCATGAGACTAGTCTAGCACCCAAAAACTGACATCCTCCAGAAGTAGATTTTCTGTCCAAGTTTGCCCCACCTAGATCACTGTCTGAGTATGCTATTAGGTCAAAAGGTGAGTTATGAGGATACCAAAGTCCCAATCTGGGTTGCCCTTTGAGATATCTGAATATCCTCTTAACAGCTTGAAAGTGAGATTGCTTTGGCCTAACTTGAAATCTTGCACATACACAGACTGGAAACATTATATCTGGCCTTGATGCTGTGAGATACATGAGAGAGCCAATCATGGATCTATAATGATGCACATCCATATCCTCCCCCTCAAGATCTGCTGTGATCTGCTTGTGTGTTTCCATAGGTGTGCTGGCAGGTTTTGATTCTGAGAAACCAAACTTGGTTAGAATATCCTGCACATACTTGGATTGACATATGAAAATGCCATCTGACTTCTGTTGAACTTGGAGTCCAAGGAAGAAAGTAAGTTCCCCCATGGAACTCATTTTGAACCTTTGATGCATTAAATCCTCAAACTCCTTGCACATGTTGTTTCTTGTAGATCCAAAGATAATGTCATCAACATAGATTTGGACCAGCAAGATATCCTTCTTCTTTCTTTTGATAAATAGAGTCTTATCAATGACTCCTCTTTCAAAGTCATTTTCCAAGAGATAGGATGACAGAGTGTCATACCATGCTCTTGGAGCTTGATGTAGTCCATAAAGTGCTTTCTTTAATTTGTATACCCTGTCTGGATAGCTTGGGTTTTCAAACCCTGGTGGTTGACAGACATATACTTCTTCTTCAATTGATCCATAGAGAAAAGCACTTTTTACATCCATTTGATAGACTTTGAAGTTCATGTAAGAAGCATAGGCTAGGAATAGTCTGATTGCTTCTATCCTAGCCACAGGTGCAAAAACTTCTTCATAATCTATACCCTCTTCTTGAGTATAGCCTTGAGCCACCAGCCTTGCTTTGTTCCTTATGACAATACCTCTTTCATCTCTCTTGTTTCTGAAAATCCACTTTGTGCCAATTGCTCTGTGACCTTTAGGAAGGTCTACTAGATCCCATACATCTTGTAGCTTGAACTGTAACAGTTCTTCTTGCATTGCTTCTATCCAGCTAGATTCTTTCATAGCATCATGTGCCTTTTTAGGCTCAAGCTGGGATAGAAAACAAGAAAGGACTGTATGCTGTTGATCTTGCATTTCTTGAAGCCTGCTTTGATGTCTAGTCATCATAGGAGAATAGATATCTCCTATTACCAGTTGTGGAGGATGATTCTTTTGAACTCTTGTGTTATGACTAGGTTCTTCATTCAGTCCAGCCTCTAGATTAGAGTCATGTAACTCAACTGAAGTGTTTTCAGATGTCACTTCTGATTCTTTACTTTCTTGAGTCTCCTCATCTCTAGTTTCTTCTTCACTCTGATTTGGTCCAGTAAATGATTCCTTTTCACAGTCTTCACCAGAATGCACTGTGGGTATGGGAAATATCACAGATTTAGATATGCTTTCTGAGACTTGTGTGATCCCTGATCCTCCACATCCTGTTCCTGTAGAATCATCACTACTGAAACCAAAAGAATTAGTTAGTGAATCAATGTCAAATAGCCACTGAGGTCCAGATCCAACAGGATTTGGTGTGCTCTCATTGCATTTGACATTGTTACTTTCTTCAATTATTCTAGAAGAAGAGTTAAATATTCTGTAGGCCTTACTCTGAGATGAATATCCAACAAGAAATCCATCATCTGCTTTGCTATCAAACTTACCTAAGTGAGATTTGGTATTTAGAATTGTACAAGGACACCCAAAAGGTTTGAAGAAACCAATAAAAGGTTTTCTTTTATTTAAAAGCTCATATGGGGTCTTGTTCTTTTGCTTGACCACTAGAACTCTGTTTTGGACATAACAAGCAGTATTAACTGCTTCAGCCCAGAAGGTAATTGGCAATTTTGAATCAGCCAACAGAGATCTAGCAGCCTCTATTAGTGTTCTATTCCTCCTTTCAGCAATACCATTCTGTTGAGGAGTCCTAGGAGCACTATATTGCCTCTCAATACCTTTTTCTTCCACAAAAGGTGTTTAGATCATGATTTTTAAACTCAGTTCCATTATCTGATCTAATGACTTTTACTCTTTGATTAGTTTGGTTTTCAATTCTTAGAATAAAGGATTTGATAAGACCACTTGTTTCATCCTTAGTCCTTAGAAAATATACCCAAGTAAATCTGGAGTAATCATCAACAATAACTAAGCAGTAAGATTTCTTGCCTATACTCATAACATTTGTAGGACCAAACAGATCCATATGCAATAACTGGAGACAAGAAGAAACAGAATTTAACTCTTTGGTCTTATGAGAAGTTTTGTGTTGCTTGTCTTAAAGGCAAACAACACAATGATCATCACATGAAAAGACTTTTGAAGGTAACCCTCTTACAAGGTTATTTTTAACAAGATTGTTCATAGTCTTGAAATTCATGTGACACATCCTTCTGTGCCAGAGAGAGGATTCATCTACAGAAGCTTTTGAAACAAGACAATTTAGAGATGAATCACTATCAACATTGTCCATATCAAGACAGTAAACATTGTCCTTCCTTGGAGTTCTAAGTAGTATCATGCTTTCATCAACTACCTTGAACCCTGGAGCAAGGATCATACACTCAGTATTTGTAAATAATATACTATGTTGTTTGTCACAAACCTGTGATACACTTAACAGGTTGTACTTTAATTGATCAACATAGTAGACATCCTCAAATGTCATCTTACCTGTGGTGACATTACCTTTTCCACTTATCTTACCACCAGTAAGATTGTCTCCAAATGCAACATGTCCTCCATTGATATGTTTGAAATCCTGAAGGCATGACATGTTGCCTGTCATGTGCCTAGAGCAACCACTATCAACATGCCAAATGCTCTTTCCCTTGAGCTGTTGGTTGCCCTGCACATTAGATAAATCAATTAGTATGATTTAGGAACCCAAGCCAAAGTGGTCTTGGGTACCCCTTTCTCATCAAAATATTTGCATTCTTTCTTGACAAGATTTTTGAACTTTAACTCCTCATTCTTGGAGTACTTTGTTACAATAATAGGCTTGGAACTATGTTTGCTAGTATCAGTACTAGTTTTAGAAGTACTAACTACCTTGGCAGCACTTGCATGCTTAGCAGCACTAACTTTGTTAGAAGTAGTAACTGTGTTAGCAGCAGTAACTGTGTTGGCAGTATTAACTTTTGAAGAGGTATTAACAGTATTAACAGTATTAGCAGCATTAATATTTTCAGCAGTACTAACACTGTTAGCAGTAGTAACTGTGTTAGCAGTACTAATATTGTTAGCAGTACTAATACTGTTAGTACTTCTAGGCACCCACATTTTGATACTTTCTTTTAAAATCTTTTTCTTTAAAGTGCCTTTACTTTCAACATATTTCTTTATCACATGTTTCTTTCCAGCCTTCCTATAATCCACAGATTTTTGCATAAATCTTTGAAAGTTCATCTGTTGGTTAATAGGGTTAAAGTAACAATACTTAGCCAAATGATTCAACTTGCCACATATAAAACAAGGTTTTGGTCTATTGATTTTATTCAGATCAACTCCTTGTTTCTGAGCCCATTGATTATTCCAGTTTCTTTGATTTCCTCTTTTTAAACCAGAATTTAGGCTCTTGGCTTTATTGCAATCACACTGTTTGCAAGGAATAGGGTTCACAACAGTGGTCTGCTTATAGTGAACCTTCTTGTTCTTTCCCTCAGTCTTTTCTATCTCTTTGGACTTGATCCAGTGCTTTCCACATCCCTCATTGGTGATAATATGATTTTCTTTAGAAATCTCACCACTCACAGTATTGTCCTTATCCTTGACAACTTCTTTCTCAGTTTTATCCTTAACAACCACTTCATCTAAGGGATCTATTTCAGTGGCTCCCTTAGGTAGATCCTTCCTATCCTTAGTTTCTAACAGCTCTGAACTAGGAGGGATGTAGTTGTTGTTATAGGGTGGTGGTGTGGTATTGTACCCTATACCTCTTCTCAGTTTATCATGAATCTGAGTTTGTAACAAAGAATCCATTGCTTTGGAAGCATTAGAAAACTTTTCTACATCAAGTTTGACTTTAGCTAGCTCTCCTCTTAGCTTTTCACTTTCTTCTTTAGATCTGGTCAGTTGAAGTTCTAAGTCATTCTTCTCCCACTTCCAGTAATTTGTGTCATAAGAGTGTTGAAGCTCATTAGCTTGAAAACCCTTAATCTGTTCTTCAAATCTCTCAACAATCCTCACATAATCTTTTATGTCTTTTTCCAATCTCTTAAGGTCATCACTCATGTTCTGGTTGTGATCTCTATACCTTTTAACAGTGTTAATGCAATTTTGAGAGCAAAGATTGGAAGTTACCTCTATAGGGAGACTAGACACCTCTGCCATTAGAGCTTGATTCTGAATAGCCTCTTCAGCTTGATCACTCCAATCAAACCCCATACCTTGTTGAGATACAAGGGCTTGTGCAGAGTTTCTGTTGAAGCTTCCAAATTGAGCTTGTTGGTGGTTGTTATTCTGAGACATTCCACTTCTGCATTCTCTAGCAAAGTGTCCCTTTTGATGGCATTTGTAACATTCTACCTTGGACTTGTCAAATCCTGCTCCATCTTCTCTTCTTTGGGAGAAGTTGTTCCTCCCAGTTCTTTTGATGAACTTTTTAACTCTCATGGAGAGCATGGCCATCTGCCATTTAATATCCATCTCTTCAAGATCATCTGGATTGAGTTGTTCCAAGTCATCATTAATGAGAGAAGAGTTTCCATGACTTGCCAGAAAGGCCTCAAACACAGTTTCAGTGCCTTTCTCTTGGTTTGTTCCATTGGCAGGACTAACTGATTCAAGGTTGGAAGTAGAATCAGTTGATGCTGAAAGGAGTGCAGCATTGTGAACATACCCAGAAGGCCTCTTTTTAGCCTCTACCTCAGATTCAAAAACTCTTAGATCATTATAAAGATCATCAAGTTCCTTTTCTTCCAGTTGATCATTCTGTCTGAAAGACACAGTATACATGGTCCATTCATCACTTAAGGACCTTAGAAACTTCCTGTTCAGATCATCTTGATCAATTTGTACTCCCACTGTAGCTAGTTCACCAATAAGTTTGTTGAACCTGTCAAAAGTTTGAGTCATGGACTCATTCTTGGTTGACATAAAGTTCTCATATTGTTGTTTCAGAATGGCTTTCTGATTTCTCTTGGTACTTTTGGTACCAGAGAATCTCTTCTCCAGAGCATTCTAGAGCATCTCTGCATCAGTGCAGTTACAGAACTGATGTTGATATTCATTGGGAATAGCCAAGAGCAAGGTGCTCAAGGCTTTCATCTCTGTCTGTCTGATCTTTCTTTCTGCATCAGTTTTTGGTGGAGTTCTCTTTCCATCTGCACCAATCTTTCCTGCTTCAGAAGGACCATTCTCTATGATGTCCCACATAGAATAGTCAGTGAGGAGTATGTACTGCTTGATTCTGATCTTCCACATATCAAATTCATTGGGTCTAAGCATTGGAACCTTTGAGACCAAAGTACTGCTTGATTCTGCAAGATTTTCCATGATGAATAGTTGTTTCTGAGAAATCAGGCTCTGATACCACTTGTCAGGATCGAATTCTCAACAAGAATTAATTCTCAGAAACAATATCAAAGAAATTTGCGGAATAACACTTTGATATTCTATGAAACAGTAAATCAACACAGAAAATATGAATAACAAACTGTAAGCTTTTATTGAATGCTTTGAAGTTACAAGATTACTCACTCAACCTCAATATTGATGAACAGGCTCACCAATACGAATTCTACTTCTCTAGAATTAGGATCTATGCCTTGAGGTTGATTTTCTCTCTAATAGAATGAAAAACTAAAGTTATCTAACTATTCTAAACAATACAATATATATACTGAATACAAAGATAATTACAATAAATAAAATATCTTAAGTATATCTTTTATGTATATCTCTAAGCTTCCATGTATATCCTTTCCTACGAATCTTCATCATATAAGCAGTATTAATCTTCAGCAGTATTAACTTCCTTCTAGCAGCATTAACTACTAAGCAGTACTAACCACTAGCAGTACTAACTAGCTAAGCAGTACTAACTTTGTTCAAGCAGCACTAACTTTGACTAGCAGTATTAATAATACTAGCAGTAGTAACACTCAGCAGTATTAACCTTTAAGTCTTCTAGCAGTATTAACTCTGAACCAGCAGCATTAACTATACTTGATGAATTCTTCAGTTCCCAACACGAGCTCGTCACCGTGGGGAGCTCCGGTTCTATTTGTCAAGAAAAAGGACGGTGCAATGAGAATGTGTATCGACTACAGGGAACTGAACAAAGTAACGGTGAAGAACAGGTATCCACTTCCAAGAATCGACGACCTGTTCGATCAACTTCAAGGAGCGGGTTGTTTCTCAAAGATTGACCTTCGGTCGGGATATCACCAAGTGAAGGTAGCAAAGAGCGACATCCCAAAGACGACATTTAGAACTCGCTATGGGCACTACGAGTTTCTGGTGATGCCATTCAGCCTAACGAACGCACCGGCGATATTTATGGACTTGATGAACCGAGTGTGTCGACCATTCCTCGACAAGTCGATAATTGTATTCATCGACGACATCTTAGTTTACTCCAAGAATGAAGAAGAACATGAGCAACATCTCCATGAAGTTTTGGATGTGTTAAGACGAGAAAGACTCTACGCAAAGTTTTCAAAGTGCGACTTTTGGCTTCCAGAAGTTCAATTTTTGGGGCATATAGTTTCAAAGGAAGGAGTAAAAGTGGATCCCGCAAAGATTGAGGCAATGGCGAATTGGGAACCTCCAAGAATCCGTCTGAAATCCGAAGTTTCCTAGGTTTGGCAGGATACTACCGGAGATTCATTCAAGATTTATCGAAGATAGCCTCGTCGTTGACAATCTTGACCCGGAAGAACGTGAAATTTGTGTGGACCGAGAGGCAAGAAGAGGCGTTCCGCACCTTACAGAAGAAGCTTTGTGAATCTCCTATCCTATCCTTACCAGACGGGACGGAGGATTTTGTGGTGTACAGCGATGCGTCGAAGATGGGTTTGGGTTGCGTCCTGATGCAAAGAGGGAAGGTGATCGCTTACGCATCAAGGCAACTTAATGTGCATGAAGTCAACTACCCTACTCATGACTTGGAATTGGCAGCAGTGGTGTTTGCACTAAAGTTGTGGCGGCACTACCTTTACGGTACGAAGTGCACTCTTTATACTGATCACAAAAGTCTGAAGCATATCTTTAATCAGAAAGAGCTAAACATGAGGCAGCGAAGATGGTTGGAGTTGTTGAAGGATTATGACTGCGAATTGCTCTACCATCCGGGTAAGGCAAACGTGGTTGCCGACGCCTTGAGTCGGAAAGTCTGCAGAGGAAATTCTCGTGCTACCTTTGCACGGATCGAAGTAACTTCAACGCTTATTGATAGAATCAAGGAATCGCAAGCCGAAGCCTTGCTAGAGGAAAACCTCAAAGGAGAAGTCATGGCGAAACAACATCTTTTGTTGACTAAAGATAGTCGAGGGGTGAAGCTTTTCAATGGGCGAGTCTGGGTGCCCAAGATTGGGGGTAATAGAGAACTTCTTCTCGAAGATGCCCACAAGTCAAAATACTCCATTCACCCGGGAAGCACGAAAATGTATAGAGATTTGAAATTGCTTTATTGGTGGCCAGTCATGAAGCTCGATGTGGCGCGCTACGTGGAACAGTGTGTGACCTGTTTGCAAGTGAAGGCTGAGCACCAAAGACCCTACGGAAGTTTGCAATCCTTGGAAATTCCGGAATGGAAATGGGAACACATCACGATGGATTTCGTGACAAAGCTACCAAAGACCTTGAAAGGTCACGACGCCATTTGGGTTATAGTTGACCGCTTGACCAAAAGCGCTCACTTCTTGGCCATGCGGGAAACCTTGCCAATGGATAAATTGGCGAAGTTGTACATCGACGAAGTAATTTCCCGGCACGGCGTGCCGCTATCTATAGTCTCTGATCGGGATAGTCGGTTCACGTCGCATTTTTGGGAAGGCCTACAAAAGGAATTGGGTACACGTGTGAAGTTGAGCACGGCCTACCATCCTCAAACCGACGGACAAAGCGAGAGGACAATCCAGACGCTAGAAGATATGTTAAGATCATGCGTGATCGACTTTAGGGGTAGTTGGGATACGCACCTGCCTTTGGTAGAGTTCGCATACAATAATAGCTACCACTCAAGTATAGGGATGGCACCGTTTGAAGCGTTATACGGTCGCAAGTGTCGAACTCCCGTATGTTGGCTCGAGGCGGGGGAAAAGCAGTTCGCCGGACCGGAAGTTGTGCAAGAAACGGCGGACAAGGTCAAGGGCATCCGCGAACGTCTGAAGGCGGCCCAAGATCGACAGAAAAGTTACGCCGATAAGAAAAGACGGCCAATGGAATTCCAAGTGGGAGATCGGGTTATGTTAAAGGTGTCCCCTTGGAAGGGAATTATTAGATTTGGGAAGCGTGGGAAGTTGAGCCCCCGTTTCCTTGGACCGTTCACTGTGACTAAGCGGGTAGGACTCCAAGCTTATCAGCTGGAACTTCCTCCGGAAATGAAGGGAATTCATAACACGTTTCACGTGTGCTATCTACGGAAGTGTCTAGCAAAGGAGGAGAGTGTTATTCCACTCTCCGAGATCAGAGTGGATGAAGGGAATCGTTGCGTTGAAGAACCTGAGGCGATTTTGGAAAGGAAGACGAAGAAGCTTCGTCACCGGGAAGTCACAATGGTCAAAGTTCAGTGGAAGCACCATCGAGGTGCCAATGTGACTTGGGAAGCGGAGGAGGACTTGAAGCGGAGGTACCCTCACCTCTTCCCATAGCCGAGATTTCGAGGACGAAATCTTCTCCAAGTTGGGGAGGATTGTAACACCCGCTATTTTGGGGTTGGGTGAAAAGTTGACTTTTACCCAAAAGTTCAAGGGGGTAAAATGTAACTTGGGTTATATAAATTAAATCAGATTTCAGATATTTTGAAAATATCACAAAATCTTGTTTGTTAAGATCAGAGAGAGAGAGAAGGAAGCCAAGAAAAGAGGTCGTTCGGTTTTCTCCAAATCCAGGTACGAATCTAGCTTAATGCTTTGATCTGAATGCTTTTAGCCGTGTAGAATCTCGTTGTGAAGGTTTTAAACCGTTCCATTGTGAGATCTGAGTATTTCTCATTTTGGATCTGGGTTCAGCATTCGACCTGTTCTTGGTGTTCTTGTTGAACAAGACGATGGTCATTTGACCGATGGTCCTTCGACCTAGGGTCCTTCGACCGGTTGGTCGTTCGACCGATTGGTCGTTCGACCAGTGTGACCTAAGGTCGGGCATCGGTTCGACCGGATGTCAGGTTCGACCGGGGAGTCGCTCGACCGGATCGTCCCTTCGACCGGATCGTCCCTTCGACCGGATGTCGGGTTCGACCGGGGAGTCGCTCGACCGGATCGTCCCTTCAACCAGATCGTCCCTTCGACCGATGTTGTCCTTCGACCGGTACTGAGTTCTGGTAGTGTGTTGTGTTCGTATTCTGGAGTTTTAAGTCATTAAGTTGTCTTTATTTTGGCTTACCGATTATCGGTGTTGTCATAGGTAGCAATCGTCAGAAGCAGACTATAATCAGGAAGAAATCTGAGGTGAGTCCTTTAAGCTAAATCGGTCTGTATTACGAATGCTATGTGATAAATGTATTATTTGAAATGTGGAAAACCTGGTTTCAAAGTGACTTATTGTCGTTGGGAAATACCTTCTAAAGATCTCACATTTTCAAGAATCACGATTTATAGAATTGAACTGTTGTTCATATGAATTTCCTGTATATCTGATTTAATATGAGTATGCTTTGAAATGACATGCTTTGGCTTTGAGTCTTAGTGCAATGGATCCATAGGCATGGTGTCCCTATGCCCCCTGTTTTGGGCATTCGGTTCACGTTTTAGCACGGGATAGGCATTGGGTTGCCATGATAAGTAGGCTGTGGGCCTATACGGTCGGGCAGTGTCTCATGGTGCAGTAAGGTGTAATCCCATTTGGTGCTTGGGTTCCCCCTGTTTTGGGAGGGGTTGACTTGAATGTTTTGAGCAACAGATCTAGAGGGGTTGAGCTCGTTATGTGATTTTTGGGTATTACTTATACCATGTTTAATCACTAATGGTTTATTGGATTTCTTGACTTAGCTCATGGCTATATTACCGCGAGGCACCAATTGGGTTTAGTACTCTCTTTTATTTGGCTTGTTCTCACTAGGCGTTAGCCTAACGCTTGCTCTTAGTTGTCATGTTGGCAGGTTATCTTAGCAATGGGGCTCGCCGGGACTGAGGGAGCGACCTTGGGGTCGTGAGAGATTCTTTTGAAGATTTATTTTGGAAGTGTAGCGACACCCGTCCCTAATCTAGATATTTTGTAGATTAATAGGATGTCGTTTTATACTTCAGTTATCTACCTCAATATTGGCTACTCTATACCCGTTGGGTTGACTGTGAAATGAAATTGTCACACCTTATTCCGCAAGTTAGTCTATTGCCGAATTGTTTCTTCAAAATTTTATTTCCGCAGTTTCTAGGGTGTTACACACACTTTGACTTTGTTGACTTATCTTGAATTGACTTTTCCTATTAAATCTTGGATACAATAATACACTAACATTGAGAATATATATCTCAAGAAAACTTTGACCAACAGATTGTTACTGATGCGGTCATGTCTCTTCTTCAAAATGAAGGAATGCACAACCATTAAAGCTCACATGAATGAATTTGAAGATATCATTATGAAGTTGAAGGCAACAAATGCGCTTCTTGCTAAAGATGAAGAAACACTTGCTATGATCTTGTGTTTTCTCTTCCCAATAAATATTCCCAATTCACTAACAGTTTTATTTATGGAAGAGAAACTCTTTCTTTGTCTGATGTGAAAACATGAATGATTTTTGAAGATCAAAGAATTCAGATGAGGATCGGTAACAATTCTAGGGAGAACAATTGCAGTCAAGGCCTATTTGCTGACAGAGGCCGAGACGATCAACAGTCTTCAAGAGGAAGAAACCGTGGGCGCTCTCAGTCCCGTCAGCCTGGCTCTCGTAGGAAATCAAAGACACGTGGCAACTGTAACTATTGCCACAAGCCAGGTCATTGGGTGAAAGATTGTCTTAGTCTTATCAAACAGATTACTAAAGGGAATCACCAACGAGTCGAGGTATTTATCCATGCTCGAAATTGTTGGTGATTTAAAGCAAAAACACAAATATAACATTTATACATACACACAGCGGAAAGAAATCACCAAAAGGAATCAACGTATTGCCAATATGATTAAACGAAAAATACAAATAACGGTATACCTTTGTAGCGTGATTTGTAGACGAAATGGATCCGCTTGTGTGTTCCTTTGACACCAAGTATTCAATGGTGAATACCTCTAAAGTAGTCCACACTACACTTCCTTGATCACTACCGGATGCTAGTCCTCCTTAGTAACGATCTTAGAACCTCGATTAACCAAGAACCGAGGTAGAAGATCAAAAGAGAAAATCTTAGAGAGAGCAGGGGGGAGCGGGCTCCGTTTTTGGGACAGAGAGAAGAGATTAGGTTAAACCTAATTGGTTTATTTGATATCTTATATAAATAAACCCTAGAGCTCTCTTGGGGCTTTAACTATTCTCTCTTCTAACTCTTTTATGGGCCCAATATTAAATTAAGTTAATGGGCTTGCTATTAACTTAAATTTAATACAAACCCAATAAGTCTAATTAATGTTAATGCTCTTTTAATTTTCCCACGTTACTTAGGCTATATATATAATGTAAATTATATTAAATGGTATCTCAGTGTATATGTGTGTGACCCTATAGGCCCCACGTGTGTCTAGCCATATAATTATCTATTATGACACGAGCACATTCCAACAGCTCCCACTTGCACACGTCATAATAACAAGTAATCATACAGGCAAAGGTTAGCGTCTAGCAACACGCCAATGCCCCTAGAGACACATGAGGTTATTTTCTTAAACGTCTCATTTTAAATGGTTTATTAAATCAATCATCCCTTTGTTACAGATACCTTGTTGAATACTAGACATGAATCATATGTCATTCTAATTGTTCAACGATTCTGTTTCTCGATCTGTTTGTTGAATTAGATTACCAAATTAATCAAGCATCATCTTAATTAAATTTGGGTACGACCGTACAAACATCTATTCAATTCATCGAGGGACCCACTAGTATCTAACTCTATTATCTATAGAGGAAGAAATCCCATTTTGACTGCACGTGTCTGTCATGTGCTTCATATCAGTCCTGAAGATGATTTTTATAACAAACTTATTCAGGACAACGTTTAACCATTTCAAAGACTGACATTCCACCCACACAAAACCTGTTTGCATCTCAAGTCTAAGGACGAGTGACATAACCATCTGCGAGATTCACTGGTGACACCGATCCATGCAGTGAACTCTCGTAGGTTAGGTCAGTCCAATGTTCATCACCAATGAACAACACGTGAGTTTGGTAGCATCATCACCAATACACTCACATTTGCCTTAACTCGATGATACTCCCGTATTATCAACTGACAATGGACAATTTAGAACAAATAATTTGTTCATGGATTAAACATGCAAATATAGAACACAGTTGATATAAATGAAAACGACCATACCTAGTACATCAATTCATTGTAAAATAAAAACTGTTCAACGTTCCAATTATTCAAATACTAAAACAGATCTACATGAGACTACTAGCTGGTCGAAGTCCAATGTTCCTAGCATGTTCGATATGTTTGGTACAAGACATTTTTTTCGTAAAGGGATCAGCTAAGTTGTCATCTGTGTGAACTTTGAGAAGGCGAATTTCACCCATCTCGATAACCTCTCGAATGTAGTGAGTCTTCCTGCGAAAGTGTCTGGCGCCCTTTTGAACTCCAGGTTCGTTGGCTATGATAATGACACCAGAATTATCGCAGTACATATCCATGGGTCTTTCAATACTGGGGACAACCCCAAGCCCAGAAATGAATTTCCGTATCCAAACAGCCTCCATTGCAGCTTCGGAAGCAACTATGTATTCAACTTCTGTAGAAGACATCGCAGTAGTGCTTTGCTTAACACTCTTCCAGTCAACAACGTCTACGTTCATGACGAAAACGAATCCAGTCTGAGATCGAGTGTCATCTCGATCTGTTTCGAAACCAGCATCAGTGTATCAAGTAACACTGAGCTCTCTTTCTGTATCACCACCATAAACAAGGAACATATCTCTAGTATTTCGAAGATACTTCAATATGTTCTTAACAGCAGTCCAGTGACTCTTTCCTGGATTTTGTTGGTATCTACTCGTAAGGTTCTGAGAGAACGCTACATCTGGTCTAATGCACCTCACTGCATACATGATGGATCCCACAGCCGAAGCATAGGGTATTCCCTTCATCCGCTTCACCTCATCAGGTGTGGAGGGTCCCTGAGTCTTACTCAAGTTTACATTGTGTTGTATTGGAAGTTTTCCACGTTTGGAAGCATCCATTCTGAACCGTTTTAGAATTTTGTCAATGTATGCACTTTGACTTAAACCAATTAACCGCTTCGATCTATCCCTATAGATTTTGATTCCTAAGATGTACGCCACTTCACCTAAATCTTTCATGGCAAAGCATTTTCCAAGCCAAGATTTGACATCTTGTAGCATTGGAATGTTGTTCCTCATGAGTAATATGTCATCAACATATAAGATTAGAAAAACGACAATGCTCTCACTAGCTCTCATATATACACATGGCTCATCAAGGTTTTGAGTGAAACCATACGTTTTGATTTCCTCATCGAACCTTTTATTCTAGCTTCTGGATGCTTGCTTCAGTCCATAAATGGATCTTTAAAGCTTGCATACTTTGTTGGGATGTTTCGGACTCACAAAACCCTCAGGTTGCACCATATAAACATCTTCATTAAGATGACCATTCAAGAAAGTGGTTTTGACATCCATTTGCCAAATCTCATAGTCATAATACGCTGCTATGGCTATAAGAATCCTAATAGCTTTAACGTCAACAACATGCGAGAAGGTTTCTTCATAGTCAACCCCATAGGTTTGAGTGTAACCTTTTGCTACCAGACGAGCTTTATAGGTGTGTACATTGCCATCCATGTCGGTCTTCTTCTTGAAGATCCACTTGCTCCCGACAGTCTTGCTGTTCTGAGGAAGATCAACCAAGTTCCAGACTTGATTATCTTTCATGGATTGCATTTTAGCATTCATAGCTTCAAGCCATTTATCAGATTCTGGATCCAACAATGCTGCTTGATAGTTAGAGGGTTCATCATGATCCCCAAATTCTGCTCCTCAACATCGACACAAAAACTATATCGTTTAGGTGCTCGAGGTGTCCTTGCAGATCTACGAATGGGAATTACATCATTCTGTGGTTCATCATCTGTATGTTTAGCCTCAACGTGATGTTCGCTAGTGTTACCAGGAGGTTGTGCATCTTCGCTTTGAATCTCGTCAAGGTCTATAGTGCTCCCAGTTGCTTCTTGTAAAATGAGACTGTTCTCAAGAAACTCAGCATACCGAGCAATAAATATTTTGTTTTCGGGTGGGTAGTAGAAATAGTAACCCATTGTTGTCTTTGGGTATCCTACGAAGATGCATTTGATAGATCTAGACTCAAGTTTGTTCGGTGTGTCTTGTTTCACGAGAGCCTCACAACCCCAGACCTTCAAGTAAGACAGATTAGGGACTTTCCCGTGCCATATTTCATATGGTGTCTTATCAATCTTCTTGGTCGGAACCATATTGAGTATGCGAGCAGCAGACTCTAGAGCACAACCCCAAAAGGATAGTGGCAAAGTAGTTAGACTCATCATGGATCGAACCATGTCTAGCAAAGTTCGATTTATCCTTTCAGACACACCATTATGTTGTGGAGTGTATGGAGGAGTGAATTGTGAGACAATCCCACATTTAGTTAGATGATCTAAAAACTCTTGACTCATGTACTCTCCTCCTCGATCAGATCGGAGAGCCTTAAATAGTGTTGCCGAGTTGATTTTCTACTTCATTTTGAAAGGCTTTGAATGTTTCAAAGGCTTCATGTTTATGTTTAATCAAGTAAATATAACCATAGCGACTGAAATCATCAGTGAAAGTGATGAAGTAGCTAGCACCTTCCCTAGACATAGTTCTAAATGGGCCACATACATCAGTATGTATGAGTCCAAGCAGATCTTTGGCTCTTTCACCTATATGGGAGAAAGGTTTTCTTGTCATCTTCCCAGATATGCAAGAGAGGCATTTTTCAAACGACTCATCGTCGGTTGACTTTAGAAGCCCATCGTGTTGCAACTTTATAATGCGCTTCTTGCTTATGTGGCAAAGACGGCAGTGCCATAGGTAAGTTGAATCCAAATTACGTTTGGATTTTTTAGTGCCACATGTATATATAGAACTATCGTTTGAAATAAGACCATGCATGTCAATTTCACAAATACCATCACGAGGAATAGCATTAAAATAAAATATATTATCTTTAGAAACCGAAATACGATAATCCGTAAAAGTATTAATAAAACCGTTATCCTTCAAACGAAAAAGCGAAACAATACCCCTAGTAATAGTGGGTGCATAATGACAATTGTCTAAAACAATGATCAATCCATTAGGGAGGATAAGATCATATCTCCCTATAGCTTCAACAACTGCACGCATTCCATTGCCTACGTACAAGTCCAAAGCTCCTTTGTTTAGCCTTCTACTTCTCCTTAGTCCCTGCACATTATTACAAATGTGAGTTCCACAACCGATGTCATAAACCCATGATTTATTAGGAAAAGCATAGAGTTCTATACTGAAGATACCTCATGTGCTAGCCGGGGTAGCTTTGTTCTTCTTCAACTCTGCCAGGTAGGTAGGACAGTTCCTCCTCCAGTGGCCTATCACTCCACAGTGATGACATGTGGCGTCCTTTGCAGGGTGCTCCTTTTTAGCAGGTGGAGGAATCTTAGGTTTGGGTTTGTAAACAAGTTTACCCTTGCCACGACCCTTGCCTAGTGCTTGCGGTTTGGGTTTCTGGATTTTACCTGCCCTGATTGCTAGAACAGCAAGAGCTTTCTTGGGCATCCTTTGCTCTGCAAGTTTCAGCATAGCATGTAGTTTAGAGATAGTCTTCCCCATGCTATGCATGTTATAGTTCATAACAAACTGATTGTAGTCCTTGGAGAGTGAGATAAGAATCAAGCTCACTCCAAGAACTTGTGGCATGGGGTAACCAAGACGCTCCATTTGGTCAAGATAGCCTTTCATCTTCAAGACGTAAGCGCTAACTGACTGGCCATCCTCCTGTTTGCAAGTGTGGAATGCTTTGACTGTTTCAAACAGTTCATGTTCTGCTTGTTGTTGAAACATGGTTTTCAACTCTCGTAGCATCTCAAAAGCTGTGAGTTGCTCCAAGTTCTTTTGGATCTTGGGTGTCATGCTCACCGGCATAAGAGCAGATATTTCTTGTTGCTCGTTAAACCTACGTGTGTAGGCTGCACAAACTGTAGCATAAGCAGTGGCAGGAGGTGCCTCAGGTAAGGCCTCTTCCAGGTGCATCAACTTATTTGCAGCCCTGAGGACAATCCTCAGATTTCGATACCAGTCGATGAAGTTGATACCTGTCAGTTTCTATTTTTCAAGAACTCACCTGATTGTTGAGTTGCTTAGGGTTTGATTGTTGGTTGTTGTCATCTACAAACATACAAAGTACAAGATTTAGTATTTTCAATAATTAATCCTTTTTCTTTAAATTTACTACCCAATTTAAATTTTAATTTTCACGAAAAAGGCTAAGATCCTCATTAAGGTTCTATCATTACATCAGTTGATCTGCTAGCAATGATATATTCAATAGGTAGGTGACGTTAACCGATTGCATTACTAGTGCAATTCTTAGATCCTTATGGGACCCATGGCATCTAGTGGTCGAGCAACTAGTGTCAAACTGGCATGTTTAGTTCCATCCTTGCCTCGAGTCAAGGTCTCACCTGCTTAACTCGATTAAGTCATCCAATTTATAATAATGTGAAAATTGATCTAGGTCTCACGCATAGATAATAATCACCTCGGGGTTAACAATTCAACCTAGGTCTCACGCATAGGCAAAAGGTAATGACGAGTGATTTAAATGCGATTGGACGGCATGACTTAAAATTTTGACGGGTATGATATTTGAAAGATGTACGAAAGAAGCATGCATTCTTCATTCGTAGCATCAGTTAAAAACATTTCTTAATGTTTAATTTGTTTTATTTTATGTGTGTCGAGATGTCCATTTGACATTACATAAATTAAATAACCGATAAAACCCTTTTAAACGTTATTTATATAAAACAATAGTTTTAAGTTTTAAATCCAATTCAAACTTATGTATTAACCAAAACTAAAGATTTAGTTTCAAAAGTGATATGAGTTTAATTTTAGGTTTGAAAAATCCATTTGCAAGTTATAACATCCGAGATATACATAACAACGCAATATGAAATAAAACACACAACCAATATGCGCAAAACCTCAACCGATGAAAAAACCTATGCTTGATCTTGTGAGCCATCACAACGGACCAAGAGGGCAACTAAGGACGGGCCAACATAAACCCTTAATGGTCTCCCACTTGCTCCAAGACCATCAAGAGCAAGTAGAACCCACATGAAAATCCGAACACCAAAACTGTCCGGAAAAACGCAGCAGCTTCGGGGCCCAAAACGACATGCAAGGAGTCTTCCCCAACCGAAATATCCTTCTGTAAAGTTGTTCTCCTATGCGATACGCAACTCCAGCAACAAGAATCAGCACATTCCGAGGTGCGAAGCTCCGGAAAATCCATTTTTTGTGCGGGCTGTCCAACAGCTACGAAATTTCCTTTTCGTCTTTAACTTTGTCGCCATTCCATTCCAAGCAACGGTTACAATTTTTTGACTAAATACATTTATTCTAACACTAAACTAATTGAAAATAAATGAAATAATAATCTAAATTATTACAATCCAAAACCCCGATAAACAAAGAAACAAGGCACACAAACGGTCACGGTTTTCATCGGTTTTGCACATCAACACAAACATTAAAGTGTTGGCTTGGTCCATGGAAAAAAATGCATGTTTTTACCATGGATCTAAAACACTTACAATAAGACAAAAGAGAGCAAGCCAACGAATCGAAGAAAAACTACAATAATTAATCTACGATTAGTATATGCAATTTGTGGCAAAAAAAAATCGATCCACAAAAGAAAACGTTTTTAGCCACTTTTACATATACGCGCTAATCATATGGCACATACGATGGCTCTGATACCACTGTTGGTGATTTAAAGCAAAAACACAAATATAACATTTATACATAGACGCAACGGAAAGAAATCATCAAAAGGAATCAACGTATTGCCAATATGATTAAACGAAAAATACAAATAACTGTATACCTTTGTAGCGTGATTTGTAGACGAAATGGACCCGCTTGTGTGTTCCTTTGAGACCAAGTATTCAATGGTGAATACCTCTAAAGTTGTCCACGCTACACTTACTTGATCACCACCGGATGCTAGTCCTCCTTAGTAACGATTTTAGAACCTCGATTAACCAAGAACCGAGGTAGAAGATCAAAAGAGAAAATCATAGAGAGAGCAGGGGGGGCGCTGTTTTTTGGGACAGAGAGAAGAGATTTCAAAACAAGGATTAAACTAAACACTCAGAAACTATGTTAAAGAAGTTGTGGAATAACACTTTAACAATAAATCAATGAAACAGTGTATTAACTCAAATCACAAGTTATATTGAATTAACTTAATGATTACAACCAAAGCCTCAATCTGTTGAACAAGCTCAACAAACGTTCAATACTTCTCTAAAGAAAGGATTTCTAAGAATCTTGAGGCTAATTCTCTCTAAAACAAAACAATGCGTATGTTTCTATGTTTTCTATATTTTCTATGTATCATAAGCAAAAGACTTCTAGACTATATATACAAAACAAATTACAAGATAATTATTAAATTAAAGTTGATCTTCAGCATCCAGTCCATAATTATCTTCAATCTCCTTGTCTTTCACTTTAAGCAACCAATCCATCTTTATCATCATAAGCAGCATTAATCTTCAGCAACATCTTCTTATCAATAGCAATACTAACCATGCTTGCAGTAGTAACTTCCAACTTGCAGTATTAACTCTTCAAGCAGTACTAACTACTAGCAGTAGTAAACCTTCAAGCAGTAGTAATAGTTCTAGCAGTAGTAATCTTCAAGTAGCAGTAGTAAAGTCTTAAGCAGTAGTAATCTTCAATACTTTGCAGCACTAATCAGACTTAGCATTTTTCAGACCCAACAATCTCCCCCTAACTTAACTTTTGAAACCAAGAAGTTAAGTTCTTTAGAGTACGGTCTTCATGATGCTTTCAAAATAATTGCTCAATTTCCTAGATTAGGATCCAAACCTAAACTTTGATTAATTGTTCTTCTAATCATAATCTTTGCCATTTCAGAACCTTTAGGGCAGACCAACTTGGCTTTCAGCATCCCTTGCAACTTTACCTTGCTGTGGTCATTCACCTTATCAACCAAGTAATACTCATGAAAGCTTTTGTCAATGGTTATGACATAAACTCCAGATCTTTCAAAAAACATCCAATTATCAATACTCTTAAATCCATTTTCATTATGCACATCTTTGATAAGATATTCAACCTTAACAGGGTCAAACATCATGCGCAAATATTCCATAGCCGTCTTGGTTAAATTCATTCCTGCTCCTTTCAACAAGTCACCATAAAAGTTTAAACCAACTTTGTGCATTTCTTCCAAATCAGCTATGGTACAGCTTCTGATTATATTACCCCAAGTTGAATACACCTCATACTTGTCACCCATTCTCTTTTTTCTGATGTATTATGTTCTTTTATACAACAGAGTATCCCAATGAATGATTTCTGGAGCATTCACTGAGATAGGATCAACTTTTAGAGGTTCTTCATCTGTCACTGTCATATATAAATTAATCTGCTCAGGTTGACTTGGTTGTTCTGAAGATTGATGACTAGTTTGCTCTTGACTCTGCCTTTTAGTCTCAACATGCTCTGCTTCTTTCTGCTGCTCTACAAGAGGTGCAACAGTAGGTCTTGATGATTCAACCTCCAATCTTTCACTACTCTGCTCCTTTTCACCTTCCTCAGTTCTTGGCCTTTTTGCCTTTGGCTTTTAAGCAATAGACTTCTTTCTTTTTACAGCTCCAATTTTCTGAGCTAGTGTTTCTTCTTTCTTCACTTCTACCTTTTCTTTAGTAGGAGTGCCTTCTTCACTGTCAGGGAAGGGCTGTGGAATGTTCATATCATGTCTCTCTTTCATCCTTCTTTCAAATTCAACCCTCTGACTGAAGTCTCCTTGAAACTTGTCCATCTCCTTCTTGTATAAGTCTTCTATTCTGCCCCAAGACATTTTTGTAAACATTCCTTCAGGAACTCCAACAGATCCTTTCAAGAAGTTTATCATTTTTCTTCTTTCTTATGCAGCTAGAAAGGTCTTTGAAGGCTTCCTTTGTCTTGTTGCTTTCAGTGCAACCTTCTTTGCAGCCAGTTTCAATCTTTTATGATATTCTTCATTGAGTCTTTTAGCCAAATCTAATGCAATCTCTTTGTCTTTGGCTTTTTGAAGTTCATTCTCCTTTTCAAGTTCCTTTTCAAACTGTACATTTAATTCCTTTGCCAATTCTGCATCCAGATCTATTTGCTTCTTCTTCTTTACAGGCTCAACCATCTTCTCTTTGCCTTTCTTCTTGGTCTCTGACATACTGACCTCTTTATTTTTCTTCTCTAAGACTCCTTCTTTGACCACCATTCCTTTAGCCTTTTGAGTGGCCTTAGGAGTGTCATTCTTTGCCTTCATCAGAGTCTCAGCAATCTCTATTTCTTCTATTGACATTCCAGTTTCTGCTGCTTTAACTGTTGTTTCTGCTGCTTTCACAAATGTTTCTGCTGCTTTTTCTGTTTCTGCTGATTTAACAGTTTCTGCTTCTTGCATCATTATGGTTTCTGCTGCTTTCACATTTTGATCTTTCTCAACTTTCTTTTTAGCTTCACCACTGATCTCCCCCTCAAACTGAAATTCCATGCCAACTGAGCTTTCCTTCTCACATTCAGCTTCTTGATTCTCCCCCTTTTTGGAAGCATCATGAGCACTTCCCCTTCTCTTCAGGACATAGTGCTTTCTCTTCTTTTTGTGTACCAAACTAAGGACCATCTTCTTGAGTTTGATTATCTACAATTGTTGAGAAGTGATCACCTTTTTCAACTCCTTTATCTCTGAACCCTGTTTGAGTACATCTAGATTGACATTACCAATTGTTTCCATCAATTCATCATAGTTATATCTGTCCTCACCTCCTTTAGGTGTGTTGACCACCCTTGAACGATCATTGGATCTTTTAGTAGAGGCCTTCTCCCTAGCAGAAGCACCTACTACCCCCTTGGTTTCTTGGCACCTGGGTCCCTTAGATGATTGCTCATCTAAAGTTGCCGTGGGGAAGGTCTTAGTGATGTTCACACTGTCCTGATCCACACCTTGTGCAGAATCAGTAGTGTGAGCCTTACTGCCCACATGCTCATCCTTCTCCTTAGAGAGCACCTTCTTGGGGTTGGGAGACACCCCTGTGGATTCCCTTTGGATATTCTCTAATGGAGAATGCTTCATCAGAGGGCTTGCAGGCTTTTGGGGTGAAGATACAGGAAGGGAAGGAACCTTCTGTACCTTTTTCCTTACATATGTTTGAGTGATGGGGGAAATTGGCTTCACAACAGGGATCTGAGGAGGATCATTTGAAATGAATGGTGTGGGTAGGTCATCAGTGGGTTGGTCAGATGTGGGCTATGACCCTGATGCCTCACCATGGGAATGAGACACAACCATCATTGTAGAGAACAATGGTGTGTTTGTTCCAGAGAAGTCCTTACTAGGCCTTCTCATATTAGAAAACACCTTCCCTTTGGGAGGTTTAGGTACATACACCTCTTTAAAAGAGGGTAAATCCGTTAATTCCTTAGTTAGTACCTCTTGCACAAACCTTGGATACATATAAAATCTTTTGGTTTTGGTTTTGGTTTTGGTATTGGTATTGGTATCTAGGTTTGACAGCAAATCATTCAGAATCATTTGAGAGAAATTAAACTTTCTAGAGGTAGCTAAGCAGACAAGAGCATAAGTTATGGTACTGCTGAACTCACTCCATCCAGTTATTTTGCGAGAAATACAATGTTGAAGAGTATGAACAAAGAATCTCCACTGAGGTGAGAATTTGCTCTTTAAAAACTTATAAACCTCAGTAGGACCTTCATACCCCATTCTACCTATTTCTTGGAAGAGATCTTCCTTTGAAAGAGTAGTAATACCTGAGGCATCATCTAGACGTAGATGAGTGCGAATGCAGGCTTCTGTGATTGTGATAGGTTTATCACAGACCTTGGATTGGATAACCTGATTGCCATGAACAATCTGAATGGAGGCATTGGTCCAGAATTGTCCCAGATGTTCCACATAGATAGTGGGATTGACAGTTAACGCATAGGCGATGTGTGAGGATTTTAGGAAATCCACAATCTCATGAAAACCCTCAGCTTGCTTGGGTTTTTGTAGCATTGCAAGCTCATTGTGTTCATCAACAAAATCCAGTCCTGCCATCGTTATTGGGTTCGAATCAACACTAGGGTTTACGCACTGGTAATCAAGAATGATAGAGAGAGAGAGAATAAAAACTCGCTAGAATTTCAAAGAGTCGTTTGGGTTTTGGCGGTCAGAGAGGGTATTTATAGGGTAAGGGATTCAGTTAAGAGCAGTACTAAGTACCCTAGCAGCATTAACACACACCCACAGTATTAACCCATATAAGCAGTAATAACGAATAGCAGTAGTAACACAGACCTGCAGTATTAATACTTACTAGCAGTATTAACACAGACTAGCAGTATTAACACTTTCTGGCAGTAGTAACACATACCAGAGGTATTAACACTTACTAGCAGTATAAACCACCTAGCAGTAGTAACCATACTTAACCATATTTGAACTGTCATTCTAAAATACTTAAACACAAAGGGTTAGCAGCACCATGCACAAAGAAATATGAACAAACAATCATGGAAGAATCTATACAGAAATGGTACATGAAGAAAATCAAAAGAGGCTCATTCAGTGTTTATCATGCCTACACTTGTGACCAAGAATGTGAATCTACGCACATCAAAAGCTTTGGTGAATAGATCAGCAAATTGGTTACTAGTGTGTACTTTCAAAACCTGAATTAACTTCTTTTCATTGCAGCCTCTTATAAAATGGTACCTGATTTCTATATGCTTGGTTTTAGAGTGCTTGACTGGATTATTAACAATGCTTATACCACTGTTGTTATCAATGAAGATGGGAGTGTGAAGGAAAGTAATACCATAGTCCAACATCTGATTCTGAATCCATAGCACCTGTGAGCAGCTTGCAGCAGCTATATACTCTGCTTCTGTTGTAGAGGTGGACATTGTGGTTTGATTTTTACACTGCCATGAAACTAGTCTTGCATCCAAAAACTGACATCCTCCTGATGTAGACTTTCTATCTAAGTTTGCACCACCCAAATCACTATCTGAATATGCAAGTAGATCAAATGGTGAGTCATGAGGATACGAAAGACCCAACCTAGGTTGTCCTTTGAGATATCTGAATATCCTTTTGACTGCTTGAAAGTGTGATTGCTTAGGCCTCACTTGAAATCTTGCACACACACATACAGCAAACATAATGTCTGGTCTTGAAGCTGTTAGATACATGAGGGAGCCTATCATATATCTATACTGATGAACATCCACATCCTCCCCCTCAAGATCTGCAGTGATCTGTTTGTGTGTTTCCATAGGTGTGCTTGCAGGCTTTGCTTTTGAAAATCCAAACGTTGTAAGTATATCCTGCACATACTTGGATTGATTTATGAAAATACCATCTGTCTTCTATTTAACCTGTAGCCTAAGGAAAAATGTGAGTTCACCCATAGAGCTCATCTTGAATCTTTTGTGCATCAACTCCTCAAAGTCTTTGCACATATGATCTTTTGTGGATCCAAAGATGATATCATCCACATATATCTATACAAGCAGGATGTCCTTCTTCTTCCTTTGAATGAAAAGGGTCTTGTCAATGATTCCTCTTTCAAAACCATTTTCCAAGAGATAGGTTAGACAGAGTGTCATACCATGCTCTTGGTGCTTGATGTAGCCCATAGAGTGCCTTCTTTAATTTGTATACTCTGTCAGGAAAGTTAGGATTCTCAAATCCTGGAGGCTGACAAACATACACTTCTTCTTCAATTTTCCCATATAAGAATGCACTCTTAACATCCATCTGATATACTTTGAACTAGGGGTGTACATAAAACCATCAACCCGTGAAACCCGACCAACTCAACCCACTCCCAACCCAATTAAACCCAACCCGCGAAACCACGAACCGCCAAACCGCTAATTAGAAGAGTTGAAATTGGATTAGGAAAACTCAACCCAACCCAAACCGCCAACCCGCCGCTATTTTTTTTATAAAGTTATATTATATTATATTATATATATATATGCAGTTTATTCACAACCCAAATTAACTTTAAGACTTATGGATTATAATTTATAATTGGATGATTGTAATTAGAGTTGTAAACAAACCAAACGTTCAGTGAACTATTCGTGAACAGTTTGGCGGGAAGTTCGTTTATGTTCATTCATTTAATAAATGAACGAACATGAACACATTTTTTTGTTCGTTTAGTTAAATGAACAAACATGAACAATTGTCTCGTTCGTTCATTTATGTTCGTGAACGTTCGTTCATTTATGTTTGTTCGTTTGCATTCGTTTATGTTTGTTTACGTTTGTTTATTATATAAGTATATTTATATATTGTGACATTAATATGTAAAATCATTAAGTAATTGAATTTTTAGAATTCTTTTTTTATCGCTTATAAGTTTACACAATTTTTCATTTTATTATGTTAGTTTTTAGGAACGGAATGATGAGTAATGGTGATTGTTTTTTGTTCATTTAAATTTATTTATGTTCGTTCGTTTATGTTTGTTTAAGTATATTTGTGTTCGTTTGTTTATGTCTGTTTAAGTCCATTTATGTTCGTTCGTTTATGTTCGTTTAGCATCTTAATTAACGAACATAAACGAACACGAACAAACACATTTTCTTATTGAATGAACATGAACACAAAAAATTTCATTTTTTTAAGTATATAATATTTATATACGGCAAAATGGAACAAATAAACTCACACACCCTCCTCACCTTTGGTGAGGTTCGAACCTCTGACCTCCTAGGAAGTCAAAGGCTCTTTTATCGCTAGGCCAAAGGCCCTTTGGTCTAAAAATATTTCATTCGTTTACCATTCGTGTTCGTTCATTTGTTCGGTTAAGTTAAACGAACGAATACGAACAAGCCCTAATTGTAATAACTAATAACTTTGTTGAGAATAATTTTAGTATTATTTATCATATTTCTATCGGCAAATTTATGTATATTATTAACCCGCCAACCCAACCCAACCCAACCCAACCCGCCATAACCCGCAAGGGTTGGGTTGGGTTGTAAAAATGTCCCAACCCGCCCAACCCAACCCGCGTACACCCCTACTTTGAACTGCATGAAAGAAGCATAGGCTAGAAACAACCTAATTGCCTCAATTCTAGCTACTGGAGCAAACACTTCTTCATAGTCTATCCCCTCTTCTTGTGTGTACCCTTGTGCCACAAGTCTGGCCTTATTCTTTATTACTATCCCTCTCTCATCTTTCTTATTCCTGAAGATTCATTTAGTTCCAATTGCCCTGTGACCTTGTGGAAGGTCAACCAGATCCCATACATTTTCAATACAAACTGCAGCAGCTCCTCTTGCATTGCTTCTATCCATCTTGGGTCTTTCATAGCATCATAAGCCTTCTTGGGTTCAATCTGGGATAGAAAACAAGATAACAACCCAGACTGTAAGTCTTTCAATCCTCCTAACTTGCCTTGATGCCTTGTGATCATGGGGGAATTGATGTCACCAATCACCAACTGAGGAGGATGATTCTTTTGAGTTCTTGTTTGATAGGCAGCCTCCTCATTAATATTTGCATCAAGATTGGAGTCATTCTTTTCAGGAGTGTTTCCCCCAAAAACTGAAGAATGTTCATCATCAGTCTCATCATCTGACACTGTGGGCATTTCAGGACCTGTGTTTCCTGAACCTGAAGGATGAGCATCCTTCTTGTCACCTATATCTGCTTCATCACCTTTATCATCTTCATCCTTTTCTGGTTCAGAATTCTCTGTTTCTGAATCATCCTTCTTTTCTTGTTGACAGAATTCAGCAGGATCAACTGTAGGTATAGGGAACAGCACAAACTCTGGTTTCTATGCTTGTACCTTTTATGAACTTGTTCCTGCAATTTGCACATCACTGAAACCCAAAGAATTAGTTAGTGAATCAATGTCAAACATCCAATCAGGACCTGTACCAAGTTGATTTGGTGTGTTCTCATTGCATTTGACATTGTCACTTTCCTCTATAATCCTGGAAGAACTGTTGAAAACTCTATATGCTTTGCTATGAGAGGAGTATCCAACAAGAAATCCATCCTCAGCTTTGATTTCAAGCTTGCCTAAATGAGATTTGGTGTTGAGAATTGTGCAAGGACACCCAAAAGGTTTGAAAAATCCAATAAAAGGTTTCTTCTTTTTGAAAAGTTCATATGGTGTCTTTCCTTGGGATTTGACTACTAGAACTCTGTTTTGGACATAACAAGCAGTATTAACTGCTTCTGCCCAAAAAGTAATGGGTAATTTTGAATCTGTCAACAGAGATCTACCAGCCTCAATCAATATCCTATTTCTCCTCTCAGCAACACCATTTTGTTGAGGAGTCCTAGGAGCACTGTATTGTCTCTCAATACCTTTAGTCTCACAGAAGCTGTTTAAGTCACTATTTTTAAACTCAGTTCCATTATCAGATCTGATGACTTTAACTCTTAGATTTGTTTGGTTTTCAATCCTAAGAACAAAGGATTTGATCAGTCCACTTGTCTCATCCTTAGTTCTCAGAAAATATACCCAAGTAAATTTAGAGAAATCATCAACAATGACTAAGCAATAGGATTTCTTACCAATACTCATCACATTTGTAGGACCAAAAATATCCATATGCAATAACTGAATAGGTGATGAGATTGTGTTTATATGTTTGGACTTATGAGAAGTTTTGTGCTGCTTGCCTTTAAGACATGCAACACAATGATCATCACATGAAAACACTTTTTGAGGCAGACCTCTTACAAGGTTGTTTTTCACAAGTTTGTTCATAGTTTTAAAATTCATGTGACACATCCTTCTTTGCCATAAAGATGATTCATCTAAAAAAGCTTTTGAAAACAGACAGTTTAATGATGAATTAGATGAAACACTCTCTAAGTCCAAACAATAAACATTATCCTTTCTAGGAGTTCTAAGTAGTATCATGTTTTCATCAACTACCTTGAATCCTGGAGCAAGGATAATACATTCAGTATCACTAAATAATATACTATGTTTCTTGTCACAAACCTGTGATACACTTAACAGGTTGTATCTCAATTTCTCAACATAGTAAACATCTTCAAAAGTCATCTTACCTTTTGAAACCATACCTTTACCACTTATCTTACCTCCTGCTGGATTGTCACCAAAAGCAACACGTCCTCCATCAAATCTTTTGAAATTTTGAAGGCAGGCTATGTTACTTGTCATGTGCCTAGAGCAACCACTGTCTACATGCCAAATGCTCTTCCCCTTGAGCTGTTGGTTGCCCTGCACAAAAGATAGATCAGTTAGTTTTTGAGGGAACCTAAGCCAAAGTGGTCTTGGGTTGCCCTTTCTCATCAACATATTCATAATCAGTAAGCTTAGTCTGGATGAGATGATCAGAGTTAGGAATCTCATGGCTGGAATACTTTGTCAGAATTATGGGTTTGACAGTATTAACACTGGTAGCAGTACTATCCTTGTTAGCAGTACTAACTTGGTCAGCAGTACTAACTTTGTTAGCAGTACTAACTTTGTTAGCAGTACTAACTTTATTAGCAGTACTAATTTGGTCAACAGTAGTATTACTATCAGCAACACTATTTCTGTTAGCAGTACTATTTGAGGTAGCAGTACTGTTTAATGCTTTTTGGAACCCAAATTTTGACACAGTTTTTTGCTTTCTTATTCTTTGAGTTACTCCTTGATAAGCTTGGAGTATTTTCTTTTGTTTTAGCAAACTTATTCTGAATATGTGATTTTGCAGTACCAATTTTCATTGGTGTTGTTCTCACATTCTCAGCCATGTGGTTCCTTGATCTTCTTGTTTGCTTCCTATAACCAAGAGAATTTTGTATTTTTCTTTGAAAAGTAACTCTTTGGTTAATAGGGTTGAAATAACAGTGTTTAGCTAAATGATTTAACTTGCCACAAATAAAACAAGGCTTTGGTCTATTGATTTTGCTTAGATCAATTCCCTGTTTTTGAGTCCACTGGTTATTTCTGTTTCTCTGATTTCCCCTTATTTTATCATGTTGATGGGGCTTGATCTGTTTACAAGTACAAGGATTTACAACAATAGTTTGCATATAGTGATCTCCCTGTACCTTTTCCTTCCCTTTCCTGGAGGTCTCAACTTTCTCACTCTTAACAGTCTCTTCCCCAATCTTAGACTTCTCCACTTTCTTACTCTTGACAAATGGTTTACCCCCCTTCTCATTTGTAAGAATATGGTTTTCTAAGGGAATTTCTTTCTGGTCTTCCTTATTCTTATCCTCAATGATCTCTTCTTCAGACTCTTCTTCAACCACTACATTGTCTAGTAGATCTACTTATGTGGCTCCTGTAGGTAAGTCATTCTTATCTTGTCTTTCTAAGAGGTCTGAGGTGGGTGGAATATAGTTGTTATTGTAAGGTGGAGGGGTATTGTTGTAGACTATACCTCTCTTAAGTTTGTTATGAACTTGAGATTTGAGTAAAGTATCAATTGCTTTAGAAGCATTGGAAAATTTCTCAATGTCTAATTTTTCCTTCTCAAATTCACTCCTAATTTTCTCACATTCCTCTCTAGCCTTCTCTAGCTTAATCTCTAACTCCTTGTTCTCCCACTTCCAATAGTTTTGATCATATGAATGTTGAAGTTCATTGGCCTGATATGCCTTAATTTGTTCTTCAAAATTCACAATGATCAAATTTGACTCTCTCCTATGTTTCTCCAACCTTTTAAGATCATCACACATGCTCTGATTGTGATCCCTGTACTTCTTAATAGTTTCAAGACAAGCTTTAGAGCAAAGTTTAGATTTTACGTCTGTAGGGATTACAGTGCTTGAAGACTCTGAAACCTCATCCATCAAAGCTTGATTCTGAATTGTCTCATCTGCTTGATCACTCCAATCAAATCCTATTCCATCTTGTGAGACAAGTGATTGAGATGAGCTCTTGTTGTTGTTGTAGTTTGTGGACTTTGATTATTGATTGTTGCTCCCATGCTGTTGAGAAATTCCTCCTCTGCATTCTCTTGCAAAGTGCCCCAGTTTATGACACTTGTAGCATTCCACCTTGGATTTGTCAAATCCAGCACCATCTTCTCTTCTCATGGCAAAGTTGTTTCTTCCTATTCTTTTAATGAATCTTTTGATTCTCATGGTGAGCATTGCCATTTTCCATTTGATGTCCATCTCTTCAAGATCATCAACATTGATCTGCTCCAGATCATCATTAATAAGAGAAGATTTAGCATGGCTAGCAAGAAAAGCTTCTAAAACAGAATCATTGGATCCATCCTGTTTTGAGCCATAAGCAGCACTAACTGATTCTATATTTGCAGAAGAATCAGTAGTGGATGATAAGAGAGCAGCATTGTGAGAGTATCCAGATGGCTTCTTCTTATATTCAACTTCTGCTTCAAACACCATGAGATCATTATAGAGATCATCAAGTTCCTTATCCTCCAGATTATCATTCTGTCAGAATGATACTGTATACATTACCCATTCTTCACCAAGAGATCGTAGAAACATTCTGTTGACATCATCCTGGTCCATCTTGACACCAACAGTGGCCAATTCTCCAATCGACTTGTTGAACCTATCAAAGGTTTGAGTTATAGACTCATTCTTTGTAGACATGAAATTTTCATATTGTTGCTTGAGAATTGCTTTCTGATTTATCTTAGTGCTTTTGGTACCTGAAAACCTCTTCTCCAAAGCATTCCACAAGATTCTGGCATTAGCACAGTTGCAGAACTGATGTTGATATTCATTAGGAATTGCCAAGAGCAGAGTGCTCAAGGCTTTCATCTCAGTCTGCCTCATCTTTCTTTCTCCATCAGTCTTTGGTGGTGGTCTCTTGCCATCTGCTCCCATCTCTCCTTCATTGGAGGGACCATTCTCAATGATGTCCCACATTGAGTAGTCTGTAAGAAGTATATACCGTCTGATCCTGATTTTCCACATGTCAAACTCATTAGGTTTGAGCATGGGAACCTTTGAAACAAGAACACTATCGTGTGATCTTCAATACTTAGCAGCACTAATCAGACTTAGCATTTTTCAGACCCAACAATTTGTTTTATATCTTTTATAAATAAACCCTAGAGCTCTCTTGGGCCTTTAACTATTCTCTCTTCTAACTCTTTTATGGGCCCATTATTAAATTAAGTTAATGGGCTTGCTATTAACTTAAATTTAATACAAACCCAATAAGTCTAATTAATGTTAATGCTCTTTTAATTTTCCCACGTTACTTAGGCTATATATATAATGTAAATACAATAATTACATTATATTAAATGGTATCTCAGTGTATATGTGTGTGACCCTATAGGCCCCACATGTGTCTAGCCATATAATTATCTATTATGACACGAGCACATTCCAACAGAAATCACCCCCCAAACCTCGTCCAAACCTCGAGAGTTATCTAGTTCTCTAGGTTTTACAATTTAAATTAGGGGCAACTTTTAAGTATTCTTCCAAATTAGACTTTGAACGTGAGCTTGTAATCATTGTGATTCAATTGTAATTCAAGTGTAACTTTTATTTGTATATTTGATATCACAACTTATTTTTGTGACCATTGTAAATTTTATTTGTATATTTGATATAAGCAGAAAGATTCTCCTTATAGTAGACAATTCCCACATAAAAAGTTCACAAATGTATCTGGGTGGAAATGACTTGCCTCAAAGCAAGGTTATGTATAAACCTTTTCAAAATTACAGTAGAAATTCTGAAAAAGATTAAGCACCCACAATCTCTGTGAGTTCTTTTCTTTATATGATCACTGGGTTTGTTTTTGGGTTTAATCTTTTCACTATAATTCCTGCTTCAATTGCCACCAATCATACCATCCAGTTGTCGATTGTTTTGATGAGATTTTTCTGATGCGTCTAGTATTGTTTGTATTATGTGTCTCTTTATTCCATACTATTCCTCTCTAATATTGGGTTTACTCCCATCGCAGTTGAAGTGAAAGAATTGGATTCATGAATAGTTTCGGGGGACGGACACATACTTTTTTTTCATACGGTGACACCATATATATAATATAGATTTTTTTTACAAAAACACGTTTTTTTTTGTACGGCAACTTGGGCTATGCCCACACACACACGCACCCGCGGTATCCAATTGGGCAGCACCGACTAATCCGCGGCGACCCGGCCCAGCCCAAATGGACTGGAACCGCCCAGGTACGACTAAGCCCGGTCAAGACCGAACCCGCATACCCATAGACTGGTATGCCCATAAACCTGGACCCGGACCGACCCGAAGGTCGACTCGAAGGTCGACCCAAGGTCTGGGTATCACCGAAGTGCATCCCCCAGGATTCGAACCCAACCCTGGTAGATAGGCATACCATTGATGTCTTCGGATGTGTCTTTGTCTTTTTACCGACGTTCAATATTGTCTGATGTGTTTTTAAACCAATTCCACCAGTTCGACGGATTTTTAAGCTTTTTTTTTATTTTATCGATTTTGAGGGATTTTTTCGATTTTTTTGGTTGATTTCAAAATTTTTCGGTTTTTTGGTTGATTTCAAGAGTTTTTTCTTTGGTTTACGGTTGCACCTTCTTGATAGTTTCCAAAATAATACGGCAACACCTTCCAAAACGATACGGTTGCACATTTCACAACCTAAATTTTTTTACCCTTAGTCGGATAAATAATACGGTGGCACGTGCCACCGTAACCACCAAGGCAGGTTCGTCCTTGAATAGTTTGTGTCATGCCCTTGGATGATTCTAAAACCGCATCCGAGTATAATTCATTTGAAGTCTTTTAACCAATATTGATTTTTTCAACTTCATTTACATCAGCATTCAAAGTTGATTGGTCATGTATCTTTCCATTTCCACCTGAATTATCCCTTAGTATATCAACAGAAGGTGAAGGATCCGATTCGGAAAAACCAAGTGAGATGTTCTCTGTTTTTGTTGATACTTCAGTGATTGTTTTCTCAATTCCGTCTTACTTTCATGCTTCTCTGATACACTAGTATTCATTTTTCCATTATGGCTTTCCTTGTCAGCGTCTAAAGATGAACAAACATCTTGCCCATGAACTGTTTCAAAGTTATCAGGTCATCATAATTTTTTACCAGACTGCTATTTTCAGTTGTGGAAGGTTCTTGCTGACTAGGGTCTTGAACCTTGGCATTAGTATGCACTTGTAATGCATTCCCAAGAAGAGCAGGGTCATGCTTGAGATAATCACCATTTAGATTTTGAGATAAGAGCATCTCCAACGACTTCTCCAAAATGGAGAAATAAAATGTCAAAATTTCAAAAAAAAAATCACCTTCATCTGCAACAAATTCTCTATTTTGGAGATTATACAATTAGTTATATTATTAAAATATTCAATATAACTCATAAAATATTATTTCTCTCTCCTAAACATTTAATTTGAAGTAATATCATTGGTAGAATGAATAAAAAATAATTTCTCTCTCATATGTAATCACTTTTGGAGATATATCCAAATTTGGAGATTTTTCATCATTTTTCTCATACTCTCTATTTTGGAGCAAAAAATCCCTAAAATCTTCATATTGGAGAAGCTGTAAGTTTCCTCAGCTGTACTATTAACATTCACATTCACTTGCTGAAGTAGGACCGCGTAACACCCTAAAATTTAGACGAATTAAAAATTCGAAATTTTGGCAATATAACCTCTAAAGTACGATGGTCCAATATACCCTGTAAATATAAAAATCCACAAGGACAAATCCCAATTTTAAAACAACTAAAACCCATGTCAAGTTGGGTTAGTTTGCACCAAAACGAAGTAGTAAGAGTAAGGAAGACATATAAATACAACAACCTACTTAATCTATAATTAATTTGAACTAGATTAACTTGGGTGTTGCTATTCCACCAAAATCTCTCTTCATACGAAAGCCCAAAAGACCGGCACTTCAAACTCTCCTACGTGCCTGGTCAACAAGCCCGACATCTTAGATTCTACCGCGAGTGGGATCTGAGAGAAAAACAACAACCATAACAAGTGTTAGGACAAAGCCTAGTGAGATCTCATAAATTTTACAAATCACAAACAAGGATATTATAATACAAGACTTGTGTTACCGAACTCCATTGCCTCACAATGTTATTCGCATTTGCAACGATGTTCCCAAACCTGAACATAACACACAAGAGATAACCCTTGAAAATACGGGGGAGACCCGTTTCCATCTGGGTGACATATACACGGGAGTGGAGTCACCCATGACGTTATTGAATTACACCTCATGTCCCGGTCGTAGTTCACATGCCATCGAGGCATTACAACCTCAAACCATATCATTGCCTTTATTGTCTACTCCATCGAGTTACACCTCAAGGTCTTACGGGACATCATTGTCTATCCAATTCTAGACGAGTTACACCTCAAGGACCCATGTCCCCCCTATTGCCTACTCGCTAGCAAACCACAACGACCAACAACGATCGGTCCAAATAAACATATAACTACATCCTCGTGCACAAGGAAGTAGAAAATTCATAAACTTATCAGGTGATCACAAACTGATTAAACATACAAAACTATCTATATATCCCACTTGTCAACATATAGGTTCCATATTTCTCATACAAGGTTCAATTTGATAAAATAACATGTATCCCGATAATGGCAATCCACTTCCACATTTCAAGTAGTACATCTAACATACTCTCAATAAATACCATGTTAGAGGTTTACATTACTCTTCCATATTTCCATGAAACCCTAGCTATTTAAGCCAAACCATAAAAGCATCTAGATTAGGTCATAAAAGCAATAAATAAACATGTAAGTACAAGAGTTAGAGTTTATGGAAGAAAACTCACAACTAGGGTTTGTAAGGGAGAAAACCCTAAATAGATGTATGGTCTTGAAATGATCTTTGGATGACTTGAAGCTTTTATAAACCCAAGGATTCAACACTAACACCCCAACAACCTCTTGAAAGATCAATAAATGCAAGATGTGATTGGGAGCTTTGAATGAGGAGGGAGAAAGGAAAAGAGATCGCCCAAAGGTTGAAAGAAGTTGATATGTATTTGAAACTGAGAAAAGTGTATTGTGTTTGGCCTTTAAACCGATCCTCAAAACAGACCTGTACCCCCCACGGGCAACAATTCCCATGCGACTATTCCCATGGCATTGTCGCCAGTGCATAGTCGCACCTCAACCCTTGCTAACTGGAATGTTCGGCTAAATGGTGGTGTGGTGTGGTGCGACATTGACACCTGCGACTATGCCCATGGAAAGGTCGCGGGGCATAGTTGTCGGTCACCTCTTGGCTTACGAATTTTCATTTCTTAAACGCAACGATCCCATATACAAAGAGTCTATATCCACTACAGGTTTACGTAAACATAAAAGCAACTCTTTCACATCTAAAATCATCACATATGCAATTATATACACATATACACGTAGACACATGTATGATTAATAAAATCAAACACCCACACTTAGTACGTTAATCTTAAGTACGTAATCGCATGTAATATGAATGACTAAATCCCAACATGAGAACTAGACGAGGTTGCTACTCAACGGAATTTATAAAGTGGGTGTTTTAAAGGGTTAAGAAGTTTACTCGAGAATTTTCGGAGTGTTACTGACCGACGGTCTCTGATAGCTTCAAGGCTCTCAACAACTCTCCTTCCTCTTCGACGTCTCCTTTTATTTCTATTTTCTCATCTATATTTTTTTACAGTTGAGCACCTTTCAGGCCATGGGGAAGTACATGATTCCTGATCTTGTTGTTCAGGTGCATTTCATGGCTCAAGATTGGTATAAATATGAATGTGTAGAAGATGAAACTGGTATAATGAGACATCAAAACTAGCTGAAACTTGGTTTACAGGTTTAGATGCAAAATAAAGATCAAAGCACCTTTATCCTTTATTGATGTGGTAGAGAAGAAGCACCTTAATTTCTTGGGAATTCTGTATTTAAATCAGGAAGATTCGAAGAAGAAAGGTACCCCTCTTCCATTTTACTAGTGGTATCACTTTGAATGTTCTTTTTGTCTTGACTAGAAGAGCAAAAGAGATATTTGAACTGTCAGGTTATTGAGCATGGTTTAAGAGTTAAGACTTAGGGTCGTTTACTAAACCTTACGGGTAAGATTACGTACAATAGTGTATATTAACCACCTCTGATTATATTGTGTTGTTTAATGAGACAAAAAATTGATGATTTGGACTTGTAATCTAAGGGCTATTGATTAGGTTGGATTAAAACGAAGTACATGATATGCATTTTTCGTTTGGACATTTTTGAATATGTCAAAGCTTATTCATTTGTCTGCGATTCTCATAAAGATGCTTTGATTTTACTTGATTTTTATTACATATAACAGTGTTTCATATCCTATATCAGGTATATAATTACACAACATGTACAAAACCAGACAATATAACACAACCCTATCACATAACAATGGTGGATTGTGAGGTTCTACAACTGAGGATTTTAGATGATGAAATTTCTTGGAACTTTAGCAATCTAAAGTTCATATCCAGACAAATAACAAGTTTAACTTGGTTAAAAACCACTACTACAGAAAAGGTTTTTTACACGGTTGTAGAGGGTTTTTTACACGGTTCCAAAACCGTGTAAAAAGGTGACAAAAACCCTGTAAAATGTCTCAATTTTACACAATTGTTAGGCAAAACCGTGTAAAAATGTCTCTTTTTTACACGGTTCCAAAACCGTGTACAAATGTTGTCAGGATCGAATTCTCAACAAGAATTAATTCTCAGAAACAATATCAAAGAAGTTTGCGGAATAACACTTTGATATTCAATGAAACAGTAAATCAACACAGTAAATATGAAGAACAAACTGTAAACTTGTATTGAATGCTTTGAAGTTACAAGATTACACACTCAACCTCAATATTGATGAACAGGCTCACCAATACGAATTCTACTTCTCTAGAATTAGGATTTATGCCTTGAGGTTGATTTTCTCTCTAGAACTAAAACTTAGAATGAATGAATTTTTTTCTCTATTCTAAACAATACAATATATATACTGAAGATAAAAGATAATTACAATTTATACAATATCTCCAGAATATCTTTATACAATATCTCCAGAATATCTTCCATCATTATCTCTAAGCTTCCATGAATATCTTCAGTTTATCCAGCTGTCATCCTTTCCATACAGATCTCCATCTTATAAGCAGTATTAATCATAAGCAGCATTAATACTCTGAGCAGTATTAACTCTAGCAGTACTAACCATGCTCAGCAGCATTAATCTCTTCAAGCAGTACTAACTTTGAACTAGCAGTACTAATCTTGTTGAGCAACATTAATCATCAACTAGCAGCATTAATAACAGAAGTACTAACTAGAAGTATTAACTGTTTTCTTCTAGCAGCATTAACTTTGTTCCAGCAACATTAACTACAACTGGAAGCATTAACTCAGAAGTAGTAACCATGTTGAACTAGAAGTAGTAACCATGTTGAACTAGAAGTAGTAACCATGTTGAACTAGAAGTAGTAACCATGTTGAACTAGAAGTAGTAACCATGATTGACATATTTCAGACCCAACAATCTCCCCCTAACTTAACTTTTCAAAACTGAGAAGTTAAGTTCTTCAGCATAAGGTCTTTATGATAATTTCAAAACTTTCTGCAATTACTAGTTCTTCTTGATTCAGTTTCTGCTGTTATCTTCTTTTCTGTTTCTGATGTAGTTACTGCTTTATTTCAGCTTCTTCACTTATCTCCCCCTCAAAATAAGATTTCATATCAATACAAACTTTAATTTTCTTCTTTTTCAGTACCAACTTCTTGATATGATCTATCTGCTAGTGATAAGAAGTGATCACCTTTTCATCTCTTTTATCTCCATAATTTGATTGTGAACTTTCAGACTAATTGTACCAAGTGTATCCATCAATTCTTTGTAGTTAAACTGTCCTCACCTCCTTTAGATGTTTTACCACCCTTGAAGGATCCTTGGATCTTTTAGTAGAGATCTTCTGCCTAGCAGAAGCACCTTCTACTCCCTTGGTTTCTTGGCACCTGGGACCTTTAGATAATAACTCATCTAAAGTTGCCATGGGGAAGGTCTTAGATATGTTCACACTGTCCTGTCCTGCACTTTGTGCAAAGTCAGTAGTGTGAGCCTTACAACCCATATGCTCTTGCATCTCCTTATTGAGCACCTTCTTGAGGTTGGGAGACACCCCTGTGGTTTCCCTATGGATATTCTCTAAAGGAGAATCCTCCCTTAGAGGGCTTAAAGGCTTAGTGGGTGAAGGTACAAGAAGGGAAGGAGCCTTCTTTACCTGTTTTCTTTACCTGTTTTATTGGTGAAGTTGGCTTATGAAGTAGAGACTGGGGAATTGATATAGAGTGGGAAGGTTGGGTTTGGCTAGCAGTGGGAATGTCTAATGAGGGCCTTGACCCTGCTGCCATACCTTCTTGTGGTTGGGACACCACCATCATTGTTGAGAACAATAGGGTGTTAACTCCTTCAGAGTCCCTAGCAGATCTTCTCATGTTTGAGAAAACCTTGCCTTTAGGGGGTTTAGGTACATATACCTCATCAAAGTGAAGTATGTCCGTCAATTCATTATTAAGTAATTCTTGTACAAACCTTGGATACAGATAAAAGCTTTTTGATTGATATCCAGGTTTGACATTAAATCATTGAAGATCATTTTTAGGTATAGAAAACTTACATTAGCAGTAGTAACACTTATCAGCAGCATTAACACAGACTGGCAGTAGTAACACATACCAGCAACATTAACACAGACTGGCAGTATTCACTGAACTAGAAGTACTAACTACCTTTCAGTATTAGCAACCTGAAACACTTTTCTTACCTTCTGTTGGATCAGAAGTAACATGTCCTCCATCAAATCTTTTGAAGAATTTGAAGGCAATCCATGTTCCTTGTTATGTGCCAAGAGCAACCATTATCTTCATTCCAAATGCTCTTCCTCTTGAGTTTTTGATTGCCCTGCACACTTGATAAATCAGTTAGTCTTTGATGGAACCCAAGCCAAAGTGGTCTTGGGTTGTCCTTTCTCATTTATATAATCTGTCAGTTTGGTCTGAATGAGTTGTTTAGGAATCTCATGACTTGAGTACTTTGTCAAGATTATAGGCTTGGCTGCATTACTACTAGAAGCAGCACTAGCCTTGTTAGCAATACTAACTTGGTTAGCAGTACTAATCAAGTTAGCAGCACTATTCTTGTAAGCAATACTATCTGGGATAGCAGTACTAACAGGTTTCTTTGCAATTGGAACCCAAACTTGAGCAAAGTTGTTTGCTTTCTTTGTCTTTAAGTTACTCCTTTGTTTATTTGAAGTATTTTTCTTAGTTATAGCAAACTTGTTTTGAACATGAGACTTTTTAGGTGCTCTGTTCTCAGCCATTTGATTCCTTCCTTGCTTCCTATAACCAAAGGAGTTTTGAGTTTGTCTTTGAAAATTAACTCTTTGGTTGATAGGATTGAAATAACAGTATTTGGCAACATGATTAAGCTTTCCACAGATAAAACAAGGTTTTGGTCTATTGATTTTACTCAGATCAACCCCTTGTTTTTGTGCCCACTGATTATTCCAGTTTCTTTGATTTCCCCTCCTTTTATCATGTTTTTGGGGCTCAGATTTATTGCAAGTACACTGTTTGCAAGGGACAGGATTCACAATTGTTGTCTGTTTGTAGTGGACCTTACCAGACTTTCCCTCTGTCTTTTCTATGTCCTTAGATTTGACCCAAGTCTTTCCACATCCCTCATTGGTGATAATGTGATTTTCTAGGGGAATCTCACCACTCACAGTGTTCTCCTTACTCTTATTATTAGAGTACTCTTCTTCAGAGTCTGTTTCAACCACCACTTTGTCTAATGGATCTACCTTAGTGGCTTCATCAGACAATTCCTTCCTATTCTTGGTCTCTAGCAAGTCTGATATAGGAGGGATGTAATTGTTGTTGTATGGTGGTGGTGTGGTGTTATAACCTATTCCTCTTATAAGTTTGTCATGGATTTGAGTTTGGAGCAAAGAGTCCATTGCTTTAGAAGCATTGGAAAATTTCTCAATATCCAGCTTTGCTTTCTCAAACTCACTCTTTATCTTCTCATTCTCCTCTTCTTTCTGTTTAAGCTTAGACTCATACTGATCTTTCTCCCACTTCCAGTAGTTTGAGTCATAAGAGTGTTGAAGCTCATTGGCTTGGAAACTCTTGATCTGTTCCTCAAAACTCTCAACAATTCTTACATAGTCTTTTATATCTCTCTCTAATCTTTTAAGGTCATCACTCATTGTCTGGTTGTGATCCCTGTACCTTTTAACAGTTTCCATACAAGTTTTAGAGCAAAGATTAGACATTACCTCTGTGGGGATTTCTGTGCTTGAAGAATTTGAAACTTTAGCCATTGATGATTTCTGATTTCAAGGAAGAATGATGATTGCAGGTTTCTGAGAATACTAGCTCTGATACCACTTGTCAGGATCGAATTCTCAACAAGAATTAATTCTCAGAAACAATATCAAAGAAGTTTGCGGAATAACACTTTGATATTCAATGAAACAGTAAATCAACACAGTAAATATGAAGAACAAACTGTAAACTTGTATTGAATGCTTTGAAGTTACAAGATTACACACTCAACCTCAATATTTATGAACAGGCTCACCAATACGAATTCTACTTCTCTAGAATTAGGATCTATGCCTTGAGGTTGATTTTCTCTCTAGAACTAAAACTTAGAATGAATGAATTTTTTTCTCTATTCTAAACAATACAATATATATACTGAAGATAAAAGATAATTACAATTTATACAATATCTCCAGAATATCTTTATACAATATCTCCAGAATATCTTCCATCATTATCTCTAAGCTTCCATGAATATCTTCAGTTTATCCAGCTGTCATCCTTTCCATACAGATCTCCATCTTATAAGCAGTATTAATCATAAGCAGCATTAATACTCTGAGCAGTATTAACTCTAGCAGTACTAACCATGCTCAGCAGCATTAATCTCTTCAAGCAGTACTAACTTTGAACTAGCAGTACTAATCTTGTTGAGCAACATTAATCATCAACTAGCAGCATTAATAACAGAAGTACTAACTAGAAGTATTAACTGTTTTCTTCTAGCAGCATTAACTTTGTTCCAGCAACATTAACTACAACTGGCAGCATTAACTCAGAAGTAGTAACCATTTTGAACTAGAAGTAGTAACCATGTTGAACTAGAAGTAGTAACCATGTTGAACTAGAAGTAGTAACCATGTTGAACTAGAAGTAGTAACCATGATTGACATATTTCAGACCCAACAATCTCCCCCTAACTTAACTTTTCAAAACTGAGAAGTTAAGTTCTTCAGCATAAGGTCTTTATGATAATTTCAAAACTTTCTGCAATTACTAGTTCTTCTTGATTCAGTTTCTTTGTTTTCAATTTTGCAAGATATCTATTCTTAAAGACTCAGTTCATGATCTAAGGGGGAGTGTGAGAAGAAATTGATAGGTGATCAATGTTATTTGAAGAAAGAGAATACCTAATTTCTGCATTTACCTTTTATGTCAAAATTTTTGTAATGCATGATTTTAGGGGGAGCTACTCAAATCAAAGGAGTATGGAAATGACTTCTGATTATTTCTGATCAGAACTTATACTTTAATCGTTTTACTGCTTTTTGTCATTTTAGTTTCAGTGAATAAATTAGCTTTGACTACTACATAAGACTTTTGCAGTTTTTGAGAGACGCTTACAAGATCATATCTTTATGACTTTAAGCTTGTCAGGATCTGATTCTTAACAAGAATAATAAAACTCAGAAACAATATTAAAGAAGTTGCGGAAAAACACTTTAATATTCAAACTATCAATGTAACAGTAAAATATAAATCACAACTTGTAAACTTTATTGAATGATTAAAGTTACAAGCTTTCACACAAAACCACAATCTTGATGAACAGGCTCACCAAGACGAATTCTACTTCTCTAGAACTAGGATTGTAAACCTTGAGGTTAATTCTCTCTCTAAAAAAAACTCAGAATACTCGTATATTAAAACTATTCTGAAAACATCTATACATATACTGAAAATAAAAGATAATTACAAAACTTAAAAGATCTTCTGTATATTCTTCTATAATTATCTTCAAACCTTCCATGATTATCTTCAAACCTTGATCTGCACGTATCTTGATTATCACATAAGCAGTATTAAGTCACAGCAACATTAATACTCTGAGTAGTATTAATCTTCACCAGCAGCACTAACTATGCTCAGCAGTATTAATTTCTTCAAGCAGTATTAATTTGGTTCAGCAGTAGTAACTTATCTCAGCAGTAGTAACCATGTTGTACTGGCAGCATTAATCATATACTTAACCAAATATTCAATTCCCAACAATCTCCCCCTAACTTGACTTTTAGAGAAGAGAAGTCAAGTTCTTCAGATGCTCCCAAAACTCCATTGCTCATAATCCCATATCAGGATTCAGCCCCAAACTCTGATTAATAGTTCTCTGAATCAAGTAACTTGCCATTGCAGAATCTGGTGCACAACCAAGATTTTTCTTCAACATAGCATGCAGCTTTAACTTGCTATGGTTGTAAACTCTATCCACTAGGAAGTATTGAAAGTGACTTGTATCCATAGCCAGTGCATATACTCCACTACTTTCATACAGAGTCTAGTTGTTGATGGTTTTGAAAACATTTCTGATAACATGCTGAACTTCCTCTGGCTTGAACAACATGCATAGATATTCCATCACAAGTTTTATAATAGGTATCCCTGGAGCTTTCAGTTTATCAGCATATAGTTTCATCCTCACCTCAAACATTTCCTCTAAATCAGATCTGGAGCATACTCTTACAATCTTGGCCCAAGTAGGATACACTTCAAATTTGTCATCTTTCCTCTTCATCCTGATATACTCCTTTCCATCTACTTCCATAGTATCCCAGTGAATAATCTCAGGAGGCTTGACACCAACTGGTTCAGCAGTTATAGGCTCAGGCACTTTTTCCATCACCACAATGTACATATTTACATCATAAGTACTGGATGGTTCTTCCTGAGATTGAGCTTTCTTTTCATCAGACTTAGGTGCCTCTTCTTCTTCAACTACCTTTTGTTCTTTCTCAGCTTCTTCCTCATCCACTCTAGGTTTCTTAGTTGGTTTCCTTCTAGCCATCATTTTAGTTCTTTTCAGAGTCCTCAAACTTTCACCTAGAGTAGCTTCCTTCCTTGGTGATTATTGATCATCAGGAAAGGGTTTTTGAATTTGAAAGTCGTTACTCTCTTTCATCCTCTTTTCCACTTCAACTCTGGCTTTGTCATTTCCTTGAAGCTTAGTCATCTCTGCATCATACAACCCTTTGATTTGTTCAAATGACATTTTAGTGAACATTTCCTTTTTGACTCCCACAACACCTTTGAGAAAAGTGATCATCTTCTTTCTCTCTTGAGTGCCAAGGTAGGTCTTTGAAGGTTTCCTCTTCTTTGCACTCAATTTGATCATTACAGGCTTCTTTGGAATTGCAGATCTCTTTTGTGCCATCTCTGTTGCCAAACTCTTTTGATAAACTTCATTCAGCTCTGCAGCTAGAGATTTTGCCATCTCCCTATCTTTTTTCACTTGAACTGTTTCTGCTTGCTCAAGTTCTGCTTGAATCTTCTTAGCCAAAGCTTCATCTGACTCAATCAACTTTTGCTTTTTAAGTGGTTGGTCAGATTCTACTATCTTCCTTTTGCCTTTGTCCTTGCTTGTTAGCTTATCAACACTGGCTTTCTTGATAACCTCTGCATTGTCTTTGATGACAATTTCTTTGGCCTTTGAAGTGACATTAGGAGTATCATGTTTAGCTTTTATTAGAGCTTCAGCTATCTCAATTTCTTCCAAATTTCTGCTAATGAGGTCAGTTAGTACCTCTTGAACAATTTCTGCTGCTTCATTTATTTCAGCAGCATTAACTGTTTCTGTTGCTTTCTCTGTTACTGCTGCTTTTTCTGTTTCTACTGCTTGTACATCAAACTCCCCCTCAACTCCATGTATCTCCCCCTTATTCTCAGCATCAAACTCCCTGTTGACCTCAGCTTCTGACTCCCCCTTTTTGGGAGCATCATCCACTGGGTTCCTTCTTCTGAGTACAAATCTTTGCTTCTTCTTCTTTTGAATCACTTTCTTAACCAACTGCTTTAATGTGCTGATTTCTTCTTGCTGGTTGATGATGACCTTCTTGAGTTCATTAACAACCTTCTTTTGAGCATCCAGTTCAGTTGCCATTTTGGACATGGCAGAAATCAATTCATGGTAGTCATATCTATCCTCACCTTCTCCAGGAGTGTTACCCCCTTTTTAGGGATCATTGGAATGTTTAATAGGTATCTCCAGCCATGCTGAAGCACCACCTATTCCCTTGGTTTCTTGGCACCCGGGAACTTTGGATGATTTCTCACCCAAAGTTGTCATGGGGAAGGTCTTAGTGATGTTACCACTGGCCTCCTCTGTGCTAGCAGGAGTAGTGGCAGCCTTCTCACCCACATGCTCATGCATCTCCTCAGTGAGCACCTCCTTGGGGTTGGGAGACACCTCAGTGGTTTCCCTATAGATATTCTCTAATGGAGAATGCTCCATTAGAGGGCTTTGAGGTTCTGGGTTTGAAGGAAGTACAACAAGGGAAGGAGCCTTGTGTACCTTTCTCTTAATATAAGTTTTGGCTATAACTGGTGTTGGCTTAAGAACAAGAGACTGAGGTAGTGATATAGTGGTTGAAGGTTGGTTCTGGCTATCAGTGGGATGGTCTAGTGAGGGCCTTGACCCTGATGCCTTACCTTCTTGATTGTGGGACACCACCATCATTGTAGAGAACAATGAGGTGTCAACTCCTTCCGAGTCCTTGGCAATTCTTTTCATATTTGAAAAGACCTTGCCCTTAGGGATTTTAGGTACATATACCTCATTAAACTGAGGTATATCCGTCAATTCAGTGGTCATAACTGCCTAGACAAATCTTGGATACATATAGAAACTCTTTTTATTTTCCAAGTTTGACACAAGGTCATTGAAAATCATTTTGGAGAAATTATACTTTCTGGCAGTGGACAAGCAGACCAAAGGAAAAGCAATGGTACTACTGAACTGACTCCATCCAGTAGTTTTTCTAGAAATACAGTGCATAAGGGTATGAACAAAGAAATGCCATTGGGGAGAAAAGTTAGCTTTGTAAAATTTGAAAACGTCCTGTTGGCCTTCATACCCCATTCTTGTGAGATTGGAAAACAAATACTCATTAGAGATAGAGGTAATACCTGAGGCATCGTCTAGACGTAAACTGATGCGAATGACCTCTTCAGTGACTATCAAGGGTTTGTCACACACCCTTGTCTTGATAAACTGCACACCGTTTTCAGTAACAGCGGTGGCATTGGCCTAAAATTGCTTCTGGTTCTCGATAAAGATTGGTGGTGACACAGTAAGAGCATGAGCTATATGGCTGGACTTGAGAAAATCAACTATGGGATGAAATCCATCAGCCTGCTTAGGCTTTTGAAGCATTGCGATCTCATTGTGTTCATCAATAAACGCCATGGATGCCATCGGTCTGGAGGATACTTGACTGAAACACATTGGTTGCTTGAGAGAAAAGAGTAAGAGAGAAGATGAACAGTATTCAAAGAGTCGTTGTGAGCTTTTAGGCGGGCAAAGAGGGTATTTATATGATTCGGGAAAGAAGCAGTATTCACCCTATGTTCAGTTAAAGCAGTACTAACCCACTGGCAGTATTAACTGAGAGCGGTATTAACTGAGAGCGGTATTAACTGAGAGCGGTATTAACTGAGAGCGGTATTAACTGAGAGCAGTATTAACTGAAAGCAGTATTAACTAACTAGCAGTATTAACTAACTAACAGTATTAACTAACTAGCAGTATTAACTGAGAGCAGTATTAACTAACTAGCAGTATTAACTTTGCACTCGCAGCATTAAAACTGCACTGGCAGTATTAACAATACTTACACTTTTTAAGCTTGTGTTAGTCTGAGCAAGGCAATAAACTTCCTGAGAAAGATGATTAGTAGCACCAAACAAAATAAACAAATAACAGGTATACAATCACGTATTAAACATGAGCTCATTCAGAGTTGATCATGCCCACACTTGTGACCAAGAAAGTGAATCTACCCACATCAAAAGCTTTAGTGAATATATCAGCAAACTGATTATCAGTATGAACTTTAGCAACTTGAATAAGCTTCTTTTCATTGCAGTCTCTAATAAAGTGATACCTGATTTCAATGTGTTTTGTTTTGGAGTGCTTGACTGGATTGTTAACAATGCTGATAGCACTACTATTGTCAATGAAGATTGGAGTGTGAAGAAAGGTTACCCCATAGTCCAACATTTGATTCTGAATCCATAGAACCTGAGAACAGCAATTTGCAGCAGCAATGTACTCAGCTTCTGTTGTGGATAAGGACACTGTGGTTTGCTTCTTACACTGCCAAGATACTAGTCTTGCACCCAAAAGCTGACATCCCCCTAAAGTAGACTTTCTATCCATATTAGCACCACCCAAGTCACTGTCTGAATATGCAATCAAGTCAAAAGTAGATTCATAAGGATACCAAAGACCTAATCTAGGTTGCCCTCTTAAGTATCTGAAATTCCTTTTAATAGCTTGAAGATGTGACTGCTTTGGCTTGACTTGGAATCTGGCACACACACACACTGGAAACATGATATCTGGTCTTGAGGCTGTGAGATACATGAGAGATCCAATCATTGATCTATAAAGATGGACATAAACATCCTCCCCCAAAAAATCAGCAGTGATCTGTTTGTGTGTTTCCATTGGTGTGCTTGCTGGCTTTGAGTCTGATAAACCATACTTATCTAGGATGTCTTTCACATACTTTGATTGACTTATGAAAATCCCATCTTTCTGCTGTATCACTTGAAGCCCAAGGAAGAAGGTGAGTTCACCCATTGAACTCATTTTGAAGCTCTTGTGCATCAACTCTTCAAAGTCTCTACACATCTGATCTTTTGTGGATCCAAATATGATGTCATCCACATAGATCTGAACAAGTAGGGTGTCTTTCTTACTTCTTTTAATGAAAAGGTTCTTGTCAATGATTCCCCTTTCAAGCCCATTTTCCAAGAGATAGGTAGACAGAGTATCATACCATGCTCTTGGGGCTTGATGTAAACCATAGAGTGCTTTCTTAAGTTTGTATACTCTGTCAGGATATGATGGATTCTCAAATCCAGGGGGCTGACAGACATATACTTCCTCATCAATTGTTGCATATAGAAAGGCACTATTCACATCCATCTGGTATACCTTGAACTTCATAAATGAGGCATAGGCTAGAAACAACCTAATTGCCTCCACTCGGGCAACTGGAGCAAAAACTTCCTCATAGTCTATGCCTTCTGTCGGTCCAACAATACTATCAAGTTTATAGATTAACGACACAATATGATTACCAACCTGTATTGATATATAACAACGGTTACAAGGTTGATCATATTTAAGCTTGGATGTGTTCTCTATATTTTCTCTCTTTTTACACCTTTATGTGTGTGTTTGTTTGTGTGAATCTTAATCTGATCTTGAGAGAGTGAGATACACTTAATCTAACAAAGTGTGTTGAACACACTATCTAACATAATATCTAGATATTAAATCTAGATATTATTTCTAATATAAAGATACTAGAAACTAACTAAACTAAATAATAACTAACAAAGTTAACTAAACTATTACAATACAATAACAACTAACTTTGACTATTTTATTACAAACGACTTAGAATAATATTAATGAGACGACTTTTTCTGCTTTAGCTTCAGATTGCGATCTTCAGTTTGGATGATCTTGAATCCAATGAGACTGTGTCTTAACAATCTCCCCCTTTGGATCAAGATCATTATGAAAATGATTTTAGCAATACGATCTTCTCTTTCAGCACAGAAGATGCAATCTCTCTCTTAGTCTTCAAGATATAGTAAACTCCCCAAAAGATGTAGTTTTTCTTTCTTGGATGTTGGGAAGAAATTATCTTCAGTTTCAGCTCGAAATTCTTCATCAAAGTATCTTCAAAAGAAAATTTCTCTTGAATCAGCATATCTTCATAATACTTGCTCTTTGAAGAATTCAATCTTGGACGTGATTCTTGAAACATGTGATTTCTTGGTTAGCTCTTCTCCATTTCTTGGGTAGATCTTCTCCCCCTTTTTGATGAGAAGTGTAACAAATTCATCAAAACTTGATGACAAGAAATGTTGTTCATAAGGAGCCTCTGATTCGTCAATGCAATAGATATTTATCCAGATCTTTGCAAATCTAGACAAAATAGTCATGTAACACCTGTAGCAATAAACAAATCAGTTAGAAACGTCTGTCAGTAACACTAAGTCACTGTGTGTAATGAATACACAATGGAAATGAGTTGTTTTGATGTTGACTCCCCCAGGGCTTCCATTTAATCATCGAAACACCACAAAGGTTATTTCTATAAACGTTATGACAAAGAAACAAATTCCTTGTGTGTTCGTGCTTGTGATAGAAAGAATTAAGCACTTGATGATTGCTTATAGGCTCGAAGTTGTGTAAACCACTGAGACAACAGTAAGTTAAACACATACTCAATGTGCATGAGTGAAGTGCGAAGGTGGGGCAGACTTCCTTCTTTTCAATATCTAGATTTTCCAAATGAAAATCAGATAGCATCTGTGCTGCTTCCCCTTTGAAAATGAAACATTTTCTTGTTAAGAAGTAAATGAGTAGCTGGTGGGGTAATTTCAAGAGTTGGCATGGGCTAGTTGCCTGTTTCAATAATGATCACAAAAGAGTTGTGAAACACTAGAAATGTGGTTGCTCGGCTCAGAAAAAGTTGGTGCAGAGTTTTGATATTCTTTTAACTCTGTTCTCACACCCTCTTTCTTTTAAACATTTAGCTCACTGCTAACCGAACTCTCTTTTTCATGATAGCTCATTATCCAATCCACACTCATTTCTTTTGATTTCTCACACTCAATCACTATGTCGTTAATAAATAAATAAAAAAGTTGGAACGCAAACCAAACGCAAAGCACAATCCAAACGCAAAGCACACTTCTCGCTTCAAAGAGCAATCGCAAACCTCAACTTCTCTTCTCGGATCAAGTCAGGAACGCAAACCTCAGAAACGCAAAATTTCTTGAGTGATCAAATTTTATATGGACTAACGGTCAAATCCAATTTCTTATTTTTATACAATACAGATGACTTCAAAAGACGCTCTTTCCATTGGAACGGATGTCAAACCCCCAGTTCTGTTCAAAGGGGATTACGAACAATGGAAAGACAGATTTCTTGACTTTGTGGATCGACACTCAAACGGAGATAACATTCTTTTATCTATAAAAGAAGGTCCCATGGCACCACTTTCTGTCCAAGTACCTGATAATGATGATGATGATGCTGAAAATGATTCTTCTGATAGTGGAGATGGGAACGTGGAAAGAGAACAGAAGATGAAAACTGTTACGCTAGAGTATGCCCAATTTTCTGATGAACAAAAGAACCGTTTCAAAGCTGATAAGCAAGCAAGATCTTTACTTCTTCAAAGTATCCCTAATGATATCTATATCAAAATAGACAGCTACAAAGCTACTGCTAAGAAGATGTGGGATCAACTTCAAAAGGTGATGATGGGATCTAAAGTTGGAAACCAGATGAAAGTCGCAAACTGTATAAACAGTTACGAAGAATTCAAAGCCTTTGAAGATGAAAGCCTAGCTGACACTTATGAACGATATGTTCTGCTTCTGAACGAGCTGTCAAAGAATAAAGTTAAACAGAAACAGATAGAGAACAACGTCAAGTTTCTCAGTGTCCTTCAACCAGAATGGAAGAAGCATACACGAAGAATGAAACAGATGAAAGATTTGTCTGACATTCCACTCCACGAAGTGTATGAGACACTAAGGCAGAACGAAGAGGAAGTAGAAGAGAAACGGAATGGAAAGAAGAAAAAGGAAGTTGAGAAAGTTCCTGATTCTGTTGCACTTGTTGTGAAAGATAAGAAGAAGAAGAAGAAGAAAGTAATTACAAGTTCTGAATCAGAAACTGAATCTGATGGAGATGATGGAGAAAGTCTCAAGCAAGCACTGCAATTACTGACCCGTGCATTTCAAAAGAAATTCTACAAGAAACCGGGATCAAATTCACAGAGATATTCTTCATCAAGCTCCAAGAACCGTGAGCATAGAGAAAGAGTAGAAGGAAGTAGATCTCAAGAGAAGAAACCAAGAGAAAGGAAGTAATCTGGGAATGACTACACCAGTACAGACAAGAAAACCGATGTCCCAATCACATGCTACAACTGTGGCAGGACTGGACATTTCGCCTCAAACTGTCGAAAGCCAAAGGTTCGCAATTCTGCGTATTACCAGAACAAACTAATGTTAGCCAAGCAACAAGAAGCCGACAAAGCATTAATGGCTGAAGACGAATTCTGGTTAGATCATTCTGAAGAGGAAGATGAAGAAGAAGAGAATGAAGAAGCTGCTAACATGTGCTTGATGGCCAATCATGCAAAGTATGATGATTCAGATACTGAAGCAACTGAAGAGGTAATGAACTTAACCGAAAATAAATTTATGATTAAATTGAATGCGATGATGGTCGAACTTCAATACCTTCAGTCGAAACTGAAAAAGGAAAAAGGCAGAGTTGTTAAGCGGAATCAAAAGATCTTTGAGCTAAATACGTCATTTATTGGGAACAAAAATCTCATGGATTCCCTACGCAAATCTGCTTCTGATTTTAATCTTAAAAACGATTGTTTAGAAAAGAAGTTTTCTGATTTTGTTTCTCAAATTTCTAAGTCTGATTTAGAAAAGAAACAAACTGCCGTAATTGTTTATAAGTTGCAGTCTGAGAACAAGAATCTAAATAAGAAAATAACTGGTCTGGAAACCAAACTTTACTCAATAGGCCAAACAGATCAAACTATTTTCATGAATACACCAAATGAAGAGGCTGATTTTAAAGCAAAATGGGGATTAGGTTGTAATAATCCTCATTACCTGAAACATGTTATCAGAAAACAACCTGGTTTATATAATTCAGATTATATGTATGCTGCTCGTAAACTTCCTCATTTGAAACCCAAATTTGTTACCAAAGCATCAGAAGAAGTCGAGGCAAAAGAAGATACAAATAGAAAGAATTTGAAGAAAATGCAACTACCATTCTGTTATGCAAGACTGAATGATAGTTATCTTTCGGAAAAATCAAAATTTCTTTCCAAAGAATTTTTTGCTACATATTCTTCTACTGAGATGGAGGCAAAACCTGTTCGAGCTAAAACTTATCTACCTCCACTCGTATTAGAAAGCAAAATAATTGAGTTAGAAAATATCCTGTCTGACGAAAGAATTTTGGTGAATTTACAACAAAATGTGTTTTCTACTGTTTTGAAGAACACTGTTTTTCATTCTAAATCTAAAAGGTGTTCTACAGTTTCAAAAACCCCTCACACTTCTACTGATTTCTTTGATCACTTATTTGAGCCTGCAAATGACTTTTTAAATACTGAAAAAGGGTGTATAGATGGAGTAGAGATGGTTGATTTCAATGCTTCACTTCCAGATCATTCTATTTTTCTTGAAAAAGGAAAGGCTTTACCAAGTGTTTCTAAACATCAGCGTTCAAAGAAACAGAACACCTCTGGTAAAAGCAAGAAAAGCCAATCTTAGAAATCTGAATTACCTGATAAATCTAAATCTTCAAATCAGATTCATACTACTAACTTTCCTGTTCACAGAAAGTTAGATGGTTCAGGTTCACCTCAGAGGAAAGGGAGCTACAAGGAAGAAAATCTTTTCTGGAAGAAGAAACCAGTTAAAGATGAAAGCTCATGTGTACATACACATAATGAAACGAAGAACAATGTGCTGAAAAGTAAACCTACTCATGTTTACACGAGAGATCAAATGATCAGGTTATCAGGTAAGGAAAATTCTTGTTCTTACTGTTGTACACATGATCCTGTTCACAAGACGAAAGATCATTACTGGTATGGTTCTTATTCCATAACCCCCATACGAACTGCAACTAACACATATGGACCCAAATACCAGTGGGTACCAAAGAAAATTAATTTTGTGTTGCAGGCACCTACTGTCAAGGGGGAGTAGGAAAAGAAAGGCTTCTGAATACTTCAGTTCAGAACCCGGACTTCAATGTCAGAACAATGGCTCTTGAATACAACAGTTCAAGACCCGCACTTCAATGATCAAAAGACCTTACTCCAATGCTGATATGAGAGATTGTACTCCGATACTCCAACGAGAAATTCAACCTTCAAAGGGAGTACATATTTATTTCTGAAATTTTAAATGCATATCTTTTCAATGATAATTTTTTCAAATGCATAATTTCAGGGGGAGTAAGAGAATTTCTTTGTTTTACTGCAAGATCGAACTTAAAGGTATATTCCTTTATCTTAATCTCATATTTGATTGAAAGAAGGACAACTTTCAATCATTGAAAACATATTCTTAAACGTACAAACCACTTCCTGATTTTTTCATAAGATTTTATATTTCGGGAGTGTAGTTTAAATGTTCTACTGAGCTTACATGATTACAAATCATTCTGAGCATCACATGCTTTCTAGGAAAACATGAATTTCTTTGTGCTAGGAATTAACACAACTTCTATGGAATCACGTTAACCAGTGATTTCTACCCATGAAGTTAATCCATAGTGATTGAGAGGCGCAAAGTGAGGTTTGCGGGTCACTTGAGGAGCGCAAAGCGGGCTTTGCGTTTCACTTGAGACGCGCAAAGTGGGACTTTGCGTTTGATGTGAGACGCGCAAAGTGGGACTTTACGTTTCACTTGGGACGCGCAAAGTGGGACTTTGCGTTTGCTTTGGGACGCGCAAAGTGGGACTTTGCGTGCTATTCTTCCTCTGCTTTGCGGGTGTTCGTCCTGAACTTCTAAAAATCTTCTGAAATCTGTTCCTGAAACGATTTAGCAATACCAAACCGTACCAATGTGTCTAGAAACACTGTAGAATAGAATGTTAGCACTCGATCTCTCTAAAACACACTTTTTCGAAAATAAATTGATGACACAGTGAACTTACCCACTTCGACTGTTTTCACTCAAAATCCACAAATTGGAACTCGATTTAAGCTTAAAAGTGAAATCAAATAGCAACAAATCGATCTATCATGTAGTACGAACACAACCTGATCGATTCTAACACCTAAAACACTCAAAATCACAAAGTCGATTTTTCTTGAAGAACACAGAGTCGTTTTTCTGAAAACTTGTTTTGATCTTAATCAGGCTCTGATACCAATTGTCGGTCCAACAATACTATCAAGTTTATAGATTAACGACACAATATGATTACCAACCTGTATTGATATATAACAACGGTTACAAGGTTGATCAGATTTAAGCTTTGATGTGTTCTCTATGTTTTCTCTCTTTTTACACCTTTATGTGTGTGTTTGTTTGTGTGAATCTTAATCTGATCTTGAGAGAGTGAGATACACTTAATCTAACAAAGTGTGTTGAACACACTATCTAACATAATATCTAGATATTAAATCTAGATATTATTTCTAATATAAAGATACTAGAAACTAACTAAACTGAATAATAACTAACAAAGTTAACTAAACTATTACAATACAATAACAACTAACTTTGACTATTTTATTACAAACGACTTAGACTAATATTAATGAGACGACTTTTTCTGCTTTAGCTTCAGATTGCGATCTTCAGTTTGGATGATCTTGAATCCAATGAGACTGTGTCTTAACACCTTCTTCCTGAGTGTACCCTTGTGCCACTAGCCTTGCTTTTTTCCTGATTACTATTCCTCTTTCATCCTTTTTATTTCTGAAAATCCACTCAGTACCAATTACTCTATGACCTTTTGGAAGGTCCACCAAGTCCCAAACATCTTGCAATTTAAACTGTAGCAACTCTTCTTGCATGGCTTCTATCCAACTTGAATCTTTCATTTCATCATAAGCCTTCTTAGGCTCAATCTGAGATAGAAATCAAGAGAGTACTGTATGTTGGTGAACCTACAAATCTTGAAGTCTGCTTTGATTCCTAGTCATCATAGGAGAAGAGATGTCTCCTATTACCAGTTCAGGAAGATGATTCTTCTGAGTTCTTGTCTGAAGACTAGGTTCTTCATTAATTCCCACATCTAAATTGGAGTCATTTAAGTCAGCTGAGGGGATCTCATCAGCTAATTCTGGCTCTTCATGCTCTAAATTCTCCTCATCTCTTCTTTCTTCTTCACTCTGACTTGGTTCAGTAACAGTCTCCTTTTCACAGATTTCAACAGGGTCCATTGTAGGTATGGGAAAGATCACAGACTGAGGAATAATATCTTGTACTTGTTCATCCCCTGATCCTCTACTTCCTGATCCTGCATGATCATCACTACTGAAACCCAAAGAGTTAGTTAGTGAATCAATGTCAAATAACCACTGAGGACCTGAACCAATAGGATTTGGTGAGTTCTCATTGCATTTGACATTGTCACTTTCCTCAATTATTCTAGAAGAAGAATTAAACACTCTGTAGGCCTTACTCTGGGATAAGTAACCAACAAGAAAACCATCATCTGCTTTGCTATCAAACTTTCCTAAGTGAGTTTTGGTATTGAGAATGGTACAAGGACAACCAAAAGGTTTAAAAAATCCAATAAATGGTTTTCTTTTATTAAAAAGCTCATATGGTGTCTTGTTTTTAGGCTTGACTACTAGAACTCTGTTTCGGACATAAGAAGCAGTATTAACTGCTTCAGCCCAGAAAGTAATTGGAAGTTTTGAATCAGCTAACAGAGATCTAGCAGCTTCAATCAATGTCCTATTCCTTCTCTCAGCAACACCATTTTGTTGTGGAGTCCTAGGAGCACTGTATTGCCTCTCAATTCCTTTTTCCTCACAAAAGGTGTTTAGATCTAGATTTTTAAATTCAGTACCATTATCTGACCTAATAACTTTTAACTTTTGATTTGTTTGGTTTTCAATTCTTAGAATAAAGGATTTGATCAGTCCACTTGTCTCATCCTTAGTCCTTAGAAAATATACCCAAGTAAATCTAGAGTAATCATCAACAATAACTAAGCAGTATGATTTCTTACCTATACTCAAGACATTTGTAGGACCAAACAGATCCATATGCAACAACTGAAGAGAAGAAGAAATTGTGTTCAACTCTTTAGACTTATGAGAAGTTTTGTGTTGTTTGCCTTTGAGACAAGCAACACAATGATCATCACATGAAAAGACTTTTGAAGGTAGGCCTCTTACAAGGTTGTTTTTAACAAGTTTATTCATTGTTTTAAAGTTCATGTGACACATCCTTCTGTGCCAAAGTGATGATTCATCCAAAGAGGCTTTTGAAACAAGACAGTTTAGGGATGAATCATTTGAAACATTTTCCATATCCAAACAATAGACATTATCCTTTCTAGGAGTTCTTAGTAGTATCATCTTTTCATCAACTACCTTGAATCCAGGAGCAAGGATAATGCATTCTGAATCAGTGAATAATATGCTATGCTTTTTGTCACAAACCTGTGATACACTTAACAGGTTGTATCTTAACTGCTCAACATACTAAACCTCTTCAAAGGTCCTCTTACCTTTTGTTACATCACCCTTACCACTAATCTTACCTCCATCTGGAGTATTACCAAAGGCAACATGCCCTCCATCAATTTTCTTGAAATTCTTGAGGCAAGCCATGTTCCCTGTCATGTGCCTAGAGCAACCACTATCAACATTCCAAATGCTCATTCCCTTGAGCTGTTGGTTGCCCTGCACATAAGATAAATCAATTAGTATTGACTGGGAACCCAAGCCAAAGTGGTCTTGGGCCTCCCTTTCTCATCAAAGTACTTGCACTCCTTTTTGATGAGATTTTTAAAATTAGAACACTCTTTACTAAGTACTTTGTCAAGATGATTGGTCTAGAAGCACAAGCACTAGAAGCAGTACTAATTTTAGAAGTACTAACAGAGTTAGCAGCACTAACAGGTTTAGCATTACTAACCTTGTTAGAAGCACTAAGAGAGTTAGCAGTATTAATATTTGATGAAGTACTAACAATGTTAGTTTTAGAAGTACTAATACTATCAGCAGCACTAACATTGATAGCAGTAGTATTGCTTCTGGCAGCACTATCTTTGTCAGCAGCACTATTTGTGGTAGCAGTACTAACAGTTTTAGTGCTTTTGGGAACCCACATCTTGACACTTTCGTTTACAGTCTTTTTCTTCATGTGGCTTTTAGATTTAACATGTTTCTTAGCCACATGGTTCCTTTCATTCTTCCTATAACCAAAGAGTTTTTGCACAGATCTTTGAAAATTTATCCTTTGGTTCATAGGATTAAAATAACAGTGCTTGGCAAGATGGTTCAATTTGCCACATATGAAACAAGGTTTTGGTCTGATGATTCTGCTCAGATCAACTCCTTGTTTCTGAGCCCACTGATTATTCCAATTTCTTTGATTTCCCCTCCTTTTATCATGTTCTAGGGGCTCATATTTATTACCTGCACACTGTTTTCAAGGAACAGGATTCACAACTGTAGTCTGCTTGTAATGGACCTTTTTAGACTTTCCCTCAGTCTTCTCTACACCATCAGATTTGACCCAATCCCTTCCACTACCCTCATTGGTAAGAATGTTATTTTCTAAGGGAATCTCACCACTCACAGTGTTATCCTTACTCTTACCAGCTTCTTTATCAGTCTTGTCCTCAACAACTACTTCATCTAAAGGATCTACCTTAGTGGCTCCCTCATGCAAGTCCTTCCTATCCTTGGTCTCTAGCAAATCTGATTTAGGAGGGATGTAGTTGTTGTTGTATGGTGGTGGTGTGGTATTGTACCCAATTCCTGGTTTAAGCTTATCATGGATTTGGACCTTTAGCATTGAATCCATGGCTTTAGAAGCATATGAAAACTTTTCAACATCCATCTTAACCTTGGTTAGCTCTCCTCTCAACTTTTCATTCTTCTCTCTAGACTTTGTCAGTTAGATTTCTAAATCATTTTTCTCCCACTTCCAGTAACTTGTATCATATGTGTGTTGAAGTTCATTGGCTTGGAAACCTTTAATTTGTTCCTCAAACCTCTCAACAATTTTCACATAGTCTTTTTTATCCTTTTCTAACCTCTTAAGGTCATCACTCATACTATGGTTGTGATCCCTGTACCTTTTGACAGTGTCTATACAAGTTTGAGTACAGAGATTAGAAAGTACCTCAGTTGGGAGATCAGATACCTCTACCATGAGAGCTTGATTTTGAATGGCCTCTTCTGCTTGATCACTCCAGTCAAACCCCATTCCTTGTTGAGAAACAAGAGCTTGAGCAGAGTTTCTGTTCTGGTTGAAGCTTCCAGTCTGAGCTTGTTGGTGGTTGTTGTGAGACACTCCACTTCTGCATTCCCTGGCAAAGTGTCCCTTCATGTGACACTTGTAGCACTCTACCTTTGACTTATCAAAGCCTGCTCCATCTTCTCTTCTTTGAGAGAAGTTGTTCCTCCCAGTCCTCTTGATGAATTTCTTCACCCTCATAGAAAGCATGGCCATCTGCCATTTAATATCCATCTCTTCAAGATCATCAGGATGAAGTTGTTCCAAGTCATCATTGATTAAAGAAGAGTTACCATGCTGGAAAGAAAGGCTTCAAAAACAGATTCATTGCCTTTTTCTTGATTTACTCCACTGACAGCATTAACTGATTCAGGGTTAGCAGTAGAATCAGTTGATGTTGATAGGAGTGCAGCATTATGAACATATCCAGTAGGCTTCTTCTTTGCTTCCACTTCAGATTCAAACACTCTCAGATCCAGTTCCTTTTCTTCCAGCATGTCATTCTGTCTGAATGAGACAGTGTACATGGTCCATTCATCTCCAAGAGATCTGAGGAACTTTCGGTTGACATCATCTTGTTCCATCTGAACTCCAAGAGTAGCCAACTCACCAATTAACTTATTGAATCTATCAAAAGTTTGAGTCATAGACTCATTCTTTGAAGATGTAAAATTCTCATATTGCTGCTTGAGAATATCCCTTTGATTCCTCTTAGTGCTCTTGGTGCCAGCAAATCTCTTCTCTAAAGCATTCCATAGAATATGAGCATCAGTGCAGTGATGAAATTGATGTTGATACTCATTAGGGATGACCAAAAGCAGGGTGCTTAAGGCTTTCATCTCCAATTGTCTCACTTTCTTCTCAGCATCAGTTTTTGGAGGTGGTCTTCTTCCATCTTGTCCAATTTTACCTTCAGCAGAGGGACTATTCTCAACAATGTTCCACATAGAAAAGTCTGTAAGGAGGATGTACTGCTTGATCCTAATTTTCCACATGTCAAAATCATTAGGTTTGAGCATGGGAAATTTTGAAACAAGAGTACTGGTTGATTCAACTGTGTTGTCCATGATGAATGAAGGTTTCTGAGAATACTAAGCTCTGATACCACTTATCAGGATCTGATTCTTAACAAGAATAATAAAACTCAGAAACAATACTAAAGAAGTTGCGGAAAAACACTTTAATATTCAAACTATCAATGTATCAGTAAAATATAAATCACAACTTGTAAACTTTATTGAATGATTAAAGTTACAAGCTTTCACAAAAAACCTCAATCTTGATGAACAGGCTCACCAAGACGAATTCTACTTCTCTAGAACTAGGATTGTAAACCTTGAGGTTAATTCTCTCTCTAAAAAAAACTCAGAATACTCGTATATTAAAACTATTCTGAAAACATCTATACATATACTGAAAATAAAAGATAATTACAAAACTTAAAAGATCTTCAGTATATTCTTCTATAATTATCTTCAAACCTTCCATGATTATCTTTAAACCTTGATCTGCACGTATCTTGATTATCACATAAGCAGTATTAAGTCACAGCAACATTAATACTCTGAGTAGTATTAATCTTCACCAGCAGCACTAACTATGCTCAGAAGTATTAATTTCTTCAAGCAGTATTAATCTGGCTCAGCAGTAGTAACTTATCTCAGCAATAGTAACCATGTTGTACTGGCAGCATTAATCATACTTAATCAAATCTTCAGTTCCCAACAAAGCTTAACTTCATGAGATGTAAGACTGCACTCAAAAGGTATAATTTCTTATCTTCATCTCATATATGGTTGAAAGGAGGACAACTTTCAATCATTGAAAACATTGTTCTTAAAAGTTCAAACCACTTCCCGAATCTCAAACCGATTTCATGACTTGGAAGTGTGATTTTAAATGTTTTCAAGATCTACTTTGTGCTTTAACTGAAATAGTTTAACCATTTTGAGCATCATATTAATCATAGGAAAACATGATTTCATTGTGGTAGGACTTACATGAAACTTCTATGGAATCACGTTAACCAGTGACTTCTACCCAAGAAGTTAATCCATAGTGATTGAGTATAAGAAGACGAAAATAAATGAGTGTGGGATGTGTGACGTGGTATACAAAAAAAGAGAGTTTGGTTAGATAAAACTAATTGTTTAAAAGAAAGAGGGTGTGAGAACAGAGTTAAAAGAATATCAGAACTCTGCACCAACTTTTTCTGAGTCGGGAAGCCACAATTCTAGTGATTCACAATCCCTTGGTGATCATTATTGAAACAGGCACCTAGCCCATGCCAACTCTTGATATTACCCCACAATCTACTCATTTTCTTCTTAACAGGAAAGTGTTTCACATTTTCAAAGGGACGCAACACATTTGCTATCTGATTTTCATTTGGAAAATCTGGATATTGAAAAGAAGGAAGTCTGCCCCACCTTCGCACTACAATCATGCACATTGAGTCAGTGTTTATCTTACTGTGGTCTCAGTGGTTTACACAATTTTGAGCCTATAAGCAATCATCTGTGCTTATTCTTTCTATCACAAGCACGAACACACAAGGAATTTGTTTATTTGTCATAACATTTATAGTAATTGCCTTTGTGGTGTTTCGATGATTGAATGGAAGCCCTAGGGGAGTGACCATCAAAAAGCTCCTTTCCGATATGTATTCGTTACACACGGTGACTTAGTGTTAGTGACAGGCATTTTAACTGATTCATTTGTTGATTCAGGTGTTACACGATTATTTTGTCTGGATTTGCAAAGATCTGGATGAATATCTTTTGAATTGACGGATCAGAAGATACAAATGAAAGACATTTCTTACTCTGAGTTTTGATGTAGTCGTTGCACTTTTCATCAAAAAGGGGGAGAACCTAAAGTCTCAGATTTATTGGATTCAAGATCATCCAATCTGAAGTTTGGAATCTGAAGCTAAAGTTGAAAAGTCACTCTCGATATTAGTCTAATGTTACTTTGTAATAAATGTCAAAGTTAATTATTGTCTTAATTATTGTATTTTGTATTATTCCTAAATATCTAATTAATAGATATTTTAGGATATTATTATTTAGATATTAGTTTAGATATTATATTATTAGTTAGTATATATAGTTTTAGATATTCTTAGAAATATCTAAGAATCATAACTTTCAATATCTTAGAATATACATATCGACCCAAGTTCAACATCTAGAGAGAAAGAAAGAGAGCTTAAACAAGAAGAACATCAACCTTGTAATCCATCGTTTATTAATCGAACAGGTTGGTTTATCATCTATATGTTTGTTGTTTGATTATCTGGTAACGATCGTGTTCAATCACACGGACTCTCAGATGTTGAAATGACAGCCATGCTCAGTAAGTTGAATTAAAAAAAACGTGTCGCATTTTTATAAATAATATAAAACGGTCATATATTTACCTTATCCAATTTAGATAATATATTACCATGCTAGTGGGTTAGTAGTGCAGGTTAACACACTTCCATTCTCAATTTCATCCTTGTATCTTCATGCTTGTTTGTACTCTATGGTTTAGGACGGTGAAGGGGTTCCAATATCGTACTTGATTACATCCCGTTGCATCATACGTGTACACAACTAGTGTATATATATATATATATAATGAACTTTAGTTAAATCATCTGGTGTATTACATGTTCCATGTTCTTAAGGAGTATGACGAAGAAAAAAAGATATAGCATACATTTAACAAGATGACATGCTTTGGGGGAGAATCTTATTATTAGGTTCGGAAACGAAAACTACGAATGTGAAATGTTTTTCTTTATGTTTTTTTGTCTAGGATTTTGAGAACAATGGTGAATGGGATATATTCATAATTCAGTTGAATTTATAATTTTATTTTGTTTGAATGAAAGTTTTACCTTTCGCCTCATTTCGATATATAATACAATGAATTCGAAATTGTATAAAAATTGAATTATTATTTTTTGAATTTTTTTTAAAATTACTAAAAATTAGTAACGGACTAGTGACGGAAATCCGTCGTTAATCCGTCACAAAAAATATCTGTTGCTAAAAAGATCCATCGCCGATCCGTCGCTAAACAAGACTGTCGCTGATTCGTCGCTAATTCTGACTGTCGTTGATTCGTCGCTAATCCTGACTGTCGCTAATCCGTTGTTGATATATGCCGCTAATCTATCGCTGATAGTATCACCCAAGACTTTTTCACTGACAGGCTTTCAGTGACGAATTAGCGACAGATTTTGCTTTCAGTGACGGATCAACGACGAAATTTTCCGTCACTGATGGGGTCGATTTTGTAGTGCGAGGCATGGTGCACTCTTGACCGCACCTTCCAAGCTCAAACTAGGGCTCTTCGTATGGCCCTAAAAAATCTACTTCAAACCTTGATGAAGGGTTCATTACCTATTCTGTAATACATCGAACATAAATGTAACATTGTTGATTCACTCACTACTAGAAAAATGAGCAAATCCTACGACATATTAACGACAGTCGAAATCCTTCGGTAATTACCGATGGGTTACCAACGTATCTAGATATTACTAACGGATCCGTCAATAATTCGTCCTTCGTCGGTGACCACCATCGCCAACGATGCTTAATCCGACAGAGGTTACCGACGGATCCGAATTTCACCGACGGATTTTTCCGTTGGTGAAAGTCATTTGTTTTGTAGTGACTGTCTGAAAGTTTTTATCCCATCTCTCCAATGAAGACTTGTTACGTCACATTCTCAATGTCCTTGACAGTTCTTACGGGCCGTTTGTGACTGTATTTATGATCAAAACGAAGGATGTTCACATTGATGAACTCGTTGGCCTTCTCCTTCAAGAGGAAGATCGTATTTCTCTCAAAACTAGAAGGGTAGTCCAACCTGCCATCTTACCCTCGCAACCGCCCTACTCTCTCACTGCTCCTTCGGCCAACGCTGCATACAACCGTAATCCCTCCAGCCAAATCCATCACTCATGTAACCATGGAGATTCTCGTGGTCGTATCAACAACAACCACTCATTTGACACCTCATCGTAATATTCAATGTTAGATATGTGGCAAGATGGGACACCCGACTATTCACTACTAGAAAAGGAGGTATCAATGACGTAAACCAGTGGAAAAATCTGCCGCTAGTGAAGGATTAGCGACAGAACGACCACAGCCATTATCTGTCACTAATTAAGGACGGACATGTTTCCGTCACTAATTAGCGACAGTTTAGTGACGAAAACCATCAATTTCTATTTAAAAAATAAAAAAATTTGAAAATTCACGTTTCCGTCACTAATCCGTCGCTAGTGACGGATTAGCAATGGACACGTAGATTTTCATTTAAAAGATAAATAAAAATGAAAATCCACGTGTCCGTCGTAATCTGTCACTATTAGCGATGGATTAGTAAAAAACACGTGTATTTTTATTTTTTTTAAATATAGATCAATAAGTTCCCTTTGTAAAGGGCATATTAGGTATTTTCATTTTTATTTAATCTGACTTAAAAGATGAAAAAGTCTTTTGAGTTTAAGATAGTGGTAAACATATATCGGAGTAAATGATAAATTCCTTACATCATATTTGGAATATTGTAATAAATTAAAAAAACATTAATCAGTGGCGGAGGCCTTTGAGGACATTGGGGGCCAAATGCCCCCCTGATTTTTCATCTTCTTACTACTACAACTATATTAGTGTATTTGATTGGCCACTCCAACACTCTTTTTTACTTTTAGTTTTTAACCCAGTATATTAGCATCCTAACATAAGACTTGGTACTTATTAATTACTAGTGCATGGCACCGTGCGATGCGCGGTGACGAAAATATTTTGGCTATGTTTGGTAAAAAAAAGCTCTTTTATAAGCTAGTTTTTTTTCCTGGTACATGTTTGGATGACCATAAGTTAGCTTATTGAAAAGCTACTCATAGTAACGTTTTGAAAAGCTACTCATAGTAGCGTTTTGAAAAGCTAGCTTATCAGCTACCGGCTAGCTTATAAGCTAGTATGCCAAACAATGCCTTTGTTAAGAAAGACCTAACAACGTTAAGATGAAACATAATTCCTTAATTGAAAATTAATGTAATGTAATACAATGATTTATAAATCTTCTTGTGCAACCTTATTTATTTAAACACTTTTAAGATGGGTTGCAAAGCAATGAAAATTATAATCAACAACTATATGGTGAGTAGTTAATTGAATAGGAAAAAAATGAAATTTAAAAAGAACAATTGTTATTCTTTGCTTAACGACATGTAGAATTCATTAAACATTGGAAAAATTGTACGATGTATGTCTTAGGTAATTATGTGAGCTATATCAGAAGGCGCAAAGTAGTGGAGAATATAAAATGATTAGTCAAACAATTGTTTTTTGGACATAGAACACCGAGTATTAAACAATGTTACCTTGATCAATCAAATGTGGGAGGGAGACATAAAAAATACTTCATCTTCGAATAAACATTATTAGTTATGTATCTTTGGTCTTTCATTTCATGATAATTAGTTATATAGGGTTGGATTCCGGTGAGAAGTTGATGTTAACGTGAGAAACGTGAAAAGTGGTTATCAACCTTAGACGTTGGATGAAAAATAGATGAACATTAGGATGAGATGGACCGAGATAAGATGCACCGAGATGCGGCAGATCAATTCCCTTCTAATGTGCAATTCATGGGAGGGCATGAGATTAAAAGTGTTCAACGATTCAGATCCACTTATCATGTTTCTCACGTTAACCTCAACTTCTTACACGATCATTCGCCTAGTTATATAATGTGAAAATGAAATGTAATTGTATTAATATACAAATAAACATATTTAAGAGTTTGTTTTTGACTCTTATTGATTGTCATCATGAAACATGGTGCCTAGGGTAAATGGTGGTGATTGAGCTTCTAAAGGCTAGTTGGATTTATTTTGAAACTTAACAACTGTAAGAATGGTAACATTAATTTTCTAAATTTGATCCAAAAATTATGAATTATCTAGCATATCATGTTCAAAGTTGTGATGATCATCTTTGTGTACTTACGCACATCTTCAACGTGATTAAGAATCCTAAATCAACTTCCAATTTATCTTCTATTACTGATTTTCATTCAACTTCACTTCATCTATTATTGTTCTTTTAGCTCTCAAGCCTAAACGAGAGTTTGACGTCAGGAAAATAATACGTATTTTGAGAATGATTTGATTATATGTTTATTAAATTAGGTATGCTTAATTTTGGAGACCAACTAAATTATTTTGAGATTGGTGAAAAACTTGTATGAACATATAGGGGGAAAAACTAATAACTTATCCTTCACATATATATGATCAGCCTCCACCCCATGACTATGAGTACCGGTACTACACCCCCTCATCTAGTCTCCATATCCACAATATGCACCCCTTACATACACAAAGTGTGAGTCCGTGATCGTTTACCAGATAAATCAAACAACAACAAGATATAGATTACCAACCTATTTCTATTACAAAACGCGGATTACAAAGGTTGATAAGTTTACTTTGAAGCTCTCTCTCTGTTTACACCTTGGATGTGTGTGATGTGTGTGTATGTTTGTATTGTTATCTGATGATAGAGAGAGGGAGAGATAATATCTATATATTAGATATTATCAATAACTAATATTAACTAATATAATAACAAAACTAATATCTAAACAAATATCTAGATATTATAACTTTGACGCTTATTACAATTTGACCCCTAGACTATGGTTGAGAGTGACTTGTCAGCTTTAACTTCAGATTGCGATCTTCGTATTGTATGATCTTGAATCCAATGAGACTATGTCTTAACACTGTGTCTTAACACAAAGCATCCATGTTTATCAATACTCACCGCAGATCAAAGCTAGTCTTATTATTCAACTTATAGCCAATTCACACGACAAAATTATTCCAAAAAGTCTTCCAAAAGTATTTGGGAACCTAATCATCGAGAGTTTTATCTAACCCAAGTACCACAGAACTAATTGCCCCTGTGGCAATGTAAAAGCAGCTTTCAAAGAATTAAGAAACAAAAATTAGGAGCTAACTTTCTTGGCTCAAAAATTTCTTAACCGAAATAGCTCAAATGTTAAGAAACCTAAAATAAAAAACCATATGGCCTAAATTCTATTCAATTTATCTTTCTAGGTCACTCATGTGGAAGACACAATAAAAATTGTCTGTTAAAATCTAATATATGATAAAATAAAATGTTAAAATTCCAACTCCTCTTGTTCATTAAAAAAAATAACTCGTAATTTGATGAAATTAAGTTCATAAGTACACTAAAGAGAATTTGGATGAATCTAAATTGGGACCAAAACTTATGATCCAACTAAAAAAACACAATCAATAGAAAACATTTCAAAGTAAATCAATCAAACAACAAAACCCAATTAGTGAAATCCTAAAAAAAAATATAGGAAATCGGGATTAGACAGTTAATTTGTTATTAAAATATGTGTATTGCAACCTGAAACTTGCAATGTGCCACGTCTCTTGTATTGAAGTTTTAAACACTCTCATCTTATTTAGGTTTGGTAGGTTGGTACCTATTCATGCAAAAATAGGGATATTGGTTAGAAACTTTGTGTACTAACATAAGTTGAGTAGACGATTGTGTCATTCAACAATATCTCAATGGTTAATCAAAAACAAAAACTTGTGGTATGCAGAAACCCAAATGAAAAAGAGGGAAACATAAAAACTTATTTCAATATCACAGGGAAAACTTTTCTACAACCTATCAAGATCAAAAAAGAACATTAAGATTTTACCATAATTCACTCCACAATAGCAGAACTTGAAACTTTAATTTCCAAGTACCTTAGCAGCACAGGTGCTAGAAATGATGTTGAATGAAACAGCTCTTCCACTTCTCCAGCCATGTCCATGGCTGAGATCCATAAACAGTCTTTTAAAATGCATCAAACATTACATCTCAAATTCCCAACCTGCTATTTCTCCCACTTGACCACATTTTGTAGTTGTCTTTCAATTGTTCGTTTCTTTTAACATCATGTAATGCAAAATAGAAATATCATTAAATATCGAAATGATAATAGTTACATCAAAATGTAGACCAACACCACAAAAACTTTGAAACTTAAACATTCATGTAACCCAAATGTTCATCACATCAAATTTCACACCAAATGGGTAATTTAAATGGACCATAAATAAACATCATATGGCTCCAATTTCGGCCATCAACTACTTTTCTTTTGCAGTAGAACAAACACATACATTCTTGGGAAATGTTAACACATCAGAAGGAATAGACTGAGAGAGAGATGATTGATCAGGAGCAAGGAGGAAGTGATACCAGAACAGAACAAATGGATAATTGGAGACATGGATCGATGATTTCGATGTCGTTAAATGGCCAGCCCATTGCATCCTTTACCAACATCCATAACAAATATCTTGAAAATAAAATAGTAAAATCATACTTCAAGATCAACATGTTCCACTCTCTCTGCCTATGAAAGTGAGATTTTTACGACCTTCTTATATGTCATTGCAAACTAATTTTTGCATTTATTATAATACAAACTAAAGAAGGTTGTTGATGGTGATACATAACTTATGTGAGAAAGGTCTAGAAAGTTTCTGAACTAATATGGAGGGGAGGGAGAAATTTTTTATACCATGCCAATGTGCCATTACACAACATGAAACTTTATCTCAAGTAGAAACTGTGTCATGAGCATGAATAATCGTATTTGAACAATAAATAATCCAAAAATAAAAGTTTGAACTATTTAAAATCTAATAAACAATGAGAGCATCAACAGATTGGTGCTTTCAAACTGGGACAACATCATAGATGGGTGAAGATTAACAAAAACTAAAAACACGCAGAGAAAACAGTCCAATCTAGCATGCGTGACATCGAATCAATGATTGTTGAGAGAAAGATTTTATATTTTAAGGTTAGGGAAGAAATTTAGTCGCAATAGCTCAAGGCCTCAAGTAATACCGAAAATTTACCGTCTCAGTTCATGTGTGGATAGAAAATGTATGCAATCCCTCTTATCGGCCATCATCATATAAAAGAGAGAATTTGTTTTATTTCTCCATTTTTGCGTGGAGAGACCTTTGATGGTACGGGTCGTCTTTTAGTTCGCTCCCTGAAAAATAGATGGGTTAGGAGGTAACCAATGCCAAAAATAAAACCTCAGTTCCACTTACTCATCGAATTGTTGTTGCCATAAAATACATTCATGATTGTACCTCGATCATCGATGCATATCAATAGCCATTCTTTGCCTTAGGGCTATTTGCTAAGAAAAAAAACCTAAAACTTCTACCAAAAAACCATAAAATCCCAATAGAAGTTAAAAGGAACGGATTAGTATTCTTGAATGATGCTTCGGTCCAACAACTATGTCAAACGTCCCTCAAAAAACCTGAAGAACCCTTTAAAGGAACATATCGAAAGATGGGGAGGAAGATTAAGAGACGGAGAGATGGTGAAGAAGTGAAACGGAGGCTAGCAAAGGAGATCAGGAGATGGATGATTTGAATATTAAATGTTAATGGCTTAACATTAATGCCAAATTATTTAAAATACCCTGTTTATAATGCAAACTCTTATGTTTTATAGAGGGGTAAAAAAGTCTTTACCATATTAATTATTTTTAAAAAAATCAAAAAATTTAGAAAATTTCCTACAAAGAATCCTGGTCACATCATTCTTATAGGGTTTTACTTTTATATAGATATAGATTTAAAGAGTCGGGTTCAAATGAGAACGGTACCTATTTAAAAGAACACGAGAACGACAAATCACATACAAAATCATAAGTGATTTAACATTAGCGGGAAAGTTGTGCAAAATCACGGTGTGTGGGCGACTTTTGCCGCGACTTAAGGTCGCGGGAATCACATATAATTAAAATCACTTATGATTTTGTATGTGATTTGCCGTTCTCGTGTTCTTTTAAATAGGTACCGTTCTCGTTTGATCCTCCCTCTACATTTAAATAATAAAAGTCAATAAAATAATAGAATGAATTCATATATTAAACTAAGGTAATAAAACAATTTAATAATATAATAAATAAAATAAACAAATTATATTTTTTGTTATGCTATTTATTGTAAATTTTGTTATGTTCACATGTTGTATTAGGTATACTAATGAGAAAAGTTATCCAAATTTGGTGAAAAAAATTCTATCTAATTGATAATTGAATCTTATTTTTTAAATAAGATAATGTCATACTTAATATTTTTTACGTTTTAGAATTATAAAGATATTTTAATATATAAAAAAATTGAAGTATTTGAGTAAACTACTTTTCTTTTCTGTTGTTCGTTCTACAATATGCAACACTTATTTCTTCAAAAATAAAATGATGATATATTGAATTATTCATAACATTTGTTAATTTATTTGACATATCGATCAACATAAAATTCAATCTAATATTCATGGGCTTATAAGAAAAACATGCAAATTTGTCAATTTAGTGTTCCAATAATTGAGAACCCTATAAAAAAAAGTTCAAAAGAAAAGCAATTAAGTTAGTTCGGCATCTCGAGTTTTAAGGCTCGTGTTCTGCCCTTAGAATTAATTATATTGAGAAATTAAAAGTAAAAAGAGATCCATATTGGAGAGTTGAAAGTAAAGAATTGTTGATATCTTTGTTTATTGAACAAAATTAAATAACCGATGCACTGGGCATTAATTATTACATCATGTTAGGGCCACTGCAATGTCTTAATTTGCATGCAGCTTATGATAAAAAAAATGGGTCAACTATGTCTGATGAGCAGCAACATACGATTGATTACAGTTGCTGCATGAGTTTGATCATTCATGATCACTAGCTAGCTAATGATGATTAATTATTTAGCTTCATCAAAGGTTGGGAAACAAGTCTGCATTGTTATCTGACAGGCCCCCCTTGGATCACCAGTGTCTCGTGCGAGTCTCATGTATCCTTTCTCTCCCCATTCTTGTCCCCATGAGTTCTTTATTATCCAGTACTTGCATCCTTCTGGTGTTTCACCCCATCCCACAATATTAATCGCATGTGGGTTATCGGTCCCTACACAGTCCTCGCCGGTATAAATTCCCTGCAGTTCAATCGAATCGAATCAATATAATTAATTAATTAATCATATATATAATTAATCATATGAATGATGATCGATGTAAATAATTAAATTAATAAATACCTCTTTATATCCGAAGAAACCTTCGTACAAGAAGAGGCAAGCAGATACAGGCTGTTGTGCAACTGCTTCCAAGAGAGCATCCTCATCGTCAGCAGGAACATCTTCAAATCCTGTACATTGTATGACTCTATTTACGAGCTGCAGAAAATTAATTAAGAAAATGTTAATATCTAATCCAGAAATATATTATTAATTAAGAGTACGTCAGTTTAATTAAGGTTGTATGTATGTATGTATTTTTACCTTTGCACCGCAGCAAACTGTTCGTTGTGCGACGTAAGGGTAGCACTCCGTTGTGGTCATACCCCCATGCTTTGCAACGTAGTTCAATGCATAGGCCGGTACCCCTCCGTTACATCCACCTTGTTCAAGGTCACAGTCGACAATTTGTTGTTCCGAAACTGATATTAGTTGACCGGTTCTGAGAGCGTGTCCTGATTCGAGTGTGCCCATGGCTCCAAACGTCCAGCAACTTCCGCATTGGCCTTGATCCTTGGGAGGGTTAACTACTCCGTGTTGTCTCCAATCGAACTCCTTTGGTAAATTGTGGCGATCAACAACCTTGAGACGGCTCGAATTCCTTGATGAAAGCTGGCGGTGGTTCTGATCTAGCTTCGTGCCGGTATACATGCGTCCGATTTCTTCGAATGTCAAATCGGACATCCTGTTCAACTCCATGAGGTATGGCTTCTTCGCCTTGTTATGGTCGTCAACACGTTTCACCGTGTCCATGAAAATAACAAAACGTTTCTGCTTCTCGTCATCTGAATCTGTTTCCGGCCTGTTGTGGTGTGCCCTCCACCTCTCGTACAGCGCCCACTTGGCCTCTTCGGATTTCAGATCGTCCTCGCTGTATTCGAAGCCCGAGCCTGCGCTCGCCAACCCTAAAACTAAAACCATAACAAGTGAAAACAGAATCAACCTCGTCATTTTCATTTTCATCTTTCTCACTTTTAATTTCTCTCAAGCTAGATATATATATATATGATTGATTGATATATGGATCGACGATGGATGAATGATTGATGAAGTTGAAAACTGTAATTGCATGCTTTATACACAACAACTGATTTGTTACACTTGAGATTGAATGGATGAGAGGTGAAGTTGGGGGAGAAGAATGTTATCATCCAACCACGTACTTTACATCCCTAATTAAAGATCCGATATAAGCTCATTGTTTTGTTTTGGTCGATGCTCTTTTTTTGGGGTTTAATTAATTTGAATGGCTAATTCAAGAACCGGGCCACATTATGTGGACGATTACTACTTATATAAGGAAGAAACATGAAAAGAAATCTACACCTTAATATTTTATTTAATATAAAATGATTTAAACTATTTCTCTATTTAGTCTTTGATCAAACTATATAGGCAGCAATACAGTACGTTTGCGCAACCAGTATAAATATTTTTTAGTTGATTATTTTTTTATTTATCTTGCATTTTTTACAATATGTATAAAAGAAAATAACACACACATATATATAGAGAGAGAGGGGGGGGGGGGGGGGGGGGGGGGGGTTGCTAATATCTTTTGTTAACTAAAAATATGGTGTTAATTTTAATTTGTGAGCTTAATGAACCAATAAGATCTATTATTTAGTAGAAGTTCTTTAAATGTTTGATTTTATGATGAAAGACAAATAGATAGATTTTTATGTGTAAGTTACTTTTATGATATTTAATGAGATGTTATAAATGAGATTCATTCTTATAAGTTATTTGCATGTTTGTTTGGATCATAATCATATATTTATCACTGCTCTAATATCCAATATCATCTTATCTTATCGTATGTTTTCCCCATCATAATCATATATTTATCACTGCTCTAATCTCATCTTATCGTATGTTTTCCCCATCATAATCACATATTTATCACTGCTCTAATATCCAATATCATGACCTGAATCATTCATGGCTTCTCTGCTTAAATTTGGTTTAAGATTAGGTTCACATAACCAAACTAAATTAAACCACTACTCCAATCACAAAAATCAATCCTAAACAACACATTTGTCTACTTTTTAATGGTTCAAGTCTAGGCTTATAGTAACCTAGTTCACTTAAACTACTGCTCTGATACCATTTGTAACGTCCCAAATTTTTTTCTTATATTAAAACATCCATATGTATAAACAAAGCCATAAGGTCTAAGTGGTTCAACGCAACAGAATAATTCAAATAATAAAACTTAAGGGAAAAGTTTTTTAAATCACGTTCACTTAAAATCTCGAACAACATTCTTCGTCATGCCTTTATTCCAATGATAATCCGACTCTAGACTTTCTCCTTCCCTTTGCTACTACTCTCGATTGAGTAACGACCTGGTTGCATAATTATTTTGAAAAGGAGTTTGGGTGAGCCTAGGGCCTAGTGAATTCACGGTTTTTATGCATGAATAATACCAATAATGAATTTCACAAAGCATCATAATTTATCATGCATGCGGTAAAACAATTTAAATCACAAAGCTAACGGCATTTTGGGAGGTATTTAATTCACACAACTTTACCTGGCGAACTCACACAACATGTTCGCACTTACGGCTTAGACGAGCTCACACAACATGCTCGACTTACGGACTTACACCATAATACTCCTCGATTGCCACACAAATCACAAACACATATCATGGAAATATATCACGTTTAATGCATAAACGACATTTAAAAATATCAATAAACTCGTAAGTAATTTTTAATAAAACATGCAACCATTTTTATAAAAAATCACGTATAAATCACACCGCAAGTCATAGCCCAAACCGTTCTTCGAAGTTCATCACATCCTCCCGAAAACAAGTCAAACTTTTTGTGCTTCACCAAACCGTTGTCGTATTTCGCATAACTTATACTAGCTTATTTCCTTGAGAACTTTTCTGCCTAACACTACTACTAAACAAACAGCCTTTTCCGCCGGCGGTTTTCGGCGGAAAATTTCGCCGAAATATTTCCGGCGGATTTCCGACGGTTTTCTGACGAAAGTCAACATGGTCAAACTTCGTTGACTTTCGCCGGAAATCCGCCGCTAATCCGCCGGAAAATATTTTTTAAATTATTTTTTAAAAAAAATAAATTTTCCGTCGGATTTCCGGCGGATTTTATTTATTTAATTTAATTAATTAATTTCCGCCGAAAATCCGCTGAAAACACTAAAATAATTATATATTTATTTTTTTCTTAAAAAACTTTAAAAAAATAATTAAAAAAAATTTGATTCCGCCGAAAATCCGTCGAAAACTCTACAAATTTTAAATATTAATTTTTTCTTAGAAAACTTTAAAAAAAAATAATAAAAAAATTTGATTCCGCCGAAAATCCGCCGAAACCTCTACAAATTTTAAATATTTATTTTTTTCTTAGAAAACTTTAAAAAAAATAATAATAAAAATTTTGATTCCGCCGAAAACTCTACAAATTTTAAATATTTATTTTTTTCTTAGAAAACTTTAAAAAAAACAATAAAAACAAATTTTGATTCCGCCGAAAACTCGACAAATTTTAAATATTTATTTTTTTCTTAGAAAACTTTAAAAAAACAATAAAAAATTTGATTCCGCCGAAAACACTAGAAAATTAAATATTTATTTACTTCTTAGAAAACTTTAAGAAAATAATAAAAAATTTTGATTCCGCCGAAAACACTAAAAAATTAAATATTTATTTATTTCTTATTAAACTTTAAAAAAAATAATAAAAATTTTGATTCCAGCGAAAATCCGCCGAAAAACACTAAGAAAATTAAATATTATTTTTTATTAGAAAACTTTTAAAAAAATAATAAAAAAAGCTGAAAATCCGCCGAAAACACTAAAAAAATAAATATTAATTTATTTCGTAGAAAACTTTTAAAAATAAAATAAAAAAAATTGATCCCGCCAAAAATCCGCCGAAAAACACTAATAAAATTAAATATTATTTTTTATTAGAAAACTTTTAAAAAAATAATAAAAAAATTTTTGATTCCGCCGAAAACACTAAAAAATTAAATATTAATTTATTTCTTAAAAAACTTTTAAAAATAAAATAAATTTTTTTTGATTCCGTCGAAAACACTAAAAAATTAAATATTTATTTATTTCTTATAAAACTTTAAGAAAATAATAAAAAAAATTGATTCCACCGAAAAAACTAAAAAATTAAATATTTTTTTTTTGAAAACTTTAAAAAAAATAATAAAAAAATTTGATTCCGCCGAAAAACACTAAGAAAATTAAATATTATTTTTTATTAGAAAACTTTTAAAAAAATAATAAATTTTTTTTTGATTCCGCCGAAAACACTAAAAAAATAAATATTAATTTATTTTTTAGAAAACTTTTAAAAAAAAAATAAAAAAAAAATTGATTCCGCCGAAAAACACTAAAAAAATAAATATTAATTTATTTCTTAGAAAACTTTTAAAAATAAAATAAAAAAATTTGATTCCGCCGAATATCCGCCGCAAACACTAAGAAAATTAAATATTATTTTTTATTGGAAACTTTTAAAAAAATAATAAAAAAATCTTGATTCCGCCAAAAATCTGCCGAAAACACTAAAAAATTAAATATTAATTTATTTCTTAGAAAACTTTTAAAAATAAAATTTGGGCTTTACGTACCTAGTTGGGCTTTAACATATCCAGTTGAGCTTTAATGGGTACAATTGAGTTTTAATAGATACGGTTGGGCTTTAACGTACCCAGTGAGGCTTTAATGGGTACAGTTGAGTTTTATAGATACATTTGGGCTTTAACGTTCCCAATTGGGCTTCAATGAACCAGTTGAGATTTAACGTACACAGTTGGTCTTTAACGTACATAGTTGGTCTTTAATTGATCTGTTTGGGCTTTAACGTACCTAGTGGGGCTTTAATGGGTATAGTTGAGCTTTAATCGATCCGGTTGGGCTCTAACGGTTCCGGTTGGGTTTTAACGTTCCAGTTGAGCTTTAATGGATATAGTTGGTCTTTAACGTACCTAGTTGGCCTTTAATTAATCCACTTGGGCTTTGACGTACCCAGTGGGTTTTAACGGATCCAATTGATCTTTAATGGATCCCGTTGGTCTTTAATGGATCCGATTGGGCTTTAACAGATCTAGTTGGGCTAACGGATCCAGTTGGTCTTTAATGTACCCATTTAGGATTTGACGTACCTAATTGGGCTATAACGTATCCAGTTATTATTTAAAGGATCCATTTAGTCTTTAATGGATCTAGTCAGGCTTTAACAGATCCAGTTGGGTTTTAACATACCAGTTGGGCTTTAACGTACATAGTTGGGCTTTAACGTACCTATTTGGGTTTTAACAGATCCAGTTGAGCTTTAATGGATCCAGTTGGTCTTTAACATACCCACATGGGCTTTAACGTACCTAGTTGGGCTTCAATGAATCCAGTTGAGCTTTAGCGTACCCAGTGGGGTTTTAATGGGTATAGTTGAGCTTTAATCGATCCGGTTGGGCTCTAACGGTTCCGGTTGGGCTTTAACGTTCCTAGTTGGGCTTCAATTGATCCAGTTGAGCTTTAACGGATACAGTTGGGCTTTAATGGATCCAGTTGGGCTTTAACGTACCCAGTTGGACTTTAACGTACCTAGTTGGGCTTTAACGGATCCAGTTGGACTTTAATGGATCCGGTTTGGTTTTAACGTACCGCGTTGGGCTTTAACGTACTCAGTTGGTCTTTAACGGATCCCATTGGGTTATAATGGATCCGGTTGGGCTTTAACGTACCCAGTGAGGCTTTAATGGGTAAGTTGAGGTTTAATGGATACGGTTGGGCTTTAACGTACCCGGTTGGGCTTTAATGGATCCAGTAGGGTTTTAACGCACCCTGTTGGGCTTTAACATACTAAGTTGGCTTTAACGGATCCAATTGGGGTTTGATGGATCCAGTTGTGATTTAACGCCAGTTAGGCTTTAATGGATCCAGTTGGACTTTAACATACCCAGTTAGGTTTTAAAATCTCATCTAAGATTACATATACCTAATTAAATATATAACAACAAAAATATTTTCAAAATTTTTTTAATGATACATAGCCTAAATATAAAAACATGATGGACTACCAAACTTCCCCCCAAATTTTACTTGACATTTTTATTTCCCTCCCAAACTTCCCCCCAAATTAATTTAACCAGACCTAAAATCATTCCATCCTTCCTAAAATAATTCCTAGTTCCTCAAATACTTCCTCCCAAATCACACGCAGCGGCAGCGGCAAGACGACCACCACCACCATCGCCGTCCCCTTCATCGAAAGATCGACCACCACCACCGTCCCCTTCACCGGCAGCTCTCGCCCCCCCCCCCACCATCATCCCTTCATCCTCTGGCCGATTGAGTTTTTTCTGCCACCACCACCGCCAGCAACCACCAATACAACCAGCCACCACCAACAGTCACGGCCAGCAGAAGCAGCAGAAGCAGAAGCAGAAGCAGAAGCAGAAGCAGAAGCAGCAGCAGCAGCAGCAGCAGCAGCAGCAGCAGCAGCAGCAGCAGCAGCAATTATAAAGATTTAATCATCTGTTAGTACAAATGGATTTAGTTTTTATTCTTCTAACATAGATTCCAAAAGGGTTCGTTGTTGCTGCACTTCTCGAGCACCAGGTTTACTTTCGTTTGTTCAGTTTTTGTTTGCTTTCTGTTTCTTGTTTATAAAACTTTATGGTTATGTTCATTCTTCATGTGTGGATTTAGAGCTTTATATATTTAGCACATTTTGATAATGCTTGATCTCGTAACTTATGTTTGAATAGTGATTAAAATATGTATTCTCTCCCAAATTTGAATCTAATTAAAGTTGCATGTGGCTAGTTTTATTGCAAATTGTTCAAGTTTATGTGCACATTAGTTATAAACTTGTACTAGAATAGTAGAACTTACAATGCTCTCTTGATTCCAGAGAAGAAATATAACCTTGACCGGTCAAATTAGTAATGGTATGATTATGATATCTTTTAAAATCAAACAATAATTAAAGTGTGTTAAAGTATAAAGTGATTTTTGTTTATGCTCAAGTTGTTTCTCCCACTAAGAGGCTAGTGGTTCGGTAGCCGTTCAATGATAGCATGAGATCCTCGCTTCGGTAAGTTACAAGGATGAATGCAAATAGCAAGGCGTTGTGCTGTGTGAAGTGAGACTGGCTGCCCTAAGTTAAGTGCCGATATGGTACATCAATACATGTTCCTATGCCCATTCCAATCTTGTCTAACTTTGCTATCATTATGTTTATGTACATGACACAACTGTTATTTAGTAACATGTTCATATATATCATCAAGAAAGCAGTTTTCTCATAGATTTACCTTAATTCTAGAATCTGAAAGAAACTCCTCCCGACTAAAATAAATACTTCACCACTCCCCAAAAGAAACCAAACACATGATTTTTTTTCTTCATCATTATAAATAAAGTATTAATGTTAGTATTGGTATACTAGGTGTATTAATTTATTTATATTTTTCTCCAAGGGTATTAGAGGACGTTTGATACACACTAAACACTCTGAATCGTTAAACTTTGCATTTTTTTGTGGAAATCAAGAATTCATGTGCATGATTTGAAAATTTGAAGTTTTGTATGTTTCAATATGTGTTGGAAACCAGGTTTGTTAGCAAGGGCTGCAAACTAGTTGGGTGTGGGTCAGCTTTACCAAATTTACAGGTTTCTAATGATGATCTCGCTAAGATTATTGATGCTAGCGATGAATGGATATTTAGTCGAACCGGAATTCGTAATCGACGAATTCTTTCAGGTTATTTTTTCTCTTCTGAATGGATATTTATCATGGTTCCACTACTTCATAAGACGTTTCAGCCTAACGTCTTATGCATGACACAATTTGCCCATTTTACCATGTTAATGTACATATGTTGTTAGGTCCCAAGGCTTGAGCTTCCCAGGAGGTCACCCATCCTAGGATTGCTCTCGCCTGAGCACGCTTAACTTGTTAGGATCAAGCGCTTACCAGTACACCAAAAGCAATTGCTGGTGGTGAAGGCGCAACTTTATTTCCTTAAACCATGGTAGCGCAAAGCCCCGTACTAAGCGACAGGCGGACATGAGGGGCTGCACCACTTTCGTGGAGCCAGCGGGTCGGGCTGTTAGTCCCGTCCAGTTACGTACTCCCGAGTCGAAGGTGAGGGCCCATATAGTCTGTGTATATATTTCTCTTGTATCTTCTAGTTTAGGTTAAACCTCTATTTCACTTTCATCATATTGTACTTTTCTCTCAATCAATATATCGAAGTCATCAAGCCTTCAACATAATCATCGTCTCTTTCAATTATCATCATGATATTCTAACATGGTATCAGAGCTGTAGGTTTTCTTTCTTCCTCTCTCTCATCGTCACCATCGTTCTCTCGCCGTCACCGTCGACAACCGAAAACCCAGCCGCCGACAACCGCCTATAAACCTTTGCCGTCACCGCCCTCTCTGTCTCTCGTCGCCTTCGAATCGTACGGGAACAAGTCGACAATCATCGCCGCCCTCTCTGTCTCTCGTCACCTTCGAATCGCACGGGCCGCCCTCTCTGTCTCTCGTCGCCTTCGAAACCCTAGCTGCAGAACCGGAAGAACTCCGGTCGCAAACTCCATACCGGTCGCACCCCATACTGGTTCATACCGGTCGGTCCATATACCGGGCGCATATACCGGTCGCATATATCGGTCTTCATACCGGTCACATATATCGGTCCATACCGATCGTATCCTACCGGTCGATAACACCATACCGGTCGATCACACCCTACCGGTTCATACCGGTCGCACACTACCACCGGTCCATACCGGTCTCTCACCCTACCGGTCCATACCGGTCGCTCACCCTACCGGTTCATACCGGTCGATACTACCGGTCGCATCCTACCGGTCGATTCTACTGGTCGCACACCATGGCTACCAATCTCGCTACTGATAGTGTCCTCTACACTTCCCACCCCAAGTCCAAGGGCAAATGGACCAACAGCAACCATCCCAAATCTGTGGGAAAGACGAACACATCTGAGTGTGCTTTTTGCCATTCTACTGCTCATCTTCTTCTTGATTGTCCTATTCGTAAGTGCCATCGGTGTGTCATCACTCATCCTCACCATTATGAGTTTGATTGCCCTAAGAACTCAAAGAACACTGGTCCTCAGAACCGGACTCACGTTGTTGCTGGATCTATTGTTACTGATAACACCGCTTCAGGCTCCTCACCTGACCTCATGGAACTGATGTGTCGCAACACTTAAATACATCAGGTAACTCATGGAGCAGATCATGTCTGGTCCTATGGGTATGAATTCTCAACACTTAAATACATCAGGTAACTCATGGCTTTTTGACTCTAGGTGTTGCAATCATATGACACCCTGCACTGATGGTTTTGTTTCTAAGAAACCACCTCAGCATTTTACGTAAGTAACAACTGCTGACAACACTGGCCTACCGGTATCCTTTAGTAGAAATGTCTCCACTCCTCATATTCAATTACCGGGTGTTCTCAATGTTCCGAAACTATCTCTGAGCTTAGTTTCAGTTGCGCAGCTTTTAAAATCTAACCTGATCATTTTATTTCATTCTTCTGGTTGTATTGTACAGGATCCAAATACCAAGCAGATCCTTGGACTCGGCCGTAAGGTTGGACAGATGTTTGAAGTGGTCTATCTTCGTCTGCCGTTACCATCTTCAAATCTTGTTGCCTCCGTTTCCAGCTCTTCTTCCTTTGAATTGTGGCATGCCCGGCTAGGTCACTTATCTCTAGCCAGAATAAAATCATTAGCTAATTCAGGGGTGTTAGGAAATTGTGTGTCCACTGACAGTATTTCTTGTTTATCATGCAAACTTGGAAAACATCATGCTTTATCCTTTGAAACAAATGAGTTTAATTCTACTTCTGCTTTTGATCTTATTCATTCTGATGTATGGGGACCAACATCACATCCATCAATGGGGGGTGCTCGATATTTTGTTATTTTTGTTGATGACCATACACGTTTCACATGGATATATCTCATGAAACATCGTTCGGAGCTACCTAAAATTTATATTATGTTTGCTCGGACGATTCACACTCAATTTTCAAAATCTATAAAGATTCTTAGAGCTGATAATGCTATGGAATACAAATAGTCCTCTCTTATCTCCTTTCTTCAATCTCAGGGGACTCTCTCTCAGTACTCCTGTCCCGGCACATCTCCTCAAAATGGTCGTGCCGAACTCAAACACCATCATATACTTGATACAGTTCACACTCTTCTCATTTCTGCTAAATGTCCGGAACGGTTTTGGGGGGAAGCTGCTTTCACTGCAGTTTATACTATCAATCGTCATCCTACTCCTCTTCTTAAACATAAGTCTCCTTACGAGGCTCTTTATGACATCCTCCCTGCCTATGAACTCCTAAAAGTTTGGGGTAGTGCCTGTTTTGTTCAGTTACAACCCCATGAATATACCAAACTTGAACCTCGCTCCAGACTTTGTTGCTTCCTTGGATATGGTATTGAGCACAAAGGCTATCGCTGCTGGGATCCTATCTCCCAGCGTCTTCGTATATCGCGTCATGTTACCTTTTGGGAACATGTTCCTTTTTCCTCTATATCCAAGTTTCGTGAGTCTCCCACTTTCACCACTCCGTTCTTCACTGATGCTTCCGTCTCATTGGACTCACTCCAATCTGACATCATATTGCCTCCACCTGTTGTTCCACCACAGTCTGAATCTGCCTCTCCTTCAGAGTCTCCTACCCCTACACAACCTGCCTCTTCTAGTTTTCCTGATCAACATCAATCATCTGCTCCATCCGCGCAGCCAACATCTGAGGTGCCTGTTGAGTCTTTGGCTCCTGGAACGTCTCAATCTCAGAATGTTAGACGATCAGATCGGGTAAGACAAGTTCCTTCTCATCTCCATTATTATCATGTTTATGCTACTCAGCTGTCAAATCACGAACCTACTTCCTACAAGGAAGCCTCCTCTAACCCTGATTGGCAGAAAGCTATGGATGAGGAACTTCAGGCTCTTGACAAAGCTCAGACATGGGAATCTGTCCCTCTTCCTCCGGGCAAGTCACCCATTGGCTCCAAATGGGTGTTTAAAATCAAGACAAAATCCGATGGGTCTATTGATCGGTACAAAGCTCGCCTTGTGGCCAAGGTATTCAATCAAGAGTATGATATTGATTATGAGGAGACATTTGCACCTGTTGCTCAAGTCACTTCTGTTTGCAGTCTTCTAGCCATTGCAGCTATCAAACAATGGCCTCTTTTTCAGATGGATGTTAAGAATGCCTTCTTGAATGGTGATTTATCTGAGGAAGTCTACATGACACCTCCTCCGGGCGTTCGACTTCCACAAGGTCATGTTTGTCGACTTCGGAAGGCTCTTTATGGACTCAAGCAAGCTCCGCGAGCTTAGTTTGAGAAGTTCAGTTCCACCGTCATCTCTCTGGGTTTCGCACCCAGCAACTACGATTCAGGATTGTTTACTCGGACCACTGAGGTTGGCACAATCTTACTTCTGTTATATGTGGATGATATGATTATTACTGGAAGTGACTCTACTGGCATAGCTCATCTCAAGACATCTCTCAGCTCCTGTTTTGAGATGAAGGATCTTGGTTCTTTACACTATTTTCATGGTCTTGAGGTGATCTCAGATCCGTCGGGAATTTATCTTTGTCAAGCCAAATACACCTCCGATCTCTTGACAAAAGTTGGGCTTACTGACAACAAAATTGCATCCACTCCTCTTGAGCACAACCTTCATCTGGCTCCGAATGTTGGACCTCCTCTGCGTGATCCTACTCTGTATCGACAGTTAGTGGGGTCACTTGTCTACCTGACAGTGACTCGACCTGACATTTCCTATGTTGCCCATATAGTCAGTCAGTTCATGTCTGCACCCTGTTCAGATCATTATGCTGCTATCCTTCGCATCCTTCGATATTTAAAGGGGACCATGTTTCACGGTCTTCATTTTTCATCCGCATCCTCATTGACTTTGCGAGGATTTTCTGATGCTGATTAGGACAGTGACATTACGAACCGTCGCTCTACTACTGGCTACTGTTTATTTCTTGGAGACTCTCTCATCTCTTGGAGGAGCAAGAAACAATCTCTGACAGCTCGATCCAGTACAGAAGTTGAGTATCGAGGACTAACTGACACGGCTCAAGAACTTGTGTGGTTACGCTGGCTACTCTCTGACATGGGGGCACCTCAACATTCTCCAACCCCTTTGTGGTGCGACAACAATAGTGCTCTTCAGATTGCTCACAATGACGTTTTTCACGAGCGAACGAAGCATATTGAAATTGACTGTCACTTTGTTCGTCAAGACGTGGCTCGTCAGACTATTCAGCTTCTTCCTATTTCAACTATTGATCAATCGGCCGACATTTTCACTAAAGCTCATCTACCAGGACGGTTTCGTGATCTAGCTTCCAAACTGCATATGGCTCATTCTTCTCTCGATTGAGTTTGAGGGGGGATGTTAATGTACATATGTGTATTAGGCCCAAGCCCGTGGGCCCATATAGTCTGTGTATATATTTCTCTTGTATCTTCTAGTTTAGGTTAAGCCGCTATTTCACTTTCATCATATTGTACTTTTCTCTCAATCAATATATCGAAGTCATCAAGCCTTCAGCATAATCATCGTCTCTTTCCATTATCATCATCATATTCTGACATACCATATCTATTCCATGATTAGAAAAGTGGCTTAACTCATTTAAGTATAAGATTGTGAAACAATGAAACTCATGTGCCTACTCAAATATTAATTCTTCTGTAAACACTTGTACCAAAATTTGATAGAGGCTGAGTGCGTGCAACATGATTGATCTCCCCTTTATGTTACCTATATTTGATGTCTTAAACTCTTTCTTGGTTGAGGTTATTTACTATATATTGTTTCGATATATCTATTTGACAGATTCAAAAAAAGCTTGGATGTAAAGGAAATCCACCAGCATTTGACATCAGAGCAGCCTGTAGCGGATTTATATTAGTCCTAGTCTCGGCTTCCTGTTATATTCGGGGTAACAAAAATATTGTTTTCTTTTATCCAAGATGATGACTTTCCAAGTAACTTTGATTTTCGATATATATACTTATCATGAACTGCCATTGTAGGAGGTGGTTTCAAAAACGTTCTTGTCATTGGAGCTGATTGTATATCTCGTTATGTCGATTGGACAGATAAAAAGACTTGCGTTCTCTTTGGTGATGGTGTTGGTGCTGTCATTGTCCAGGTTAATTTGTGTGTTAATTAGCATGCATTTAGTAAACAATTGATTGCTTTTACAATATAAACATCGCTCTCTCTACAGGCCTGTGATATTGAGGAAGATGGTTTATTTGATTTTGACTTGCATACTGATGGGAATGGCAACAGGTTACTCCCCATCACCACCACCAACTTGAATAGATATTGGAAATGTCTCTTAAGTTTTATTTTCTTTAATTTTTTTCCATTCCATATATATATATATAGGCACTTGAATTCAGGTATAAATGATCAAAGTGAAACAAATCTTGCTAATACTTCAGTCATGGGATTTCCCACTATACACTCATCTATTTCACATATACAAATGAATGGACCAGAGGTTTTTCGCTTTGCTGTTAAGGCTGTGCCACAGACTATTGAGGCTTCATTAGCGAAGGTTGGAGGATGAGGCACATCAACGGGAACGTGATGCCCAGTACGAGCATATTTGTGACTTGATAAAGCGTTTCTGTCATTCCCAGCCAGGGACACTGCCACCGCCACCCATGTGATGAGCTGTTTAATATTTGAACATTTGAATTGTATTTTGTAACGACACTTTAACACTTGAACAATGTATTTTATGTTTTTGTTACTTGTATTTTATGTTTATTTATAGTTTTGGCAGTTTTTACAGCTTTCAGCAGGTTTTTACTGGTTTTAGCAGGGTTTTTAATGAAAAAACAGAGTTTTTAATGAAAAAAACTGGTTTTACTGTTGTTGATTTTTAAATTTTTCGACGGATTTTCGGTGGAAAATTCCGCCGAAATAAATAATTAAATAAATATATAAATAAATAATTTTCGGCGGAATATTCTGCCGAAAATCCGCCAAAACATTTTCACCGAAATATGTTTCTTTAAATTAATTAAGAATAAATAAAAAATAAATATTAAAAATTTTCGGCGGAATATTCCGCCGAAAATGTTTAATTTTTTTATTTAATTAATCGACTTATTTAAAAATTAAAAAAAATTCGGAATAGTTTCCGGCGGAAAAATCCTCCGAAAAACAAAAATCCGCCAAAAAACATTTTTTGCGGCGCCCCGGATTCCGTCCGGCCAAATCCGCCGAAACAGTGGTTTTCCGGCGGATTTTGGCCGTCGGAAATGCCGTTTTTTTTATAGTGTAAACTTGCAGACCTACCCCCCAATACATACTTGATCGCATGGACGGTTTTTTTTGGCTAGTTGAATAGCCAAAGTCGTGAGTTAATTCACATGGCCGTTTAAGGCCTTTGACATGCCAAATTTTTAGAGTTTTGTCACAACATATCCCCAACTTTCCCTACTAAACATACCAGGTCCCTTAAGATATAAAATGTCTTTTTTTTGTATCAACAAAATAGATTTATTTATCAAGGGTTATTACAATATTAATTTAAATTGCATTGATAAATGATGTTCATAGGTGTTCATAAGAATGTTTCATAACCGTAAGGTCTTCATAACAATATGTTCATAACCGTAAGGTCTTCAGAAGAATGTGCTCATAAGTGTTCATAAGGTGTCCATAATAACGTGTTCATAACCATAAAAAAAGTGCACACATATTTTTTTAGTTATCGTGGGTTTGTAGCAATTTTTTGTGGTCCTCATTCGATTACCTAACTACATATATATAGATTTCAAACGAGGAAGATCATCTAATTAAATATTATTATATATCTACTTAGATACATATAACACCCATGAGTTTGATGAATCCTTAATTTACACCTCTCTGGTTAATCCGTAATTATAAATCATACATGGGTTGTGCTTGTGGATTTTGGGTTTTGGATCGAGAGCACGTCGGGTCGAAAAGCCAGATTTTTAGACTTCGGCACGCCCTGGGCGACTATGCCCACAATTGTGACAGGAGGTCACTCTCGCGGGGCACAATCGCGTCCCCTGTACCGAGAAGGGTGTGGACTGGGCGACTATGTGTGTAATTGTGACAGGATGTCACTCTCGCGGGGCATAACCGCAGACTTGTACCGTGGGTGGCTTGAGGTGTGCGATAGTGCCATGCGACTATGCCAAGGGCGTAGTCGCCGGTCACAATCGCGGTCGGGGGAAATCAGGATATAAACCCAATTTTTGGCAACATCTCTTCATGTTTCTACTTCTCTTTGTCTCTACTCTCTCTCAAGAATCCACTTTCACCCCCTATACCGATTTAGTGACATTGAAGGCTTGTATTTAGGGTTCAAAGGTAACCCTTTGCATTCTAGAAGGAACTTGAGGAACAAATGGTGGGGATCTCTTTATTTGGCTCTCATTTTCAAGAGTTTGAGTTTCTAGGGTTTCATCAACCCTCTCCCTTTCTTTTGAAGAATTAAATTTTGAGGCCATTTTAATGACCGTAGAAGTATATGGTTGGTGGATTCAAGTTGTGATTAAGGTAATCCAATCTTTTCCTTCACTTAAGAAATTAGGGTTTTGGCAAAATGGAGATTTTAATATAAAATGTTTGAAGAACTATTCTAAATGATTAGATATGAATATGTATGGTTGGAAACTTATGGATCTAGGTTTTTGGAGGATTTGACTTGATGATTCAAATTTTTTCAAATGAGCTCAAGTTCGGGAAAAATTTAGATTTAACATAAATCTAGCAAGGTGAGTTCAAGTTGATTTGTGAAAACGGTGTTATGCCAAAATGTCCGTTTTAAAATGTTTATATTACATGAAATTAGCAATTGTTGAGTTATTTGGTGAGTTTTTAATACTTGAAGTGTTTAACTTTATAAACTTTGTAAAACATCCACATTTGGGATTTTGAGCATTTTGATAAATAAATCACAAGTATTGGTATTTTAGTGATATATTTTATGGACGGAGATCTTTTGAGTATAAATGCACTTTAGTGTACGTTTTGAAGAAAGACATGTTCTTGAGTTATGAGACATTTTGAAAGAATAAATGGTATAAATGCTTTTGGAAAATGATTTGTCCCAGTCTAAACTGGTGTTTCGGGTTTTTCACGTCTTTGGAGCATGTAGTTACATAATCGTGGATTATTTACGTTTTATTGCATTTTATAACTTTTAACACTTGGTCTTTTGATTTGTTGAGCTTGTGGCTTGGTATTGACCTTATTGGGTCATGGGGACAATTTTCCGATTTTGATAGCTCAACGTAGAATATTTGGTTATGATTTGCATTTACTGCATCTTATTTGAGAATTACATGTTTTTAATGCACTAGTTCATTCGTTTGGAGTCTTGTAATGTATTTGACTATAATGCAATGGATCCATAGGCACTTGAGTCTTTACGTTCAATGAAGGGATGTTAGTTTCCCTCATTGTAGCACGAAATAGGTATCGGGCCTCATGGTAAGTAAGATGTGGACCCATATGGTTGGGCATTGTCACATGAGCAGTAAGGTGTAATTTCAATATGCGAATAGGCATCAGGTCTCATGGTAAGTAAGATGTGGACTCGTTTAGTTGGGCATCGTCCCATGAGCAGTAAGGTGTAATTCCAAGTAGCTTGTATGTTTTCCTTGGATATGGATATCTCAACGAATAGACCTAGAGGGGTTGAAATTGAGACTCCACGAGCAATAGACTTAGAGGTGTTGAGTTCGATATATCATATGATTATAATCCAAGTGTTTGATTTTATTAACTTAGATATGTGACATACTTTTGTCTTCCGTCACATTCTATGTGATCGGATCTCCCCCATCACCGAAATGTGTTGTTTTGGGTATTGAGTTTTAGTATCCATATTTTTGTTGACGTTTATATATATGGATTGTTTTCCAAGATTTATGGGTTGAGTATTATACCCACCCATGTTTTTGGGTGTTTCGGGATATAAAGTTTTATCCGCATTTCGTAAATTAGGAGTTTGATTTTTATTCTCGTTTGAGTGAATGTTGGGTTGAATTTACTTTATGATAGAATGTTTTATACTGGGGTTTCCGTCTTTAAAATTGTGTGGGTTGGAAAACGTTTATATTAGTGTTTCTACCACCCAAAATGCATATTAATGAAAACCGGGTCGTTTTCATATTTAAAGTGAATTATTTTGAAAGACTATGATGTAAACTGCATTCTTTCCCTTTACGATATATTTATTCATGTGAAAAACTTTTGAACTCACTAGGCGTTAGTCTAACCTTTTTATTTGTCGGCATGTGCATCAGGTTCTGTTGGGGAACGGTACTAGCGACTGTGAAAGGACGAGTGCTAGTTATAAGCATGAGAGGGTGTAGCTTGGGTGAAGTCTTCCGCATATTGAGAATATCCATTTGGATTGGGTTTAGTAGCACCCAACATTTAATTAGTCTTTCTGTAAGACTTTATTTATTTTGTTGATGGTTAAATCTAGAACCATATTTCAAATATGGACTTGTCGTAAGAGAAGTTATCCTTTTTTGAGGTATTAATGAAAAATTTAAATTTGTTGCTCATTCCAAAATTGAGGATGTTACAATACATATACAGATAAATACATATGTGATATCGTTAATTAACAACAATGAGTCTATTATGATCAAGGCCCAATACAATTCGTTACCACCTACGACAGCCAATCAAGGCCCAATACCACTATTAAGTCCAATAGAACCCATCCAATCGAGTTCATTAAGAGCCATTGAAGCCCACAAAGGTTCAATAAGTTTCATTAACAACCATTGAGTCAAATATTATTCGTCAAGGTCTTTGTAGTTCATTAAAAGCCACTAAAGCCCATTAAGTTCCAGTACAATTCATTACCATCCCACTATAGCCCATGCACGCCAAATTAGGTTCGTTAACGACCACTATGTCCTATACAACCCATAGGCCCAACACAGTTGATTAAGAGTCATTGAAGCCCATGAAGGACAACTATAGTTCATTAAGAGACACTAAATCCATAAGCTGTCGGTACATGAGACATGACAACACAGGACGGGACAAAACTCACTGTCCCACGTTTGGCGTGACATGGGACAAAACAAAAACTCACTGTCCAATGTTTGGCGAGACATGGGACAGGGACAAGAAATGGGACATGGTGGGACATGATGGGACAAAAAGGGTTTTAATATATAACCCTAATATGGTTTTTTTTAATGGTCATCACCATCCATCATCGCTGCCACCACCATCAACGGCCATCAGTAGCCACAGGCCACCGGTAACCACCACCAACCACGATCGACTACCTCCATCACTTTCTCCACTATAAGAATCTCCTCCACCACCTCCACTGTAACACCCCCTTCCCGAGACGGAAAAGGAGGTTACGTCTGAACCTAACACAAACTGCTAACAAGAGCATATAGAGCATTATTAAACCTTAATTAAAATAAGCACCATAAAAAAATAACAATTATCTCGAACGATACATTTTATTTCTTCCAATACTTGCATCAAAACATTAATAAAACCTAAAACTTCTTATCAACAAACCTCTTATATAGGATGAAGCTTTGAATCCCCTAAACTCTTTAGATTCCCTTCGAATATCTGCCGTGAAGAGAGAAATGCGGCTGAGCCAAACGCTCAGTGCATAGATACAATAGATAACAAAATAATAATCGAACCCCATATAGAATATAGTAAAAATCTGAATTTTTGGACACGATACTCGAAGTTTTGAGTGTTCATGAAGGGTAGATTGAGTATAATTTATTCCACATTTAACCTCACATCTGATCGAAATAACCCAAAACGAAGAAAACGAAACCAAAGAAGTTAGACTAAATAACTCAATTTAATTGCTCAATCAAAAGCCATAACAAAATTTTATCCAAATTCATTATATCACAGTATTAAATATTGTCAAAAATCAAAATCGTCAAATTAGAACAAAATTGATCACTAGTACCAAACGAATCAAAGAAACTCAAATCAAAATCATAAACTGAGATTGTATATCGAGCTCGAAAAAAACATACACTTGCATATCAACCGACGTGACAAGTGTCAGACATATGGCCACACAGGCCCGTACACTAGACTGCAGATCCTCACGTACTAATGTGAGATACGGTGTTGGACACTACACCGACACTCACCCTACAACAAATAACATATGCTAGGCCGACCCATATGCCTCCTGAACAAAATCACCCATCACACCATGGCCAACTCTCATCAGAGCACAAAAATAAATCGAAGGGAGACGCCGTGAACTGATCACACCGCCACGGGTGGTCTCACGCCATCGGTGCCACAATGACGTGCCTATGGTACCCCCATAGGTGGTTAGTAGCTCGGTACACCTTAACGTATAAACTTCAAAAGTATGTTATAATCCATGTGATCACACTAAATGAATATCAAATCATACTAATTACAAAATGAATAAAAAGGGTATTTGAACGTACAAAAATATTGACCGCTCCACTTAAAATCTTTATTTTTCGAACACTTTAAAACTAAGAGACTTACAAATCGAAAAGGAAATTAAATGGGAAGAGTTTAGTAAACCATTGACGTAACTTCATGTACGAACCTTTACAAAAGAGTTGCAACCAAAAACATACGGCGAATCAAATCCGAACATAGATTAGGAAGTTCACACTCACAACTTTTCGAAATCATGTCGTACTAATTTCAGCACTTTACACGTTTACAAATCCAACATTTTATCATAATTCCAGTAAGTTTTAGGAAACTATATCTAAATAGTAGTTTTAAATAAATGTCTTGTGATTCCAAAGAATCAAGAATGAACTGAATCGGATTTAAAATAGTTTTTTCACGAATTTTTGAAAACAGTTGCGCTGTTCTCGTCTAAAACGAGACCCGTTTCGGAAAATCCATATTTTAGACACCTTAGCATAAAAATCACAGTACATCTCCAGGTTTTCAAAACCTTATCGTATGCAATAATCCGATAACCGAGCGATTTATTATGATTTTTAAAAATAACGTGAAATTTCAGAATAAAATTCAGCAGATTATAAATAGAGTTTGATGCAACTATCTATTTATCATATGTAAAACCAAACCAAAATTAACCCATGAATAGACATGATCAAACAATCAAGTAATCGAACAGAAGACGCAAATAACTTTGGTGGAAGTAAGAATACGCTATTCACCTAATCGAACGGAATAACTCGAAAGAAAATTAAAGGAACCGTAACAAACGGATGAAAATAAACATGAAGAAGAGAATATGAAGAATTTGTACCTTAGCTAACATCCAAAAACGCTAACGAAAACTCCATTGGCATCTTCAACGAATCTTTAGAGTCACACTCTAAACTTCCAACACAAATCCAACCTCATCCTAATATTGATGCTTGAAAGTTGAGGCTTTCTATCATTTTTTTTTCCTTTTGATTTATCAAGTTCAAACCTATTGGAAAACAAAAAACTAGGAATATCCTAATTTGATGAAGTTACTGCCGCCGCTATCAAATGCAAAAGAGGTTATCCATTCTTAAAACTTTTCACTATTGACAATACTAGTCCTAATTTATAAGATTTCCAACTTGAATAAATATTTGTTTTTTATTAATTTCTTTAAAAAATTTACAGGATACTACAATCTACCCTCCTTAAAAGAACTTCGTCCTCGGAATTCAAATAAGCAATTTGAGCATACCCTTTTCAAGCAAAACATGCTCATATATTTATTAATCATACAATAAAATATAAAATTATGAAGCTTAAGCCGATAAACGAGTTAGAGTTCGAACCCATAAATGAGCATCGAGCTCGATAACTCAAAAAACATTCGAGAACGATCTTGAGCCCTACATTGAGAAAGTTAATCGAGCTCGAGTCAAGCTTGAGCCCATTATTAATTTTTTGATCCCCACTCGGTTAAACTACTACTCGAATCGACTCGGATCGTTTACACCCCTACCACCACTTATCGCCACCACTACCATTGACGACCACCGCCAGCCACCTTCGACCGCCTCCATCTCTTCCTTTACTACAACAACCTCCTAAAACACCTCCACAACGACTGTCCATCGTCGACCACCTCCACATCCCCCATCACACCACCTATCGCCACCACCACCATCGGTAGCCACTGCAACCATCATCGACCACTTCCACCTCTTCATCCACTACTACAACCTCCTCTACCACCATCCACTACCTTCGACGACCACCTCCACCTCCACCGATCACCACCACCCATTGACTCCCACTACCACCTATACCTTCTCCACATCGACCACAACTACCTCCTCAACCACCACTGTCCACCATCTTCACGTCCTCCACAACCATTATCGTTCACCAGTCATCCATCACCTTTATCTCTACCTGTTGCTACAACCATGTCTCCGCTAATTCATAAAGATCTTCCAAATCGAATCAAACATAATATTTTATTTGTATAAATAGGGTTCTTTGAACTACTATCAATTATTTCAGATCCTTGATTTAAATTTCGCACTATTATTTATGTATGAATTTATGTATATGAAAATTGTGTAAAAACTAAAAATGTTTATAGATTAAATTATTAAAAAATATACTTTATTTTTGTGATTCATAACTATTATATGATATATAAAATCATCAGACAACTTTTAGGGGAAACTTTTCTAATTCTGTCGTATCCGATCCTAGTCGTACCAAACACCAGACAAACACTTGTCATGTCCTATCCTGCCCAATCCTGTCTTGCGCTCTAATCATGTTTGCGTACCAAATGCTACCTAAAGGCCCAATATAGTTCATTAAGAGTCATTACAACCCATGAAGGCCTAAACAATTCATTAAGAGCCACTGAAACCCATTAAGACCCAATATAGTTCAATAAGTGCTATTGAATCTCAAATCCACTACACACATTAATTCCAATACGACCCACCAAGGCAACATACAGTTCATTAGAAGCTACTACACCCCATAAAGGCCTAATATAATTCATTAAGAGTCACTGGAACCAATGAAGAGCCAATACAATTCATTAAGTGCCATTGAAGTGCATATCCACTACACATACTCACACACATACACTAAGTCCAATACGACCTACCAAGGCAACAAACAGTTCAATTAAAGATATTGAAACTCACTAAAGCCCAATAAAGTTCATTAAGAGTCACTGTATCCAATGAAGGTACACCGAAGTTGATTAAGCGTCACTAAGTCATATATGACCCACCAAGGCCATTACAGTTCATTAAGCTATCGAAGTTGATCAAGTTCCAATATAGTTTATTAATAACCACTGAAGCACATGAATGCCCAATAGAGTTTAATAACAACAACCGAGTCTAATACGACCTGTTAAAGTTCATAAAGTCGCTAAAGCCCATCAAGGCTTGATCAAGATCATTAAGAACCAATAAAGCCCACGAATGTCCATGAAGAACCAATACATTTCATTAACTGCCACTTAAACCCATGAAAGCCCAATACATTTCATTAGGTGCCACTCAACCCATCAAGGCCCATTAGAGTTCATAAAGAGGCGCTAAAGCCCATCAAGGCTCAATCAAGTTCATTAAGAACCACTAAATCCCATGAATTCCCATTACATACGTATATATCCGTATACATTTATATACATCATTCTACATACATACATCTACATGCACACTGTAACACTATAAATTTTAATGAATTCAAATTTCAAAAATTCGGCAATATAATGTCTAAGTTACGAAGGTTTCCATTCCTGTAAATAATGACAACTAAAACCCAAAAAGGGTTGGGGTAGTTTATAAAAAATTGAGTAGCGATAGAATATGACATAAATTACAACAACTTATTTAATCTAGATTCAACGACACAACTAGATTAAGGTGGGTGTTGTTATGCCTTCAAAATGCTCTTCACAAAGATATCCCAAAAAGCCCGGTCTTCCAAAAGCCCTACAACCGGAAATCAATGTGCTTTTTTCACAACACTAGGAAAACCTGAAGACAATACACAACATCAAATGTTAGGCTAGGTGTAACACCCTAAAAATAGGGATAACAAAAATCCAAAAAACGGACATGAGGTATACTAAAATTGCCATAGAAAGAGCCTCCCAAAAATGGGGAAATGTATTAATAACCTGTTTAATTACAATTGTAATTTAACGAACAATAAATAACAACCAACTAATCTAATTTCTACAACTAGAAAGGAGATTACAAAAGAGTTGTCATCTATAAACCCAAACGGTTCATTTCCAAAAGTATAATGTGTCCATGTGCAAAATCCTCAAGCTCTCACCCCAAAACACCTAAGCCTGCTTAGGACTGGCACCGCTAGAACCCAAGACATGCATACATTTAACATATCGAAGTACTCACATTATGTATCCAAGAGAAAAGCCCCAAATAATGGTACATATAACATAAATCATGGCATATTACCAATATCTACATTTCCAACTAGTTTCATAAAAAATCCCAAACACTTGAACATATAAAGATAAATAATGACAAATAGAAGATTATGATGTGTATCTAGTTTTAACAAAGGTTTAGTAAAATCACAATCTAGGTTTTATACCAAAACCTAGAAAAGATTGAAACCCTAGAAGTTGGAGGAGATGAGACTTGAAGATGAGAAGATGCACTTTGAGAAACCCTAGAATCTTTCTTTGAGATGAGTTTAATGCTTATATCCAAAACCCAACCACCAAAGGATTGTATTTATGAGGGTTAGGGTTTGGTCAATGGAGAAAAGAGACTGAAATGAAGGCTCCAAAAATCGCAACCAAAAGAGAGGGTTTGAGAGAATGAGGTTGAAATCTGATAATAAGTCATTTAAAGTTCCTGCACCACTATCGTGAGTCACAATCGCGAACACCATGATACCTACGGTACAAACCGTGCGATAGTGCCCTCCGCGATAGTGCCATGGCACAATCGCGACCAACCCCGAACCACGGTACACTTTCGGCGATAGTGCCCTCGCGATAGTGCGAAGGGCACAATCGCATGGCACAATCGCGTGGCACTCAAAATAGCCTGAAAACTCAACCGAAAACGATAACGGGCACGAGGTTTAAGCAGGTATAAAGTTTATACTAACCAAGTAACATCATAGCATTATAACAATGACCACACGTACATGCATATATAAAATTTCGTATTTTCAAATAAATACAATTAACATATTTAAGGGAATAAATACTTACCTTGAAAATTTTCGGGTGTTACAATCCTCCCCACCTAATTAGGATTTCGTCCCCGAAATCTGACCCTAAGTTAAACAAGTGAGGATACCGCTTCTTCATATCATCTTCGGACTCCCAAGTAATGTTAGCACCCCGATGGTGCTTCCATTGGACTTTAACCATCACCACGTCCTTATGCCTCAATTTCTTTACCTTCGATTCTGAAATCGACTCCGGTTCTTCCACGCAACGATTCCCATTGTCCACCCGAATTTCAAACAAAGGGATTACTTTTTCCTCCTCGGCTAAACACTTCCGAAGGTAACACACGTGGAACGTGGGATGTATTCCATCCATTTCCGGTGGTAAGTCCAACCGGTAGGCTTGTAACCCAACCTTCTCTAAAATGACAAAAGGTCCAAGGAAATGAGGACTAAGCTTCCCACGCTTCCCAAAACGTATGATCCCCTTCCACCGAGATACTTTCAACATGACCCGGTCGCCCACTTGAAACTCAACCGGTCTTCTCTTCTTGTCCGCATAGCTCTATTGTCGGTCTTGCGCCGCCTTTAGTCTCTCACGAATCTCCTTCACCTTGTCGGTCGTCTCTAGAACAATTTCCGGCCCGGCGAATTGTTTCTTGCCCGCTTCCAGGCAACAAACCGGGGTTCTGCACTTCCGTCCATACAATGCCTCAAACGGTGCCATTCCGATACTAGAATGGTAACTGTTGTTGTATGGGAACTCTACCAATGGTAGGTGTGAATCCCAACTTCCCCCGAAATCTATTACACATGATCTCAACATATCCTCTAATGTCTGGATCGTCCTCTCGCTTTGACCATCCGTTTGAGGATGGTACGCCGTGCTCAAATTCAGTCTAGTACCCAACTCCTTTTGAAAGCTAGCCCAGAAGTTCGAGGTGAAGCGACTATCTCGATCCGATACTATAGATTGCGAAACTCCATCCCTTGACACCACCTCGTCGATGTACAGTTTAGCCAACTTCTCCATTGGCAAGGTCTCCCGCATCGCAAGAAAATGCGCGCTCTTGGTCAACCGATCCACGATCACCCAAATGGTATCGTGACCGCGCAAGGTCTTTGGTAGCTTCGTCACAAAGTCCATGGTGATGTTGTCCCACTTCCACTCGGGAATGGACAACGGTTGCAAACTTCCATACGGTCTTTGATGCTCCGCTTTGACTTGAAGGTACGTGACACACCTCTCCACATAGCTAGCCACGTCTAGCTTCATCACCGACCACCAATAATTCAACTTTAAGTCTCTATACATCTTGGTGCTACCGGGATGTATAGAATATTTCGACTTATGCGCTTCCTCGAGAAGTAAGTCATGGTTTCCCCTAACCTTCGACACCCAAATTCTCCCTTGGAAGAGTTTGAGTCCACGTCCATCTTCTGTTAAGAGTTCCTTTTGCTTAGACATAACCTCGACCTTGAGGTTCTCTTCTTTAAGTGCTTCCACTTGGCTCGTTCTTATACTCTCCAATAAACTCGATACCACATCGATCCTTGTAAGGGACATTTTGATACCTCCATCGTGACTCCTTCGACTCAATGCATCCGCCACCACGTTGGCCTTACCGGGATGATAGAGTAAATCACAATCATAATCTTTCAAGAGCTCAAGCCACCTCCTTTGCCGCATGTTGAGGTCCTTTTCATCGAAGATGTATTTGAGACTCTTGTGATCGGTGAAAAGGGTACACTTCGTCCCGTACAAGTAATGTCTCCACAACTTTAACACAAAAACTACCGCCGCCAACTCCAAATCATGAGTCAGATAGTTCTTCTCATGATCCTTTAATTGCCGCGACGCGTAGGCTATTACTTTCCCCTTTGCATTAGGACACACCCAAGCCCCATCTTGGAAGCTTCACTAAACACAACAAAGTCTTCCGGTCCCTCGGGTATGGACAAGATTGGATCTTCGAACAACTTCTTCTTGAGCGTCTGAAAAGCTTGCTCTTGGGCATCGGTCAAAAGAAACTTGACATTCTTCCTTGTAAGAGAAGTGAGCGGTGTAGCTATCTTGGAAAAGTCTTTAATGAAACGCCGGTAGTAACCCGCCAAACCCAAGAAGCTTCAGATCTCTGTCAGGTTAGTTAGAGGCTCCCAACTCATCATTTCCTCGATCTTTGCCGGATCCACCTTTACGCCATCCTTTGATACCACATGCCCCAAGAATTGCACTTCTTGGAGCCAGAATTCACACTTAGAGAATTTCGCGAACAACTTCTCCCTTCTTAGAACTTCCAATACTTCCGGCAAGTGCTTTCCATGCTCGGAATCATCCTTTGAATATATTAGAATATCTTCGATGAAGACGATCACGGATTTATCCAAGAATGGGCGACACACACGGTTCATCAAATCCATGAACACGGCCGGAGCGTTGGTTAAACCGAAAGGCATCACCAAAAATTCGTAATGACTGTATCGCGTTTGGAAAGCCGTCTTCGGAATGTCCTCCTTCTTTACTCTCACCTGATGATAACCGGATCGAAGATCAATCTTGGAGAAGCATCCCGAGCCTTGAAGTTGATCAAAAAGATCGTTGATACAAGGTAAAGGATACTTGTTCTTCACCGTGACTTTGTTCAACTCCTGGTAATCTATGCACATCCTCATGGACCCGTCCTTCTTTTTCACGAACAACACTGGTGCTCCTCGAGGTGACGAACTCGGTCCAAAGAAGCCCTTCTCCAACAACTCTTGCAGTTGTGTCATCATTTCTTTCATTTCTGTCGGTGCCAAACGATATGGAGCTCGGGCTATCGGAGCCGCTCCCGGAGTGAGGTCGATCTGAAACTCTACTTGCCGCTCCGGTGGCAACCCGGGTAAATCTTCCGGAAAGACGTCCGGAAAATCTTGCACTACCTCCACATCTTCTACCGACTTCTTCTCTTTCTTTGTGTCCACCACATAGGCCAAATACGAAGGGTAACCCTTCGTTAGGAACTTGCAAGCCTTGAGAGATGAAATAATGGGGTTATTCCTGTTTCCTTTCTCTCCATAAATGGTAACCACACCATTTTCAACTTGGATTATCTTTTTAGAGCAAAAGATGTCCGCCTTATGTCTTACTAACCAGTCCATGCCTATAACCACGTCAAACCCACCTATAGACATAGGTAGCAAGTCTACTCCGAAAGGATTCCCATTGATCTCTAAAGTGCAATCGCAAAAACGGTCTCGAATGATTACTTGATCCCCGTTTGCTACTTCTACTATTAACGCATCAGGAAGAACACTAATAGGAGTAGCGAATTGCTTACAGAAGATATCCGACACAAAAGAACAGGTAGCACCCGAATCAAACAAAACATAAGCTGGCAAGGAGTTTACTAGGAACATACCAGAAACAACATCAGCGGTCTCCTTGGCCTCTTCGATAGTCATCCGGAAGGCTCGGCTAGGCGCCCTTGGTGGTTGCTCGACTCTAGCCATCGAACCCACAGAATTTCCACCACTTCCTCCTACCAGTTTTGGGCAATTTCTTTTCATATGCCCCAGTTCTCCGCACTCATAGCACACTGACCCACGGAGGGAATACTCTCGAGTTGTGTGGCTCTTCTTACCATACTTAGTACACCCGGCCGAACCGAAGAAAGTTCTAGTAGTGCATGGCCCCAAGTGCTTTGACTTGCACTTGTGGCACCGCCGGTCTTCACGACGTTGATCCCCCATTCTCCCGCTTACAAATGGCCTTGATTGAAGAACGGGCCCAGATGGCCCTTTCCACTTCCGCTTCTCTCCAACTTGTCTTCTTTCTTCCTTCTTAGCATTGATGTCATCCTCAATGACCAAAGATTCTTCAATGAACTCTTGTAAGATCGAGCCCCTAGCATTCCTTACCGTCGTTCGCATCTCGGTCGGTAACCCTTGTTGATAGGCCTTAATCTTCGACTTCTCATCGGGGACCAGATGTCCCACTAAGTTCAGTTTTTCCAAAAATAGTTTGGAGTATCCGACAATCTACAGAGTCCCCTTCTTCAGATTTCGGAACTCCCGCTCCAGCTTTTCCAATGAACGCTCACTGCAATATTTATCCATGATCTTTTCTTTGAACACCGATCAAGTTAACTTAGCCAGAACTTCCGGAGTGAGGGCAGATCGAGTGAGATTCCACCAAATCAGAGCCTCTCCCCGAAGTAGCTGAGAAGCAAACTTGACCCGTTGAGAAAGATCACACTCACTGGACTCAAAGGCCATCTCTACCTCCTTGAGCCAGTACATACAAGCAACCGGGTTATCTGAACCCGCAAACTCTTTAGGGTGGCACCCCATAAACGCCTTGTAGGTGCACCCTTTAGTCTTCGATTTGTTTCCATTATCCACCAGATTTTCAACCGACACCACAGCTGGTCCACCCGACCCCATGACAACATTTTCTGCCATTGTCTCCGGTTGTCTGTTACTGGCGTCTCGATCCTCTAGTAGCTTCATGAAAAACTCTTGATGTTGGGCCATGGCCGAGTTCATGGCCAGCATCATGCTATCCCGAATCCGGGTCTCCATGGTCACTTCTTCCATGATGGCATTATCCGCGTTGAGGTTTCGGCGAGGGATATGTTTAGGTCCTCCTCCTAAGATTCTGGGTACGGGAGGTCCATTGGAGGTTGCCCCCACAGGAGGTCGTATAGCTGCAGATTCCACTTCCAACTGACCCTCTGGCATGTCTGGTAACCTACTTCGAGTGTTTACCATCACAATCTGCCATACACGTACGAGAAATAGATTGAGAAAAGATTAAATGAGTTGAACTCATTGTACGTACTAATACCTTCATCAATTATCATAATAATAGTAAACCAAGTATGCTCACGTAACAATGCATTCTTTATAGCAGTACCTAAGTGAAATTATGAACGAACCATACACAAGAATTCTTGTTACCATCATCATAACTTTCAATTAAAGTAATTCCGTAATCCTAACGCTCTCCCCACCTAGGATTCCTACCCCAAGTGGACAGTGAAATTATAAAGTCTAAAGCTTAAGTCTAGATATGCTAAAACAATACCTAGTTCACTTAAACTAAAGCTCTGATACCAACTTGTAACACCCTAAAAATAGGGATAACAAAAATCCGAAAAACGGACATGAGGTATACTAAAATTGCCATAGCAAGAGCCTCCCAAAAATGGGAAAATGTATAAATAACCTGTTTAATTATAATTGTAATTTAACGGTCAATAAATAACAACCAACTAATCTAATTTCTACAACTAGAAAGGATATTACAAAAGAGTTGTCATCTATAAACCCAAACGGTTCATTTCCAAAAGTATAATGCGTCCATGTGCAAAATCCCCAAGCTCTCACCCCAAAGCAACTAAGCTTGCTTAGGACCAGCACCGCTAGAACCCAAGACATGCATACATTTAACATATCGAAGTACTCACATTATGTATCCAAGAGAAAAGCCCCAAATAATGGTACATATAACATAAATCATGGCATATTACCAATATCTACATTTCCAACTAGTTTCATAAAGAAATCCCAAACACTTGAACATATAGAGATAAATAATGACAAATAGAAGATTATGATGTGTATCTAGTTTTAACAAAGGTTTTGTAAACTCACAATCTAGGTTTTATACCAAAACCTAGAAAAGATTGAAACCCTAGAAGTTGGAGGAGATGAGACTTGAAGATGAGAAGATGCACTTTGAGAAACCTAGAATCTTTCTTTGAGATGAGTTTAATGCTTATATCCAAAACCCAACCACCAAAGGATTGTATTTATGAGGGTTAGGGTTTGGTCAATGGAGAAAAGAGACTGAAATGAAGGCTCCAAAAATCGCAACCAAAAGAGAGGGTTTGAGAGAATGAGGTTGAAATCTGATAAGAAGTCATTTAAAGTCCCTGCACCCCGACGACGATAGTGCCATGATACCTATGGTACAAACCGCGCGATAGTGCCCTCCGCGATAGTGCCATGGTACAATCGCTTGGCACAATCGCGACCAACCCCGAACCCACGGTACACTTTCGGCGATAGTGCCCTCGCGATAGTGTCAAGGGCACAATCGCGTGGCACTCGAAACAGCCCGAAAACTCAACCGAAAACGATAACGGGCACGAGGTTTAAGCAGGTATAAAGTTTATACTAACCAAGTAACATCATAACATTATAACAATGACCACATGCATATATAAAGTCTCGTATTTTCAAATAAATACAATTAACGTATTTAAGGGAATAAATACTTACCTTGAAAATTTACGGGTGTTACACTAGGAGCCTAGTGAGGTTTCACACAAGCATATAAATAACTTTAATGTTGAAATGTGAGAAACTTCCAAGTTACCACAACCATGAAGGTATTCCAAGTACATTGCGTCATACGACATAGAGTCTAACCTGTTCACAATTCTTCACAAAATGTTACGAATTCTTTTTATGGGGATACCCGTTCTATCACTCTCTTAAGTGACTGGACCATGAACAGAGCCACTTGAGTTCATTAATAGGGAAATTACACCTCAAGCACTTACTTTAGTGCACATCGTATCCAGCGTCACCTCAAGCATCTTGATCACCTTTAGTGTCCACTTCATAGAGTTTCACCTCAAGGCTCATTGAACCTTAGTGCCTATCCTTCATTAGTAGGGTTCCACCTCAAGGAGTCGGTCCTTTAGTGTCTGCCCTCTAATCATTGATCAAGAGTTATAAAGTCAACCAACATCCACCCAATTCTCATGCACAAGAGTTGGGTGCTATAAATAAATGATACCACATAACATATAATTTCAAGAACCAACATATGAACAATAGCATCCACATAATCACATGATTTATTAAGGGTTCATCATTCCAAATATTTATCACCACACTATGACTAGTAATAAATATCATTCTTATCAGCAGTTAGGTCAAAATCACATGTTAAGCAATTTTTGAGCAAAATACATATATAATTTAAGCATCTACATAGAAAGTTTAGTAGAAGTCTCACCTATAGGGTTTGTATATTAAAAACCCTAAAATAAGGAAACTCTAAGTTGATGATGATCCCCTCTTGAAGCTTTAAAGACTCTAGAACTTCAATAAGTTAATAAATAGTGTAGGTGAATTTAGGTCAATAATTAAATGTAGAGAGATGGGATATGAGAGGACTGTAGGTTTGGGGGAGAATAGAGGAGAAAATCTTGAAATGGAAATGTGAGAAGTGTGTGTGTTTGGGTAAGAACGTGACTTAAAAGAAAAAGGGGTTCGGGGGCCGCGAGTGACCCTGCCTCGCGATAGTGCCCTGGCACTGTCGCCAGGCACTATCGCCCCATTTGTATCGTGATTTTGGGGCTCTTCCACGATAGTGACACTGCGATAGTGACACCGGCACTGTCGTCGGACACTCTCGCCTCGTATGTACCGAAAGTCATTATCGCGAGAGTGCTACAATGCCATTGGCAAGAGTGACCATGGCACTGTTGCCTGGCACTCTTGCCGAGACTCCTCAGGCCCAAAAATTCGCATTCTCGAATATGACTCACCACCAAACGACATCGAAAGTACGGTAGGATAGTTCTAAAGACATGTGGAAATACAAAATCACTCATGTGGGTCCATATTCGTGAAGTTATTAAATTTAGCACAAGTAAACACATTAGTGGAAATTTTAAGGAGCAAGTAACACATAATCAAATGTTGAGGTGTTACACACACATACATAAATATAAGTTGTAAACTTGAATTTTAAAAAGAGTTTGAAAATATGATATAAATTTTTACAACATAGTAAATATATGATTCTTAAAAAACTGATAAAAAAATTATTCCCTCTCCAAAATAAATGTCCACAATGAAAATGACACACGTTTTTAGGAAGGGAGTAATTTCTTTAAAACAATTTAGAAGTTTTAATATAAACTTTTTTAATGAGCTTTAATTTCCCTCCTCTTTCTCTTATTTCCCTCCTAAAATCCCGAAATTTCATGACTTTCCTCCCCCATTTTCGGCCTAATATATAATACACTCCTAAGCTGAATCTCCTTAAGGTAATTTAATCTATTCGAGAATCCTTAGGATTAGAGTAAGGGAGTCTCGAGCATCGTGCAGTAGTATGGTTCACGTAATCGTCAGATTTCCAAAGCCGACAAGCCTTTACGCCATGACCCTCAGATGTGGGGTTCACTAAGCAAAGGAAGAAGCCATTACTTCGCTTCTTTATTGGATTGCCGGTGCAAACACAATGGAGGTAGCGAAAAGGAAGTTCGTGGTGTAGAGTTTTAAGAAAAAAAAGCAACTATGGTGAAAAATATCTTGTTTTCACCTTTTAGTTCTAGTTTGTCCATATTTAATTTCATTTGTTGATTTTGCTATGATTTTGTGGAGCAACTTATTTTATTGACTATGATTAGGGGTGTAAATGATGCGAGTCGAGTTCGAGTATCATTATAATCGACTCGAACTCTAAACTCGATTATCAAGCTCGAACTCGACTCGAAAACTCGCGAGTAGTGAAAATACAAACTCGACTCGAACTCGATAACCAATTTCCAAACTCGAACTCAAACTCGAGCTCGTGTCAAGCTCGAATCGCAACTCGAACTTAAACTCAAAAACTCGAATCAAACTCGAACTCGAGCTCGAAAACTCGAATCAAGCTCGAACTCGAACTCGGATCAAGCTCGAACTCGTTTAATACATAAAAGAACTCAAGGTGAACAAATAGCTTAAAAGAACTCAAGGTGGACCCACTTTTAAATGGTACTCCTATTAAAACAAGCACATAGGCTTAAGTCCTTAGGCTCAAGCCATTTAGTAAAAACAAAGAATGTAAAAGCAAAAGAGGGAAAGGTCAATATATAGTGGAATTCTAAGCTTTGGGTTCTATATTCCACTAATATGGGATGTATTAGAGACACACCCTATATCTTTTACACTATCATTTTCCATTTTATTTAAAAACTTGAGTTCATCATCATCATCGTCATCGTCATCGTCATCGTCATCGTCATCGTCATCGTCATCGTCATCGTCATCGTCCTCGTCCTCGTCATCGTCCTCGTTATCGTCCTCGTCCTCGTCCTCGTCCTCGTCCTCGTCGTCGTCGTCGTCGTCGTCGTCGTCGTCGTCATCATCATCATCATCATCATCATCGATTAAATTAAAATAATATTACTAATTATTATTATTATTATTATTATTATTATTATTATTATTATTATTATTATTATTATTATTTTGCTTATATATCGAGTATCTCACGAGCTTATCGAGTCGAGTATGAGGTTGCTCGACTCGACTCGACTCGTTAGTATATCGAGTCGAGCCTATTCGAGTCGAGTGTTGACCGAGTCGATCTCGAGTAGCTCGCGAGTTGTCCCGTCTCATTTACACGCCTAACTATGATGGAATGAAAAATATATAGGATCGAGCTAAAGGTTTAGATATAATCATCTGCTTTTGCTCACCTCATTTTCTTAACTTTGTAAATTATATCACATTGAGTTTGGGTTACGTAATCAAACTTGAACCTTTTTTCTTTATGTGAAATTGATCAATTCCAATTTTCTGTGAGTTTTTTGTAAGTGTTTTTGGTTTGATGTTGTTTCTCTTGATTTTCTTGGTTTCTTAATTGAACACCAATTAAACACCATTTTCCATCGCCTCTTGCAGTCGCGTAGTAGTCTCAGCAAACCGTATAAGTCGCCATCAGGTATGAAGTTTGTGAGGTGATTTTAATTCTTCTCTTTGTTTGATATTGGCCGTAAACTAGGACTATTGGGCATTTATTCTTTATTGTTTTTTGATTGATTGGAAATTGGGAGATGGTGAATAGGGTAATTTCTTAGTTTTGTTTTTGTTTATTGCTACCGATTTTCTTTTGTAGTACATGATTTGGTTGAAAGTTGTTTATTATTTACATGAGATTCTATTGCCCAAGTGTGATTTTTTTTTTCATTTAAGCATTAGGTTTGAGTCGTGGTTGACATCTGATTGGTTATAATTTCAGTTTTTCATAGTGTGAGTTATAATCTTAGTTTTTCAGACACATGCATGTTACTCTTTTAGTTTTAGTACAGTTTTAGTTTTTCATAGTTTGAGTTATAATCTTAGTTTTTCAGACACATGCATGTTACTCTTTTAGTTTTAGTACAGTTTTAGTTTTTCATAGTTTGAGTACAATTTTAGTTTTTCTGAGCTAGTTATATATTAAATGTATTTGTACTGAGTAGTTGTATTAAATGTATCTGGCATAGCGCTTGCAAATGGCCTTCCTTATTGATATATTGGTTATATCATTAAGTGGGCCAGTCTGCAATTCTTCGGATTTGAACCCAAATGAACAGAACAGTTGTTAAAACATTTGAACAAAGCATCCTTTTTGCTTAAGGCAAGTGTCATTTAGTTCTAATGGATGATCATGCACATCAACTCTTCCTTTGTTCTGTTTTCCTCTTAATGGTAGAGCTTGACAATGATCATGTGCACCATCTTGTTTTCATCTTCACAGAATGTTATAGGCCAGTGGAGCTCGAACATATGTTGGGTAGTATGTTATGCAGGTATTTTATTTGATTAGGTAAATGTAAATTCCGAGGAAAATATAAGGGTACCGTTTTGTTGTCTTCATAAAGCTTCTTTGATGATAAAAAATGAAGTAGAATTTTTTTAGAGGAATATGTTATGTTTGGGATATATACTTGTTTGTGCAATAATTAAAGAAGTTGAGCATCTTGATCTCTATTGGCATAATATCATTGCACATGTTTCATTGCAGGGGTTCCTTGACCTACTTATGAAGCTATTAGCTCTCATTCCACTTCTCAAATTCACTAGCAGTGATACCGAGATGACAAGATCGGATCATAGCCAACTCAAAGATTGTAAGGATACATCTTCATTTCCAATTTATATTGGAAAGTTTTTCTTGGATACAAAATCCATAAAGATAGATCTAGGAATCTAGGACACGTTATTATTTGACCATAATCATTGAGTTGGTGGTTTGCAATAACTTAAAAACGTATTTCCAACAAAACTAATCACATTGTAACTCTGTTAATCTTTGAATGAACTCTGGGTAAAATTGTTAAATTGCGGGGCAAGTTTACTTGGAATTGGGTGTTTGTTTTCTTGGAATAGTATGTTGACCATAGAAGATTACTATGTTAATTTGTATCTGGGAATCTCTTAATCTTAATTACTCTCTAAAAAGTTAAACTTTTGATTCAAGCATCAAGCTTAATGCTTTTTGGATTCAGATATAGTGGATTGTTAGATATTTGTCTTTTTAGTTCTTAAACTTTTTGAATGTAATCTAAGTTTAATCTACAAAAAGGGAAAAAACATCAATTTAGATCAAAACAATAGTTAGTTTGATGATCAAAGCTCAAATGGTTTGACCTTTTTGTATGATTTTGGATTATCTGTCGGTAATTCTTTTTAAATTTTCTAAATCCATAGGTGATGTCAATATCCGTCGTAATCGGTCAGAAAATGTTACCGTCGGTAATCCGTCGATGATGCATTTTCCCACGGATTTTCTACCGCTGGACTTTCATCGACGAATCATTGACTGATTGGACTTCCACCGGGAATTATTGACGGATTTTTCTAAAGGTCCTTTACGGTGGTAATGGAATTGGTGGCATGATTGTAAATAACAATAATCTTTAGACTTTTTCCGTGAAACCCCGAAAGCCCATGATCAGGAAGGGTAAATCTGGTAAATCACTTATTGGAAAAATCAAGTTAATCATGGATATTTAGATTCATCAAGATCAAATCCCGTATTTTTCTCCAATTATACCTAAGCACAATACAGGACTCCACTAAAAACTTTGAAACCAAGACAATTGAAGTTGTTTCTACGAAATTCTTCAAAAAGTTTCATGGTTGAAGGAAATCGAGGTCTGAAATACCAATTAATCTATTACCGCTTAAAAATCTAGACGATGAAGATAATCATACAATATGATGAAGACGATGAAGATAATCACACAATATGATGAAGATAATTATATAATATGATGAAGACGATGAAGATAAACATAAAAGGCTATATGATGGAGACGGTGAATATAAACATAAAAAGCTATTTGATTCAAGTCCCATGAAAGTCGTTGTCATGCTAAATAAATAATTTAAAAAAGAGTAAATTACAAATTTCGTCCCTATGGTTTGGTGAAATTTTGGATTGGGTCCATCAAATGAAATAATTAGAGATGATCACTGTGGTTTCGTTTTTGTTATGAATCAAGTCCCTCATGTTAACAGTCGTTTAAAATCTTCGTTTAAAATCTCTGTTAACTTAGAGGTATTTTCATGTTTTGCTACTTTATTAAAGTTTTAATTGCTTGAAAGATCTGTTTTGCCAAATTCTAAATCTCAAAAACTTCATCTCTCTCTCCAACCTCTTCCCAGGTTACCATGAACAAAAATAAACCCAAAAACCATATGTAAAATCAAACAAAAACAAACATTCAAACCTAGAATTTTTTTTTCTTTCTTTCTTGAAAGAAAAAAAATTACGTTTTTGTTTACGGTACTCAACTCCCTTTCTTTCAAGAAATTGTTCTAGAATTTCTCACACTCGAAAACAATATTAATATCTCTCACACTCGAAAAGACACAGAAAAGCTTCTGGGGTATGGAATTTGTAACACCCCAAATTTCGTTATGTAACCTTGGTATTCTAGTGTTAAGCTTTTGTCGTTAGCACCGCGTTTGGTTGGGAGTTTGAGTTTGGATTTTGGTGGTTTTGGTCGAACCACAGTGAACCACGCGAGTTGCACCGCGACTTGAGGTCGCGGCACAACCCGCGAAACCCCCTGTTTGTGTGGGTTTTGTGTTAGCGGGTGAGTTATGCCGCGAGTTGAGGTCGCGGCATAACCCGCGAGGTTGCCTGGACCGACTTAAGGGTTTTCCAATCAAATATCTCATTTGGGGTTTTCATCATTTTTTCTCAAACTCTCTCATCCTCTCTCTAGATATTTCTCTCTCTCTCTAGAGTTTGGTGATTATTATCTAGCTTTCGATCCGAGGTTCCGGTGTGGAAAACTTCGTCTTGTCAAGAAGGTCGATATCTGGTTCTTCGGGTTTTCGTATAAACCTATTGGGTGAGTTCCTACTATCATTTTAAACTGTATACATATCAAAAGATACCTTTTGGAACTCCTATATATCTCCATGGTTTCAGATCTAAGTTTTCTACATATTTGATATAACTTGAGTTTTGGGAGATTTTAGGGTTCCCGATCATTTGTGTTTACTAAAATGATGGATCTTATCTTATTGAAGTAAAATGATGTTTTACTTGCACATTATGTGGATATGTGAAAAGAATGTTTAAGAACTCATTTTAATGATTTTCATTCTTACCAGAAGTTGAACTGGAAATGACATTTAGTTTATAAAATGTGTTTATACCATATGTTATCTATGGTTGGTCACATATGTTGTTGTGACGAGTCTGTACCATTACTAGCGGATCCCTAGGTTTTGAGTCGACTGATATTATTTGGAGTTTACCAAGTAAAGTAAATATAGAGCTACCTGTGCATTAAATTGTGAGGCTCTGGCCGTTAACAAATATAGAGCTACTTGTGCATTAAATTGTGAGGCTCTGGCCGTTAACAAATATAGAGCTACTTGTGCATTAAATTGTGAGGCTCTGGCCGTTAACGAATATAGAACTACATGTGCATTAAATTGTGAGGTTCTGGCCGTTAATAAATTGTGGAACTACATGTGCATTAAATTGTGAGGTTCCATAAGCTAATCAAAACGAAGAACTACATGTGCATTAAATTGTGAGGTTCTGGAAAGAAGGTTTATGACCTTATTTTATTGGATTTTATTCCTAACATCAGTTAACTTGGAAATGCTTGTTTGAAAGGTTTCCTTTTTGGATGCAAATGTTATATCCCTTGAAATTTATAAACTGTATGTTCTCACTAGGCTTTTTAAGCCTAACACTTTTCTCAAATGATATGTATATCAGGTTCTCGTTAGCGGCAGGTTGTCAAGGGCTTGAGTGTCGGGGTTTGACCTCGAGGGTTTTTGAGATGATCGGTATTGGATTGTTGGGCATTTGTTAAGTCCCATATTTTTGGATGATTCGGGATTCACAACTGATGTAATCTAGATAGTATACGTTTAGATTATTTGTTGTTAGAATCCTTATCCGTATTCTGACTTTTGTAAAGGTTAAGTACAGTTCCCCTTTTTGGGAGGTTTATACCTATTGTTGATGCTTAATTGTTTAGTTTCCGCAGTTTTAAATTTACCCTGGAATTTAGGGTGTTACAGAATTGTTCCAGAATTTGTTGTGGAAATTGGATGAAAAGAATTAAAATCCCTAACCCAATGACACAATTTTTTTGAACGGCAATAACACACACACGTTCCCGCGGTATCCGGGCATCTGAGGGCAGCACCGACTAATCTGCAGCGACCCGACCCAGCCTTTTGGACTGGACCAGGAGCCGACTAAGCCTGGCCCAAGGACCAAACCCGTAACCATAGACTGGTTGCCCGGAAACCTGGACCTGAGTCGACCCGAAGGCCGACCCAGAGTCTGGGATGCTCCTCATGCGCCCAACGAGCCAAATTGGATGGAAATAAGAAAAAATTGATTCATCTGCATGCAATCAACTTCTTTCTTTCTGACACACACTGAAACTCACACAAATTAACAAACAAAGAGTGGAATTATACACAAAACTCTAATTTAAGAGGTGATAATTGGATTAAAAAGAAAGGGGAACAACAGAGAACTCCATGAATGAAATAGGGGAAAAGAAAATGATGGTCGAATTTAGATTAGAAACAAGAAATCAAAAGTCATTTGTTCATCTTTGATCAATTTCCCTTAACAAACAAAAAAAGGACGATAATCTTGAGAGAGATTTATCTTGGTTGGAAAACAACCCAAAATCAGATCATAATCTAGAAATTTCTGTTGAAGAGAAACCTAGAAAGTGATCGTTATTAAATCACAATTTTCTTTTAAAAAATAAAAAGTAAAAGGAAGGAAGGAACAATTTGGATGTTGTCTCCCAAAGTGGAAAAGAATTAATACAAAATTGGAAAATAGCATGTAAAGATGTAGTCACAGAAAATAACTTCTAAAGAAATTTACGTTTTTCTTTCAAGAAAAAAATATTTTTTCTAGGTTTGAATGTTTGTTTTTGTTCGATTTTATATATGGTTTTTGGGTTTGTTTTTGTTCATGGTAGGCTAGGAAGGAAGAGGTTGAAGAGAGAGATAAAGTTTCCTGAGTTTTAGAATTTGGCAAAATAGGTCCTTCAAGCAATTAAAACTTTCATAAGGTAGCAAAAACATGAAAATACCTCTAAGTTAACAAAGATTTTAAACGACTGTTAACATGAGGGACCTAATCCATTAAAAAACGAAACCACAGTGACCATCTATGTAATTATTTCATTTGAGGGACCTAATCCAAAATTTCACCAAACCACAGGGATGAAATTTGTAATTTACTTTTTAAAAACTAAAAAAAATCTAAATAACTTATCCTAATTCCCTAAACTGCCACCTTCAAACACTACCACCATTCCCTGCCACCTCGCCACCAAAACCACCATCCCTCTCCACTTTTCTACCCTCAAACACCACAATGACAAGATATAGAAGTGGGTCTCTGAGCATCGTCGATCCTGATGTTTCGGATACCCATGGCGAAAAATAAAAAAGATTCCTCTAATATATGTATATAAAGAAAAAATAAAACTACTAATTAAAGGAGTTTGGAATCTAGTTAAGCTAGGCTGCTCATCCCAAGTCGATTTTTATTAAATATAACAAAAATGCTATGTTTAATCAAGCAAGACATGTGGAAACATGTCCATCTTCTTTAGAAACTTAATTTGTATGGATGTCCAAGTATTTCCACTCCTAGATGCCTCTTCGGTAACGTTCCCTGCAAAACTTGTAACTCTATAAACAAATATTGTCCATTGATATCAGAATCATCACCATTTGTTAAAGAAAGTTCAAGATTCAAACAACATTTTTTCAACTCATCGTCATGTAAAGTAACTAACCGTCGTCAAACAAGAAGTCAAAATACACTCAAATTGTTGCATTTTTTCAAATATAGTTCATATTTGATTAAGAGTCCTATCAACTTAAACAAGAAAGCAATCAGTTCTAAATGTATCTTGAGCAGATTGTTGTTCTCTCTAGGTATTTGGAATTTCATTAAATTGTTTTTTTTTTGGGAAAAATAACGTTTTACTGTAAATCCAGGATCAACTCCAATATTATTTACGATCTCTTTAGCTACATGAATAACGCTATCACGTATGCCGTATAGGGTCACTGTAATTTCTTTAGGCCTAAACTCAACGTACCCATAAGCTTATGTGCTTGAGCCAAAAATGGCATAAGATGTTTACACACCTTTAAGACATGTGGTAATTAGAGCCAAAAAGCAAGTGTACAAAATGGTTTAATATCGTCTTACAAGTAATAAAGTGGTGAAGATACCGAATATCGTTCAACAAAGATTAAAGTAAAAATGCAATAAAAGTGTAGTCAAAGAAATGATTTCAGATGATGATTTTGAAGACTTTGTTTGGTTGATGTTTTAACAATATTAGAAATGACATAATAGTAAAAAAAGCAACGATGCAAGATGTTTTGGTGAGACTTAAACACAAAATCCTATAACAATGCTACAAAATAGTTTCGCAACAATTAGTTTCACCATTTGTTCTGAGGATAATTAGTTTCACCAGGGATAATAGCACAGTTAATATCCAAAATACAATATATTTTCAGAAAATTAAAATTCAAGGGATCTTAAAACATGTGGAAAGTCAACAAAATTTGTCTTATAGTAAATCCTTTGTTTCCAAAGCTTGATCTCCACCATCTAAGTCTATTGTCCAGTTGTTGCAGCATTCCTGCAGCATTCACAACAGTCCCAAATAGTTCATATTAGCCTATTATAATGTTATAAAACAGTTAAACCATAACTTTAGCTCCAGTAAACTAATAAATGGAATAAGATAATAAAAGACTCAAGGTTGAGATGTAATGAAAATAAGCTAATAATGAAGTTAGAAATGAGTGTTTAAGCATTGAAAAATCAATGCGTATCAATACCCTTGGGCTCACTGCTGTCGTGGGCCATCTCCCCCTGGCGTACAGATGCACTATCTCTGAGATAGACGAATGAAGAAGGAGATGACCGGAGGATCGATGGAGAGAACATCGTCGAAGAAGTAATAAAAAGTACAATTAGTACAAAAGAGGCCTAATATCCAATGGTTAATACCCAAGGATTACAAAATAACAAAAAGGTGATGTCAATTCTCTAAATACTGCAGTGGAGACTTCTTTTTTCAGCCCAAAACCAACCCATGGTTTTCTACTTTCCAGCTTCCACACGTTCTCCCAAAAAAGTACTGACAACTGCAGATGCTACAGAAATGTTGCAGCACTGGATCTGTTATATTCAAAATCTGTCAAAACACACAAAATTAGCCATTTAAAACAATAAAACAGGTTATCCACTAACTCTAGCTCCAAGAAACAAATAAATGATAAATAAGTAATAAAAGGACTCAAATGTTGGGATTAGAAAGTAAAAACTATTCTAAAAAGCAAAATAAAAGAGCCTAATGACACTAAATAATTAGTGTCATCACAACCCCAAACTTGAAATATTGCTTGTCCCCAAGCAATTAAGACACAAAAAGAAACGAAAAGAAAAGAAAAGAAAAAAAATGACTCAAGTTGGTAATATTTTCAAGATGGATGCATTAAGTGCACACATGTAGATGATCAATCCAAGAATACATGGCATAGCCCTTCATAAATCCAAAGTGCCCATGATTTCTATCTACCATGAGTATAAACCATATGCTAGCAAGATTTTCTTTTTGTTATGGTACCCACATCTCAAAATTAAGATCAAAATGACTTTTTAAAGAACTAGATCACTCTTTATGGCTTTTTCTTTCTCATTTTGCCTCTTATATTCACCATTTGCATCATTTCCAAATTTTCAGATTTGGCACTTTTTGTGCTATTTTCCTTGGTGAATGCAATGCACTTAGCCCCTATGGGACTTTTGTAGTGCCTAAGTCCAATCATGGCAGATTTGGAGAGTTATGCTCTTTTTTTATTTTATGTTTATGCTTTTGCCATGGTGGACTTTCCCAACCCCAAACTTTGAGGTTTACAATGTCCTCATTGTAATGATGTGAAAGTGTATGGTTAAGATGGAGTGGGTGCAAGTGGCTAATTTTGAGTATCAAAAGATGGCCCAAATCAATTTTTATGTGAGATGTGGACCAAATTGCTTCCCATGTAAAACAATCCTAGTTCTAGCAAGAACTACACAGTGAGATATAGACCATGATTGTATGTATTTATTATGGATATAGATGCATGCTTAAACTGATCACCAATGCCCATTTTGCAAGAAAATAAATCCTAAAATCAGCAAAGACACATCCCAGACTCAAAAATTAAAAATGAACAATGAAAATGGAGCTAAAAAGTAATGAATAGAACGTGGATCATGTGGTGGTGGTGTAGCAGCATAAGTAGTCATCTGCTCTTTGAGAGCCTTCAATTCTTCTTTGGCCTCCCATTTTTCTTTTGCCAATTGGATGTTCTTTTTCTTCAGAACTTTCAGCTTCCTCCCCACTTTCCTTATCTTGAACTCATACCTCTCCATCAACACAACCTTGATTTTCTTCACATTTGTTTTGACTTTCTTTTGCCCTTTGTCCACCAATTCAGTCTTCATTATCTCTACTTTGTCCCTGAGCTCTCCTTTTTGACCAAGCAACCTATTCATGTACCTGCTGTTTTGTGCAAACAAATCTTGCATCATGGTCATCACACCTTGGTTAGTGGTGGTCCCTCCTAAGGCTTTTGTGTGCAACATCAATTTGTCCACCAATTTCTTTTCTTGATGAAAATCTAGTGTATATGATATGATGACAGGAAATTTGCCTTCTTGTTTTAGAAAAACATATTTCAAATGAGAGGGGTGTTGTTTTAACTCCAGGTCATGTTATGAAACAATGGATGATGTGAAAGGTTTTTGCTCAGTATTTTCCATCAACTCAAATGTTGCAGCATGCAGTGGGACAGTCTCCTCTGTTCTTAAGGCAAAATCCTTAACCTCATTTTCTTCTTCTAAGGCTAATTCCTCATCATCCCCTTCTTCCAACTTAAAGGATTTTCTAACTCCCTCCTTATGACACAATGATCCAATCACACTTAAGTTTGAACAATCCTCAACATCATCAGGGTATTTTAAGGAATTGAAAACATTAAATGTGACTTTTTGGTCTTGGAGTCTCATGGTCAACTCTCCTTTTTGAACGTCTATCAAAGTTCTTCCGGTGGCTAAGAATGGTCTTCCTAAAATGATAGGAATATCATTATCAACCTCAAAGTCTAAAATGATGAAATCTGCCGGAAAGATGAACTTATCAACCTAAACTAAGACATCCTCAATTTTTCCTTTTGGGTAAGCAATGGTCTTGTCGCCCAATTGGAGTGTAACAGTGGTGGGTCTAGCCTATCCTATTCCTAAGTTGTTGAAGACGGATAAAGGCATGAGATTGATGCTAGCTCCCAAATCACACAAGGCCTTCCCAATATCCTTCCCACCTATTGAACAAGGAATGGTAAAACTCCCTGGATCTTTCAGCTTAGGGGGTATTCTATTGGTCAAGAGAGCACTACATCCTTCAGTAAGAGAAACAGTTTCATATTCATTCAACCTTTTCTTCTTACTTAAAATGTCTTTGAGGAATTTGGCATAACTGGGCATCTGCTCAATTGCTTCAACAAGGGGTATGTTGATATGCAATTCTTTAAACACATGCAAAAATTTATTAAATTGCATTTCTTCTTTTTGATTCCTTAACCTTTGAGGGTAAGGAACATAAGGAGGAACTTGTTTTATGAAAGCTTTACTTGAATGTGTGGAGAAAGATGTGTCTTTTGTGCCCTTGGTCTCACTCTCCTTTGGTAAGGTTGGGATTTCATCCACTATAGGCTGGACAGGACTGGCTACCTCGGGCTCTAGATTCTTTGTGGGCTTAGGCTGTGGTTCAAGAACAGGAGCTAAAACAGTAGTTTCGGGTTCTGATTTTTTGGTATTTTTAAATTCTGTTTGAGTCATTGGTCCAAACTTCTTTTGTATTGTTTCATTCAATTCTTTACCACACCTAAGTGTCACAACTTTTACATGTTCCTTTCCTAAAGCTCTTGGGACTTCCATGTTACTAGGAAAATTGCCCATGGCCCTATTGGTCTGGTTGAGTGCGAGTTGACTGATCTGGGTTTCCAAGTTCCTGAGTATCGCACTGTGTTGATTAAACATAGATTGATTTTGTTGCTGTTGAGCTTGATTTTAGGATTGTTGTTGGGTTAAGAAAGCTTGTGCTTAGGTCATAAACCCTTTTATCATTGCTTCGAAAGAAGACGATGAATCAGCTTGTGAAGGTGAGTTGTTTTGAAAAGATGGTTGAGTAGTTTGAAAACTTTGATGCTGATTCTGAGAGCTACTTGCTTGATGTTGTGGTTGATAATTAAAAATTCCTTGTTTTTGCACAGGTGGATTTAAACATGGAATGTTCTAAGAAAAGTTCGGGTGTTGTTTCCAACTGGCATTGTAAGTGTTGTTGTAAGGACCAGATCTGTTATGAACATAGTTTATAGATTCAGAATTATGAGGACAATGTTCATAAGAATGTTCCCCACCACAACAAACACATTGCACCGAGAGTACTGCTGGAATAGGTGTAGTGGCAGCTGATTGTGCTCCTTGGCCTGAAGTTATGTTTTTAAGCATAGTGGCCATAGAAGTGAGTTGAGCTGTTAAAGCAGTATATGCGTCTACATCATGAATTCCAGTAGTCCTTTTTTGCGTTTGGGCACGTGGATCAACCCAATGTCCATGGTTCGCTGAAATCTTTTCAAGAATTTCATACCCGTCATTATAGGTAATAGCTGTAAAGGCCCCTCCTGATGTCGCATCGAGCATTTGTTTAGCCATGGGGTTTAACCCATTGTAAAACGTCTCGAGTTGAATACAATAGGGAATGCCATGGTGAGGGCATTTCCTTAACAACTCTTTAAACCTTTCCCAAGCATCGGGAATTGCTTCATCGTCCAATTGTCTAAACATGCAAATTTCGTTTCTGGACTTAGCATTACGGGTAGGTGGAAAATATTTTCGCAAAAATTTTTCAGCCATGTTGCTCCATGATGGTACAGAACCAGGAGCCAAAGAATTAAACCATGATTTTGCCCGATCCCTTAGAGAAAATGGAAATAAAGTGAGTCTCAGAGCATCGTTAGACACCCCAGGGATCAAGAAAGCATCGGTGATCTCCATAAAAGATTTTAAATGAGAATGAGGGTCCTCTGATGGCATTCCGGCAAATTGTCCATTTGTTTGCAACATTTGGAACATTATGGGTTTTAGCTCAAAATGGAGGGCTTGTATATGGGGTCTAATTATCCCTGAATTTAATTGCTCAAAATCGGGGATAGCGTAGTCCATAATTTTTCCCTCTTTGGAGTTTGCAAGATTAATTATGTTTGGAACTTCATTTCTTATTTCATTGGTGCCTTGAGATTCAACATCATCATCAACATGGTTATGATTATTTCCTTGATTTGGTGGATTTTGTCGAAATTGGTGCTCCGGTGGGTTTCCAAAAATTGGAGGTGCATCATGAAATATTGGTGCTCCCCTTGGATTTTCCAAAAGCGGTGATGGTCTTGGTCCTCTATTTTCAAATCCGGGTGGTGGTGGTTCCATAATTGGAGGTTCAATGATTAATGCGATTCTTTGCGTTCTTCTCCTATTACGAAACGTTTGTTCAATTTCCGGGTCAAGAGTGAACAATTCCCCCCGTGGTATTCTTGGCATATACTTCCGAGATTCCAAAAGTGTAAGAAAAATCAAATCTTTTAAAATACTTTTACAAACTTTTAACGTGCCAATCCCCGGCAACGGCGCCAAAAACTTGATGCGAAATGTTTGCACACTTCTAAGACATGATAAATTAAATCTCAAAGAAAGTATACAATGGGATCTAATATCGTCTCTCAAGTAATAAAGTGGTAAAATACCGAATATCGTCCCACAGAGATTGTCGCAAAAGATTAATAAAAGTGTAAGAAAAGAGATGATTTCAGATGGCGAATTTGAAGACTTGATTTGGTTTGGTTGGTTAACAGTTGATTAAGATACATAATAATAAAGGTAGCAAGGGTGCAAGACTTTTAGGTGAGACTCAAACACAAATTCCAGCAGACTATGCTGCAGGTATGTTGCAGCATGAGTTCAGCATAAACAGATCCACCATCTATTTTGAGGGTATTCCTCTCGGACTTCAATACTCCCAATACTGTTTAGATTCAACTGAACATGTCTCTATGCAGTTTACAACTATTGATAATGAAGAGTAGAGTCCTCAAAATATATGGATTTACAAATCTCTTTGTATAAAAACTACTCTCTCGAGTTAATTCCCATATCATCCAAGTTGGAGTGTTCGAAGGGGTTCATCTCTGAATCCTCTACACTTTAACACTTTTAACAAGCGACCAACCCGTCAAGAATAAATCAAGATGAAAAATAGAGGCGATAAATCTCTTTATCAGTCACTCTCTCAAGTCGGCTTCTCATATCATTCAAGTTGACGTGCATATTATGACTTATCTCCAGGCCATAGCACTTTCACACTTTTAAAGCGATCAACTCGTCAAGAAGTGTCGTTGGATTTTATAAAACTTGAATGAAATGATGGAACATTGTTATTGCGAAACAACGCCCACATTTCTTTAGTTTGAAATCTCACCCATCCATCTCACACCCAAGCTAATGGATTTAACTACTCATACTAAAATGTAAATACATAAAGCGATAAAGTACATAAATTAAATACATGAATTTAAATGACGGATTTATAAATTACAAGAAATAAAATGACAGAAATGTAAATTACAATAAATATAAATGACTTGAATGTAAATTGCAAGTAATGTAAAGAACTAAGTAAGGAACACTAGGAATAATAAAGCATAAATAAAAGAACAAGAGATGATGACTTAAAATATTACTTGGAATTATAAAGTAAACTAAAATCACAAGGTTATTGGTGCCAACCTTTGATTTTCACTAAGATGAGATGAAATTAGATGTTTAAACTAAACCCCAAGCTCCCTTTATATACAAAAAGGGAGGGGCAAAAAAAGTAATAAACCATAAACAAAGTACTTAAAGTACAATTAGTACAAAAGAGGCCTAATATCCAATGGTTAATACCCAAGGGTTACAAAATAACAAAAAGGTGATGTCAATTCTCCAAATACTGCAGTGGAGGCTTCTTTTTTCAGCCCAAAACCAACCCATGGTTTTCTACTTTCCAGCTTCCACACGTTCTCCCAAAAAAGTACTGACAGCTGCAGATGCTACAGAAATGCTGCAGCACTGGATCTATTCTATTCAAAATCTGTCAAAACACACAAAATTAGCCATTTAAAACAATAAAACAGGTTATCCACTAACTCTAGCTCCAAGAAACAAATAAATAATAAATAAGTAATAAAATGACTCAAATGTTGGGATTAGAAAGTAAAAACTATTCTAAAATGCAAAATAAAAGAGCCTAATGGCACTAAATAATTAGTGCCATCATTGGGTTTTAATTTGTTTGATTGGGTATTTGGGTCTTTATGAAATGTCTATCACTAAATTTAGGTTGTTTGATAGAACATTAGAAGTAGGTGTTGTTTGAACTTAGAAGTAGAGTTTAGGTTGCAAAAAAAATCCACTTTTATAATAGCGGTCAAGTAGAGTTTATGTTGTTTGATAAAATTGCATTCACTTTCATCATCCGAAGTGTTTTTTTAGTCTTTCAAGGAATTTTTATAGTTTTTTGCTTGATTTCGAGGGATATTTAATTTTTTTTTATCGATTTCGTCGGTCTTTTTCGGGCCAGACCACGATCCCTCGGTCCGACCCTGCGGTTGAAAAGCTTGTGTTCCGCCCCTGGAGGTGGTCTTTCGATTTCGGTCTCAATTATATATATATATAAATATTCTTTGTAATTTATAAAAAAATTAGAAAAATGTGTTAGAAGGGCAAAAATACTCTTCACTAATTAACAACATTCCAACTAATGGTGTTAGCTAAAAGGAACCAAGCAAAATGCAAACCACATGTGGTCATTAATTATTCTAGTTATTGAAATTTAGGGACGGTGTTATTCATATATTAGATAGAGAGGGGTCACTTTTAAAAACTAGGCATATACCTGCGCGATGCAGCGGAATGTGAGTAAAGAATGAACAATTAATGATATTTCCTTATAGACATGTCATCAACAATAAACCATGACTAAGAATCACAACTTATGAAACACTAAACCCTAAACCCATAAAAATATTCAATAATTAGTTTATATTACAATTATTGACGAAAAATATTACAATGATATAAATTATAATAAGAATGAAAAGTATTTTACGATTATGTATTTTTAATGTGCTAACGGTGGAAAAAAAATAAAACGTATGGATAGAAAACAAATTAATTCGTAGATATTCATGATATTTAATAGTACGGTTAAATTAAAAAACATTCAATATTGGGCTCGTTTTGAAGGTATTGACGAGATGGTTATTATGGTATAATTTGTAGAAAAATGAACGTATTTTTTTCATTGCATTTTTGTTCATATACGATTATTTGTGTTAATATGATAATGGTGTAAAATGAAAAATGAAAAAACAAGGGATATAAAGTAAATTAAATAAGTAAGTGTAAGGTGGTAAATGTAACATTGTAAGGGTGGTAAATGTTATTGTACACTAACCGTTTTAGAATTTTTATCTATACTATTATATAGACATATACTCGCACACGATACGGCGTGAAAAATCGTGCAATCGAAGGAACAATTGGCAAAGGTATGTATCCGCTCGCAAAACATCTCGAAATCAAAATGACAACAACGTTTTCATTTTAAGTTTGTATTTTTCGTTCTTATCGATACTTTAGTCTATGAATCATAGACTAAATATATTAGTTTTCATTTCGTTCTTCGTTTGGTGCACTTCTATGTGAATCATAGACTAAAATATCGATAAGGACGAAGAAATACAAACTTAAAATGAAACGTTGTTGTCATTTTGATTTTGAGATGTTTCGCGAGCGGATACATACCTTTGTCAATTGTTCCTTCGACTTCACGATTTTTTGCGTCACATCGTGCGCGGGTATATGCCTAGTTTATAATAATAATGAAATGTATTTTTAATATATTTTAGTTGATCTACGATTATGTATTTTTAATATGCTAAAGGTGGAAAAAAAATAAAGCGTATGGATATAAAATAAATTAGTTCATAAATATTCATGATATTTAATAGTACGGTTACATTAAAAAAATATTCAATATTGGACTTGTTTTTAAGATATTGACGAGACGATTATAATGGTATAATTTGTAAAAAAAGGAACATAATTTTTTTTTCATTGCATTTATATAGCATTATTTGTGTTAATATAATAAAGGTGTAAAATAAAAAATAAAAAAGTAAGGGATATAAAGTAAATTAAATAACTAATTGTAAAGACGTTAAATATAACATTGAATTTTGAAAATAACTGTTTACAATTTTAATATAATAGTATAGATAGTATATATATATATATATATAATGTTACATATTTATGCCACTAATAAAAATATTCAATAATTAGTTTATATTAAAATTATTGACCAAAAAATTATAATATTAGAATTTATAATACTAATGAAACATACTTTTAATATATTTTAGTTGATCTACAATTATGTGTTTTTAATATGCTAACGGTGAAAAAAAATAAAACGTATGGATAGAAAACAAATTAATTCACAGATATTCATAATTTTTAATAGTATGGTTAAATTAAAAAATATTCAATATTGGACTCATTTTGAAGGCATTGACGAGACGATTATAATGGTATAACTTGTAAAAAAAGAAACGTATTTTTTCATTGCATTTTTTTCCATATACGATTATTTGTGTTAACATGATAAGGGTGTAAAATAAAAAATGAAAAACAAGAGATATAAAGTAAATTAAATAATTAATTATAAGGGTGATAAATGTAAAGTTTAATTTTAATGGATTTCCAATTCCCACTCACATCACATCTTATTTTATTTTTAATTCATAGTTACAGTTTTTGTTCCTGAACTATTTTAATAGATTTACTTTTCACCTTTTAGTTTTACATTTTACATTTTCATTTTACATTTTCATTATATTAACACATATAAACATATATTAACTAAAATACGTTAAAAAATAATTTTTAATTTTAACAAGTTACACCATTATAATCGTCTCGTCGATGCCTTCGAAATGAGCCCAATGTTGAATATTTTTTGATTTAATTATATTATTATATGTCATATATTATATCTTGATTAATCGATTTTTTTAAAAGAGAACATGGATTACATCGAACGTAAGTTTTAACATCAAGATAATAAACATAATAAATATATTGCGTAATTTTTTATTCCAACAGATTCCAACTTTGATAATTCATTTAAATCAACATATTCACGAGTGCGAGTACGCTCTATATATTCTTCATTTACATCTAATCTACGTTTGTATGAGATAATCCACGACATTGCATCTGGAAGTGCATGACGTGTCCAATGGTGTATGAGTGTGGGCATTGGGTAATCTTCTTTTAATACTCAGTTAGTTCACCTATTAACTCTATACGGATAGTGTCCCATGAATCTTCCTGACCACCAAAACAAGTAGATATGACTCGAAATTCACAATTTCCATCGCCTAATACATTTTGTACTTGTGCGATGTATGGATGAAATAAACTCGGGATTTGATCAAGATATGGAGGGGGTTGTCGTTGGAAGTAGGAGCTATGTCTCGCTGATTCTTTATGACCAAAATCTTTGGAGTTGATAAATGTTGGCGCGTTAGAATAACTGCGTCTACGAGGGTCTTCAATAATATTTTTATTTATTTCAAATCAATTACTTTACTTTATTTCAAATAATATATTATATATATGTCGAATGATTCTGTTTTCATTGATCGACATGTGATATCCCAAAATAATCGAAATTTGTGATATCCACAATTAATCACATGTGATATCCACAAAATACAACGTAATTATATATGTTAATGTAATATGTTAAAACGTATTTTTTAACATATACTAAAATAAAAAAATATTCAATATTGGATTCATTTCGAAGGTATCGAAGAAAATGACTATAATGGTGTAACTTGTTAAAATTAAATATTTTTTTAACGTATTTTAGTTAATATATGCTTATATATGTTAATATAATAAAAATGTAAAATGTAAAACTAAAAGGTATAAAGTAAATCTATCAAAAGAGTTAAGGGACCAAAACTGTAACTATATATATAATAACTACTTTCAAGAACCGTCAACAACCGTTTAAGCCCTTTAATATAATAGTATAGATACTAGGCATATACCCGCGCGATGCAGCGGAATGTGAGTAAAAAACGAGCAATTAATGCTACTTTTTTATAGACATGTCATCAACAATCAACCATGACCTAAGAATCACAACTTATGAAACACTAAACCCTAAACCTATAACGATATTCAATAATTAGTTTATATTACAATTATTGACGAAAAAATTATAATGATATAATTTATAATAAGAATGAAAGTTATTTTACGATTATATATTTTTAATGTGCTAACGGTGGAAAAAAATAAAACGTATGGATAGAAAACAAATTAATTCGTAGATATTTATGATATTTAATAGTACAGTTAAATTAAAAAACATTAATATTGGGTTCGTTTTGAAGGTATTGACGAGACGATTATTATGGTATAATTTGTAGAAAAATGAACGTATTTTTCATTGCATTTTTGTTCATATACGATTATTTGTGTTAACATGATAAGGGTGTAAAATGAAAAATGAAAAAACAAGGGATATAAAGTAAATTAAATAATTAATTATAAGGGTGGTAAATGTAACATTTAATTTTAACGGATTTCCAATTCCCTCTCATGGATTCCTTTATTTTATTTTTAATTCATTGTTACAGTTTTTATCCCTGAACTTTTTTGATAAATTTACTTTATATCTTTTAGTTTTACATTTTATATTTTACATTTTCATTATATTAACACATATTAACATATATTAACTAAAATACATTAAAAAATAATTTTTGATTTTAACAAGTTACACCATTATAATCGTCTCGTCGATACCTTCGAAATGAGTCTAATATTGAATATTTTTTTGATTTAATTATGTTATTATATGTCATATATTATACATTGGTTAATCGATTTTTTTTAAAAAGAGAAAAATGCATTACATCAAACGTAAGTTTTAACATCAAGATAATAAACATAATAAATATATTGCGTAATTTTTTATTCCAACAGATTCCAACTTTGATAATTCATTTAAATCAACATATTCACGAGTGCGAGTACGCTCTATATATTCTTCATTTACATCTAATCTACGTTTGTATGAGATAATCCACGACATTGCATCTGGAAGTGCATGACGTGTCCAATGGTGTATGAGTGTGGGCATTGGGTAATCTTCTTTTAATACTCAGTTAGTTCACCTATTAACTCTATACGGATAGTGTCCCATGAATCTTCCTGACCACCAAAACAAGTAGATATGACTCGAAATTCACAATTTCCATCGCCTAATACATTTTGTACTTGTGCGATGTATGGATGAAATAAACTCGGGATTTGATCAAGATATGGAGGGGGTTGTCGTTGGAAGTAGGAGCTATGTCTCGCTGATTCTTTATGACCAAAATCTTTGGAGTTGATAAATGTTGGCGCGTTAGAATAACTGCGTCTACGAGGGTCTTCAATAATATTTTTATTTATTTCAAATCAATTACTTTACTTTATTTCAAATAATATATTATATATATGTCGAATGATTCTGTTTTCATTGATCGACATGTGATATCCCAAAATAATCGAAATTTGTGATATCCACAATTAATCACATGTGATATCCACAAAATACAACGTAATTATATATGTTAATGTAATATGTTAAAACGTATTTTTTAACATATACTAAAATAAAAAAATATTCAATATTGGATTCATTTCGAAGGTATCGAAGAAAATGACTATAATGGTGTAACTTGTTAAAATTAAATATTTTTTTAACGTATTTTAGTTAATATATGCTTATATATGTTAATATAATAAAAATGTAAAATGTAAAACTAAAAGGTATAAAGTAAATCTATCAAAAGAGTTAAGGGACCAAAACTGTAACTATATATATAATAACTACTTTCAAGAACCGTCAACAACCGTTTAAGCCCTTTAATATAATAGTATAGATACTAGGCATATACCCGCGCGATGCAGCGGAATGTGAGTAAAAAACGAGCAATTAATGCTACTTTTTTATAGACATGTCATCAACAATCAACCATGACCTAAGAATCACAACTTATGAAACACTAAACCCTAAACCTATAACGATATTCAATAATTAGTTTATATTACAATTATTGACGAAAAAATTATAATGATATAATTTATAATAAGAATGAAAGTTATTTTACGATTATATATTTTTAATGTGCTAACGGTGGAAAAAAATAAAACGTATGGATAGAAAACAAATTAATTCGTAGATATTTATGATATTTAATAGTACGGTTAAATTAAAAAACATTAATATTGGGTTCGTTTTGAAGGTATTGACGAGACGATTATTATGGTATAATTTGTAGAAAAATGAACGTATTTTTCATTGCATTTTTGTTCATATACGATTATTTGTGTTAACATGATAAGGGTGTAAAATGAAAAATGAAAAAACAAGGGATATAAAGTAAATTAAATAATTAATTATAAGGGTGGTAAATGTAACATTTAATTTTAACGGATTTCCAATTCCCTCTCATGGATTCCTTTATTTTATTTTTAATTCATTGTTACAGTTTTTATCCCTGAACTTTTTTGATAAATTTACTTTATATCTTTTAGTTTTACATTTTATATTTTACATTTTCATTATATTAACACATATTAACATATATTAACTAAAATACATTAAAAAATAATTTTTGATTTTAACAAGTTACACCATTATAATCGTCTCGTCGATACCTTCGAAATGAGTCTAATATTGAATATTTTTTTGATTTAATTATGTTATTATATGTCATATATTATACATTGGTTAATCGATTTTTTTTAAAAAGAGAAAAATGCATTACATCAAACGTAAGTTTTAACATCAAGATAATAAACATAATAAATATATTGCGTATTTTTTTTATTTCAACAGATTTCAGCTTTGATTATTCATTTAAATCAACATATTCACGAGTACGAGTACACTCTATATATTATTCATTCACATATAATCTACGTTTGTATGAGATAATCCACGACATTGCATCTGGAAGTGCATGATGTGTCCAATGGTGTATGAGTGTGGGCATTGGGTAGTCTCCTTTTAATACCCAGTTCATCCATTAACTCTACGCGGACAGTATCCCATGCATCTTCATGACCACCGAAACAAGTAGATATGGCTCGAAATCCACAAATTTCACCGCCTAATACATATTGTAATTGTGCGATGTATGGATGAAATAAACTCGGGATTTGATCAAGATATGGAGTTGGAGGAGGGGGGGGGGGTTGTCGTTGGAAGTAGGAGCTATGCCTCGCTGATTTTTTATGACCAAAATCTTCGGAGTTGATAAATGTTGGCGCGTTAGAATAACTGCGTCTACGAAGGTATTCAATAATATTTTTCTTTATTTCAAATAAATTACTTTACTTTATATCAAATAATATATATATATATATATATATATATATATATATATATATATATATATATATATATATATATATATCGAATGATTCTGTTTTCATTGATCGACATGTGATATCCCAAAATAATCGAAATTTGTGATATCCACAATTAATCACATGTGATATCCACAAAATATAACGTAATTATGTATGTTAATGTGATATGTTAAAACGTATTTTTTAACATATTTTTAACATATAATAAAATAATTAAATCAAAAAATATTCAATATTGGACTCATTTCGAAGGTATCGAAGAGACGATTATAATGGTGTAACTTGTTAAAATTAAAAATTATTTTTTTACGTATTTTAGTTAATATATGCTTATATGTGTTAATATAATGAAAATGTAAAATGTAAAAAATATAAAACTAAAAGGTATAAAATAAATTTATCAAAACAGTTTAGGGACCAAAACCGTAACTACATGTATCAATAACTATTTTCAAGAACCGTTTAAGCTCTTTAATATATATAGTATAGATAACTGAATTCCACATTTGACCAAAATTGTAGTTTACCCTATCGGTCTTGAATTTCCCAATATTATTCAAACACACCCCAAAAAAAGGAGTATGTTGACCCACAAAACAATGCCAGCCAATCCTTATATCGGATGATTAGGGGTTTGCATGGTTGGATCGTAACATTGTTTGTGTTATTGTTGATGAAACCCCGACATCACCTCTCATCCACTCAATCTGCAAGTGTAGGTAGTCATATTTCGGTATATATAATCAACGCAATCACCAGGTTCCCCACATCAAGCAAGACACATTAATTAATTAAGAAAAGAAATGGAAATGGAAATGAAGAGGCTGGTTTTGTTTTCAGTTGATTTGCTTTTGGTTTTGGGGTTTGCCCAGAGCATAGATATCACTGAAGCCGATTTGAAATCTGATGAGACGAAGATGGCGTTGTATGACAGGTGGAGGGCCGAGTACAAGATACCGGACCCAAGCCCCCAGGAGAAAACAAAGCGGTTCAAAGCCTTTAAGATGAATCTGGATCGTGTTGAATCAAGAAACGCAGCGAAATTGCCTTACAAGTTGAAGTTGAACAAGTTTGCTGATTTGACTAACGATGAGTTTAAGCTTCAGTATACTGGCACCCACAGTAGGCATGGCCGGACTTTGATGTCACAAGGAGGGGCGCCCGCTGACAACGCCGCGAAAACCCAACCCCCTCCTGCGGTTGATTGGAGAACCCAGAACGCAGTTACCCCTGTCAGGGATCAAGGCCAATGTGGTACGTAATGCACCTTAATTAATTAATTTTTCCCCACACACACACTCTCTCTCTCTCTATATATATATATAGATGTAATTAATTAGTCGTTAATTATTTTTTTTTGATGATAATATATACAGCATGTGACTGGGCGTTTGCGACTACGGCTGCGGTCGAATCGTTAAACGCAATCAAAACCAAAAAGCTAGTAGCACTCTCTCCACAAGAACTTGTAGACTGTGACCGTGATATGAACAAGGGATGTGACGGAGGGGTGGTGGACTATTCATTCCAATACATGAAGAAGAATGGAGGTATATCTGCAGAGGAGAGCTACCCTTACACAGGGGCAGGTGGAACTTGCAATAAGGAAAAGGTACAACCAACCTTAATTATTAAACTTTAGTTTCCATTTCCTTAACACTAACATTCTTTTAATTTCTTAATTGCAGGCGGCTAATAAAGCGGTAAAGATCGATGGATATAAGGATGTCCCTATGGAGAACGCGGCGGCTCTAATGAAAGCAGTTGCAAACCAGCCTGTAGTGGCTTGCATTGATACTTCTACGGAATTCCAGTTATATTCCGAGGTACACATAGATGATTACATTAACAGACAATGATCCAAACAAGATACATCAAACTAATTGATCGATTATAAATCTTCCCCTACAAACATACCATATATATATAATTAAGTATTCTACATACAAAAAATCTAAGTATTTAGCCATCATTTAAATTAATCGATTCATCAACAGGGGATTTTTAGCGGAGAATGTGGAAGGGAATTGAGCCATGGGTTAGTAGTGGTCGGATATGATGACGCACAGAAGTTCTGGATATTGAAGAACTCCTGGGGAGAAGATTGGGGAGAGGGTGGATACATCCGATTACAAAAAGACGCTCCTGATCCGTGGGGGATGTGTGGCATATTATTGGAGGCTTCTTACCCAATCATCAAAGATGGAAATCAACCACCCAAGGAAGAATTCTAGAAGAATTAATTTTTTTAAGTCATGAAGAATAATCAAACATAGCTTCTCTTTGTTGGTGGATATTGGATATATAATTTCTTTCCATAAGTTGATCCTAAGAATCAACAAAATGATCACGCAGGGACTGTCTGTCACAATAGTAAAGCTCCAACAGATGTACATGCTTCTAGCTTGTTTCAGCTGCCATAAACATCCATATATTCATCACGAAATTTGGAATATATGCAAATTAATGTCATATATTTCTATTATATGAATAAAGAACTATGTTGACAATATTACAACCTTTTCATTCAGAATTCCTTGTATATTTAATTAGTGTGTTGCACGAACGATACACTTGTAGTTAGTAACTACAAGTGATTTGCGATTTTGAACGTATGATTCCTGGGTTGTGAACTTGTGATTTAATGAATGCGCCTCTGCCCTCTATGGCTCCGATTTCAGTCCTCCAAACAGCACAAATCACTCATGACTTGAATTAAAAACAAGTAATTCAAATATTGTCATATGTGACTTTAAATGCATGCGCTTGTTGTGTTTTGTCAAATTCGAATATTGTCACAAGAATTTGATCACTTGATTCTTGAAATATATGGGCAGCTGTAGTATTTATTTGAATGTTCTCACTTAATTTTGCAATTTTAGGTATGATACTCATGATGTCATCGGTCAAGAACTTAAATATGATTATATGTCTATGGGCAGTAGCTAATATATACAGGTGCAAACTTAATTTTCTTGGTGGCTTGGGCAGTAGTTAATTTACATAGGCACCTAAAGTGACTAAAACTAATATGAGAAAGACAAAAGTGAGGTAAGAATGAGCCATTGATGTTGGAGAGTGTAAAAGATTGAAGAAGAATCAGCCAAGAAAGTGTACAATTGTTTATCAAATATTCTTGCAGTTTCCATAGATAGTTATCGACTGGATGTAAATTATACTAATTGTTATGCTTATGCAAAATTTCTTTTGAAATTTATTGTTATGCAAGAGTATGCAAAATAATTTTTGATATATCATTTTTGTATTGTTCAATTTTGCATCTCAGCATCTGCCCATACAATCCTTTGGGAAACTACTTGAACTCATGCTTCTTTCAAAGAAAATAAATGGGTTATTGATGGATATTTAAGCCTAAAATGAGGTTTAAGTAAGATATCCCTAAATCTTGTGACTTAATATATATATCTTCTTGTACTCACATAATCACATCAAAAGTGCTTCTGAATATATATATATATATATATATATATATATAGGGTCTCATTCATTTGTTAACCACGACATTGGTGCTAATCGTGCTAACCAATTTTCGACCAATCAAAAGCTTCCTAGAGTTTATGTCATTCACTCAATGCTATTAAATCTCAAAGGATATTATTGGAATTTTACAATTTTCGGCCATTTAAATTTTTTTCCATATTTTAAGAAGATTTTTAATTTGGTAGTTATCTTAATATTAAATATAATATTTTTAAATTAAACTTGGTAATTTCCTAATTCACGCCACATCTATCCTAATTCACGCCACATTTATTTTGTTTCCATAGTTCAAAGATTTTTTAAATTGGTAGTTATCTTTATTTTGGAATATAATAATTTATTGTTTCTAGCGTATTCAAAATGCATATATGCACATCAAGACTTAATAATTTGAACAATGCACACATGCACAGAAAACAAAAACATTTTAAACATTAAAGTTTGAAACTTAACATATAACCATATGCACATATGCAATCTTAAAAGATGCACAAATGCATATATACCTAAGTTGCATATATGAATTTACAATTTACATCGGACTGCATATATGCACAGACTGCATATGCATATATGCACACACTACATATATGCACAGATTCATCGTTCTAAATGACCCTATCGGCAACTTCGTGGCTCTGCGAATCCACATATCTCGATCTATTCGCTACAAAGCAAGCAATCCCCTGAACCTCGAGCTCGGATTTCTGCCATTTACAGAACCATATCAAGTTCGGGTTTTGGCGGTGATATCCTATGTAAACATAGCAGCTCCTGAGTTTCGCATTTGCAGCCGATACCGATCCTTTCGCGAAAGAAATCCGAGGTACCGGAAACGAAAACAAGATATGCGGTGCTATCGGATTGTTATCGGAAGACAGTAGGAACACAGTTGACGATTTTCAGTTTCGTATCGTCAGAAAAATCGCATCTTTCCGACGTGGGAGTGTAGGAAGTGCTCGGGATATCATCGTTGGGAGACCCACAGTAGGACCGGAGTCGATGGTGAGTAAATGAAGTCGGTGTGGTGGTGGTCGAGGGCGGATTCAGGTCATCTCCGGTGGCTCTCGGAGATATGTAAGGTGACTGCAAGGCGGAGACGAAGGTGGTAGACGACGGCAATATTAGAGACGGAGAGTTATATGGAGATGATGATGAAATTGAGATTAAAATTAAAAAGGATAATTTCAAATTAAAAAGATAACTCCCAAAAATAACTAACTGCATAATTTAAATTTAAGATTCTCCCTGATTTCATGCCGTGATTTTCTTCAAAATTAATTAAAACAAATTTCAATTAAAATATAAAAGGAAATGTATTTTGACTGAAATACCCTGTGCATACATGCATTTTATTTTTATAAACCGTTTTTTATTTTATTTTAATAAAAAATCAATTAATTATGGACCATTGATCTCATCAATCTACGGTTGAGATACGGTTGAGATTGGTTAGCACCAATGTCACGGTTAGCAAATGAATGAGTCTCTCTCTCTCTCTCTCTCTCTATATATATATATATATATATATATTATTGATACAGACCAAATTAAGAAGTTGTGGTCATCGATGTACCAAAAACAAAAACAAAGTCAACAAAATATATTTGAACCTGCATATACCTCATTTTCTATGAAAGTAGAACGATCAAAGTTACATTGTTCAAGATGAACCAAATCTTGGAAAATATGGGCTATATGAAAAACTAGATTGGTTATTAATAGAAGGAAAGCAACTATTCTCTCCCTTGGAAAGGATAGGTTATATATATATATATATATATATATATATATATATAGAGAGAGAGAGAGAGAGAGAGAGAGGATCATGCAATAAACAAACTAATTTGCGAGAAGACGAGAAGAAACGTGGGCCACATAATTTATTAATTAAAAATACCATAAATAAAAAATAAAAAATAATTTTAGAAATTAGGATAATTATCATTAATTTTAAATTGGATAAATCCTTAAAATTCTCATTATATCTTTTATATTTATTTATTTTTAATTTCAATTATTTTTTAATTTTTTTACTAATTTTTTTTCTAAATATACTTTTAATAAAAAAAATCACAATTTTAACCAAATATCACACATGTGATATCATTATATGAATATTTATGCATATCACATATCATATTTATCACATGTGATAAATGTATATATTTTAGTTAATCACATGTGATTATTGATACTTTATTTATAGATATTTTCGTGATGTAAATATTATCACATGTGATAATTGTATATATTTTAGTTAATCATATGCGCTTATGTATATTTATATTTATAGATCTTTTTGTGATATAAATATTATCACATGTGATTATGCGTTACTTATATTCAGACATATATTATCATATGTCATATTTACAAAAATTCACCTTGTGAGATTATATGTGATACATAATAGTTGATCACATGCATGTTAAACGAAGTTCACATGTGATTCAAAACGTAAATCTAAAAAATAAAGAAAAAAATGGTGAAATAAATAATGAATTAGTTATGGATATCACATATGATTTTTTGATGAAAATTATGATTTTATCTACAAAATAATAATATAAATTTGATTAAAAAATTATGAATGTATTAAAATTAAAAAATAAATAAATTTAAAAGATATTATGAGATATTTAAGGATTTAACCACTTCAAATTGTAATTATTCTAATTTTTAAAATTAATGTTATTTATTTATGTTATTTTTTAATTAATAAGTTATGTGGCTCATATTCCTTCTCGTCTTCTCGCAAATTGAGTAACTTCTCGTTTGAACCTGCCCCTATATATACATATATATGTTCACGACTAATATATGTTGAAATTAAGCTAGGTGTTGTTTAAAGTAATCTGTCAGTTAGTTATGTTGGTTAAGATTTGACAGTTAATTAACTGTGTCAATCTATGAAGCATTGTGTCGTTTGGTGAAAGGGTGGCAACCCCTTATATATATATATATATTGTACTTGATGATTCAACAATAAACGGATTATATTATGTGTATCTTGCTCTAACATTGTGGTATCAGAGCAAGATACACATAATATAATTAGTTTATTGTTGAATCATCAAGTACAATCAGATGTGCTTGGTACAATAGGATATAGAGCTATTTCTTGACACATGGTTTTATCAAATGCCCTTAAGAGCATACTCTCTTTACTCAGAAAATTGAAGATATGATCCTTATAGTTTGCATATATGTTGATGACTTAGTGTTTATAGGCAACTCACATCAATTAATAGAGGATTTCAAAGAAAGTATGAACAAAGAATTCGATATGATAGACATGGGTTTACTCCATCACTTTTCTGGGCATTGAAGTAAAGCAAACTGAAGATAGGATCAAAATTGTTCAAGAAAGGTATGCACAAAGTTTAGTTGATAAATTTAATATGGGGCAACCGAATCCTACTGTTATTCCCATGGAATTTGAGATTAAACTCTCAAAGGATGACAGGGAGGAGAATATAGATGCAAGTTTGTACAGAAGTTTGGTAGGCAGTCTTATGTATTTGACTGCTACTAGGACATACTTAGTATTTTCTGTTAGTATACTAAGTAGGTTTATGAAATCTCCAAAGGTGAGTCATTGGGAGGCATGAAAAAGGATCTTGAAGTATGTGAAGGAACTTTGAATCATGGGATTGTATACTCAAGGACATATGTTTTCAAACGGTTTTAGTGACAGTGACTATGGAGATAACTTTGATGATGGGAGAAGTACAGGAGGATACATGTTTAATTTGGGATCAGGAGCAATGTCTTGGCAGTCTAAAAAACAAAGTGTGGTGGCTTTGTCTTATTCTGCCGAGGCAGAATACATGTCACTCTCTATTGCAGGGTGTCAAGCACTTTAGCTAAAGGATATTTTAGATGAGTTAGAGCATACTCAGGAAGGACCTACAACTATTTTCTATGATAACAAGTCATCCATCGCTCTTTCCAAGAATCTTGTGTTTCATGGTAAGAGTAAGCATATCTAAATTAAATTTCATTTTATTAGAGAATTGGTATCAAATGGAGAGGTCAAGATTGAATTCTGTGGATCCAAAGTGCTCTTTGCAGATTCTTTCACTAAAGCCTTACAACCTGGAAATTTCAGAATTATGAAAGGAAATTTGAAGGTTCAACTGTGTCTAGCTTAAGGGGGTGTGTTGAAATTAATCTAGCTTTATTGTTTAAAGTGACCTGTCAGTTAGTTATGTTGGTTAAGATTTGACAGTTAATTAACTATCAATCTGTGAAGCATTGTGTCGTTTCGTGAAAGGGTGGCAAGCCTTCTGTGTGTGTATATATATATATGTATGTTGTATCTGATTGTACTTGATGATTCAACAATAAACGAATTATATTATGTGTATCTTGCTCTAACAATATCAACTATTCTCTCAGTGTTAGAGATTCCTATATATCCTTGAGCAAGTGAAACAACATTCCAGTGTATACAACATAACATACAAAGATCATTTGTAACTATAAAAGTTGTAAACGGGTAGTTACAAAGATCATTTCCGCCATGAGCATCCGAAGATTCACGACTTGTCCCGGTAGTTACACAAGATGTTTTCAGTGTTATGACAAAGTACACTATATTTGTTGGCATAAAAAAGCTTTTTGCGACATGGGAAGCATGGAGAGTACTCTTTAAGAACTTTTTAATTTGTGACATATGCGACTGCGATATCCAATTTAGACCACAAAAAATTAATTAAAAAATATAATTTTTAAAAACTCTATCTCGTATCTTCTCTTTTCTCTCTACGTAACATACATGCACACATACAAAATTAAATATGCACACAGGTAAACATATTGTGAACACATTTTTTGAAATACCATTATAATTTGTGAGCACACTTTAAATCTAATTTATGAGATTTAGTATACCTTATGAACATATTGTGAACACCAACTAAAACAACAAAAGTAAATCTAAACCCACCACCACCTGTAAACACATTTGTAAACACATTTTGAACACCCTAGTACGAAATTTACTTAAGACATTGTTTTCATTGTGTTCACAATCTTTTCAACTTCTATACATATTTAATTGTGTGTGCCTAAGTTACAGGAGAGAGGGGACATATGAGAGAGAGAGAGATATTTATGGAATTTGATTTTATCCTAAAAACGCATTATTTATCTCATTAATTATTTTAAATTAGTAGCGTATGATGGATCTCACTAATCTCACAGATTGTGGAGTTCTCAAATGATTAATAATGCCCTATATATCGTTTACTATATGCGACTTATTGAGATTCAAGTCACTCGTATGGATACCTTTAATTTGCGACGTTGGATTCAATGATTCAACAACATTAAATGAGACCTCGTTAAAGAATACAATATTTAAATACGTGACCTACCCTATTCGATCCATTAGTATCCAAATGAGTTACATATATATATATATATATATATATATATATATATTTATAGTGGAAGGATATTTTGCAACTCTTGAAAAGGTTGCAACCCTTTTAACCCACATCTTAACCGTCGGATTCATGATCGACGGTTATTTTATTTTTATTTTTCTTTTTTTTAATTAAAAATATTGGGCCCCATATCTGTTGTAACCGTCGATCATGAATCCGACGGTTAAGATGTGGGTTGCAAGGGTTGCAAAATATCCTACCCCTATATTTATATATATATATATATATATATATTGTGTTGTGTTATTAGATTTTATAATACATGCAACATCTAGAATTTCTTGATCATCATGCATTTTAATTAAAAGCTTCTGTTGGACCTTGAAAATGATGACTTACACATGAAGTGTTTATAGAAGGGGATGGGGTGAATACAAACACAACAAATTTTTAAATTTTAATTCTTTCTTCTATATTCTGTGTAATAAAACAAGAATTACAGATTTGTTGCGAAAGTAAAAAAGTAAGACTTGTGATCTCTAAACAATATGACTATGACAAATTTGTGAAACTGAAAGAGAGTATGAGGGAGAAATTTCTCCTCCAGATCCAAAAAACTAAAGAAGTTCTTCAGAGTATGATGTCGAGTTTACTCTTGAAACACTCTCTAAGGATGTTCTTTCAAAGCATATGAGTAACAATGAATGACAAGGGTGACCTTTTATAGCCAATATTGCATTAAATGCATATTGTCCAACTTTGATGCATGTCTTCTTCTGATTGGTTGATCAAGGTATCCAGTACTCTTCATTTCAACCTTTGAGCTTTGATGTACACACCGTTTGAGTTACATCAACCTTTAGCATGACGAGGCAATAATAAAGCAAACAAGGTACCAATATGATGTTCCTTTGTACTTTGCTTAGGCTTACATGTTGTACATGTTCTCACATAAAACGGTTAAGCAAGATAGTTGGTGAGCAAAACTTGCTGGCCAAGTTTATACTTTCAGGATCCGACTTGCTAGTAGTAGTATTTGTCAGACTACTATTTGACTTTATCTTGTACTAATCTTCTTTCTGCTAGATGACAAACCAATTTGCGTTTGGTGACGATCTTGACCTCACTTCAACTACTCTTCGATTTTGTTGAAGAAAATTTCTTTTGGATCAATACAGATAGTTATGAGTCTTTTTGGATCAATACATATCAATACTATGGTTCAAAACCTTTAAGATGAACCTGGAACGTGTTGAATCGAGAAACAATGCGAATTGCCTTACAAGTTGTAGTTGAACAAGTTTTGACTGATGATGAGTTTGAGTTTAGGCTACAGTATAGTGGCACCCATAGCACGCATGGCCGGAGTTTGATTGCACCAGGATGGGCTCCAACGACGCCGCGCACGGAAAACCAACCCAACCCATAACGTACCTACCCTTATCACGGATCAAGGCCAATTTCGTATGTAATTATATAAGTAACACCTTAATTAAAATTTCCCCCGCCAAACACACACACACACTATCTTTCTCTCTCTCTCTCTCTCTCTCTATATATATATATATATATATATATATATATAAATATCTTGTTACTTGGGTATCCTTAATTAATTCATCGTTTTCCTTTGCTGATAATATCTATATGTATATGTTGTGTGTATATATATATATATATACATGTGACTAGGCGTTTTCGACATTGGCCACGGTCAAATCAGCATACGCAACCAAAACCAAGCAACTAGTATCACTATTGCCACAAGAACTTGTAGATTGTGGCCGTGATATGAACAAGAGATGTGACGCACAGGTGTTGGACTAGGCATTCACATACATAAAGAGGAATGGAGGTATAGCTGCAGGAGTTACCTACCCTTACACAATGGGCAGGTCGAACTTGCAATAATTAAGGAAACGGTACCACCAACCAACCTTAATTATTAAACACTAGAAGCGTACTGACACAATGCAGCGAGATACATCACGATTTAATGTTTCATTTTGTTTTTTTGTCGATTTACGGTACGATTTTGGATGGTTTTGATAAAGTGATAATGTTTTTTTTTATAAATTTGTTTAACTTAGGCTTAATAATATAATGTTGTTTATATAAAAAAAATAAATATTTTGTTATAATTCAATGATTATCTTATATATTTTAATGACATCTAGAAAAAATAACCAATTACATATTTAATAATATAATTAAAATAAATTTATAGTAATATAATATATTAATTAATAGTGATACATAGAAAAATCTGCATAAAAGGAATGCCCTCCACATACCAAATTGGTAGGTGTTAGAAGTCTGCAGTAGTAATATGTATCTTGTGTTTTTTGATACTTATAAATTAAGAGATTTTAAAATTTTACATAAAATGATGGTACCTTGTGCCTAATAATTTGTATTTAAGAGTTTTTTTATTCGTCTTTTATAATATAGTATAGATTCTTTTGAATAAGGTTTCAAATTAAGACCCCAGATTCCATTTCCTCACCAACTTAACACCAACATTCTTTTAATTTCCTAATGAATTGCAGACGGCTAATAAAGCGGTAAAAATAGATGGTGTTGAAATATGATTTGAATTTCCAGCACCTATTTTGGATAAGCTCTATAAGTTCCTACGTTTTTGGATAATCTCTAAACTCCTATCGCATAGGATATGCTCTATTAGATTAAAGACTCCTAGTCAAAGTCTTTAATGTACATATAAATAGGTCCTGGTAAGCTGCCGGAGTAACGTAGAGAAGTAGAAAAGGTTCCACTGCATCTTTGTAATTCTCCTCATATCTCCATATATAGTAAATCATCCGTTGTGCTCGTGGTTTTTCCCTTTTAAAGGGTTTTCCACGTAAAATCCTGTGTTCCTGTTTGTCTTGTTTCCGTTTATTATTTTCGTTTCTCTAATGATTCTAACAATTGGTATCAAAGCCATGGCTACTTTGAAGTATGATTTACTGTTGCTGGATAGAGATACAAGGTTCTCATTATGGCAAGTCAAAATGCGAGCAGTACTAGCAGAAATGGATCTTGATGACACTTTGCTTGGACTCGATAGGATGCTAGAAACCTGGACCACTGAGGAGAAGGAATGGAAGGACCGTAAGGCCTTATCTCACATTCATCTTCATTTATCAAATAGTATTCTACAGGAGGTTTTAAAAGAAAAAAGTTGCATCCTTGTTATGGTTAAAACTGGAACAAATTTGTATGACAAATGATCTCACCAGCAAGATGCATCTTATGTTAAAATTATAAGCTGTCATGTTATTATCTATAAGTATTATTTATCATAGTTTGATAGGTTATTAGCGACAGTTTTTTGTGGTTATTTACCAACAATTGTGTTGGTTCACAAACCATTGTGTTGGTCAAAAGGTGTCGTTTCATGTGTATAAATATGTGTATGTAATCAGATTTGGGTGTGTGTGAATGTTATAATAAATTAGATTGTTGAAAACCTTTGGTCCCTCAATCCATTTTTCTCTTCTTCGTGTCAAGCTTTACAATTTTCTGTTGATATTTTCCGGTTAGTTCCAACAAAGTGGTATCAGAGCTCGTGTTCAACATTATAGAAAAACGGAAACAAAAACGCAAGAAAGATTAGAAATCTAATGGCTTCGAACAACAACGTTTTTCAAGCGCAACTCCCGAAATTAAATGGTAGAAACTATCACCAATGGAGTATCCAAATGAAGGTGTTCTTCGAATCTCAAGATCTATGGAATTTCGTTGAAGATGGGTCACAAAAACCCAAGAATCCTACCGCTTTAACGTCACAATAAAACGTATAATTAAAAGAAGATCGGAAGAAAGATCGGAAAACGTTATTTTTCATTTATCAAGCAGTAGATGAAGCCATTTACCAGAGGATCTCAATGTCTATTACATCAAAGGATGTGTGGGATATGTTGTACAAGACCTACGGTGGAGAAGACAAAGTTAAAATGGTACGTTTACAAACCTTATGTTGTGAATTCGATGGACTTCGGATGAGAGAATCTGAGTCCGTTGAAGATTTTTATAACCATATGATCACCCTCACTAATCAAATGAGGATTAATGGGGAGGGGATTGAAGATAAAAGAATTGTAGAGAAGATGTTTAGAAGTTTGACTCGAAAATTCGAGTATGTTGTGGTTGCCATCGAAGAATCAAAGGATTTGGCATTATTTTCTTTGGAAAATATGTTGGGGACACTTAAGTCCTATGAACTTCGGATGAGAAATTTTGATGATGCTCCTTCTGAACAAGCATTTCTCTCCTCTACAAAAGCAAAAGGAAAATAACATGTAAGATTTTTATTTGAAACTCAATGTTATTATTGTCACAAATACGGACATACTATGAAATATTGCAAGAAACGAAAAGAGGATGAGAGTGAAGATGCCAATTTCATCCATGGAAATGAAACTCAAGAACGGGATAGAATGTTCATGGCAATTGAGCATGTGAGTCCGTGATCATTTACCAGATAAATCAAATAACAAAGATATAACGATTACCAACAAAACGATGATTACTGGGATTGGTGTTCTTCAACGATAAGCTCTCTCTCTCTGTCTATTACACCTTTAGAATGTGTGTTGTGTGTGTTCTATTAGATTGTGTCGTGACCGATATGAGATATATCAGATAACTTCCTAAACACATTTCCTAAACCACTTGCATTACCATAATAATAAAACTAAATATCTAATATAATATCTAGATATTAATTAAACTAATATAATAACTTAAACTAAATATCTAAATTATAATATCTAGATATTTAGGATAACAATAAAATACTAAAAACGAATTTTTGAGATTTATTACAAACTGACTTTTAGACTAATGTCGAGAGCGACTTTTCGGGCTTTAGCTTCAGATTGGATCTTCAGATTGGATGATCTTGAATCCAATGAGATTGTGTCTTAACAATCTCCCCATTTGGATCAAGATCATTACGAAAATGATTTAGCAATACGATCTTCTCTTTCAGCACAGAAGATGCAATCTCTCTCTTAGTCTTCAAGATATAGTAAACTCCCCAAAAGATGTAGATTATATTTCTTGGATGTTGGGAAGAATTTATCTTCAGTTTCAGCTCGAAATTCTTCAGCAAAGCATCTTCAAAGAAAATTTCTCTCGAGTCAGCATATCTTTAGAATACTTTCTCTTTGAAGAATTCAATCTTGGACGTGATTCTTGAAACATGTGATCTTTGCCATTTCTTGTGTAGATCTTCTCCCCCTTTTTGATGAGAAGTGTAACGATTTCATCAAAACTTGATGACAAGAAATGTTGGTCATAAGGATCCTCTGATTTGTCAATGCAATAGATATTTATCCAGATCTTTGCAATTCTAGACAAAATAGTCATGTAACACCTGTAGCAATAAACAAATCAGTTATAAACGCCTGTCAGTAACACTAAGTCACTGTGTGGAACGAATACACAATGGAAAGGAGCTGTTTGATGTTGACTCCCCCAGGGCTTCCATTTAATCATCAAAACACCACAAAGGTAATTTCTATAAACTTTATGACAAAGAAACAAATTCCTTGTGTGTTCGTGCTTGTGATAGAAAGAATTAAGCACGAATGATTGCTTATTGGCTCAAATTTGTGTAAACCACTGAGACAACAGTAAGTTAAACACAGACTCAATGTGCATGATTGAAGTGCGAAGGTGGGGCAGACTTCCTTTTTTTTCAATATCCAGATTTTCCAAATGAAAATCAGATAGCAAATGTGATGCTTCCTCTTTGAATAAGTGAAACACTTTCTTGTTGAGAAGAAAATGAGTAGTTGGTGAGGTTTGATCAAGAGTTGGCATGGGCTAGTTGTCTGTTTCAATAATGTTCACCATAGAATTGTGAAACACTAGTAATGTGGCTGCCCGGCTCAGAAAAAGTTGGTGCAGAGTTGTGATATTCTTTTAACTCTGTTCTCACACGCTCTTTCTTTTAAACATCAAACTCACTCTAATTAAACTTTCTTTCTTTGTTTGACACACTCATTTCTTTTCGACTTCTCACACTCAATCACTATGGATTAACTTCTTGGGTAGAAATCACTCGTTAACGTGATTCCATAGAAGTTGTGTTAAGCCTAGCACAATGAAATCCTTGTTTTCCTAGAAAGCATGCAATGCTGAGAATGGTTTAACTTTTCAGTTAAAGCACAAAGTAGAATAAGAAAACATTGAAAATTTCACTTTCAAATTATAAAATCTGTTTGAGAATCGAAAAGTGATTTGAACATTTTAGAACGATGTTTTCAATGATTGAAAGGTGTCCTTCTTTCAAACATATATGAGATTAAGATAAAGGATAATACCTGAACGTATGATCTTACATCTCATGAAGCTAAGCTTAAAGTCATAAAGATATGATCTTTTAAGTTTCTCTCAAACTTCTGCAAAAGTCTTAAGTCAAGTCAAAGTAACTTTATTCACTTAAATTGAAAAGACAAAAACCAGTAAAACAACGAAGGTACGAGTCCTGATCTGAAATGATCAGAAGTCATCACCTTTACTCCCCCTGAAATTATGCATATGAAACTTATCATTGAAAAAGATATGCATTAAAATTTCAGAAAAGTATGTATGTACTCCCCCTTGAAGGTTGATTTCCTCATTGGAGAATTGGAGTACAATCTCTTATTAGCACAGGAGTAAGGTCTTTTGATCATTGAAGTGCGGGTCTTGAACTGTTGTATTCAAGAACCATTTGTCTTTGAAGTTCAGGTTTTGAACCAAAAACCTAATGACATTGTTGTCCAGGTCTTGAGCTGATTTACTCAAAAGCCTATGTTCTCCTACTACCCCTTGATAGTAGGTGCCTGCAACATAGAATCATTATTCTTCTTTGGTACCCACTGGTATTTGGGTCCATTTGTGTTAGTTGCAGTTCTTGTGGGGGTTACTGAGTAAGAACCATACCAGTAATGGTCACTCGTCTTATGAACAGGATCATGTGTACGACAATAAGAACAATAAAATTTCTTACCTGAAAAACTGATTAATTGATCTCTCGTGTAGACAAAATCAGGTTTACCTTTACGCACATTGTTCTTTTTGGCATTCTGCGTATGTACACATGAGTTTTTATTTTTTAGCTCATATTTCTTCTTTGCTTCAACTGGTTTCCTGTTCCAGACCAGTTCAGCTTCTTTGTAGTTGTTTCTCCTTCTTTGATGTGTACCTGAACCATCTGTATTTCTATCAAAGAAAAGGTTAGAACTACGAATCTGATTAGAAGATTTAACTGACCTTTTTGAATAAACAGGTTTGGATGTTGAACTTGCAGCTGACTTGAAAGACCATTCCGAATCAGCTGAATCATCTCTAGGTGAGTGGACAATTGACTCTGGAGTCTTGCGCTCAGTCACCACCACCGTTGAAATAATCTTTTCAAGCTCATTGACCTTTGAAGAATAACTGTTTCTTTCTTTGACGAGAAGGTCAATCTTCGTCTCAAGCTCACACTTCTTCTTCTTATCTTTCTGTGCATTCTTAGAAAGTTCAGATAGCTTTGCATTAAGCTTCCTAATTGCAGCTTCAAATGTGTTTCTTTCTTCTTCAAATACCTTCTTTTGCACTCTTTCTTGCATCTGATATTTCTTTTAAGTATCCTACATTCTTCTGATCAATTACCTTCTTCTCTTTGGCAAACTGATCTCTTTCCAAAATGATTACTTTCTCAAAGTTACTAACTTGTTGAGAAAGCATTAAACATTTAAGCTCGAGAGTGTTCTTCTCTTCACCACTTTTCTTGGAAAATACTGAGAACTTCAGTGCAAACTTTGAACTTTCCTGTTCAAACTCAGATTTGTCCTTGACAAACTCTTGATTTAAGTCTGATAGTTTCTGTTGAAGATTAGTATTTGCACTCTCCAAGCTCACGAACTTATCCCCGTTCATCTTTACAGACTCTTGCTTCTGTATTTGAGCTTCTAAATTAGAAATCTTTCTTTTAAGTTCAAAGTTCTCAGCTTCCAAATCTTTTCCTTTTAAGAAAATCTTTCGGTCTGAGTTAATCCATTAAGAGTTTAATGCAAGATATTCCCAAGTCTCTTTCCCTGAAGCTTCGGGAATATCCATTAAATCATATATTTCTTTAGAAATACTCTTTCTCAGATAAACTCTAGCTCTATAATCAACATGGTCTCTTTGCACTCCTTCAGACAATGATAATCTCATTTTTTGACCCAATTCATCATCATCTATTAAGGTGAAAAAATTCTTTTTCCACTTTTCGTATTCTCCTTTGTTCAACATTGGAAAAATACCGCTATAGTGAGTCATTCTGTTTCGATATTGTGAAATAAAAACCTGTTTCTGAATTGTTATAACATTTAAAATGAATACAGATTAAGATAATTTAGAAATGACAGTCAGGTACTGGCGCAAAATTGGAGTTTTGCGTGAGAAGCGGGTCGCGCGAACTGGAGGTTTGCACCAGACTTGCGTGGCGCGAATTGAGATTTGCGCGAAGTGAAGATCATGCGAAGTTTAAGGTTTGCGCGAAACGTTAGTCGCGCAAAGTTGAGGTTTGCGTTTGAAGTTGGTCGCGCAAAGTAAGGTTTGCGTGACACGTTTACGGCGCAAAATGGGGTTTGACCGGTAAGATGTAAAGACCGGTAAAATGTTCGATCGGCAAAATTCTTTGACCGAAAAAAAAATTGGACAGGTAATATGTAAAAAAAGAATGTGGGTCGACCGATATAGGCTTTTTCTTTACCGATATAATGTAATGGTGGGTTGTGATTGGTAGAAAATTATGAGACCCTAATTGAAAGTGTGAGTCCGTGATCGTTACCAGATAAATCAAACAACAAACAATAAAGATTACCAACCTGTTTAGATTATAAACGCGGATTACAAAGGGCTGATAATGGTTTACACTTTGAAGCTTCTCTCTGATGTGTTCTTGATGGATTCTATGTGTTGGTTCTCAGATTTATTAGAGAGAGAAATGATAGAGAAAAAGTAACTTAAACCAAAACATAATAATATCTAGATATCTAATATCTAGATATTATATTAAAAACTAATATAATAATTAACTAAATAATATCTAAACTAAATATCTAAATAATAATATGTAGATATTTAGGAACTAATATAAAATACTAAAAACAACTTTGACATTTATTACAAACTGACCCTAGACTATTGTTGAGAGTATCAGCTTTTAGCTTCGGATTGTGAACTTCAGTTTGGATGATCTTGAATCCAATAGATATGTGATCTAACAATCTCCCCCTTTGGATCAAGATCATTACTAAAATGATTTAGCAATTTGATCTTCTCTTTCAACTCAGAAGATGTAATATCTTTCTCTCTTAATTTGTAATACTCTCCAGTTTTAGCTTCGAATGCTTTTAGCAAAGTATCTTCAAAGAAAATTTCTCTCAGATCAGTATGTCTTTAGAACACTTTGAAGAATCTTTTCTTGATTAGATCTTCTTTTCTCTATCTTCAGAATAGTTGGAAGAGTTCTCTAAACCTTTGATCTTTCACATTTCTTGGTAGGCTCTTCTCCCCCTTTTTGATGAAAAGTACAACGACTTCATCAAAACATATGTCAAGAAATGTAATGCTAATAGAGCCCCTGATCCGTCAATTCAAAAGATATTCATCCAGATCTTTGCAAATCTAGACAAAGTAGTCGTGTAACACCTGAATCAACTAATGAATCAGTTAACATGCCTGTCAGTAACACTAAGTCACTGTGTGTAACTAGTACATAATGGAAAGGAGCTGTTTGATGTTGACTCCCCCAGGGCTTCCATTTAATCATCGAAACACCACAAAGATAATTTCTATAAACGTTATGACAAAGAAACTAATTCCTTGTGTGTTCGTGCTTGTGTTAAAAAGAATTAAGCACTTGATGATTGCTTATAGGCTCAAAATTGTGTAAACCAATGAGACAACAGTAAGTTAAACACAGAATCAATGTGCATGATTGAAGTGCGAAGGTGGGGCAGACTTCCTTCTGTTCAATATCCAGATTTTCCAAAAGAAAACCAGATAGCAAATGTGTTGCTTCCCCTTTAAAATGTGAAACACTTTCTTGTTGAGAAGAAAATGAGTAGATGGTGAGGTTTGATCAAGAGTTGGCATGGGCTAGTTGCCTGTTTCAATAATGATCACCAAAGAACTGTGAATCACTAGAATAGTGGCTACCCGGCTCAGAAAAAGTTGGTGCAGAGTTATATCTCATCACTCAATTCGTTTCGACTTCTTACACTCAATCACTATAGATTAACTTCGTGGGTAGAAATCACTGGTTAAGGTGATTCCATTGAAGTTGTGTTAAGTCCTAGCACAAAGACATCCTTGTTTTCCTATCATGCATATGATGCTCAGATTGGTTTAACTATGTCAGTTAAAGCACAAAATTGATCTTGAAAACATTTAAAGTCACACTTCCAATTCATGAATTCGTTTTGAGAATCGGGAAGTGATTTGAACATTAAAAACAATGTTTTCTATGATTGAAAGTTGTCCTTCTTTCAACCATATATGAGATGAAGATATAGAATTATATCTTTACTTACGATCTTCCATCTCATGAAGCTAAGCTTAAAGTTATAAACATATGAACTTGTAAGCATCTCTCAAAAATTCTGCAAAAGTCTTATGTCAAGTCAAAGCAAATTTATTCACTTAAATTGAAAAGACAAAAAAGAGTAAACTATTAAAGTACGAGTTCTGATCAGAAATAATCAGAAGTCATCACCTTTTACTCCCCCTGAAATTATGCATCAGAACATTATCAGTGTTAAAGATATTCATAAAATTTCAGACAAATATGTACTCCCCCTTGAAGGTTGATTTCCTCATTCGAGTATCGGAGTACAATCTGTTATCAGCACTGGAGTAAGGTCTTTTGATGATTGAAGTACGAGTCCTAAACTGTTGTGTTTAGAAGTCAAACATTGTTGAAGTCCGGGTTCTAAGCTGATTTACTTAGAAGCCATTATTCTCCTACTCCCCCTTGACAGTAGGTGCCTGCAACACAGATTTAATTTAATTTTTTTATTTATTTTTAAAGATTACCAACCTGTTTAGATTATAAACTCGGATTACAGAGGTTGATATTTTTACAGTTTAAGCTTTCTCTCTGATGTTCTTGATGTGGTCGATGTTGGTTCTCAGATTGTATATTGTGAGAGAGATTGAAAAACAAAACTTAAACTAACAAAACATAACAATATCTAGATATATAGATATTATATTTATATTTAAACTAATATAATAACTAAAACTTAATATCTAAATAATATCTAGATATTATAACTTTGACTATTATTACAGAATAGACCCTAGACTATTGTTGAGAGCGACTTGTCAGCAGTAGCTTCGGATTGCGATCTTCGTTTTGTATGATCTTGAATCCAATGAGACTGTGTCCTAACAATCTCCCCCTTTGGATCAAGATCATTACGAAAATGATGTAGCAATTTGATCTTCTCTTTCAACTCAGAAGATGCAATCTCTTTCTATGTTCAATTGTAATAATCTCCAGGTTTAGCTTCAAATGCTTTTAGCAAAGTATCTTCAAAGAAAATTTCTCTCAGATCAGTATGTGTTTAGAAAACTTTGAAGAATCTTTTCTTGATTAGCTCTTCTCTTCTCTATCTTCAGAATAGTTGGAAGAGTTCTCTAAACCTTTGATCTTTCACATTTCTTGGTAGGCTCTTCTCCCCCTTTTTGATGAAAAGTACAACGACTTCATCAAAACATATGTCAAGAAATGTAATTCTTATTGAGCCCCTGATTCGTCAATTCATAAGATATTTATCCAGATCTTTGCAAATCTAGACAAAGTAGTCATGTAACACCTGAATCAACTAATGAATCAGTTAACATGTCTGTCAGTAACACTAAGTCACTGTGTGTAACGAATACACATTGGAAAGGAGCTGTTTGATGTTGACTCCCCCAGGGCTTCCATTTAATCATCGAAACACAACAAAGGTAATTTCTATAAACGTTATGACAAAGAAACTAATTCCTTGTGTGTTCGTGCTTGTGTTAAAAAGAATTAAGCACTTGATGATTGCTTATAGGCTCAAAATTTGTGTAAACCATTGAGACAACAGTAAGTTAAACACAGACTCAATGTGCATGATTGAAGTGCGAAGGTGGGGCAGACTTCCTTCTTTTCAATATCCAGATTTTCCAAATGAAAATCAGGTAGCAAATGTGTTGCTTCCCATTTGAAAATGTGAAACACTTTCATGTTGAGAAGAAAATGAGTAGATAGTGAGGTTTGATCAAGAGTTGGCATGGGCTAGTTTCCTGTTTCAATAATGATCACCAAAGAACTGTAAAACATTAGAATTGTGGCTGCCCGGCTCAGAAAAAGTTGGTGCAGAGTTGTAATATTCTTTTAACTCTGTTCTCACACGCTCTTTCTTTTAAACATGTAGCTCACTCTAATCAACCTTTATTTTTCAGCTTAACACACTCATTTCTTTTGACTTCTCACACTCAATCACTATGGATTAACTTCTTGGGTAGAAATCACAGGTTAATGTGATTCCATAAAAGTTGTGTTAAGTCCTAGCACAATGATCCCATGTTTTCCTATGAAGCATATAATGCTCAAAATGGTTTAACTTAACAGTTAAAGCTCAATTGAATAAGAAAACATTGAAAATCACACTTCCGAATTATAAAATCTGGTTGAAGAATCGGGAAGTGATTTGAATGTTTTAGAACGATGTTTTCAATGATTGAAAGTTGTCCTTCTTTCAACCATATATGAGATTAAGATAAAGGATAATACCTGAACGTATGATCTTACATCTCATGAAGCTAAGCTTAAAGTCATAAAGATATGATCTTTTAAGCTTCTCTCAAACTTCTGCAAAAGTCTTAAGTCAAGTCAAAGTAAAATTTATTCACTTAAATTGAAAAGACAAAAAGCAGTAAAACTTTTTAAAGTACGAGTTCTGATCAGAAACAATCAGAAGTCATCACCTTTACTCCCCCTGAAATTATGCATCAGTGCATTATCAGTTGTAAAAGATATGCATTTAAAATTTTAGAAAAGTATGTATGTACTCCCATTGAAGGTTGATTTCCTCATTCGAGTATTGGAGTACCGTCTCTTATCAATACAGGAGTAAGGTCTTTTGATCATTGAAGTGCGGGTCTTGAACTGTTGTATTCAAGAACCATACTTCGTTGAAGTACGGGTTCTAAGCTGATTTACTTAGAAGCCTCTGATCTCCTACTCCCCCTTGACAGTAGGTGCCTGCAACACAGGTTTAGTTTTCTTTGGTACCCACTGGTATTTAGGTCCATGAGTGTTAGTTGCAGTTCGTATGGGGGTTACGGAATAAGAACCATACCAGTAATGGTCACTAGTCTTGTGAACAGGATCATGTGTACGACAATAAGAACAATAAAATTTCTTACCTGACAAACTGATTAATTTATCTCTCGAGTAAACAAAATCAGGTTTACCTTTCAGCGCATTGTTCTTCTTGGCATTCTGCGTATGTACACATGAGCTTTTACATTTCAGCTCTTCTTTAACTGGTTTCCTGTTCCAGACCAGTTCAGCTTCATCCTGGAAGTTGTTTCTTCTTCTATGTGTACCTGAACAATCTATATTCCTGTCATAGAAAAGATTAGTAGAATAAATCTGATTAGAAGATTTAACTGACCTTTTGAAAAGAGCAGTTTTCTGATATGAGCTTGAGACTGGTTTGTTAGAACCAACTGAATCATTTCTAGGTGAGTGGATTTTTGACTCTGGAGTCGTTCGCTCAGTCACCACCACCATCTTTGAAATAGTATCTTGAAGCTCTTTTACCTTTGAAGAATAAATGTCTCTTTCTTTGATAAGGAGATCAATCTTCTTCTAAAATGCAGACTTCTTTTTCTTCTCTGTCAGTACACTTTTAGATAATTCAGATAGCTTCTCGGTAAGCTTCTTTATTGCAGTTTCAAAGGTGCTTCTCTCTTCTTCAGATCCTTTCTTAGCACCCTTCTTTCCATCTGATATTTCTTTTAAGTATCCTGCAATCTTTTGTTCAGTTGCCTTCTTCTCCTCAACACCCTTCTTGGAAAGATCTGAGAACTTCTTCTCAAACTCAAATATTTTCTTTTCAAGCTCAGCATTTGTACTCTCCAAATCCTTAGATTTCTTCTCGTTGCTCTCAACAAGATCTAGCTTCTGTTTTTGAGCATCAAGACCATAAATCTTTCTTTTTAGCTCATCATTCTCAGCTTCCAAATCTTTTCCTTTTAAGAAAATCTTTCGGTCTGAGACAATCCATTCAGAGTTTAATGCAAGATAGTCCCATATCTCTTTCCCTGAAGCTTCGGGAATATTCATAAAATCAAATATTTCTTTAGAAATACTCTTTTTCAGATAAACTCTAGCTCTATAATCAGCACTCTCTCTTTGCACCTGTGCTCCCTCAGACAATGATAATCTCATGTTTTGACCAAAATCATCATTATCTATGAAGCTGAAAAATTTCCTTTTCCACTTTTCGTATTCTCCTTTATTCAACATTGGAAAATAGGAAGACATTATGTTAAGATTAGAAAAACTGAATATGATCGTTAGCCCAAAATAATAACAGATAAAAAAATTCAGAAATAAAATTTTCAAATTTAATCAAGTCTGGAAATGGAGCTAATCAGTTTTCGACCGGACTGTTGCGTCGACTAGTAAGATGTAAAGACCGATAAAATGTTCGACCGGTAAAACTGATTGACCGGTAAAAAGTTATGCTTCGACCGTTAAAATTCTTTGACCAATAAAAAGATTGGACCGGTATATATTTCAACCTTCGACCGATATGATTTCAACCTTCGACCGGGGCTGGTTTGTGAAGGACCGATAAAAGTGGAAATTATGATGGAAATTGGACGTGTTGATTGTACATGTGAATTATGATGCTTAGAAAGGGAGGATGGTGGACACATGAGTGGATATTTAAAATGGAGTAGTGGATATTTAAAATGGAGGTGCAAAGATGGTGGACACGTGGAAAGAAATAATTCTTAGGAGTTGTGCATGGAATTCTTTGAATGGACACGTGAGGAAAGTGAGGTAAGTCTTCAACCGGTATGGTGGACACGCGATCTGTTTCAATAATAGTGTGATTGCCACGTTTCAATAATCTTAAATGATTGTGGAGAGTTGTGATACGTGGAGATGCTTATCTTAAATGATTTGGATCGATAAAAAAAAATCTCGACCGGTATTAGCAAGATGTAGTTCGACCGGTATGCTGCCTTTGACCGGGAGAGTGTTTGACCGGGAATGGGGTTTGACCGGAAGTGAGGATAGACTTCGACCGGAATCTGTTGAAGACCGGAATGCAAAGGTTTAGACCGGTACCTTGATTACTCGACCGGTACACTTAAGACCGAGAGAGAGAGTTCGACCGGGATGTTGAAGATTAGACCGATAAGTGAGATATTCGACCGATATATTGTAAAGGACCGATATATAAATGACCGATAGAGTAAAGACCGATACTATAAGGACCGATAATATGCTTAAGACCGGTACACAGTCTTCTTCGATTAAACGACCTGCAACTCTCAAATCGACCACTCTAGAAGTTGAATTACAGCCCAAAATTTTCACTACTAAAATAAATCGTATTACCGACGGCTGAAACAGTCGGTAAACCGTCGGAAAAAGGCTTTAGCGACGGTTTTGTGACGGGAATGATCGTTGGTAAAAAGTTGGTCGGTAATATTCAGCGACGGTTTTCCGACGACAACTACCGACAGCTTACCGACGGTTCCAGTTACCGACGGTTTTCCGACGGTATTTACTTATTAAAAATAAATATAAAATGAAATGAAAAAAACAACCGTCGGTAAGCCGTCGGTATTTCACTAATTTTCCGACGGTTTTCCGACGACTTATTAAAAATAAATAAAAAATAAAATAAAAAAGATACCGTTGGTAGGCCGTCGGTTTGCCGTCGGTAAATACCGACTGTTTTTTGCCGTCGGTAATTGTCGTCGGTATTTCACATTTTTCTAGTAGTGTTTGACAGTATGTTCTCCTTATCAATTAGAACAATACACGACACTTTGATTTCGAAAATAACCACAAAATCAAGTTTTTGATGATTGAACAGTGTTCTTCAAAAATGAAGAACACAGAGAGTTGAAAATTTTGATTTTGAATCTGGATCAGCTCTGATACCAATTGTGAGTCCGTGATCGTTACCAGATAAATCAAACAACAAACAATAAATATTACCAACCTGTTTAGATTATAAACACGGATTACAAAGGGTTGATAATGGTTTACACTTTGAAGCTTCTCTCTGATGTGTTCTTGATGGATTCTATGTGTTGGTTCTCAGATTTATTAGAGAGAGAGATGATAGAGAAAAACTAACTTAAACCAAAACATAATAATATCTAGATATCTAATATCTAGATATTATATTAAAAACTAATATAACTAACTAAATAATATCTAAACTAAATATCTAAATAATAATATCTAGATATTTAGGAACTAATATAAAATACTAAAAACAACTTTGACATTTATTACAAACTGACACTAGACTATTGTTGAGAGTATCAACTTTTAGCTTCGGATTGCGAACTTCAGTTTGGATGATCTTGAATCCAATAGATATGTGATCTAACAGAAAGACTTGCAATTTTGAAAAAGATAAAATTGAAAATATGAGTGTGGAAACCAAAAATGGACACGTGGAGATGTTTTCAAACCCTAAGATTGCTTTTCTGAAATACTTTGCTGCCACGCGTCTAGGGAGATGCTTTTCTATAAAGATTAGACCGATAAAAAAAAGGTTGACCGATATGTTGTAGTAACAAAGGACTTTGACCGATTTGTTGTTAAGTGGGTAGACCGGATGAAAGAAATTGGACCGGTAAAGAGAAGAGATTGACCGGAGATCTGTGGATGCTCTCGACCGATACCAGGAAATATTACGACCGGAAAAATGTAAGGTGGTCGACCGATATTTGATGTTTTTCGACCGGTATGGAGTTTATGGATCGACCGGTATATTGCTTGCTTCTGGACCGATACAATGTTTGGATGCTCTTTCGACCGGTATTAAGGTGATGACTGGTAAGTTGTTTGCTCGACCGGTATTGAATTGTGAACGACCGGGATAGAGTGTTCGACCGGTACTAAATGGTGTTCGACCGGGAATGTTAATTCGACCGGTAAAATGAAACAATCGGTCGACCGGTATGAAACCTATGGATTTCGACCGATATGTTCGTTTCTTCTTCGACTGATCATTTGTCTTCCTCTCTTTGGCAAACTGATCTCTTTCCAAAATTATTATTTTCTCAAATTTACTAACTTGTTGAGAAAGCTTTGGACATTTAAGCTCGAGAGTCTTCTTCTCTTCACCACTTTTCTTGGAAATTACTGAGAACTTCAGTGCAAACTTTGAACTTTCCTGTTCAAACTCATATTTGTCCTTGACAAACTCTTGATTTAAGTCTGATAGTTTCTGTTGAAGATTAGTGTTTGCACTCTCCAAGCTCATGAACTTCTCCCCGTTCATCTCTACAGATTCTTGCTTCTGTATTTGAGCTTCTAATTCAAAAAAATTTCTGTTAAGTTCAAAGTTCTCAGCTTCCAGAAACTTAACCTTATCTTCACAAAGCCCAGAACTCTGTTTCAGAAGTTCTTCATTGATAGTCTTTAAAGCACTAACTTCTTCTTTCAGAACCATTCTTTCATCACGATATTTCTTTGAACGATTAAAATGATGTTCCGCTGATGAAGAAAGAATTTTAAGTTCCAATTTAAGCTTTGTGATCTTTTCCTCATCATCAGAAAAACTCATCTTGAATATCTGATTTGATCCTTAGAAAAACTAAGTCTGGTTTGCGTTTTTAGTGGGTGGCGCAAAACACAGATTTTTCGTTAGGCTTGAGTGGCGCAAAAGGAGGTTTTCGTTTCACTTGGGTCGCAAAAATGGAGGTTTTCGTTTCACTTGGGTTGCGCAAATGGAACTTTGCGTGACATGTTTATGGCGCAAAATGGAGGTTGGACCAGTAAGATGTTCGACCGGACTGTTGCGTCGACCGGTATTGACTTTTTAAATCAGGAACATGTGCATGTGGAGGTTAAAATTGTGCATGGTACACTCCTTAAAAAAGGAAGGAAAATGAAACAAACAACCTTGATGGAGGACACGTGAGGAAAAGTGTGATTGCCACACGTATCAACTAGTAAGTTGGTGGACACGTGAGTTCTTTGGTATTTGGACCAATATAGATTTGATAAGCTTTTCTTTAGTAGTGGAAGTAGTGGTATCACAAAAAGTTGAGTTAGACCGATAGGAACATTGAGGATCGACCGGTATTGGAATTTCTCTTAGACCGATATATAATGAATTTCGACCGGGAGTGAGAGTAATGACCGGAGGTGTTTTCTCTTCGACCGGTATTTTGTTAACAAAGGACCGCTATAAATGTTTTTCCTTCTTCGACCGGTACTTCCAGTATTTTTTCTGTGAGCACTTTTCTCGACCGGTAACCTTTTCAATTTAGGACCGCTACACTGTAAATATGAGATCGACCATAAGAGTGTAGGTCGACCGGTATAACTTCTTGATCGACCGGTATGTTGTTGTGTTTCGACCGACAATATGTAAAATATGTAAGAAATGGGGTTCGACTGGCAATGGAATTCTTGAAGAGGACCGATAGTGCAACGACCGATAGATTTCGACCGGTATCACCTTCTTCTTCGAAAAACGGCCCTGTAAATCTCAAATCAACCTATCTAGGAGTCGATTTACCACACCAAAATTTGACACTATGATCGACTTACCAACAACAACAACACACAACCTTTTGATTTCGAAAACAACCACAAATTGAGATTTTGATCGATGACACAGTGGTTAAAAAAAATGAAGAACACAGAGTGTTGAAAATTTGATTTTGAATATGGTATCAACTCTCATACCAATTGTGAGTCCGTGTGATTGAACACGATCGTTTACCAGATAAATCAAACAACAAATATATTGATTACTAACCTGTTTCGATTACAAACCGATGAATACAAGGTTGAATGTTCTTCACTTTGATAAGCTCTCTGTTGTACACCTTGGATGTGTGTGATGTGTGTGTTCTATATTGTGATTAGATGATAGATAACGAGAGAGATAATATCTATATTAGATATTATCAAAACATAAACTAATATTAAACTTAAACATAATATCTAAATAATATCTAGATATTATAACTTTGACGCTTATTACAAATTGTCCCTTAGACTATTGTTGAGAGTGATTTGTCAGCTTTAACTTCAGATTGCGATCTTCATTTTGGATGATCTTGAATCCAATGAGACTGTGTCCTAACATATCATCTTCTGCCTTTTTAAGAATTTGTGTCTGGCCTAGAATGTATAGAGGTAAAATATGACAAAGAAGATTTGGGTTTGATTCTATTATGTTCTTTGCCTGGTTCTTATTCAAACTTTAGAGACACCATATTATGTAACATAGCCGTGATACTTTCACCCTTAATGAGGTATATGAAGCTTTGCATGCCAAGGAAAAGATGAAGAAGATGATGTCAAAGAAGCAGAAGCTCTGATTGTTCGTGACAGACAAAAGGAGAGAAATATATACAACACTGGAAAGAGTACGAACCATAACAGAAGCAGATCAAAGTCTAGAGGTTGGAAGCTTAAAAATAAATATTGTAAGTATTGCAAAAGAGATGGCCATGATATATCTGAGTGTTATAAGTTAAAGAACAAGGAGAAGAATACAACCACTTACAGACCAAAACCTAATCAAGATCTCGAAGGCAAGGCCGCTGTTGCTACCAAAGAATATTCAAGTGGAGAAGTTCTTATTGGCTTTGCTTACTTGATGCGCAAAAACCGACGCTTAATGGATTCTCGATTCTGCTTGTACGTTTCACATGTGTCCAAATGAAGAATGGTTTACCAAATATTAGAATATGCAGGGTGGTTCGGTGTTGATGGGAGATAACTTACCATATAAGATTGTAGGAGTTGGTTCGATTCGAATCAAAATGTTTGACAATACGATCAGAATCTTAACAGATGTACGACATGTTCCAGGTTTAAAAGGGAATCTTATCTCCTTAAGTACTCTAGATCTTAAAGGGTATAAATACTCGGGTGAATGTGGAGTTTTGAAGGTATTAAAAGGCTCTCTTGTCATGATGAAGGCTAGCAAACCTGTACCATCTTCATGGAACTACGATAACAGGTACTATGCAGTAATTTCATATTCCTCACCTGTTTTTTATACTACTAACCTCTAGCACATGCGACTTGGACATATGAGTGAAATCGGCTTGGAAAGTCTGAGCAAAAGAGGACTCCTTGATGGTAAAAACATCGGAAAACTGAACTTTTGTGAACATTGCATCTTTGGCAAACATAAAAGGGTGATATTCAATACATTTGTACATACTACACTGGGTGTCATAGAATATGTATGCACTGTGGTCTATAGGGACCATCTCAAGAAGCACCACTAGGTAGTTCTCATTATATGATGACGATTATAGATGATTACTCAAGAAAAGTTTGTCCTTACTTAGCTTCTTGAAGCATAAATATTAGAAGCTTTTTCCACATTTAAACAACAGAAAGTTATGACTGAAAGATAGATTGAAAAGAAGGTAAAGAAGCTTCGTACAGATAATGGATAGGAATTTTGCTCCAATGCTTTTAATTTATATTGCAATTCAGAAGGCATTGTCAGACGCTACACCGTTCCTCGTACGCCTCAACAAAACGGTGTACTGAACGGATGAACAAAACCATTGTTTCGAAAGTTCGATGCATGATATCTAATGCAAAATTGTCTAGGCATTTTTGGGCGGAAGCTGGATCAATTGCATGTTATCTTATTAATATCTCACCTTCCACTGCAATTGATAAGAAGACTCCTGTTGGTGATTTTAGTGTCATCAAACATTTTGGTGTAATTGTGATTTACTTGAGATCGATTAAGACGATAAGGTAAACATACGTAAGTTAGAAGGTGCGGAGTGCACACTTACAAATGTTACCTTTATTATCTTAAAGAGGGGTTCAAGTTCTAAAGGTGCGGAGTGAACAAAACCATTGTTTCGAAAGTTCGATGCATGACATCTAATGCAAAATTGTCTAGGCATTTTTGGGCAGAAGCTGCATCAATTGCATGTTATCTTATTAATATCTCACCTTCCACTGCAATTGATAAGAAGACTCCTGTTGGTGATTTTAGTGTCATCAAACATTTTGGTGTAATTGTGATTTACTTGAGATCGATTAAGACGATAAGGTAAACATACTGTCAGGATCGAATTCTCAACAAGAATAAATTCTCAGAAACTAATATCAAAGGAGTTTGCGGAATAACACTTTGATATTCAATGAAACAATAAACAAACAGTAAATATGATGAACAACTTGTAAACTTGTATTGAATGCTTTAAATCACAAGATTACACACACAACCTCAATCTTGAAGAACAGACTCTTTCAAGACGAATTCTACTTCTCTAAAATTAGGAACTATGTCTTGAGGTTGATTCTCTCTCTAACAAAAACTCAGAATTAATTTTTTTTAAAACTACTCTATCAATTCTATACATATATTGAACAAAAGATAATTACAATTAATTAAAATATCTTCAGAATATCTTCCATGAATATCTTCAATCTATCCGGCTGTCATTCTTTTAATCCGGATCTTCATCTCATAAGCAGCACTAATCACCTTGGAAGTATTAACTCAAACTTGGCAGCATTAACTACTAAGCAGCACTAACCTCTAGCAGTACTAACTAGCTAAGCAGTACTAACTTTGTTCAAGCAGCACTAACTTTGACTAGCAACATTAATTCTACTAGAAGCAGTAATACCTAGCAGTATTAAACTTGAATTCCTCTGGCAGTAGTAATTTTGTACTAGCAGCATTAAACACTTAAGCTTTTCTTCAGTTCCCAACAATCTCCCCCTAACTTGACTTTTAGAAAGAGAAGTCAAGTTCTTCAGATCTGATCTTCAAGATGCTTTCAACACCTCATAATCAGTTTCCCAAATTTGGATCTAGGCCCATACTTTGATTGATAGTTCTTCTCACCACAATTTTGGCCATTTCAGAATCCTTAGCACATACTAGCTTAGCTTTCAGCATCCCTTCAAGTTTCTGCTTGCTATGATCATATATTTTGTCAACTAGGTAGTATTCGTGATAATATTTGTCAATGGTAATCATGTATACACCACAGTTTTCAAATAACATCCAGTGAGTAATCTTCTTACATCCATACTCATGATGAAGATCTTTAATTCTGTGAACCACCTTCTCTGGATCAAACATCATACATAAATATTCCATTGCCACCTTGAGAAGATTTTCTTCATTACCTTTCAACACAGGCTCATAGAGTTTCATCCCCACTTTATACATTTCTTCTATGTCTGCTCTTGAACAACCTCTGGTAACTTTCCCCCAGGTTGAAAATGCTTCAAATGAACCATCATCTCTTTTGATTCTGAAAAAGTCCTTTCCATTATCTCTTAGAATGTCCCAAAAGATGATCTCAGGAGCTTTCATGGAGATTGGAACAGCCTTAATGGGTTCTACTATAGTCATGTAAACATCCATATTCTCATCAGTTTGTTTATTTGACTGTTCTGGATTATGCACTGGTTCTGCTGCAGTTTCTTCTTTTTCCTCCACTCTTGGCCTTTTAGACTGCTTTTTGGAAGCAATTGTCTTCACCCTTTTTCCAGATTTGGCTTCTACATCAACATTTTCATGTTCTTTCTTCATCTCTTCAGCTTTGTCCTATGGGGGTGTGGTCTCCTCAGGGAATGGTTGTTGAATATTGAGGTCATGCCTCTCCTTCATTTTTCTCTCAGCCTCTTCCCTTTGAGTTTAATCACTTTGAAGCTTTGCCATTTCTTTCTTGTATAACTCTTCAACCTGATTGTATGCCATGTTTGTGAACATCTCCCCCTTGACTCCAATTGCACCTTTCAGGAAATTTATCATTTTTCTTCTTTCCTGATTGGCCAAAAAGGTCTTGGATGGTTGTCTTTTCTGCTTTTGAATTGGCATCTTTTTGACTTGAAGTTTCTTGGCCTGAGCTGCTTCTTTGATACTTTTCTGATACTCTGCATTTAGCTTTCTGGCCATGATCTTTGCAAGTTCTCTATCTGTCTCAGTTTGCAGCCGTTCCTCCTTTTCCATTTGATCTTGAAGCTGCTTTGCTATTTCCTCATCTAATTCAATCAGAGTCTTTTTCTTTGCAGACAGTTCAGCTTCAACCATCTTTTCCTTTCCTTTTCCCTTTGTATCCTTCAAGATTGCCTTTTCTTTTCCCTTCTTTGAGATCCCTTCTTCATTGATGACTACTCCCTTGGCCTTTTGACTAGCCTTAGGAGTATCATTTTTGGCTTTAACTAAAGTTTCTGCAATCTCCATTTCCTCTACAGAGAGCCCTGTTTCTGCTTCTTTTGCCACAGCAGCATTAACTGTTTCTGCTGTTTCAGCAGCATTAACAATTTTTGCTTCTTGGACAAAATCTGTTTCTGCTTCTATTCCATGCTCTGTCTCCCCCTCAACTTCAACTCTCTTTTCAGAAGACCTTTCTTTCTCTGTTTCTCCCTCTTGCTTCTCCCCCTTGTTGAAAGGATCTTGAACATTGGATCTCTTCTTGAGTACAAATTGTTTTCTCCTCTTCTTTTGTATCAGCCTAGTCACCATTTTCTTTAACTTGGCTATTTGTACTTGTTGTGACAGGATTACCAGCTTCATTTCATCTATCTCTTTGCCCTGTTTAAGAACATCCATGTTGATGTTTCCCATGGTTTCCATCAATTCATCATAGTTATATCTGTCCTCACCTTCTCCAGGAGTGTTACCCCCTTTTGAATGATCATTGGATCTTTTATTAGTGGAAGCCTTCTGCCTAGCAGAAGCACTACCCACCCCCTTGGTTTCTTGGCACCGGGGTCCTTTGGTTGATGTATCACCCAAAGTTGCCATGGGGAAGGTCTTAGAGATGTTACCACTGTCCTTCTCTGTGCTAGCAGAAGTAGTGGCAGCCTTCTCACCCATATGCTCTTCCATCTCCTTAGAGAGCACCTCCTGAGGGTTGGGAGACACCCTATTGGTTTCCCTTTGGATATTCTCTAAAGAAGAATTCTCCCTTAGAGGGCTTAAAGGCTGAGTGGGTGAAGGTACAAGAAGGGAAGGAGCCTTCTTTACCTGTTTCCTTTTGTAAGTTTGGGTAATAGGAGAAGTGGGCTTTTGAAGTAGGGACTGTGGGATAGATATAGAGTGGGAAGGTTGGGTTTGGCTAGCAGTGGGAATGTCTAATGAGGGCCTTGACCCTGCTGCCATACCTTCTTGTGGTTGGGACACCACCATCATTGTTGAGAACAATGGGGTGTCAACTCCTTCCGAGTCCCTAGCAGATCTTCTCATGTTTGAGAAAACCTTGCCTTTAGGGGGTTTAGGTACATATACCCCATCAAAGTGAGGTATGTCCGTCAACTCATTAGTAATAACTGCCTGAACAAACCTGGGATACATGAAGAAACTCTTCTTGTTGTCCAGATTTGATACAAGATCATTGAAGATCATTTGAGAAAAGTTGTATTTTCTAGCAGTGGATAAACATACCAATGCATAGGCAATTGGACTGCTAAATTGGCTTCAGCCAGTTGTTTTCTTAGAAATACAATGCATCAAGGTATGAACAAAGAACCTCCATTGGGGTGAAAACTTAGCTTTGAAAAACTTGAAAATCCCCAATGGGCCTTCATACCCCATTCTGGTGAGGTTTGAAAACAAGTCCTCATTTGGGATAGAAAAAATACCTGAAGCATCGTCTAGACGTAGACAGATGCGAATAGTCTCCTCAGTAACTGTCAAGGGTTTGTCACACACCCTTGTTTTGATGCATGTCACTCCATTTTCAGAGCTGGTAGTGGCATTGGCCCAGAATTGCCTCTGATGCTCTATGTAGATGGTAGGGGACACAGTGAGAGCATGAGCAATATGACTTGTCCTCAAAAAGTCGACTATCTGGTGAAAACCTTCGGCTTGTTTTGGCTTTTGGAGCATGGCTATCTCGTTGTCTTCATCAATAAACGCAATTGAAGCCATTGAACTTGAGTGTTCTTGTCTGAAAACTTGGTAGTTGAGAGAAAAAGGGTTAGAGCGCAAGTGAACAGTATGCAAAGAGTCGTTATGAACTGTTTAGGCGGGCAAAGGGTATTTATAGTATTCGAATTAAAAGCAGTATTAACGTTAAAAAAAATGAAAGCAGTATTAACAGTGAGCAGTATTAACCAGTAGCAGTATTAACTGAGAGCAGTATTAACCACTAGCAGTATTAACTAACTAGCAGTATTAACTGAGAGCAGTATTAACCACTAGAAGTATTAACTGAGAGCAGTATGAACCACTAGCAGTATTAACTAACTAGCAGTATTAACTGAGAGCAGTATTAACTACTAGCAGTATTAACTACTAGCAGTATTAACTACTAGCAGTATTAACTGTGCACTGGCAGTATTAATACTGTACTGGCAGTACTAATACTGTACTGGCAGTATTAATACTGTACTGGCAGTACTAATACTGTACTGGCAGTATTAACCATACTTACATTTTTAAGCTTGTGAAAAACTGAGTACTGGTATACATTTCCTGAGAAAGAAAGTTAGTAACACCAAGAATAAACTATATACAGGTAGTGAAGCACTTTTAGGAAGGGGCTTATTCAGAGTTGATCATTCCCACACTTGTTACCAAGAAAGTGAATCTACCCACATCAAAGGCTTTGGTGAATAGATCAGCAAACTGGTTATCAGTATGAACTTTTACAACTTGAATAAGTTTCTTTTCATTGCAGTCTCTTATAAAGTGATACCTGATCTCAATGTGCTTTGTCTTTGAGTGCTTGACAGGATTGTTAACAATGCTAATAGCACTGCTATTATCAATAAAGATTGGAGTGTGTAGAAAGGTTACCCCATAGTCCAGCATTTGATTCTGAATCCATAAGACTTGAGAACAGCAACTTGCAGCTGCTATGTACTCTGCTTCTGTTGTAGATGTGGACACTGTGGTTTGTTTCTTGCACTGCCATGAAACTAGTCTTGCACCCAGAAACTGGCATCCTCCAGAAGTGGATTTTCTGTCCAAGTTTGCTCCACCTAGGTCACTGTCTGAGTATGCAAGTAGGTCAAATGATGAGTCATGAGGATACCAAAGTCCCAATCTAGGTTGCCCTTTGAGATATCTGAATATCCTCTTAACAGCTTGATAGTGTGATTGCTTTGGCCTAACTTGGAATCTTGCACATACACAGACTGGAAACATTATATCTGGCCTAGAGGCTGTAAGGTACATGAGAGAGCCAATCATGGATCTATAGTGATGCACATCCATATCCTCCCCCTCAAGATCTGCTGTTATCTGCTTGTGTGTCTCCATAGGTGTGCTGGCAGGCTTTGAATCTGAGAATCCAAACTTGGTTAGAATGTCCTGCACATACTTGGACTGACTGATAAAAATACCATCTGTCTTCTGTTGGACTTGGAGTCCAAGGAAAAAGGTAAGTTCCCCCATGGAACTAATTTTGAATCTTTGATGCATTAGTTCCTCAAACTCCCTGCACATACTTTCTCTTGTGGATCCAAAGATGATATCATCCACATAGATTTGGACCAACAAGATGTCCTTCTTCTTTCTTTTGATGAATAGAGTCTTATCAATGACTCCTCTTTCAAAGCCATTTTCCAAAAGATAGGATGACAGAGTGTCATACCATGCCCTTGGTGCTTGATGCAGTCCATAAAGTGCTTTCTTCAGTTTGTATACTCTGTCTGGATAGCTTGGGTTTTCAAACCCTGGTGGTTGACAGACATATACTTCTTCTTCAATTAAGCCATATAGAAATGCACTTTTTACATCCATTTGGTAGACTTTGAACTTCATATAAGAAGCATAGGCTAGGAACAATCTGATTGCTTCTATCCTAGACACTGGAGCAAATACTTCTTCATAATCTATTCCTTCTTCTTGTGTATACCCTTGTGCCACCAACCTTGCTTTGTTCTTTATTACTATCCCTCTTTCATCTCCCTTATTCCTGAAGACCCATTTTGTGCCTATAGCTCTTTGACCTTTAGGAAGGTCTACTAGATCCCAAACATCTTGCAGCTTAAATTGTAGCAGCTCTTCTTGCATAGCTTCTATCCAGCTGGACTCTTTCATAGCATCATGAGCCTTCTTAGGCTCAAGTTGGGATATAAAACAAGAAAGCACTGTATGCTGTTGATCTTGCATATCTTGCAGCCTGCTTTGATGTCTAGTCATCATAGGATAAGAGATATCCTCTATTACCAGCTGAGGAGGATGATTCTTTTGTGTTCTTGATTGATGACTAGGTTCTTCATTGAGTTCCACCTCTAGATTGGAATCATTCAACTCAACTGAGGTGATTTCAGCAGCTACTTCAGGTTCTTTATTTGCTTGAGTCTCCTCATTTCTCCTTTCTTCTTCACTCTGATTTGATTCAGTAGATGGCTCCTTTTCACAGTCTTCAACAGGATTCACTTTAGGTATGGGAAAAATCACAGACTAAGATATACTTTCTTGAACTTGTGTAGTCCCTGATCCTCCATTTCCTGAACCTGCATACTCATTACTACTGAAACCAAAAGAGTTAGTTAGTGAATCAATGTCAAACAACCACTGAGGACCAGACCCAATAGGATTTGGTGTGTTCTCATTGCATTTGACATTGTCACTTTCTTCAATTATTCTAGAAGAAGAATTAAAAACTCTGTAGGCCTTACTCCGAGATGAGTAGCCAACAAGAAATCCATCATCTGGCTTGCTATCAAACTTACCTAAGTGAGATTTGGTATTGAGAATTGTACAAGGACACCCAAAAGGTTTGAAAAATCCAATAAAGGGTTTTCTTTTATTTAAAAGCTCATATGGGGTTTTGTTCTTTGGTTTGACTACTAGTACTCTGTTTTGGACATAACAGGCAGTATTAACTGCTTCAACCCAGAAAGTAATTGGCAATTTAGAATCAGCCAACAGAGATCTAGCAGCCTCTATTAGTGTCCTATTTCTTCTCTCAGCAACTCCATTTTGTTGTGGAGTCCTAGGAGCATTATATTGTCTCTCAATTCCTTTTTCTTCACAAAAGGTGTTTAGGTCAATATTTTTAAATTCAGTTCCATTATCAGACCTAATGACTTTTACTTTTTGATTAGTCTGGTTTTCAATTCTTAGAATAAAAGATTTGATCAGTCCACTTGTCTCATCCTTAGTCCTTAGAAAATATACCCAAGTAAATCTAGAGTAATCATCAACAATAACTAAGCAGTATGATTTCTTCCCTATGCTCATCACATTTGTAGGGCCAAACAGATCCATATGTAATAACTGGAGGCAAGAAGAAATTGAATTTAACTCTTTGGTCTTATGAGAAGTTTTGTGTTGTTTGCCTTTAAGACAAGCAACACAATGATCATCACATGAAAAGGCTTTTGATGGTAAACCTCTTACAAGATTGTTTTTAACAAGTTTGTTCATTGTCTTGAAATTCATGTGACACATCCTTCTGTGCCAAAGAGAGGATTCATCCACAGAAGCTTTTGAAACAAGACAGTTCAGGGATGAATCACTTGAAACATTGTCCATATCTAGATAATACACATTGTCCTTTCTTGGAGTTCTAAGTAGTATCATGCTTTCATCAACTACTTTGAACCCTGGAGCAAGGATCATACATTCTGTATTAGTAAATAATATACTATGTTGTTTGTCACAAACCTGTGATACACTTAACAGGTTGTACTTTAGCTGATCAACATAGTAGACATCCTCAAATGTCATCTTACCTTTTGTAACATTACCTTTCCCACTTATTTTACCACCTGTGAGATTGTCTCCAAATGCAACATGTCCTCCATTGATAGGCTTGAAATCCTGAAGGCATGACATGTTGCCTGTCATGTGCCTAGAGCAACCACTATCCACATGCCATATGCTCTTCCCCTTGAGCTGTTGGTTGCCCTGCACATATGATAAATCAGTTAGTATGGATTAGGAACCCAAGCCAAAGTGGTCTTGGGTACCCCTTTCTCATCAAAATATTTACATTCTTTCTTGAAAAGATTTTTAAACTTTGACTCCTCATTACTGGAGTACTTTGTTACAATAATGGGTTTGAATGCATATTTGCTAGAAGCAGTACTGTTTTTAGAAGAACTAACTGCATTAGCAGCACTTGCATGCTTAGTAGTACTAACCTTGTTAGAAGTATTAACTGTTTTAGCAGCAGTAACTGTGTTAGCAGTAGTAACCTTTGAAGAAGTACTAACAGTGTTAGAAGCATTAAAATTCTCAGCAGTACTAACACTGTTAGCAGCAGTATTGCTACTAGCAGCACTATCCCTGTCAGCAGTACTATTTGATGTAGCAGTACTAACAGTTTTAGTGCTTCTAGGCACCCACATTTTAATACTCTCTTTTAAAACCTTTTTCTTCATTTGGCCTTTGGTTTCAACAGACTTCTTAGCCACATGTTTCTTTCCAGCCTTCCTATAACCAACAGGTTTTTGCACAAATCTTTGAAAGTTCATCTGTTGGTTAATAGGGTTAAAGAAACAAAAATGATTCAACTTGCCACATATGAAACAAGGTTTTGGTCTGATTATTTTATTCAGATCAACTCCTTGTTTCTGAGCCCATTGATTATTCCAGTTTCTTTGGTTACCTCTTTTTATACCAGAATTTAGGCTCTCAGATTTATTGCAAGCACACTGTTTACAAGGGCCAGGATTCACAACAGTGGTCTGTTTGTAATGGACCTTGTTAGCCTTTCCTTTGGTCTTCTCTATCTCTTTAGACTTGACCCAGATCCTTCCACCACCCTCATTGGTAACAATGTTGTTTTCTAAGGGTATCTCTTTACTCACATCATTGTTCCTCTTCTTACTGGCTTCTTTCTCAGTTATATCCTTAACAACTACCTCATCCAAAGGATCTATCTCAAAAGCTTTCTCAGACAAGTCCTTTTTCTCCTTGGTCTCTAACAGATCTGATGTAGGAGAGATATAGTTGTTGTTGTAAGGAGGGGGTGTGTTGTTGTATCCAACACCAGACTTCATCTTATCATGAATCTGAGCCTTTAGAAGAGAATCCATTGCTTTTGAAGAATATGAAAACTTTTCTATATCAAGCTTAACCTTATCTAATTCTTCTTTCAACCTATCATTCTCTTCTTTGGACTTAGACAATTTGGTCTCTAACTCCTTCTTTTCCCACTTCCAGTAGTTTGTGTCATAAGAGTGTTGAAGTTCATTGGCTTGAAAGCCTTTGATTTGTTCTTCAAACCTCTCCACTATCAACACATAATCTCTTCTGTCCTTTTCTAATCTTTTGAGGTCATCACACATGTTTTGGTTGTGATCCCTGTATCTTTTGACAGTGTCTATGCAAGATTTAGTGCAAAGATTAGAAATTACCTCAGAAGGGAGATCAGACACCTCTGCCATAAGAGCTTGGTTCTGAATGGCTTCCTCAACCTGGTCACTCCAGTCAAATCCCATTCCTTGTTGAGAAACAAGGGCTTGAGCAGAGTTCTTGTTTTGATTGAAACCACCATTCTGGGCTTGTTGGTGGTTGTTGTTTGGCACACCACTTCTGCACTCTTTAGCAAAGTGTCCCTTCACGTGGCACTTGTAACATTCCACCTTTGTTTTGTCAAAACCAGCTCCATCTTCTCTTCTTTGAGAGAAGTTGTTCCTCCCAGTTCTTTTAATAAACTTCTTTACCCTCATAGATAACATGGCCATCTACCATTTAATGTCCATCTCCTCCAGATCATCAGGGTGAAGTTGTTCCAGAACATCATTAATCAAAGAGTTGTTGCTGTGACTGGACCAAAAGGCTTCAAAGATAGTTTCAGTGCCTTTTTCTGAATTCACTCCACTGGTAGCACTAACTGCTTCAGGGTTGGCAGTAGTATCAGTAGATGCTGATAGAAGTGCAGCATTGTGAATGTACCCAGTGTGCTTTTTCTTGGCTTCTACCTCAGTTTCAAAAACTCTTAGATCATTATACAGATCATCAAGTTCCTTCTCTTCCAGATTGTCACTCTGTCTATATGAGACAGTGTACATAGTTCATTCATCTCCAAGAGATCTGAGGAACTTCCTGTTGATATCATCTTGCTCCATCTTCACTCCAACAGTAGCCAGTTCACCAATAAGCTTGTTGAACCTGTCAAAAGTTTGAGTCATAGACTCATTCTTTGAAGAAGTGAAGTTCTCATACTGCTGCTTCAGAACATCCCTTTGATTTCTTTTGATGCTTTTAGTTCCAGCAAATCTTTTCTCTAGAGCATTCCAGAGAATATGAGCATCAGTACAATTGCAAAATTGATGCTGATATTCATTGGGGATGGCCAAGAGCAGAGTGCTTAAGGCCTTCTTCTCTGTCTGTCTGATCTTCCTCTCACCATCTGTCTTTGGTGGAGGTCTTTTCCCATCTGGTCCAATCTTTCCTGCTTCAGAGGGTCCATTCTCAATGATGTCCCACATTGAGTAGTCTGTGAGAAGAATGTATTGCCTGATTCTGATCTTCCACATGTCAAACTCACTGGGTTTGAGCATTGGGACCTTAGAAACAAGAGTACTGTTTGATTCTGCAAAGTTTTCCATGATGAATGAATTGATGTTTATGAGAGAACAGGCTCTGATACCACTTGTCAGGATCGAATTCTCAACAAGAATAAATTCTCAAAAACTAATATCAAAGGAGTTTGCGGAATAACACTTTGATATTCAATGAAACAATAAACAAACAGTAAATATGATGAACAACTTGTAAACTTGTATTAAATGCTTTAAATCACAACATTACACACACAACCTCAATCTTGAAGAACAGACTCTTTCAAGACGAATTCTACTTCTCTAGAATTAGGAACTATGTCTTGAGGTTGATTCTCTCTCTAACAAAAACTCAGAATTATTTTTTTTTAAAACTACTCTATCAATTATATACATATACTGAACAAAAGATAATTACAATTAATTAAAATATCTTCAGAATATCTTCCATGAATATCTTCAATCTATCCAGCTGTCATTCTTTTAATCCGGATCTTCATCTCATAAGCAGCATTAATCACCTTGGAAGTATTAACTCAAACTTGGCAGCATTAACTACTAAGCAGCACTAACCTCTAGCAGTACTAACTAGCTAAGCAGTACTAATTTTGTTCAAGCAACACTAACTTTGACTAGCAGCATTAATTCTACTAGAAGCAGTAATACCTAGCAGTATTAAACTTGAATTCCTCTAGCAGTAGTAATTCTGTACTAGCAGCATTAAACACTTAAGCTTTTCTTCAGTTCCCAACACATACGTAAGTTAGAAGGTGCGGAGTGTACACTTACAAATGTTACCTTTATTATCTTAAAGAGGGGTTCAAGTTCTAAAGGACTTAGAAATTTATTTAAGTCGTGTTTTAGAAATTCTAAAAGCTATCGCTGAAAATCTGATAGATGTCGCTAATAGGTGTTGTTGATGGTTAATTGTTGTCGCTGAAAGCTGATAGCTGGTTGCTGATAGCTTATTGTTGTTGCTGATAGCTGAAAGTTCTCGCCGAAAGCTGTCAACTGTCGCAAAAAAGTTGTTGTCGAGAACTTGAATTCGGTTGTAAATGCTTTTTAACCTTATCTATTAATGGTTATAACCATTGTATAACCGTCTATAGCCGTCGATCTCTCATTTAATTATGTAATTTGAGAATCTAGGTATAAATATCTCTCTTTTTCACAGTCTTTGAAAATAGAGAAAAACCTTAAGAATTATCCCAATACAAAGTTCGTGAACTCAAGGCTTATAGGGTCGAATTGTTGTATTTGGAAAGTGTTTTTCCAACACGATTCTTAAGTTAATCAGGTCTTGATACCATCTCCGTGTTACATAATTCCTAACATTCAAATACAACAATTTTCTGATTAATTAACGATGGCGAATCGAGAGGAGTCCGTTCGCGATATGACTTCGAAATTTGGCAAACTAGAGAAATTTCAAGGAAACGACTTTCGTCGGTGGCAAAAGAATATGCACTTCCTTCTCACCACTTTGAAGCTCGTGTATGTTCTTAGCACCCCGATGCCCGAGATTCTTGAAGACTCAACTTTGGAGGAGGTTCGACGTAGAAACAAGTGGGAGAACGATGACTACATATGGCGTGGGCATATTCTTAATGGTATGTCTGATGCTTTATTTGATGTTTACCATAAATTAGAAACATCCAAAGAATTATGGGATGTTTTGGAATCGAAATACATGGTCGAGGATGCTTCGAGTAAGAAGTTCCTCGTAAGTAATTTTAACAATTAGAAGATGATCGATTCCAGACCCGTTATGGATCAATGCAACGAATTGCTCCGGATCCTTGGTCAATTTACTCAACACCATATGAATATGGATGAATCCATATCAGTTTCGAGTATAATTGACAAGTTTCCACCATCATGGAAAGATTTCAAACACATACTTAAAAACAAAAAAGAAGAACTTTCTTTGGTGCAACTTGGCAGGCACTTACGTATTAAGGAATCATTACGTGTACAAGAAAGTGGTAAGACTAAGGATAAGGATGTCCCAAGTTCATCCAATGTCAACATGGTTGAGGAGCATAAGAACACGACCAAAAGGAAGTTCGACAAAGGTAAGAAGCGGATGTTCGACAACCCCAAACACGAACCCAACAAAAAGTCGAAAATGACTTGTTGGATTTGTGGTCGAATAGGACATTTCAAATGAGATTGTCGAGTTGGTAAAGGAAACAAGAATGAAGCGAGTACGAGTGGGGCGGGACAAGGGTCGAACGACCAACCCCAAAATCAAATCAAGGTCAAAATTCGATCTTTTCTTATAATTCAAGTGAGAATTATGTATCACTAATTTCCTATGCATTTTATGTACAGGATGATGATATCTCATGGTGGATAGAATCGGGTGCCACAAGTCATGTGTGCAAGGATAAAAAATGGTTCAAGAAGTTCGAACCAGTGGAAGATGGATCGGTCTTGCATATGGGCAACGAGTCTAGTGCTCCAATCTTGGGTCGTGGTCGTGTGGATCTTACTTTTAGCTCTGGGAATTTATTAACTCTTAATAATGATTTATTTGTACCGAAAATCCGGAAGAATCTAGTCTCCGGTAGTATGTTGAACAAGTTGGGTTACAAACAAGTATTCGAAAGCGATAAGTATACCTTATCGCGACGTGGTGTGTTTGTTGGTTTTGGATATTTGAATTCTGGTATGTTTATGTTGAATCTAATTAATAAATTTGCTTGTGATAATTCTATGTGTTTGGTTGAGAATGAAAATTCATTTTTGTGGCATGCCAGACTTGGACATGTGCATTATAAAAGAATGCATGAAATGTCCAAGGATGGAATGATTCCTTCCAGTGGCGGATCCAGAAAAAATAATTGATAGGGGCCTATATAAAAAAAATTAACCAAAAGATACGATTTCATTAAAAATAGTAAGAAGTTACTTTTTACAATTGAGTCCTGCGAGTCTTCATCTTTTGGAATTGGCTAATTACATCATCACTTGTAGATCGAGAAGTGCTTCTTTTTCTATGGTACAGATTAATGCAACATTCAAAAATTCATCACCGATTTTGTTACGCAAATCAGTCTTCACAATCTTCATGGCAGAAAAACATCTATCGACCGTTGCGGTAGCGACCGGCAAAACCAAAGCTAACTTCAATAACCGATATACTAGAGGATAAGTTTTATGCTTTTTTGTATCCACCATCAATCTAGCAAGCTCGACAATACCACTCAGATCGGAAAATCTCTCGTCTTGACGCACAATCACATAGTACATGTTAAGTTCTTTCTCAAGAGCGATCATTTCCATACGATCAAAATCATAAGGATACAACTTAGCCAACTCCAATAAATCCGATACGTTGAACTGAGAAAATGAATCACATGGACTCAAAGTTGTTATATTTTTAATCAATTCAGTGCTTACCTCACTAAATCGATCCCCAAACTCTTGAAGTTGCATGTCCACGACAGTGTTGAAAATATCAAACTCGTAATAATGACGATTGGTGATGCCGGTCCTTAGTCTTCCGTTATTTTTATAACATTCTGCCATATCCAAACTCGCAATACCGTTTGCTTCACAAAAAGAATACATCTTCTTCAAAAGTGGATCAAACCCAGATTCTCTAAATGTTTGCAATAGTTGCTTTGTTCCTCTTATCAACGAAATCGCTTCCACCATATCTTGATCCTTTTTTTGAAGAGCCCGTGACAATAAATATGTGACTTCTAAAATATGAAACATCAAGTGCAAATAAAATACAAAATCAAATGTCTTCAAATAAGCTAGAATATCGGTTGCTTGAGTGCGACTAAAACCATTATCACCATCCTCTTCAACATATTGAAGCACTTCAATAACATTTGGGAATAAGGCAATCAAACTCGCCATGGTTTTGTAATGGGTACCCCACCGTGTATCTCCGACTCGAATAAGAGAAAGCTCTTGGTGTAACCCACGTCCGGTTTCAATTTCACAATTACCAATTGCTTCTTGCACTCTATCTTTGTAACTTTGTCGAAGCATGTCTTTCCGTTTGCAAGAAGCGTTAACCACATTGATCACCATGCTTAGCATATTAAAAAAGTTCTCAACCCCATCGTGTTTATTTGCAACCGCCACGACAACTAATTGAAGTTGGTGTGCAAAACAATGAATATAATATGTCGAGCTATTTTCATTCAAGATCAAAGCTTTCAATCCATTGAACTCACCCCGCATATTGCTTGCTTCGTCATAACCTTGCCCTCTTACCTGTACCATGTTCAGAAAATAATGTATCAATGGCAGATTTAAGAATGGAAGAAGATGTCCCCGTCACATGAACAATACCAAAAAATCTCTCTTTAACAATACCACGTGCATCAACATATCGCAAAACCACCGCCATTTGTTCCTTCTTAGAAACGTCACTAGACTCGTTAACTAGTAATGCAAACACGTCGTCACCAATTTCTTCACGAATGGATTTGAGTATTAGATTTGCAAAGCAAGAAGCAATATCTTTTTGAATACTTGGGGACACCATTTGATTATTCTTTGGAGAATTTTTTAAAATAACTTTAGCAATATCCTCATTGCATTCACCAATTAAGCTTAATGTTTCCAAAAACATGCCTTTAGAAATAGACATTTCGGATTCATCGTGACCACGAAAGGGTAATGCATTCTTCAATACGAATCTACAAGCTGTAATAGAAGCATTTAATCGAAATTGGTGCTCATTCTTCTCCAACTCAGTTTGCTTATGAAAGGCAACGACAATAGATCGATCTTGTCTCATTAAATCCTCACTTTTCTTAAGTGCTCTATTGTGAAAACTATTAACGTCGCCTACATGAAGACCAAATATCTTCGTTTTATTCCAACTATTAAAGCCATCCATCACAAAAGCATCACTCCCACATTGTCCTACATAGTAATCTCTAAACAAATAACAACACAAGCAAAAAATTTTATCTGTTTTTACACTATACTCCAACCAATTAGAGTATTGGTCAAACCAAGTCGGACAAAAACGTCTTCCCTTACTCCCAACATATTTTTTTTGGAAAGGCATGGCCCCGTGGTTGACAAGGTCCTCTAATTAAATATTTTCTCCTTATTTCATCTCTTTGGTTTAGATGATAATCGGTAATTTTTTTTCCTATCCGTCGGATCCCAAGGAAGATCATTCAAATCAATTTCGCAAGGCACTGAAGGAGCAGAACTGGATTCGAGTGTTGATGTTTTCCTTAAACAATATCAATAATTCAATATAACACATTACTTTCAACTTTGAACAAAATTGCAATTTGAAAAAATAACAAGTACACTGTATACATACAGTACCTAACAAGTAACAAATATTTCTATTATGTTAAAAACTAAAATCAATCCAAAATAGCAAATACTAAATACCAAATACCAAATACTATAAAAATAAAACCAAATACCAAGTTACCATCAACAAAATTATTTATCAACAAAAATAAGAGTAGAAATAAAAAAGTTAGGTCTTTTTTACCCAAATCAGGAGAGAACGAGAGGGAGCAAGTGAACAACAGCAACAGTCGAGAGGCCGAGAGGGAGGCTGTTGGACGCAGGGAGCAACAACAAGTACTCGAAGTCGAAGATTGCAGTTTGCAGTTTGCAGATTGAGCGATTGAGCGAGTGAGAAGGGAGATTGCGTACGTAACTCAGAAGCGAGAGGAGTCTCCTTCTCTTGGACTGGACGCTGGAATGTCAAAGGGATAAGGGGCCTTACGTATTTTGTTGGGGGCCCAGACTAGTAATCAATATAAAATCGAATTAAATTTTTTTTTAAGCGATCAGCACATGGGCTGCCCTACCAAGTCTAAGTAAATTCGCCCCTCATTCCTTCCTTTGATTTAAATATTGAAAAGTGTAAGACTTGCATGCTTACAAAAATCACACGTCAAACTTTTCCTAAAATTAAAAGATCATCCATGGTTTTGGATTTAATCCATAGTGATTTGTGTGATTTGCATGCGACTCCTTCACTTGGAAATAAAAAGTATTTTGCTACATTTATAGATGACGCTTCGAGATTTTATTACGTTTTTCTACTTCATTCGAACGATGAAGTTTTAGAAAAATTTAAAATGTATAAAACCGAAGTGGAATTGCAGCAAAATATTTTAATTACACTAGTACAAAAACTCACATTTGCCACGGTTAAAAACCGTGGCCATGTTTGGCCACAGTTTTTTTTCCAATCAAACCATAGCCTATTATTGCGTGACCATTGATACGTTTTCGCCACGTTTAAATTGCATCACCATATCAAATAAAAAACCATAGCTATAGCCTAAAAACCGTGGCTATAAACGTATCTAATATTTAAGCTACTTGAGCATTTTACTATAACCGTGGCAATAGACTATTTATCGCCACAGAAACTCATGTTAAACGTGGTCATTAGCTACTTTTTGGTTACACAAAATAAACAAAATCATGGCAATAAACTATTTATGGTCACACATTTTGTTTTTAAGGTCGCCAAGGATTACCCTATAATCACTATATTTGTTTTAACGTGGCCATAAACTACTTATCGTCACGCAAATTTTATTAACCGTGACCAATTCATGACATATGGTTACCATAAATGTTAGAATCATGGCTATTGTTTACCTTTTGGTCATACAAAATAACTCAAAATATAGCAATAAACAACTTATAGCCATGCAATTCATGACATATGACTACACTTAAACTTTTGAAGCGTGACCATTAGTTACCTTTTGGTCATGTAAAATAACTAAAACCGTAGCGATAAACCAGTTATAGCCACAAAAATTTCATATTAACCATTGCCAATTCATATCATTTGGTTACACTAAATTGTTATAAATGTGGCTATTGATTAACTTTTTGGTCACATTAGTTAACTAAAAGCGTAACCATAAACTACTTATAACCATGAAAATTTTACATTAACCGTGACCATTTCATGACATATGGTTACGTTGAATTGTTAAAAACCGTGGCTATTGGTGGTCTTTTGTTTACACGAAATAGCTAAAACCGTGACCTAATACTATTTATAGCTACACAAATTTTATATTAACCATTGCCATTTAATTACATATGGTAACGTTGATTAATAAAACTGTGACTATTGATTATCTTTTGGTTACACAAAATAATTAAAACTATGGTCGTAAACAACTTATAACCGTCGCTAATTCGTGACATATGGTTACAGTGAATTGTTAAAACTGTAGCCATTGGTTAACTTTTTGTCACATGAAATAACCAAAATCATGACAATAAACTAGTTATAGTCACACAAATTTTATAGTAAGCGTGGTCAATTCATGATGTATAGTTACATTGAATTTTAATAATCGTGGCTATTTATTACCTGTTGGTCACACGAAAGAACTAAAACTGTGACAATAAACTATTTACAGTCACATAAATTTTATATCAACCGTGGTCAATTCTTGATGTATGGTTGCACTAAATTGTAAAACCATGACTATTGGTTGCCTTTTGGTCACACGAATAAAATAGCTAAAATGTGGCTATAAACTACATATAACCATGCAAATTAATGATAGCACTTGATCATTTAACCTTTGGCAACGATTTTAATAATTTATGGAGAAATGATAAATAAAAAATTTAATATAATAATTAATTAAGAAACATTTAGTAATTATATCAATAATCATATAAATAAGGTATAACGTCAAAGACAAATTTATCACTGCTACTTCTCTAATATATTAGACTTTTGTTGATTAAAGCTACTTCTCGTATGTTTCGCCTTCTATAACTCGCTAATAGTGTATAATTCTTCTTTCTCTTCACATGATGTTGTCTCTCATGCTGTTGAACTGTTGGTTGTAGTACCTGCAACAACAATAAAATTTGCATCTTAAATAGAAATATTAGGATTGAAGAATAAATTGCACATCTCATATGTAAACACACGATAGAACTTAAAATAATGTTTATAACCAAATAAATTTGTGAAGAGATATCAGCATCGAGTAATATAAATGCAAAATACTAGTATTACATGACCTCCTATATTAAAAATATGGTATATAACCATTGAATCAAGACAGTAAACAAGGTAGTCTTAGGTTTCTTTAGATACAATGAATACCTTGCAACAACCATTTCCAACCTAACATCAGTGCACATATTTGATATCTAGTCAAAACATATAAAAATAACCCTCATCATATTCATTTTCATACTCAAATTAAGCAATGGTGATGTATAAAAGAAAAAAAAACAAAAGGATACATTTAGTGAAACAATATGACTAGAATACCTTTGATCCCAAGGTCTCCATGGAAGAAACTGTACAGTGCTACATATCTGAAAAGACTAAAGGCTATATAAATGAAAAAAGAAAATACTAGAAAATCAAAGGGGGCTCTCTTTCTCCTTCTCCCTTTATTTGTATTGTTTTGTGCGCATGTTCTTATTTGTATAGAGTATGTAATCAGATAAAATATGGTCTTAAGAAAGGATCTCCAGAAAAATCTTGATAATTTTGCATATAAATTAGTCATATATATGTGTATGCAACCTTGTTGAGGGGCTAAAGGACATGAAGATCAGAGCAAACTTTAATCAATAGAAGAAGATGTTTGATTATGAAGTGTTCTCATCAACATATTGTTACTTTTGTCAACTTAAAAAATAATTTGCATGCCAACACATGAGATTTTTTATTGTATCATGGAAGTGGGTTTAAAGCCACTATTACTTCTTTTGTAGCTGCACATGGCAGTCGACAATGATCGAAGCCATTTAGCTATTGTTACGGCATGAAAAATCCCACCAATCGACTCTTTATGATATACTAAACATCAATAAACAAGTAATTGACGCTTTAACATGCACATAGCAAATTATTCAATTTGGCATCACGTAGAAACACAAAAATATCAAACACCTTAAATCAAAACAAAAACATGTCAACCTTCAATTGGGCATCAAGAACTCTAGACCAAGCAAACTAACATTGGAACTCTCATAATACACAAATTAACTCTCGATGCGAAGCACCGGTCATGGCCCTATTTCTAATTATTTACATGCTTTTTAACTCCTCCATATTCCTCCATAAAAACTATGGTCCATCAAAGCAATGGACAAATCGTTTCTTAAGTTGTATGGCAAATATCATTAGGAGCATAATTACAATATCAAAATCGAGGAACACTTACTTGATTGGTTGATCATTGTCTTGATTTATGTTATTCCTGCTAGAAGACCACAACGCCTATGCCCCCAAATCTTTTGACCTTGTGGTTGTTTGGGGTGTATTTATGGTGCAAAAAAATGATGATTTGGCATCGTGGGCTGTAATATAAGCAGATTTTAGTTAATTAGTGTCCTACTAAGAGTAGGATGATGACCATATTTATGGAAAGAGGACGACACCTCTGGCAAGAAGATGGCCATGTTTAGTCGATATATAAAAATAAAAAAAGATTCAAAGTGAATCCTAACCAACACAAAAAAAATGAACTTAAATATATGAATCATCATATAAGAGGCCATCCACTTGTGAGTCATTAAACAAAGAGGTATAAAGAAGGTTGTTTATAAGTAAATTTACCAGGTGAAAACAGTAGGACTTTCATTATTTAGGAGTTGAAGAGGCTACTCACCTGTTATCAACGTTTGCCTCCAAGTTCCAGCCACTTTATCTTTGTCCGTCAAAGATCTCCATCCATTCTCTTTACCTTACATTCACAGAGTATTGGAGTTATCAGGTGACATAAAAAATAATTGAATTCCATCATTAACCAAGACACACAAAAAGAAAAGGAAAAAATTACTAATGGCCATTATCTCTGCAGATTGGTGAAAAAACAGATGCATAATTGTCTACCTCGTGAGTTGCATAGTGCCTACTAAGTAGTTGAATGACCATCAAATATTTCCGACCACCACATAACTCTTATCTTTAACTTCTCTAGGTAGGAGTTGTTTCCTAAAAAATTCAACCCCTAAGGGATTGTAAGCAAGCAGGTTGACCACCATTCCATTAACGACACAGATAAAGCATCAAATTGTCTGTGAAAACAAGTATATTACAACATTGAGCAGAAAACATATAGCTCATCTCATCACCATGACTTTTAGAAATTATAAATTGAAGGCAGGATCATTCTATATATCATCAAATTTGAATTTGGTTGTCTAAACTTCTTTTCCCCTAACTTTATCTTTACTCATAGAAAACTTTGGATAACAAAAAAAAAGGAATACCAATAAATAAATTTCAAGTACATTGAAATAGGCTCGAGATTGGAACCCTATACTTGCAGGTTGTAACACAGATACAAGCACCCAAATCAGAACTAGAATATCAAATAAACCATCATAAAAAAAATGAAAATAACTTGGGATAGCATTTTTTGTAATCCAGTATATATTGCAACTACCCAAACATAATCTTTTTATTTCCCTCCTACTTTCCCTCCATTCCTTTCCTTCAGAAGAAGGAAAAAAAACTCAAGAACACAATGTTAGATCTAGCAATATACTTGAGAAATCGAGTACATTAACGAACCACTATTTGAATAAAAATCAGGAGTATAAAACAAATGTATAGCTGAAACAAAATTGGAAGAAAAGGTAAGAAATACCCAATTCATGATACAAGTATTTCATAATTGAAATGGTACAGTGAGTTTTATCTATTGATTCCATCGATCTATAACCTAAAAGGCTAAAACCCTTACCTAACGAGTTCCCCAACCTTGAACCCCAAACCTTGCATCTGGTTCATTCTTTTCAATGGGAAGTACATCTGTTTAATGAGGACAATGGTGAGTGATGAGTTATTAATTTTATCGTGTAGAAACAGAAATCAGTAGATAATATTTTATTAACCGTTGTTGCCTTTGATTTTGTTGGGAATTTAAGATTTGTTCAAGTATGGTTAATGCTGCTAGTATATCATGATTACTACTGCTAGTAGATTTAATACTGCTTGAAAAGTTAGTACTGCTACTTCAATAGTTAGTACTGCTCGGAGAGTTAGTACTGCTAAGGGATTACTACTGTCAACTTGATTAATGCTGCTGAGGAGTTTAATGGTGCTGAAGATGGTTAATACTTCTAAAGAAGGTTAGTGCTGCTTATGAGATGAAGACTAAGTATGGAATGAAGACAGCTGTATAGAAGACTTACTAAAGTAAAGGAGATAATTATGGACTGAAGATCATTAGTATTTTGATAATTATCTTGTATTATGTCTTGTATAAATAGTATAGAAGTCTTTGATAGAATTAACTTTTGATTGATAAGTTTTCAAAGAGAATTAACCTTAAGATTCATAATCCTAGTTCTAGAGAAGTAGAATTCGTCTTGGTGAGCCTGTTCATCAAGATTGAGGTTTTGTTTGAAAACTTGTAACTTTAATCATTCAATAAAGTTTACAAGTTGTGATTTTCTGATTCACTGTTACTTTGATAGTTGAATATTAAAGTGTTATTCCGCAACTCCTTTAATATTGTTTCTGAGTTCATTATTCTTGTTAAGAATTAGATCCTGTCAAGTGGTATCAGAGCAAGTATTCTCAGAAACCTTCATTTATCATGGACAACACTGGTGAATCAAACAGTACTTTTGTCTCAAAGGTTCCCATGCTCAAACCTAATGATTTTGACATGTGGAAAATTTGGATCAAGCAGTACATCCTCCTTACAGACTGTTCTATGTGGGACATTGTTGAGAATGGTCCCTCCGCTGAAAGTAAAATTGGACAAGATGGCAGAAGACCACCTCCAAAAACTGATGGTGAGAAGTCAGACAGTTGGAGATGAAAGCTTTAAGCACCCTGCTTTTGGCCATTCCTAATGAGTATCAACATCAGTTTCAACACTGCACAGATGCTTAGATTCTATGGAATGCTTTAGAGAAGAAATTTGTTGGCACCAAGAGCACTAAGAGGAATCAAAGGGATATTCTCAAGCAGCAATATGAGAATTTTACATCTTCAAAGAATGAGTCTATGACTCAAACTTTTGACAGATTCAATAAGCTAATTGGTGAGTTGGCTACTGTTGGAGTTCATATGGAACAAGATGATGTCAACCCCAAGTTTCTCAGATCTCTTGGAGATGAATGGACCATGTACACTGACTCATTCAGACAGAATGACATGTTGGAAGAAAAGGAACTGGATGATCTGTATAATGATCTGAGAGTGTTTGAATCTGAGGTGGAAGCAAAGAAGAAGCCTACTGGATATGTGCATAATGCTGCACTCCTATCAGCATCACCTGATTCTACTGCTAACCCTGAATCAGTTAATACTGCCAATGGAGTAAATCAAGAAAAAGGCAATGAATCTGTGTTTGAAGCCTTTCTTTCCAGCCATGGTAACTCTTCTTTAATCAATGATGACTTGGAACAGCTTCATCCTGATGATCTAGAAGAGATGGATATTAAATGGCAGATGGCCATGCTTTCCATGAGGGTGAATAATATCATCAAGAGGACTGGGAGGAACAACTTCTCCCAAAGAAGAGAAGATGGAGCAGGCTTTGATAAGTCAAAGGTAGAGTGCTACAAGTGTCACATGAAGGGACACTTTGCCAGGGAATGCAGAAGTGGAATGCCTCAAAACAACCACCAACAAGCTCTGGTAGCTTCAACCAGAACAGAAACTATGCTCAAGATCTTATTTCTCAACAAGGAATGGGGTTTGATTGGAGTGATCAAGCAGAAGATGCCATTCAAAATCAAGCTCTCATGGCAGAGGTATCTGATCTCCCAACTGAGGTACTTTCTAATCTCTATTCTCAAACTTGCATAGACACTGTTAAAAGGTACAGGGATCACAACCAGAATATGAGTGATGACCTTACGAGGTTAGAAAAGGATAGAAAAGACTATGTGAAAATTGTTGAGAGGTTTGAGGAACAAATCAAAGGTTTCCAAGCCAATGAACTTCAACACTCATATGATACAAATTACTAGAAGTGGGAGAAGAATGATCTAGAAATCCAACTGACAAAGTCCAAGGAGGAGAATGAAAAGTTGAGAGGAGAACTAGACAAGGTTAAGCTAGATGTGGAAAAGTTTTCATATGCTTCTAAAGCCATGCATTCAATTCTAAAGGTCCAAATCCATGATAAGCTTAAACCAGGAATTGGGTATAATACCACACCACCACCATACAACAACAACTACATCCCTCCTAAATCAGACTTGCTTGAGACCAAAGATAGAAACGACTTGCATGTGGGAGCCACTAAGATAGATTCTTTAGATGAAGTAGTTGTTGAGGACAAGACTGAGAAAAAAGCTGGAAAGGGTAAGGATAATAATGTGAATATTGAGATTCCCTTAGAAAATAACATTCTTATCAATGAGGGTGGTGGAAGGAATTGGGTCAAATCCAATGGTGTAGAGAAAACTGAGGGAAAGTCCAAAAAGGTTCATTACAAGCAGACTACAGTTATGAATCCTGTTCCTTGCAAACAGTGTGCATGTAATAAATCTGAGCCCCTAAAACATGATAAAAGGAGGGGAAATCAAAGAAATTGGAATAATCAGTGGACTCAGAAACAAGGAGTTGATCTGAGTAGAATCATCAGACCAAAACCTTGTTTCGTAAGTGGCAAAGTGAATCATCTTGCCAAGCATTGTTATTTTAATCCTATGAACCAAAGGATAAATTTTCAAAGATCTGTTCAAAAACCCTTTGGTTATAGGAAGAATGAAAGGAACCATGTAGCTAAGAAACCTGTTAAATCTAAAAGCCACATGAAGAAAAAGACTGTAAAAGAGAGTGTCAATATGTGGGTTCCTAAAAGCACTAAATCTGTTAGTACTGCTACCACAAATAGTGCTGCTGACAAAGATAGTGCTGCTAAAAGCAATACTGCTGCTAACAATGTTAGTGCTGCTGAGAGTATTAGTACTTCTAAAACTAACATTGTTAGTACTTCTTCAAATGTTAATACTGCTAACTCTGTTAGTGCTTACTGCTAAACCTGTTAGTCCTCCTGCTAACTCTGTTAGTACTTCTAAAATTAGTACTGCTTCTAGTGTTTGTGCTGCTGGACCAATCATCTTGACAAAATACTCCAGTAAAGAGTGCTCTGTGTCAGAATCTGATTCTTAACAAGAATAAACACTCAGAAACAATATTAAAGGAGTTTGCGGAATAACACTTTAATATTCAGAATATCAATGAAACAGTGAATATGAATCACAACTTGTAAACTTTATTGAATGATTTAAAGCTACAAGATTTCACACACAACCTCAATATTGATAAACATGCTCACCAATACGAATTCTACTTGTCTAGAATTAGGATTATAAACCTTGAGGTTAATTCTCTCTATGAAAACAAAAACTCAGAATCAAAAATTAAAATTTTAAACTATTCTGACTAAGTCTATATATATACTAAAGATAAAAGATAATTACAAAATATAAAAGATCCTCAGTATAATCTTCCATAGTTTTCTCCAAGCTATCCATGAATATCTTCAATCAATACAGTTGTCTTCATTGCCATACGAAGTCTTCATCTCATAAGCAGTACTAACCATGTTCAGAAGCATTAACCATGTTCAGTAGTATTAATGAAGTTGGCAGTAGTAACCCTTAGCAGTACTAACTACGCTCAGCAGTAGTAACTTCATCAAGCAGTATTAATCTTGTTTAGCAGTATTAATCTGTTTCAGAAGTACTAACCATGTTGTGCTAGCAGCATTAACCATACTTGTGCAAATTCTGAATTCCCAACAATCTCTTAATTCCCAACAATCTCTGAATTCCCAACAATCTCCCCCTAACTTGACTTTTGAGAAGAGAAGTCAAGTTCTTCATTTATGGTCTTCAAGATGCTTTCAACACTACAACTTAGTTGCCCAAATTCGGATCTAGACCCAGACTTTGATTAATTGTTCTTCTTATCACAATTCTGGCCATTTCTGATTCCTTTGCACATACTAGCTTAGCTTTCAGCATCCCATTCAGCTTCTCCTTGCTATGATCATACACTTTGTCCACTAGGTAGTACTCATGATAACAGTTATCAATTGTGATCATGTATATACCACAATTTTCAAAGAGTATCCACTTATCAATCTTCTTAAACCCATACTCATGATGTAAATCCTTGATTCTGTAAACCACCTTTTCTGGTTCAAACATCATACAAAGATATTCCATTGCAATCTTGAGTAGACTTTCTTCAGTTCCTTTCAAAACATGTTCATAAAGCTTTATTCCCACTTTATGCATCTCTTCAAGATCAGCTCTGGAGCAACTTCTGATTACTTTCCCCCAAGTTGAATATACTTCAAATACATCACCAACTCTTTTAAGCCTGAAGTAATCCTTTCTGTTGTCTCTCAGAATGTCCTAAAAGATGACTTCTGGTGCTTTCACAGAAATGGGAACAGCCTGAACTGGTTCTATTATAGTCAGATAAAGACCCACTTGCTCATCAGATTGCTTATTGGACTGCTCTGGGTTCTACACAGATTCTGCTGAAGGTGTAACTGAAGGTTTTGTCTCTATTTCAGATTCTTCAATCCTTGGCTTCTTGGACTGTTTCTTGGAAGCTATGGTCTTTACTCTCTTTGCAGATTTCATTTCCATACCATCATTCTCTTCTTTAGTGTCTTCATCCTTTTCTTTGGTAGGAGTGACTTCCTCAGGGAATGGTTGTTGAATGTTTAGATCATGTCTCTCCTTAATCCTTCTTTCAGCCTCTTCCCTTTGTGAGGAGTCCCATTGAAGCTTAGCCATTTCCTTTTTATAGAGCTCCTCAACTTGATTGTATGCCATATTAGTAAACATCTCTCCTTTGACACCAATTGAACCTTTTAGAAAATTTATCATTTTTCTTCTTTCCTGATTGGCCAAAAAGGTCTTGGAAGGTTGTCTTTTCTGCTTTTTAACTGACATTCTTTTGACTGGTATTTTCTTGACTTCAGCTGCAGTTTTTATGCTCTTTTGATATTCTTCATTGAGCTTTCTGGCCATCTCCAGTGCAAGCTCTCTATCCTTCTCTGATTGGAGTTGTTCCTCCGTTTCCATCTCAGCTTGGAGTTGTTTTGCTACTTCTTCATCTAACTCCACCTGGTTCTTCTTCTTTGAAGGTTGTTCAGATTCAACCATCTTAGCTTTACCCTTTGCATCCTTCAAACCTGCCTCACTTCTTTCTTTTCTATTCTTTTCAAGGCCTCCTTCATTGATGACCACTCCCTTGGCCTTTTGAGTAGACTTAGGAGTGTCATTCTTTGCTTTTACCAAAGTTTATGCTATTTTCAATTCTTCAACAAATAGCCCTGTTACTGCTGCTACCTGTTCTGTTACTACTGCTGCTTGAACCTTGTCTGTTTCTACTGCTTGTGCTTCTGTTTCTGCAGCTTTCTCCCCCTTAACATCAAATCCCATCTCAGATGTACTTTCCTTTTCTTCTTCAGCCTCTGAATTCTCCCCCTTGTTGAAAGCATCATTAGCATTTTTCCTCTTCTTCAAAAGAAACTGCCTTCTCCTCTTCTTTTGCACCAATCTTGTCGCCATTTTCTTCAATTTGGTAATCTGTACTTATTGAGACAGAATTACCATTTTCATTTCTTCTATGTCTTTGCCTTGTTTGATGACATCCAGATTGATGTTGCCCATTGTTTCCATCAATTCATTGTAGTCATATTTGTCCTCACCTTCTCCAGGAGTGTTACCCCTTTTGAAGGATCATGGGTTCTTTTAGTAGTGGACTTCTGCCTAGCAGAAGCACCATCCACCCCCTTGGTTTCTTGGCACCTGGGACCTTTGGATGATTGCTCACCCAAAGTTGCCATGGGGAAGGTCTTATTGATGTTACCACTGGCCTCCTCTGTGCTAGCAGGAGTAGTGGCAGCCTTTGCACCCATATGCTCATTCATCTCCTCAGTGAGCACCTCCTTGGGGTTGGGAGACACCCCTGTGGTTTCCCTATATATATTCTCTAATGGAGAATTCTCCATTAGAGGTCTTAAAGGCTCTGTGGGTGAAGGTACAAGAAGGGAAGGAGCCTTCATTACCTTTTTCCTGATGTAGGTATTGGTGATTGGAGAAGTTGGTTTTTAAATAAGGGACAGTGGGATTGATATGGTGATTGAAGGTTGGGATTGGCTTTCAATGAGATGGTCTAATGAGGGCCTTGACCCTAAAGCCAGATTGTGGGACACCACCATCATTGTAGAGAACAATGGGGTGTCAACTCCTTCCGAGTCCAATGGAGATCTCTTCATATTTGAAAAGACCTTACCTTTGGGGATTTTAGGTACATATACCTCATTAAATTGAGGCATATTCGTCAATTCATTAGTTATAATTGCCTGTACAAATCTTGGGTACATATAAAAACTCTTTTTGTTTCCCAAGTTTTACACAAGGTCATTGAAAATCATTTTAGAAAAATTGTACTTTCTGGCAGTAGCCAAGCAAACCAAAGCATAAGCAATGGTACTACTGAACTCACTCCAACCAGTAGTCTTTTAGGAAATACAATGCATAAGTGTGAGTCCGTGATCGTTACCAGATAATCAAAACAACAAACAATAGATAATAAACCAACCTGTTTGGATTACAAACGCGGATTACACGGTTGAGTTCTTGAGTTAAGCTCTCTGTTTGTTTTCTCTCTTTTCACCTTGATTATGTGTTATGTGTGTTTCTTGTTTTCTGATGTGTATATTAGAGAGATAACAACTAACATAATATCTAGATATATAATATCTAGATATTATATTTAAACTAATATAATAACAAATAAACATAATATCTAGATATTAATAATATCTAGATATTATATTAAAACTAATATAATAATAAACTAATTAAACTAATTAAACTAATTAAAATACTAAAACATAACTTTGACTATTATTACAAGATAGACCCTAGACTATAGTTGAGAGTGACTTGTCAGCTTTAACTTCAGATTGCGATCTTCGTATTGGATGATCTTGAATCCAATGAGACTGTGTCCTAACAATCTCCCCCTTTGGAACAAGATCATTTAAATAAAAAGATTTATCTAATTCGATCTTCTCTTTCAGCTTGGAAGATGCAATCTCCATCTTTGTCTTCAAATTGTAATAATCTTCCCCTTTTGATGTAGAGAAACTCTCTTTCGGTTGTTGGGAAGAAATTTTCTTCAGTGTTAGCTTGGACATTTGTTTCTTGATCATTTCTTGTACTTTGTTTGCTCTGCTCTCCCCCTTTTTGATGGATTGAGCATCGATATCTTCAAAACTTTGTTGACAAGAAATGTCTTTGATTCGTAGCCTCTGATCCGTCAATTCATAAGATATTCATCTAGATCTTTACAAATCCAGACAAATTAGTTGTGTAACACCTGAATCAACTAATGAATCAGTTAGAATGCCTGTCAGTAACACTAAGTCACTGTGTGTAACGAATACACAATGGAAAGGAGCTGTTTGATGTTGACTCCCCCAGGGCTTCCATTTAATCATCGAAACACCACAAAGGTAATTTCTATAAACGTTATGACAAAGAAACTAATTCCTTGTGTGTTTGTGCTTGTGATAGAAAGAATTAAGCACTGATGATTGCTTTTAAGGCTCGAAATGTGTAAACCACTGAGACAACAGTAAGTTAAACACAGACTCAATGTGTATGAGTGAAGTGCGAAGGTGGGGTAGACTTCCTTCTTTTCAATATCCAGATTTTCCAAGTGAAAATCAGATAGCATATGTGTTGCGTCCCCTTTAGAAAGTGAAACACTTTCTAATTGAGTAGAAAATGAGTAGTTGGTGGGGTAATTCAAGAGTTGGCATGGGCTAGTTGCCTGTTTCAATAATGTTCACCAAAGATTTGTGAAACACTAGAAATGTGGCTGCCCGTCTAGAAAGTAGTTGGTGCAGAGTTCTGATATTCTTTTAACTCTGATCTCACACGCTCTTTCTTTTAAAGATTAAGCTCACTCTTTTGGCATTGAAACTCATTATCCAATCTACACTCATTTCTTTTGACACACTCACTCAATCACTAAGGATTAACTTCATGGGTAGAAATCATAGGTTAACATGATTCCATAGAAGTTGAAGTGATTTCAAAGAATTTCCTTCATTTGATCAGAAGCAAAAGGAACTTATGCAAATATCAAACGAGGCGTTTTAGTTCTTGCACACTGATTCCGTATAACTTTTAAAGAATAAGTTGCTCAAAAAGGTTTAGCTTGCCGATTAAGCTTATGTAAAACATTTAAAGTACACTCCCAAAATATAAAATCGAATGAAAAATCGGGAAGTGGTTTGAACGTTTAAGAACGATGTTTTCAATGATTGAAAGTTGTCCTTCTTTCAACCATATTGGAGATTAAGATGAAAGGTAATACCTTAAAGTTTGATCTTATATCTCATGAAGCTTTACTGTAAGTCATAAAGATATGAACTTCTAAGCTTCTCTCAAACTTCTGCAAAAGTCTTAGGTCAAGTTCAAAGCAAATTTATTCACTTAAATTGAAAAGACAAAAAGCAGTAAAACTTTTTAAAGTACGAGTTCTGATCTGAATTGATCAGAAGTCATATCCGAACTCCTTTGACGTGAAGAGCTCCCCCTAATAATCTTGCATTACAAAAATTTGTCATAAAACGTAAGTGCAGAAATCTTATGAGCTCCCCCTCAAATTAATATTGACCAAGTATGAGTTTCTTCTCATACTCCCCCTAGAATCATGAACATTAACATATGAAATACAGATATCATTCACAATTAAGCATAAAGATATGAGGAAAAAGTAAACAATAGTGAACTTTTATAGGTAACTACTGATTATGTCTTAAAATTTAGCATACCAAGCTTAGAGATAAGAAAGTTGAATCTCTTTTCATCTAACGCCTTGGTAAACAAATCTGCAAGTTGATAATCTGTTTTTACAAAGAAAAGTTCTATGTTTCCTTTTTCTACATGATCTTTGATAAAGTGATACCTGACGTCGATATGTTTGGTTTTTGTGTGTTGAACAGGATTCGCTGTTATTGCGATGGCGCTCTTGGAGTCGCAGTAGATCGGGATTTTGTTGAAGTGGAAACCGTAGTCGCGAAGTTGTGTTTGCATCCACAAAACCTGAGAACAGCAGCTAGCAACAGCTACATATTCTGCTTCGGCCGTGGAAGTTGAAACGCAAAGTTGCTTCTTCGATCCCCAACTTACTAGTTTGTCACCGAGGAACTGTACGTGTCCTGACGTGCTCTTCCTGTCTAACATACAACCTGCATGATTTGCATCTGTGTACGCTGTTAGTTCAAAAGTAGTATCTTTGGGATACCACAGACCGATATCTGCGGTGCCCTTCAGATACCTGAATATACGCTTGACAGCAGTCAAATGGATTTCTTTTGGATTAGCCTGATATCGGGCACAAAGAAATGTTGAAAACATTATGTCTGGTCTACTACTAGTAAGATACATTAAAGAACCTATCATTCCTCTGTAGGTCCTAATATCAACAGCCTTTCCCGAAGGATCGGTGCCAATCTTAGTTCCTGGTGCCATTGGGGTACCAATCGGTTTTGTATTTTCCATTTGGAATTTCCGGAGAATTTCTCTAATGTACTTAGATTGATTGATAAAGATACCCGTAGAAAATTGTTTTACTTGAAGCCCGAGAAAGAAGTTCATCTCTCCCATCAAGTTCATTTGAAATCTAGACACCATAAGGTTTGCAAAATTCTTACAGTACTTAGTATTAGTTGAACCAAAAATAATATCGTCGACATAGATTTGTATTAAAACGATATCGGCTTTTTCTTTCTTTATGAACAAGGTGGTATCCACCGTACCTTTTGAAAACCTAGACTTGACTAGAAAAGTGGAAAGGACATCATACCAGGCTCGAGGGGCTTGTTTCAGACCGTAGAGAGCTTTGTCGAGAATGTAGACGTGGTCCGGCTTCTCTTGATTGACAAATCCCTCTGGCTGAGAGACGTATACTTCCTCTTTCAGAATTCCGTTCAGGAATGCTGTTTTCACATCCATTTGAAAGACCGTGAAGTTCTTGTGGGCAGCGTAGGCTAAGAACATTCTGATTGCCTCTAAACGCGCCACAGGAGCGTATGTCTCGTCATAGTCTAATCCTTCCTCTTGTCTGTATCCTTTGGCTACTAGTCTCGCCTTGTTTATGATGACGGTACCAGCTTCGTCCTTTTTAATCTTGAAGATCCACTTCGTACCGATGATTGTTTTACCTTTAGGCTTTGGTACGAGTCTCCAGACTTGCAGTGCGTCGAACTGGTTCAATTCTTCTTGCATAGAGACTACCCAATCTGGATCCGCAAGAGCCTCTGATACTCGAGTTGGCTCAATCTTGCTTAGAAAGGAGTCGTGCATGCACCAGTTGATTGACGCTGACCTAGTTTGCACCGACTTGGATGGATCACCTATGATCTGACTTGCAGGGTGCACTTTGGTCCATTTACGTTCATGAGGCAGTGGATTATAGGAATGAATGTCAGTTGTGTCATCTATAAATCCACTTGCACCTTCTTCAGTTTGTTCTGGAGGAATGATGATTTCAGTTGAAGTAATTGGTGGGAGTGTATTATATGATGATAGATCAATATAAAAAGGAATGGGGGGTTCAGTTGAAGTAGTTTGTACAGAAGTCTCAGTAGGTACAGCTTGTTCCGGCTGTAGATTGATCTGAATTGAACATCCTACTGGTTCAGCTACTTCTGACTCTTTATCATTTGTCACTTCTTCAACTATTGGAGTCGGCATTTGAATTGTAATTTCTTGTTGAATCGGGGCGTTTGATTCAATAGAGTCATCTGAACTGGTTGGATGAGTAGTCGTTAAGTCTTCCATCCTGTCAACCACAACAGATTTCTTTACATTAGATCCAAGAAATTCATCATAAAACAATTCAAATAATAAGTCTAAATCAGATAAATGGTTAGTTGAAGTTGAAGCTTCGTCTGATTTATTCTGTTGAGACGCAGGTTCTGGACTGAGTTGCCCAGAAGCTAGTACTCCAGTTATAACGGGTTCTGAACGTTGTTGTTCGGAAGCCATTTCTTCATCAAAGGTGACGTTGACGCTTTCAATCACCGTCTTTGACTTCTTGAAGTAGATTCTGAATGCAGTTGATGATGAGGAGTATCCAATGAAGATTCCTTCATCTGCCTTGGCGCTGAACTTGTTGAGATTCTCCCTATCGTTTAGAACGAAACACTTACATCCAAAGATATGGAAGTATTTGATTGTAGGTGTTCGGTTGTTGATCAACGCATAAGGAGTCTTCTTGAATCGTCTGTGAATCATGGACCGGTTCTGCGTATAGCATGCGGTAGATATAGCTTCTGCCCATAAGAATAGAGGTAGGTCGGAATGACTTAGCATAGTGCGAGCTACCTCGACTAGCGTCCGATTCCTTCTTTCCACCACTCCATTTTGTTGAGGCGTACGTGCAGCAGAGTACTGATGAGTTATCCCTTTAGATTCGAGATATTCTTGAACAGTTTTGTTCTTGAACTCTGTGTCGTTGTCTGTTCTTAGAAGCTTTATCGGTTTCTGCAGATTCACCTGGGTCGTCTTCAGGAAAGTGATGAGCACATCAGGTGTCTCATCCTTTGATCGTAGGAACTTTACCCAAGTGTATCGTGAGTAGTCGTCCACGATCACTAGAATGTACTTCTTGCCTCCTAGACTCTGAGTTCGCATTGGACCACAGAGATCCATATGCAATAGCTCTAGCAGAGCGCTTGTACTTGGTTCAGGCTTCGGTTTATGCGGAGCCCTCTTCATCTTGCCCTTCTCACAGGCTGCACACAGATGATCTTTGTCATATTTGAGCTCTGGAAGTCCTTTGACTAAGTTGCCACTGACCAGTTTGTTGATGTAGCGAAAGTTGAGATGAGAGAGCCGTCGATGCCATAGCCAGCTTTGCTGCATCGATGCTTTAGATAGTAGACAAATCTGCTTGTCAGTCTGGACGTCTGATAAATTGATCGTGTAGAGGTCTGACTTTCGAGTGCCGACCAAGAGTTCTTCGCCTTCTTCTGTGCGAACAGAACACCTCTTGGCTTTGAAGTTGACCTCTAGGTCTTTGTCACAGAACTGACCTATGCTGAACAGGTTGTGTCCTAATCCTTCTACGTAGCTCACCTTCTTGATCGTTATATTTTCTCGTTGTATATCACCGTTGCCTAATATTGGTGAAAACTGATCATTTCCGTATCTGACTGTTCCGCAGTATTTCTCTGTAAAGTTTGTCAGCATATCTTTCTGTCCTGTCATGTGTTTGGAGCAACCGCTGTCCAAATACCACATATGACGGATCTGCATAGGAGAAATAACGAAACACAGATTTAGATTTTAAGCATTATAAATGAGTAAGACGTTGGAGCGTTAATATTAAAGTGCGGGTTTTGAACTGATGAATTCAAAAGCCTATTTTTCTTAAGCACGGGTTCTGAACAGACGTGTTCAGAAACCATCGTCTTGTCTTTGAAGTTCGAGTCTTGAGCTGTCTTACTCAAGAACCATTTTCTCTATTGAGGTACGGGTTCTGATCTGTTGTAATCAGAAGCCACATGTTTTGCTAAACATTGGGTGCCTGCAACACAGATTTAGATTTTGGTACCCACTTGAATTTGGGTCCTGCTGTGTTAGCACAAAGTTTTGATTTTGGTACCCATTGCAAATTGGGTCCTCTTTTCTTTTGAAATAGATATGAAGTAGGATAATGATAAGAATGCACATGAGATGATTCAAACCGCATAGCAGAATCTTGACAGAAATTAGAAGCATGTTTATCATAAAAGGAAGTCTGTCTAGCAGTTTTAGATAACAGTAATAGTTGCTTAAAAGAGTATTTCAGTTTAGGAGCAACATTCATATTCAAAGTATCTGAACTAGACATATTCTTATTACAATAAACAGAATCAAAAGATTTAAAAGTCTTGTCAAGCTTCCGTTTGGGTTGCCATTTCTTGGTCATATCTGAAACAGTTGAAACCTTTGAGTTAGACATTAGAGAAACAACTGAATGCATTTTCTTTGGGTTACCAGTATTGATCGGCTTCTGTGAATGCTTCTTGCCTTTAGCATTTTTAGCTTTCACAGAGACTGAGTTATCAACTCGCGTTGATTTTGCACTGTTAACAAGCTTACTGGTTGATCCAACAGATTTCTTAAGAAAGGATGAATGGTTTGGAAGTTTTGCATTAAAGTCAAATTATTCAAGACAATCATCTAAACCACCGTTAGAATTCAGAAAATCAAACCCTTGATTTGATGAACTAACCATATTCTCAGAGTTTGAAGCCTTAGAAAGAACAGAATTTGTAAACACAGTTGTAAAAACATTCTGTTCAATGTTTATCAAAAGTCTTTCATCTGACAAAGAATTCTCGAGTTCAGAAATTTTACTTTCTAAAACGAGAGGAGAGACATATAGTTTACCTTGAGTAGGTTTCGCCTCCATTTCCTTTTCAGAATAACTTAGAAAGAAGTCATCTGGAAGAGTTTTCTTCTTTTCAGGTTTCTTATCATAGCTATTATTCAGCTTCGCATAATAAAATGGAAGATGAACTTTAGATGATATTAAATGTTTTTCTGTTTCTTTGGCTTCATCCTCTTCAAATAGTTTAGTCCAATAAACTTTAAGTTCAGGGATTCTTCTAGCTAAGTTCATAGAAAGAATATCATAAAGTGCAGGAACTTCAGACATTCCCTTTTGAAGATAGTGAGGATTCTTATAACCGATTCCCCATCTTTCTTTGTTCTCTATTGGTTTGTTAAGATGAATGGTTTGCTCAGTTTGACCTAATGAGTACAACTTCTTTTCCAAAGCATCCATTTTTGCAATTAAAGATTTGTTTTCTTCGATAGACGAAGAATGCATTTGTGTAACCTCGTATAAGTCAATCTCACGTTTTAGCAATTTAGACTTGAGTTCAGAATTCTCACTAAGAATTATTGTCTTTTCCGTTGCGTTGGTGTCATTGTTTTTATGTAAAACCTCAACCAATACTTTCTTCTCAGCAATTTCATTGCTAAGTTTCTGTATTGATTGGTTTTTGTCAGTAATGACACCCTTTTCACGCTTTAGGTTCGACTCTAACTCTTTGAGTTTATCATTCATGGCATGCAATTGATTTATGAATTCAGCATACGATAAGTTGCATACCTCTTCTTCATTCTCTGAATCAGCTTCATCATCTGATTCATGCTTTCCCATCAAGCATAGGTTGACAACTTCATCTTTCTCTTCATCTTCTTCATCATCATCAGAATGATCGAGCCAGAAAACGTCTTCAGCCATCAATGCCTTCCCAGCCTCTTGTTGCTTTGTAAGCAACATCTTGTTCTTGTAGTAGTCCGAGTTCTTGACTTTTGGCTTTCGGCAATCTCTGGCATAATGACCGGTTTTGCCACAGTTGTAGCACGTTATAGGTTCTGTCTGACCTGATCCTTCTGCTTGAAACCTTCTCTCTTCAGGTTTCCTTTCCTCTGATCTCTTTCCTTCAGCAAGATCTCTTCTATCTTCTGGTTTCCTCTCCTCCATTCTCCTTCCTTCAAACCTTCTTCCTTCAAATCTACTTCCTTCGACCCTTTCTCTATGAGCGTAGTTGTTTGGACCAGACGAATACCTCTGACTGTTTGATCTTGGCTTTGTGTAGAATTTCTTCTGGAAAGCCTTAGTCAACAAAAGCAATGCTTGCTTTAGTTGTTCACATTCATCTTCGTCAGAGTTTGCTTCAGCTTTATCTTCATCTGATTCATACACAGTCGCTTTGTTCTTCTTCTTCTTGACAACAAGAGCAACTGTGTCTTCAACCTTCTTTCCTCTCTGCCTTTTCTCTTCTAGAATTTCATCCACTTCTTCTTCATTTTGTTTGAGGGTCTCATACACCTCATGAAGTGGAATCTCATTCAGATCTTTAATCTGCTTCATCTGCCTCGCAAATCTCTTCCATTCTGGCTGTAGAACGCTTAGAAATTTGACGTTTAGCTCAATTTGAGATTTGTGGACCTTGTTCTTGCTTAGCTCATTCAGCAAGGTCACAAACCTGTCATGTACTTCTTCTAAGGTTTCTCCGGCTCTGCCTCTAAATTCTTCATAGTTATTTAGGCAGTTGGAGATCTTCAGTTGATTTCCTACCTTAGAACCCAGCATCATCTTCTCCAGCTGATCCCACATTTCCTTAGCTGAGGCCTTGTAGCTGTCAATCTTTATGTAGATTTCATTGGGGATCCCTTGAAGAATGTATGACATAGCTAGCTTATCACCTTTAGCTCTGTTTAGGTTGTCACCGTCAAGCTCATGGTGCTTCAGTTCAACTTGTGTTGGCACTGTTCCAACCAGACGAGTTGTCTTTATTGGTTGCATATTTCCTTCTGCAAATGACTGTCTGATGAACTCACAAAGCTCATGTCTGTCTATGAAGTTTAGAAATCGATCCTTCCACTGTTCGTATTCACCTTTAAATAGAACTGGTGGTTTGGAATCAGTTCCAATGGCAAGAGCTTCTCTGGAAGTCATAATTGAACAAGATTTAAGATGCGAGAGGCTTTGAGATGCGTGAGGCTTGAGATGCGAGAGGCTTTGAGATATGAGAGATTTTTTTTTTTTTAAATTCAAAAGTTTGCGCGAGATGTTGATTGCGCAAAGTGAGGATCGACCGATAAGACGTAAGAACTGGTAAAATATAAAGATCGGTAAAACTGATTGATCGGTAAAAAGATTGGACCGAAAGTATATTTGAGTTCGAGTGTGAGAAATTGTTAGACACGAGGTGAGAAATTATTTTGCATGAAGTTATTTTGCAAGAGAGGACCGAAAGTGTGAGATTTCACGTGAGTATGTGAATGTGGAATGAAATGTAAAAAGACAAAGTAGTGTGAGTGGAACTCAACAAATCAAAGTTACCAACAAATAACATGAGGGTGATGATGGACACGTGTGGTTTGCATGTAATTTGTGAGATATTTGCATGTGAGAGTTAAGTGTATGAGGTGGTCACGTGAGGTGGGTTTGGGTATGAAACCGAGAAAATCACAAAAAGTCTTTGACCGGGGGGGTTTTGGCCGGAGGTGAAGACCGGGGATGGGGTTTAGACCGAGAGAGATTAGAAGACCGGATAATTGAAGACCGGGACTGATTTGGATTGGACCGGAGGTGGTTTTCAAGTTCGACCGGATAAAAGAATTCGACCGGAAGAGTTGTTTGACCGGGGAAGTGTTGTGGAAAAGTTTTATTCGACCGGGGAAATGTAGTGGAAAAGTGGGGTTCGACCGGGGAAGTGAGTTTAACTTTGACCGGATAAAAAAAAAATAAAAAAAAAAAATATATATATATATATATTCGACCGGATAAAAAAAAAATTCGACCGGTACAAAAGTTTGTGAGATTCGACCGGGGAAGTGAGGGTCCGGTCGAATGCTTAAGACCGATAGAATGTAAAAACTAAGGTTCGAAAATGTCTCAATGACCGGAGAGTGTTTGACCGGAGGTTGGGTTTAGACCGGAGAGTTGGGTTCGAAAATAGACCCTAGACTATTGTTGAGAGTGACTTGTCAGCTTTAACTTCAGATTGCGATCTTCGTATTGGATGATCTTGAATCCAATGAGACTGTGCTCTAACAATAAGGGTATGAACAAGAAAACGCCATTGGGTATAAAATTTAGCTTTTGAAAATTTGAAAACAGCCAATTGGCCTCCATACCCCATTCTTGACAGATTGGAGAACAAGTCCTCATTAGGAATAGAGGTAATACCTGCAGCATCGTCTAGTCGTAGACAGATGCGAATCACCTCTTCAGAAACTGACAAGGGTTTGTCACACACCCTTGTCTTGATAACTTGCACACCATTTTCAGTAACAATGGTGGCATTTGCCCAGAATTGTCTCTGATGCTCTATGTAGATTGTTGGAGACACTGTAAGAGCAAATGCAATATGGCTTGTCTTGAGAAAATCGACTATCTGGTGAAATCCATCAGCCTGCTTCGGCTTTTGTAGCATTGCAATCTCATTATGTTCATCAATGAACGCAATAGTTGCCATCGAGCTTGAGTATTCTGGACTGAAACACTTGGTGCTTGAGAGAAAAGGGTTAGAGAGCAGATGAATAGTAATCAAAGAGTCGTTATGAACTTTTAGGTGGGCAAAAAGAGTATTTATACAATTCCGGACATAAGCAGTATTAACTCAGAGCAGTATTAACTAAGAGCAGTATTAACCACTAGCAGTATTAACGAACTAGCAGTATTAACTGAGAGCAGTATTAACCACTAGCAGTATTAACGAACTAGCAGTGTTAACTGAGAGTAGTATTAACCACTAGCAGTATTAACTAACTAGCAGTAGTAACTGAGAGTAGTATTAACCACTAGCAGTATTAACTAACTCTGCCAGCATTACCTACACTTACACTATTGAAGCTTGATTTGGTCTGAACAAGGCAATTTACTTCTTGAGAAGGATGATTAGTAACAACCAAAAACAACCAAATAACAGGTATACAATCACTTTTTAATTGATCATGCCCACACTTGTGACCAAGAAGGTGAATCTACCCACATCAAAAGCTTTAGTGAATAGATCAGCAAACTGGTTGTCAGTATGAACTTTAGCAACTTGAATAAGCTTCTTTTCATTACAATCTCTAATAAAGTGATACCTGATGTCAATGTGCTTTGTTTTGGAGTGCTTGACTGGATTGTTAACAATGCTTATAGCACTGCTATTGTCAATGAAGATTGGAGTGTGAAGAAAGGTTACCCCATAGTCCAGCATCTGATCTGAATCCATAGAACCTGAGGGCAACAACTTGCAGCAGCAATGTACTCAGCTTCTGTTGTAGATAAGGACACTGTGGTTTGCTTCTTACACTACCAAGATACTAGTCTTGCACCCAAAAGATGACATCCACCTGAAGTAGACTTTCTATCCATTTTAGCACCATCCAAGTCACTGTCTGAATATGCAATCAAGTCAAAGTTGGATTCATAAGGATACCAAAGACCTAATCTAGGTTACCCTCTTAAGTATCTGAAAATCCTCTTAACAACTTGAAGATGTGATTGCTTTGGCTTGACTTGGAATCTGGCACACAGACACACTGGAAACATGATGTCTGGTCTTGAGGCTATGAGATACATGAGAGATCCAATCATTGATCTATATAGATGGACATCAACATCCTCCCCCTCAAGATCAGCAGTGATCTATTTATGAGTCTCCATAGGTGTGTTTGCTGGCTTTGAGTCTGTTAAACCATATTTATCCAGGATGTCTTTTACATACTTTAATTGACTTATAAAGATCCCATCTTTCTACTGTTTCACTTGAATCCCAAGAAAGAAGGTAAGTTCACCCATTGAACTCATTTTAAAGCTCTTGTGCATCAACTTTTCAAAGTCTCTACACATCTGATCTTGTGTGGATCCAAAGATGATGTCATCCACATAGATCTGAACAAGTAGGATGTCCTTCTTACTCCTTTTAATGAAGAGGGTCTTGTCAATTATTCCCCTTTCAAACCCATTTTCTAAGAGATAGGTAGACAGAGTATCATACCATGCTCTTGGGGCTTGATGTAGACCATAAAGTGCTTTCTTCAGTTTGTATACTCTGTCAGGATATGATGGATTTTCAAATCCAGGGGGCTGATAGACATATACTTCTTCATCAATTGTACCATATAGAAAGACACTCTTCACATTCGTTTGATATACCTTGAACTTCATGTATGAGGCATAGGCTAGAAATATCCTAATTGCCTCTACTTTTGCAACTGGGCAAACACTTCTTCATAATCTATGCCTTCTTCCTGAGTGTACCCTTGTGCCACAAGCCTTGCTTTGTTCCTGATCACAATTCCTCTCTCATCCTTTTTATTCCTGAAAATCCATTTGGTGCCAATAGCTCTATGACCTTTTGGAAGGTCTACCAAGTCCCAAACTTCTTGCAATTTGAAATGCAGTAACTCTTCTTGCATAGCTTCTATCCAACTTGAGTCTTTCATTGCATCAAAAACCTTCTTAGGCTCAATCTGAGATAGAAAGCAAGAGAGTATTGTGTGTTGCTGATCCTGCAGCTCTTGAAGTCTGCTTTGATTCCTTGTTATCATTGGAGAAGAGATGTCTCCTATAACCAACTCTGGAGGATGGTTCTTTTGAGTTCTAGTCTGATGACTAGGTTCTTCATTGATTCCCACTTCTAAATTGGACTCATTTAATTAAGTCAGCTGAGGTGATCTCATCAGCTGCTTCTGGCTCTTCCTGCACTTGATTCTCCTCATCTCTTCTTTCTTCTTCACTCTGAATTGGTTCAGTCATAGTCTCTTTTTCACAGAAATCAACAGGTTTCATTGTAGGTATGGGAAAGATCACAGACTGAGGAATAATGTCTTGTACTTGTACATCCCCTGATCCTCCACTTTCTGAACCTGCATGATCATCACTACTGAAACCCAATGAGTTAGTTAGTGAATCAATGTCAAACAACCACTGAGGACCTAAACCAATAGGATTTGGTGTGTTCTCATTGCATTTGATATTGTCACTTTCCTCAATTATTCTAGAAGAAGAATTAAAAACTCTGTAAGCCTTACTCTGAGATGAGTAACCAACAAGAAAACCATCATCTGCCTTGCTATCAAACTTTCCTAAGTGAGTTTTGGTGTTGAGAATGGTACAAGGACACCCAAAAGGTTTGAAAAATCCAATAAATGGTTTTCTTTTATTTAAAAGCTCATATGGTGTCTTGTTTTTAGGCTTGACTACTAGAACTCTGTTCTGGACATAACAAGCAGTATTAACTGCTTCAGCCCAGAAAGTAATTGGAAGTTTTGAATCAGCTAACAGAGATCTAGCAGCCTCAATCAGTGTCCTATTCCTTCTCTCAGCAACACCATTTTGTTGTGGAGTCCTAGGAGCACTGTATTGCCTCTCAATTCCTTTTTCCTCACAAAAGGTGTTTAGGTCATGATTTTTAAATTCAGTACCATTGTCTGACCTAATGACTTTTACCTTTTGATTTGTTTGGTTTTCAATTCTTAGAATAAAGGATTTGATCAGTCCACTTGTCTCATCCTTAGTCCTTAGAAAAAATACCCAAGTAAATCTAGAGTAATCATCAACAATAACTAAGCAGTATGATTTTTTGCCTATACTCATAACATTTGTAGGACCAAACAGATCCATATGCAACAACTGAAGAGAATTAGAAATAGTGTTAAACTCTTTGGACTTATGAGAAGTTTTGTGTTGTTTGCCTTTGAGACAGGCTACACAATGATTATCACATGAAAAGACTTTTGAAGGTAAACCTCTTATAAGGTTGTTTTTAACAAGTTTATTCATTGTTTTAAAGTTCATGTGACACATCCTTCTGTGCCAAAGTCATGATTCATCCAAAGATGCTTTTGAAACAAGACAGTTTAGGGATGAATTAGTTGAAACATTTTCCATATCTAAGCAATAGACATTATCCTTTCTGGGAGTTCTTAGTAGTATCATCTTTCACCAACTACCTTGAATCCAGGAGCAAGGATAATGCATTCAGAATCTGTAAATAATATACTATGCTTTTTGTCACAAACCTGTGATACACTTAACAGGTTGTACCTTAATTGCTCAACATAGAATACATCTTCAAAGGTCATTGTACCTTTGGTTACATCACCCTTACCACTGATCTTACCTCAATCTGGAGTATTACCAAAAGCAACATGCCCACCATCAATTTTCTTGAAATTCTTGAGGCAAGACATGTTCCCTGTCATGTGCCTAAAGCAACCACTATCAACATGTCAGATGCTCTTACCCTTAAGCTGTTGATTGCCCTGCACATAAGATAGATCAATTAGTATTGATTGGGAACCCAAGCCAAAGTGGTCTTGGGTCTCCCTTTCTCATCAAAGTATTTACATTCCTTTTTGATGAGATTTTTAAACTCAGAGCACTCTTTACTAGAGTACTTTGTCAAGATGATTGGCTTAGCAGCACAAACACTAGAAGCAGTACTAACCTTAGAAGTACTAACAGAGTTAGCAGCACTAACAGATTTAGCAGTACTAACCTTGTTAGAAGTACTAACAAAGTTACCAGTATTAACATTAGAAGAAGTACTAACAATGTTAGTTTTAGCAGTACTAACATTGGTAGCAGTAGTATTGCTTCTAGCAGCACTATCATTGTCAGCAGTACTATTTGTGGTAGCAGTACTAACAGTTTTAGTGCTTTTAGGAATCCACATCTTGACACTCTCCTCAACAGTCTTTTTCTTCATGTGGCTTTTAGTTTTAACAGATTTCTTAGCCACATGGTTCCTTTCATTCTTCCTATAACCAAAGGGTTTTTGCACAGATCTTTGAAAACTCATCCTTTGGTTTATAGGATTGAAATAACAGTATTTAGCAATATGATTGATCTTTCCACAAATAAAACAAGGTTTTGGTCTATTGATTTTACTCAGATCAACCCCTTGTTTTTGTGCCCACGGATTATTCCAGTTTCTTTGATTACCCCTCCTTTTATCATGTTTTAGGGGCTCAGATTTAGTACAAGCACACTGTTTGCAAGGAACAGGATTCACAACTGTGGTCTGCTTGTAATGGACCTTACTGGACTTTCCCTCAGTCTTCTCTATGTCCTTAGATTTTACCTAAATCTTTCCACAACCCTCATTGGTAATAATATGATTCCTTAGAGGAATCTTACCACTCACATTGTTCTCCTTACTCTTACCAACCTCTTTCTCAGTTTTGTCCTCAACAACTACCTCATCTAAGGGATCTATCTCAGTGGCTCCCTCAGGCAAGTCCTTCCTATCTTTGGTTTCTAGCAAGTCTGATGTAGGAGGGATGTAGTTGTTGTTGTATGGTGGTGGTGTGGTATTGTACCCAATTCCTCTTCTCAGCTTGTCATGAATCTGAGTTTGTAGTAAAGAGTCCATTTCTTTAGAAGCATTGGAAAACTTTTCTACATCTAGCTTAACTTTGGCTAGCTCCCCTCTCAACTTTTCACTCTCCTCTTTAGACTTTGTCAGTTGGAGTTCTAGATCCTTTTTCTCCCACTTCCAATAGTTTGTGTCATATGAGTGTTGAAGTTCATTGGCTTGGAAACCTTTAATTTGTTCCTCAAACCTCTCAACAATTCTCACATAATCTTTTATATCTTTTGCTAACCTCTTAAGGTCATCACTCATATTTTGGTTGTGATCCCTGTACCTTTTAACAGTGTCTATGCAAGTTTTAAAACAGAGATTAGAACTTACCTCAGTTGGGAGATCAGATACCTCTGCCATGAGAGCTTGATTTTGAATAGCCTCTTCTGCTTGATCACTCCAGTCAAACCCCATTCCTTGTTGAGAAACAAGGGCTTGAGCAGAGTTTCTGTTCTGGTTGAAGCTACCAGTCTGAGCTTGTTCGTGGTTATTGTGAGACACTCCACTTCTGCATTCCCTGGCAAAGTGTCCCTTCATATGACATTTATAGCATTCTACCTTTGACTTGTCAAAACCTGCTCCATCTTCTCTTCTTTGGGAGAAGTTATTCCTCACAGTCCTCTTGATGAACTTCTTTACCCTCATGGAAAACATGGCTATCTGCCATTTAATATCCATCTCTTCAAGATCATCAGGATGAAGTTGTTCCAAGTCATCATTGATTAAAGAAGAGTTTCCATGGCTGGACAGAAAGGCTTCAAAAATAGATTCAGTGCCTTTTTCTTGATTTGCTCCATTAGCAGCATTAACTGATTCAGGGTTAGCAGTATAATCAATTAATGCTGATAGGAGTGCAGCATTATGAACATATCCAGAAGGCTTCTTCTTTGCCTCCACCTCAGCTTCAAATACTCTAAGGTCATTGTACAGATCATCAAGTTCTTTTTCTTCCAGTTGTTCATTCTGTCTGAATGAAATAGTATACATGGTCCATTCATCTCCTAGGGACCTTAAAAACTTTCTGTTTACATCATCTTGATCAATATGTACTCCCATAGTAGCTAGTTCACCAATCAGCTTGTTAAACCTGTCAAAAGTTTGAGTCATGGACTCATTCTTAGTTGACATAAAGTTTTCATACAATTGCTTCAGTATTGCCTTCTGATTTCTCTTGGTACTTTTGGTACCAGAGAATCTTTTCTCTAGAGCATTCCAAAACATCTGTGCATCAGTGCAATTGCAGAATTGGTGTTGATATTCATTGGGAATAGCCAAGAGCAGTGTGCTCAAAGCTTTCATCTCTGTCTGCCTTACCTTCTTTTCTGCATCTGTCTTTGGTGGAGTTCTTTTTCCATCTGCACCAATTTTTTCTTCATCAGATGGGCCATTCTCAATGATGTCCCACATAGAGTAATCTGTGAGGAGAATGTATTGCTTAATCCTTATCTTCCACATGTCATACTCATTAGATCTGAGCATTGGAACTTTTGAGACAAGAGTACTGTTTGATTCAACTGTGTTTTCCATGATGAATGAAGGTTTCTGAGAATACTAGCTCTGATACCACTTGTCAGGATCTAATTTTTAACAAGAATAAACACTCAGAAACAATATTATAGGAGTTTGCGGAATAACACTTTAATATTCAGAATATCAATGAAACAGTGAATATGAATCACAACTTGTAAACTTTATTGAATGATTTAAAGCTACAAGATTTCACACACAACCTCAATATTGATGAACAGACTCACCAATACGAATTCTACTTATCTAGAATTAGGATTATAAACCTTGAGGTTAATTCTCTCTATGAAAACAAAAACTCAGAATCAAAAATTAAAATTTTAAACTATTCTGACTAAGTCTATATATATAATAAAGATAAAAGATAATTACAAAATATAAAAGATCCTCAGTATAATCTTCCATAGTTATCTCCAAGCTTTCCATGAATATCTTCAATCAATACAGCTGTCTTCATTGCCATACGAAGTCTTCATCTCATAAGCAGTACTAACCATGTTCAGAAGCATTAACCATGTTTAGCAGTATTAATGAAGTTGGCAGTAGTAACCCTTAGCAGTACTAACTACGCTCAGCAGTAGTAACTTCATCAAGCAGTATTAATCTTGTTTAGCAGTATTAATCTGTTTCAGAAGTACTAACCATGTTGTGCTAGCAGCATTAACCATACTTGTGCAAATTCTGAATTCCCAACAATCTCTGAATTCCCAACACTCTGATTTTAAAAATCTCATCAAAAAGAAGTGTAAATACTTTGATGAGAAAGAGAGACCCAAGACCACTTTGGCTTGGGTTCCCAATCAATACTAATTGATTTATCTTATGTGCAGGGCAATCAGCAGCTCAAGGGAAAGAGCATCTGGCATGTTGATAGTGGTTGCTCTAGGCACATGACAGGGAACATGGTTTGCCTCAAGAATTTCAAGAAAATTGATGGAGGACATGTTGCCTTTGGTAATACTCCAGATGGAGGTAAGATTAGTGGTAAGGGTGATGTAACAAAAGGTAAGATGACCTTTGAGGATGTTTTCTATGTTGAGCAGTTAAGGTACAACCTGTTAAGTGTATCACAGGTTTGTGACAAAAAGCATAGTATATTATTCACTGATTCAGAATGCATTATCCTTGCTCCTGGATTCAAGGTAGTTGATGAAAAGATGATACTACTAAGAACTCCCAGAAAGGATAATGTCTATTGTTTGGATATGGAAAATGTTTCAACTGATTCATCCCTAAACTGTCTTGTTTCAAAAGCTTCTTTGGATGAATCATCACTTTGGCACAGAAGGATGTGTCACATGAACTTTAAAACAATAAATAAATTTGTTAAAAACAACCTTGTAAGAGGTTTGCCTCCAAAAGTCTTTTCATGTGATGATCATTAGGTTGCTTGTCTCAAAGGCAAACAACACAAAACTTCTCATAAGTCCAAAGAAGTGAACACAATTTCTTCTTTTCTTCAGTTGTTGCATATGGATCTGTTTGGACCTACAAATGTTATGAGTATAGGTAAGAAATCATACTGCTTAGTTATTGTTGATGATTACTCTAGATTTACTTGGGTGTATTTTCTAAGAACTAAGGATGAGACAAGTGGACTGATCAAATCCTTTATTCTAAGAATTGAAAACCAAACAAATCAAAAGGTAAAAGTCATTAGGTCAGACAATGGTACTGAATTTAAAAATCTTGACCTAAACACCTTTTGTGAGGAAAAAGGAATTGAGAGGCAATACAGTGCTCCTGGGACTCCACAACAAAATGGTGTTGCTGAGAGAAGGAATAGGACACTGATTGAAGCTGCTAGATCTATGTTAGTTGATTCAAAACTTCTAATTACTTTCTGGGCTGAAGCAGTTAATACTGCTTGCTATGTCCAAAACAGAGTTCTAGTAGTCAAGCCTAAAAACAATACACCATATGAGCTTTTAAATAAAAGAAAACCATTTATTGGATTTTTCAAACCTTTTGGGTGTCCTTGTACAATTCTCAATACCAAAACTCACTTAGGAAAGTTTGATAGAAAAGCAGATGATGGATTTCTTTTTGGTTACTCATCTCAGAGTAAGGCCTACAGAGTATTTAATTCTTCGTCTAGAATAATTGAGGAAAGTGACAATGTCAAATGCAATTAGAACACACCAAATACTATTGGTTCAGGTCCTCAGTGGTTATTTGACATTGATTCACTAACTAACTCTTTTGGGTTCAGTAGTGATGATTATGCAGGATCAGGCAGTAGAGGATCAGGGGATGAAAAAGTACAAAAGATTACTCCACAGTCTGTGATCTTTCCCATACCTACAATGGAACCTGTTGAAATCTGTGAAAAGAGACTGTTACTGAACCAATTCAGAGTGAAGAAGAAAGAAGAGATGAGGAGAATTCAGAGCATGAAGAGCCAGAAGCAGCTGATATGATTCCCTCAGCTGACTTAAATGATTCCAATTTAGATGTGGGAATTAATGAAGAACCTAGTCTTCAGACAAGAACTCAGAAGAATCATCCTCCTGAGCTGGTAATAGGAGACATCTCTTCTCCTATGATGACTAGGAATCAAAGCAGACTTCAAGATTTGCAGGATCAGCAGCACACAGTACTCTCTTGTTTTCTATCCCAGATTGAGCCTAAGAAGGCTTATGAAGCAATGAAGGATTCAAGTTGGATAGAAGCCATGCAAGAAGAGTTGCTACAGTTTAAATTACAAGATGTTTGGGACTTGGTGGACCTTCCAAAAGGTCATAGAGCAATTGGTACCAAGTGGATTTTCAGAAATAAAAAGGATGAGCGAGGAATAGTAATCAGAAACAAAACAAGGCTAGTGGCACAAGGGTACACTTAGGAAAAAGGCATAGACTATGAGGAAGTCTTTGCTCCAGTTGCAAGGGTAGAGGCAATTGGGCTGTTTCTAGCCTATGCTTCATATATGCAGTTCAAGGTATATCAAATGGATGTGAAGAGTGCCTTTCTATATGGAACAATTGATGAAGAAGTATATGTATGTCAGCCCCCTGGATTTGAGCATCCATCATATCCTGACAGAGTATACAAACTGAAGAAAGCTCTCTATGGTCTACATCAAGCCCCAAGAGCATGGTATGATACTCTGTCTACCTATATGGAAAATGGGTTTGAAAGAGGAATAATTGACAAAACCCTTTTCATCAAAAGAAGAAAGAAGGACATCCTACTTGTTCAGATCTATGTGGATGACATCATCTTTGGATCCACAAAATATCAGATGTGTAGAGACTTTGAAGAGTTGATGCATAAGAGCTTCAAAATGAGTTCAATGAGTGAACTTACTTTCTTCCTTGGGCTTCAAGTGAAACAACAGAAAGATGGGATTTTCATAAGCCAATCAAAGTATGTGAAAGACATCCTAGATAAATATGGTTTATCAGACTCAAAGCCAGCCAGTACACCTATGGAAACACACAAACAGATCACTGCTGATCTTGTGTGGGAGGATGTTGATGTCCATCTTTATAGATCAATGATTGGATCTCTCATGTATCTCACAGCCTCAAGACCAGATATCATGTTTCCAGTGTGTGTTTGTGCCAGATTCCAAGTCAAGCCAAAACAGTCTCATCTTCAAGTAGTTAAAAGGATTTTCAGATACTTAAGAGGGCAACCTAGATTAGGTCTTTGGTATCCTTATGAATCCAACTTTGACTTGATGGCATATTCAGATAGTGACTTGGGAGGTGCTAATATGGATAGAAAGTCTACCTCAGGGGGATGTCAGCTTTTGGGTGCAAGACTAGTATCTTGGCAGTGTAAGAAGCAAACCACAGTGTCCTTATCCACAACAGAAGCTGAGTACATTGTTGCTGCAAGTTACTGCTCTCAGGTTCTATGGATTCAGAATAAAATGCTGGACTATGGGGTAACCTTTCTGCACACTCCAATCTTCATTGACAATAGCAGTGCTATTAGCATTGTTAACAATCCTGTCAAGCACTCCAAAACAAAGCACATTGACATCAGGTATCACTTTATTAGAGACTGCAATGAAAAGAAGCTTATTCAAGTTGCTAAAGTTCATACTGACAACCAGTTTGCTGATCTATTCACTAAAGCTTTTGATGTGGGTAGATTCACCTTGTTGGTCACAAGTGTGGGCATGATTAACTCTGAATGAGCTCATGTTTAAAAAGTGATTGTATACCTGTTATTTGTTTATTTTTGGTGCTGCTAATCATCTTTCTCAGGAAGTGTATTGCCTTGCTCAGACTAACTCAAGCTTCAGTAGTGTAAGTATAGTTAATACTGCTAGTGGTTAATACTGCTAGTTAGTTAATACTACTAGTGGTTAATACTGCTCTCAGTTAATACTGCTAGTTAGTTAATACTGCTAGTGGTTAATACTGCTCTCAGCTAATACTGCTAGTTAGTTAATACTGCTAGATGGTTAATACTGTTTCTTTCCCGGATCATATAAATAACCTCTTTGCCCGCCTAAAAGCTCATAACGACTCTTTGAATACTGTTCATCTTCTCTCTAACCTTTTTCTCTCAAGTAATCAGTGTGCTTTAGCCAAGACTGCTCAAGCTCGATGGCATCAATGGCGTTTATTGATGAACACAACGAGATCACAATGCTTCAAAAGCCTAAGCAGGCTGTTGGATTTCATCAAATAGTCGATTTTCTCAAGTCCAGCCATATTGCTCATGCTCTTACAGTGTCACCATCAATCTACATCGAGCACCAGAAGCAATTTTGGGCCAATGCCACCACTATTACTGAAAATGGTGTGCAGGTTATTAAGACAAGGGTGTGTGACAAACCCTTGACAGTTTCTGAAGAGGTAATTCACATCAGTCTACGACTAGACGATGCCTCAGGTATCACATCTATCTCTAATGATGATTTGTTTTCCACTCTCACTAGAATGGGGTATGGAGGCCCATTGGGTGTTTTCAAGTTCTCCAAAGCTAAATTTTCTCCCCAATGGCGTTTCTTTGTCCATACCCTTATGCATTGTATTTCTAAAAAGACTACTGGATGGAGTGAGTTCAGTAGTACCATTATTTATGCTTTGGTCTGCTTGGCCACTACCAGAAAGTATAATTTCTCAAAAATGATTTTCAATGACCTTGTGTCAAACTTGGAGAATAAAAAGAGTTTCTTTATGTATCCAAGATTTGTCCAGGTAGTTATCACCACTGAATTGACGGATATGCCTCAATTTGATGAGGTATATGTACCTAAAATCCCCAAGGGCAAGGTCTTTTCAAATATGAAGAGATCTGCCATGGACTCGGAAGGAGTTGACACCCCATTGTTCTCTACAATGATGGTGGTGTCCCACAACCAAGAAGGTATGGCATCAGGGTCAAGGCCCTCACTAGACCATCCCACTGAGAGCAAATCCCAACCTTCAATCACTATATCAATTCCTCAGTCTCTTCTTCAAAAACCAACTTCTCCCATCACCGATACTTACATAAGGAAAAAGGTAAAGAAGGATCCTTCTCTTCTTGTACCTTCACCCACAAAGCCTCTAAGCCCTCTAATGGAGAATTCTTCATTAGAGAATATCTATAGGGAAACCATAGGGGTGTCTCCCAACCCCAAGGAGGTGCTCACTGAGGAGATGCATGAGCATATGGGTGAGAAGGCTGCCACTACTCATGCTAGCACAGAGGAGGACAGTGGTAACATCAATAAGACCTCCCCCATGGCAACTTTAGATGAGCAATCATCCAAAGGTCCCAGGTGCCAAGAAACCAAGGGGTGGAGGGTGATTCTGCTAGGCAGAAGACTTCCACCACTAAATGTTCCAATGATCCTTCAAAAGGGGGTAACACTCCTGGAGAAGGTGAGGATAGATATAACTACCAAAAATTGATGGATACAATGGGCAACATTAATCTAGATGTCATCAAACAGGGAGCCGATATAGAATAAATAAAGTTGGTAATTCTGTCTCAACAAGTGCAGATTACCAAACTGAAGAAGCTAGTGAGAAGTTGGTGCAGAAAAGGAAAAGAAAATAGTTTGTCTTGAAGAAGAGGGCAGATGCTTTCAAAAAGGGGGAGAAACAGGATGAAAAGGAGAAACTCAATCCTAGTGGTATGGAAGCACAATTTGAGGGGGAGCAAAATAGGGAAAAAGAAAACAAAGAAGAAGAAACTTGTAAAGAGGCAGAAACTGTTAACCAAGCAGTAGTAACTGAAAAAGCCCAAGCAGCAGTAAATGAAAAAGCTCAAGCAGAAGTAACAGGGCTATTTGTTGAAGAGTTGGAAATTGCAGAAACATTGGTAAAAGCTAAGAATGACACTCCCAAGGCTACTCAAAAGGCTAAGGGAGTGGTCATTAAAGAAGGAGGTCTTAAGCAGAAAAGCAAAGAAAGCAGTGAGGCAGAATTGAAGAAGAAAGGAAAGGCTAAGATGGTTGAACCTGAACAACCTTTAAAGAAGCAGAAACAGATAGAGCTAGATGAAGAAATGGCAAAACAGCTTCAAGCAGAGATGGAAAAGGAGGAACAACTTCAATCAGAAAAAGATAGAGAGCTTGCACTGGATATGGCTAAAAAGCTCAATGAAGAATATCAAAAGAGTGTGAAAGCTGCAACCGAGGCCAAGAAAAGTATAGTAAAAGCAACCAAGCACAGAATGCCTGTAAAGCCTCAGAAAAGACAACCCTCTAAGACCTTTTTGGCCAATCAAGAAAGGAGAAAAATGATAAACTTTCTGAGAGGCTCAATTGGTGTAAAAGGAGAGATGTTTGCTAACATGGCATACAGCAAGGTTGAGGAGCTATACAAAAAGGAAATGGCAAAGCTTCAAGGGGACTACTCTCAAAGGGAAGAAGCTGAAAGAAGGATGAAAGAGAGACATGATCTCAACATCCAACAACCCTTCCCTGAGGAAACCACTCCTTCAAAGGAAAAGGCTGAAAAGAAGGAAGAGAAAGTTGATGTAGAAGCCAAATCTGCAAAGAGAGTAAAGACCATAGCTTCCAAGAAACAATCCAAAAAGCCAAGGATTGAAGAAGCAGAAAAAGAGGCAGAACCATCTGTTGCAGATCATATAGAGAAAACAAGTCAAAGTGCACAACAATCAAATCAATCTGATGAGCATGTTGGTCTGTACATGACTTTAATAGAACCAGTACAGGCTGTTCCCATTTCTGTGAAGGCACCAGAAATCATCTTTTGGGATATTCTGAGGGACAACAGAAAAGAGTACTTCAGACTTAAAAGAGTTGGTGACTTGTTTGAAGTATACACAACTTGGGGAAAAGTGATCAGAAGTTGCTCCAGGGCTGACTTAGAAGAAATGCATAAGGTGGGAATAAAGCTATATGAGCCTGTTTTGAAAGGAACTGAAGAAAGTCTACTGAAAGTTGCTATGGAATACTTGTGTATGATGTTTGAACCAGAAAAGGTGGTGTTCAGGTTCAAGGATTTGCATCATGAGTATGGGTTCAAAAGAATTGATCAATGGATGCTCTTTGAAAACTGTGGTGTCTACATGATCACAATAGATAACTGTTATCATGAGTATTTTCTAGTGGACAAAGTGTATGATCATAGCAAGGAGAAGCTGAAAGGAATGCTGAAAGCCAAGCTAGTGTATGCAAAAGGATCTGAAATGGCCAGATTTGTTATAAGAAGAATAATCAATCAAAGTCTGGGACTGGATCCAAATTTGGGCAATTAAGATGAAGTTTTGAAAGCATCTTGAAGATTATATCTGATGAAATCTTGAAGATCATATTTGAAGAACTTAACTTCTCTTCCTAAACGTCAAGTTAGGGGGAGATTGTTGGGAATTTAAGATTTGTTCAAGTATGGTTATTGCTGCTAGTATATCATGATTACTATTGCTAGTAGATTTAATACTGCTTGAAAAGTTAGTACTGCTACTTCAATAGTTAATACTGCTCGGAGAGTTAGTACTGCTAGTAGTTAGTACTGCTAGTAGTTAGTACTACTAAGGGATTACTACTGCCAACTTGATTAATGCTGCTGAGGAGTTTAATGCTGCTGAAGATGGTTAATACTTATGAAGAAGGATAGTGCTGCTTATGAGATGAAGACTAAGTATGGAATGAAGACAGCTGTATAGAAGACTTACTAAAGTAAATGAGAAAATTATGGACTGAAGATCATTTGTATTTTGATAATTATCTTGTATTATGTCTTGTATAAATAGTATAGAAGTCTTTGATAGAATTAACTTTTGATTTATAAGTTTTCAGAGAGAATTAACCTCAAGATTCATAATCCTAGTTCTAGAGAAGTAGAATTCGTCTTGGTGAGCCTGTTCATCAAGATTGAGGTTTTGTTTGAAAACTTGTAACTTTAATCATTCAATAAAGTTTACAAGTTGTGATTTTTTGATTCACTGTTACTTTGATAGTTGAATATTAAAGTGTTATTCCGCAACTCCTTTAATATTGTTTCTGAGTTCATTATTCTTGTTAAGAATTAGATCCTGACAGATTTCCACAGATTTCCGTCGAAGATTGTGAATAGAGGAATGGTGGATGGCGAGATCAAGCTGGTGGAGACGACGAGAGGAGGAGGAGTGGTGGTCGTGGTGGAGACGTCATGGGAGTAGCCGAGTAGGAAGGAGACAATAGGGTTTTTTGTTTTAGTTTTAAAAAAAAAAATTTTAAATTAAAAGTAGATAGACGAAGGATATGTAGAAATTTTATTTTTTATTTTTTTTAGTTTTTTAAACTTTTTCTTTCTAGTTAACTAGTGTTATACCCATCCGTTGGTCGGGTACACGACATGACTTTAATCTAGATTCAGTTATTTGATATTACCATTTCAAAAGTTATGTTTCTTTATTGTATTCTAGTTATGTGCCCACTACAATGTAGTTGTATGTAAAATTTTATATTTTCTTTTCAACCGAAAGCATACTATGTTACAAATTCCACCAACAGACCTCTAGGATCCACCTCATTAAGCCAAGCCATGCTCCATACAAACAGAGAAAATGGTAAAAAATATAATGAATTTATTATGGATATCACATGTGGTATTTTATGAAATTTGTGATTTTTTTTGTTATAAAAAGTGTATCTAGAAAAAAGATAAAAAATTTGATAAAAAAATATGAATATATTAAAATTAATAAATTTAAAAGATATAATTAGATTTTTAAGGATTTATCCAATTCTCATAATTTATAAATGGTAATTATCTTAATTTAGAAAAATATTTTTATTTATGATATTTTTTAATTAATAGATTATGTGACTTATATTCTTTTTCGCCTTTTGCAAATTTACTACTGAACCTGCCACTATATATATATACACACACTATACACACACACTAGTTGTGTACCTGCACGATGACGCGCGATTCATCTATATTCTAAAATTCGAGAACTTAAACTCGATGACTTTCGATGACTTCCTTCTAAAAGTCGAGAACGTAAACTCTCGATCATGCTTCTTTTAAAAGTCGAGAACATAAACTCTCGATCAGGCTTCCTTCTAAAAGTTGAGAACGTAAACTCTCGATCATGCTTCTTTTAAAAGTCGAGAACGTAAACTCTCGATCATGCTTCTTTTAAAAGTCGAGAACATAAACTCTCGATCATGCTTCTTTTAAAAGTCGAGAACATAAACTATTGATCATGCTTCATTTTAGAAGTCGAGAACGTAAATTCTCGATCATGTTCCTTTTAAAAGTCGAGAACGTAAATTCTCGATCATGTTCCTTTTAAAACTCAAGAACATAAACTCTTGTTCATGCTTCCTTTTAAAAGTCGAGAACTTAAACTCTCAATCATGCATCCTTCCATTCATTGTACCTCTCGGTCTCGGTTTTCTTATGGTTTATGTGATTTGAATTTAGAAAACAAAAGAGTATTAAGCTAATTATTAGTTTCCTCAAAACCACAAAGCTTTCACATAAATTATTGTATAAAAATTTAATTTCAGCTCTAATTTTATATAGACAATCCAAGGAGTTGTGGGTAAATGATACAAGGAAGAAACTCCAATCATAGTAACTATGGAAATTGTTAATTAAGTTAGGGGTCGTTTAACAAACGCTTATCTGGTAACTTCTTACCGGCAAGAGTCACCACTTTTATTTATCTTATAGGGTAACATTCTTAGCCATCAAAATGGATTGATGTTAAACGTTTATAACCCGGTAAGCGTTTATTGGGTAAGAGTCATCACCCTCACTTACCGGGTAAGACTCCTGATCCTCGTCTTTCCTAAGATTCTCGATACTAATTGTTATGTTCACCCGGTAAGTTAACTGTTTAGTAAACGGCCCCTTAAGCTGATAAACAAAGACAGTAAAAAATTGACAGTAAAAAATTGCTAAGCAGTTTACATTGGTTTTAGACTCATCGCATTTGTTAATGTCTGCTGGAGCATTGTTGGCTTTTGTAGTGATTGCCCATTATTTGAGATGGCCTTATTTCCAAGAACATAATTTTCACAACCAGGAAACAAATCAAATGCAACCAACCTCTTATCTCCAATTCATCTTTAAACTAAAGCAAAAGCATGACAACATCCTTAAATAACAAAAATACCACACCATATGTATTCACAACACCCAAAAGCAATGCATCCAACAATACTTGACGTGTTTTGGGACTAAAGAAAAGGGTAGAGCTGAAATAGAAAGTAAAGCCTGCCGCAATCATTGTTTCTTATGAGCTCTCATGATATTTAAAAAGATTTGTCATCTAACCTCTCCATTTGTTGTCTGATGCAGCAGCCTTTGCCACCCAATTGCATAGAATGTGCCTCCTACTAAGCCACTTTCCTACAACCAAAGAAAAACAGGATCAATAAGGTGCTGCTATAAGGAACCAGAGCTGATGGAGAAAGCAGAGGGAAGAATAGTGGCAGAGCTGATGGAGAAAGCAGAGATGGAACATTTCCACAAGTTGTCGAAGCTCATTCATTCTAGCAAACTATGAATACATGTGCACAAGAAACATACAAGATCACTTAATGTACAACTCATTCATTCTTGTTATCTCTCATTTACTCAGGATGGGAAAAAGTACAAGAGCTTAATTAATAGCAAAAATACCTCATATTGCACAAGGCCAGTCCCTGTGAAATATTGTAAGTGGGTATAGGTCTCTTCAAGTACCTCACATTGGAGATGATGCATATAAACTTAGAAAACTTGCACTTCTATATAACATACAATAAAAAGAGAGCACAGAGAACCAAAGCAAGAATGCTCAATCCTATCTATCAACAAAAAATAAATTCATCAATAGCAACAACAATTTTTTGAGGATTTGAACCTGTATAATGAACGTCCTATGAACGTCCTGATGATCTTAATGATCTGCAATTTCCCTTGTTGAAGACGATAAGAGGTCGCAATCTTGTTTCCATAGGAGCCATTCATGTATGGATAAATTTGAAGAAAATTCCTCACAATTGGTCCTATTCCTCTTAACTTTCTGTGCTCTTAACACATTCCCAATCTACAAAAAAGTAAATATTTGAAATATTAAAAACCCTAGAGAACCTAGAAGAATAATCAACATATCATCAAGATCATAATTCATCAAGGTCATAAATTCACAAAGAACCTAGAAGAATAAGTTGTACAAAATTTATCAAAGTCATCACACAACATCTCATAAATTCATAATGTAATAAGTATTGTATTATATCCCTATGGAACATTTATCATTTTGGTAATCAGATAAACTCGAATTCCGTGAATAATCGCAATTCGCAACTATTCTGTCATGTATTTCATTAGGAATCAACGATCGAAACCACAAGAAATCATGTGTTCCCTTATTTTTAGTTTCTTCATCGATGTATGCATTTCCAATATGAAAAAAAACTAATCCAAAAGTCTAAATATATGTTAATGAAACAAAATTTATGATTTTTGAATAGGTTATCAAAAAACAGGAATCAACAGATGTAGACCTCTCTGTCCGGTTTAGAACTCTTTGATTTCCCCTTTCTGCCTGCTTATACACCATCATTCAAGATTTATTTGAAAATATGTATGTATAGCGTATAGGCTATAGGCTATATGTAATGGTAGAGGAGGAAGAGGGTCTTATTTATTTGATGCCAGGAAAATGAAGGTATTGAAATCCAATAAGCCCTAATGAACATAAGCAATAAAGGATACTGATTAATCAAAGATGCCTTGCCTACCCTGCATCACATAAAACAACAGATTGGTAAGCAAGTCAGTGCATAAAATTTATTTAAATTTCACAAACAAACTTGAAATAGAGATAAATGCATCCAAATACTTCATCTAAATCCAAATATTCAGAAATTGAAAAGCTAGATTGAAAAATGATTACCAGAAACACCGATTTAGGATTGTTTATACTTGAAGAAGATAGAAATTCACATCAATTGTTGATCTGTTGCAGTCTGCACATAACATTCATCTGCCAGGTTCTTATGTTCAGTCGTCTACATGTAAAGAAAAATTTCAAGCTTTGTAGAGCACTTACATAACATGATCAGCATGCAATAATTAAACCTAGAAGATAATACACGGTTGCATATAAGAAACTAAAAACCCAAAAAACTGTTTGTAAACCTGTCCCCGGAAGAAATTGGGTCTTCTTATCCAAGTTATATAAAAGGATAGTAGAATTCACTTCAAAAAACTTGGTGTCCAAGAGGCCTACCATATAAGAAGTCTATAATGGGTGTTGAAATTATTACAAACCAATTTCCAGTATAAAGTTGTCCAACTCATAAGGTGTCAATATCATCAAGCCACTCTCCTGGTCCAGAACTTCAGACATAAGAGGGTGGACCATAAGCTGAAACCAGAGTAAGTACCAAGAGAATAACCCAGGTAACTTATGAAGTGTCGTCACAAAGGGAATGGAATGGATATATAAGAAAAGAACAATTTAAAATACATAAATGAAGATAAGAAGAAAGAAGATCCATGTTCTGTATGCTTCTGTAAGATCTCACTTGTTTGTCCACCAAAGCGCTAGGTGACTTGGCCTCCTCCTGTAAGAAAAAGGATTCACATCCTCTCGCTCTCCAATGATTCAACTGCGATTTCACCATTCCAATTTCTTTGGACAAAGTCGAGGCCATGACCTGAAACTTTGCTTTAATGTCTTTCCTCTCTGTAATAATTAGACTTTTAGTAGAATATCATATTCAGCTATAAGTTGACTATTGTAGCCAACTTCTTCCATTTTAATTTCCAGAGTGGCATCAGTAAGAAAATTTTGAACTTCTCAAGAAAGAAAACAAAGTTCCAGGTGCATTTTAGTTGAACTTGTTATTGAAGTTTTCTTCTAGTGTTTAGCTACAAACTTCAAATCTGAACTAAATAAACTACAACAATAAGTAGTCCTGATATCCCAATTTCGGAAAAGCAAAACAATAAGCGAGTGAGTCCAAATGCAAACATTCAAATTCAAATCTTTCATTAATTAATTGAATCCACTCATTTTTTAAACGCCCCTACGGGTGAGTATATGACGTATATAATAACAATTTCTCCAATTAAATCCTCGTTATTCGCAAAAGAGATAAATAAAACTCGCAAAATTTTGATTCAAGTCAACATTTAAAGCTTTGTATTACATCTCGATTGAGCTCATTTAAAAAGAAAAAATCACACTTGAACTTTTTATGTCAAAACCAAAATACAGTACTTTTCAAGTGCATAATTTATATAATTTGTACTAATCATGAAGTTCTATATAATTTTTTTTTCTCTTTGTTACAAAAATAATGAATTCTAGATATGAACACCAACACGTTTGACACCAAAACCATGAAAGTTTAAACAACTTCATGATCAATTTCTACCAACTCAATTCATACATAACTTATTAACATTGAACACAACATGGGCGTACCTCTATTCAAGTCTGTGCGAAAACCGAAGACTTGGCAGAAGATTGAGGAATCAGCGAAGATTAGCGGATGCTGATAAGGTTGAAGAATTTGGTCCGCCGATTGGATAGGTTTACGCGGGCGGTGCAACCGTGACGGAGAACAGACCTTGGCCAAAGGTAATATTTGATATTCTTGACCCAAACCGATATCCGTGCCAATAGCAACCTTTAAAGATGGAGGGTGCCACTCCAAATTCAGTACACCTAACGTCGCTGGTAATTACTCTGATAAGGTTCTAGATATGGAAGCATGCCTAGCGTATTCCCATCAACAAACATAGTGTCAGAAAATATAAACCAATAGATCTTAGAAAGCTATAGAAATAAGTTGAATCATTACCCTATATCAGAAGAGAGTTTATATTTAAATGACCTAATTTTTCCCCAATAATTGACCTTCATATGAAAAGAAATTATAACGAAAAAGCTATGTTACTGTATCTTAAATAAAGTATAAATATTTGAGATCAACTAAGATTGCATGTTACCATCTCTACAATTTTAGTATTTGAAAACAGCTTGGAACAATCATTGACCTGCAAATGAGAAAAATCAAACTATCAGACATCACATCCTTCAATAAAAATTTGACAACTTTGAAAGCAAAAAATTATGTCATTTAAATACAAACTCTCTAGAACTCATGTTCCCAACAAACTCTTGTTGCTATCCTCTAATTGTATTTAGCCAACCAATCTAGAGGGGAAAACTGAACAATATATTTAGAACTTATAAGGTCATGAATATGGAGATTTTTTTTGAAAGATCGCCTTAAATCGTGGTATATACTATCATGATATTGAAGAGTACCTGATAAGCACCAAATCTACATTGTAAGGATATTTTAAGGATCTCTATTGTATGGGAACTACAAAAGGCAATTATAAAAAACATATATAGAGATCTCTACAATCATTTTTATTTATACAATAATTCAAATCTCATACATAATACCAATCTACGATAAAAACTTAGAGGCTGATTACCGGACGTACCAAATTGGTTCCAAACTTGTAAGATCAGGAAGCCAGAGCTTATTATTATTATGCGTAGGATAAAATGTAGAATATCAACACCGCTGAATTTTAATGAAGCATAACAACGTACCAGATTGGTTCCAAACTTGTAGGAGAAGTCAAAAACTGCAACATCCGTACTTGGAGGAAAATTTTCTACTTCAAGTGGGCATTAAACTTGAACAATTAAAAATCAAATGTATCTAACAAAGCTAAATCCAATATTCAAAGTGAAATATACATCCCATGCAAGTTATGTCTGACGTGGGCTTGAGGAGGTATAACTTTTAGTTCTATGAGAGTTCCATGGATGAAGATTTGAGAGATTTTTAGGGGGGAGAGATCTTTGAAAACACGTACATTTTCATTTTTCATTTTGGATGGGGACGTGGATTTCATTATTGAAAGCCACTTTGGGAACATAAAGAGTGGGAATGACTTCAACCAGAACCCACTTTAGTACCTAATTAAGATAGAACACGTTAACATCAACATACGACTTAGATAATCAAGTCAAATTAACTACTCAACAACAAAACTAAATCAATATTTTATCCTGTGGAACTTTATACTAAGTGCTAAAAATAGATTAATATTCGCCTTAAATATGTACCCATATCATCTTTGCATTTGAAAAACACTTATCTCCGAATCAAGCCGAATTGTATATCTCTTTTCTCCAGAACTGATGCATATTAAATTGCAACAATATACAAAACCTGTTAACTTTAAATGTGCTTGCCTGCTATCAAAGATCATGGGGGCAATTAATCCCTATGTAATCAGATTTTTGGCAGAATTAATTTCTCTCGTTTCTTGAGAAGAGATGAAGTTGTAGATGAAATAACTTGTGCTATCAATTGCCAAATCCGGGCAAGCAGGGATCTTGAATAATTTGTCCTGACGTCAAAGAATTACCTGACAACAATAGTTAGATGAAGAACCCAACTTCACAAATAGAAACTAAACAAAATATAGAGATGAAAATACAATCTGGAGAAGAGATGAAGCTGTAGATGAAATAACATGTGCTCTTGAATAGTTTATCGCTGACCCGTTGGGTTCTTTAATACGTAAAACCTCCTCCTCCTCCTCCCCTTCCTCCTCCCGGAAACTTCAACTTTTCCATATTATCAAAATGCATGACCTAATTTCAAATTCAAATAAGAATTCAAGAATCTTGAAACTTTCAATTAAAAAACCCACAGATAACCAAATGACAAAACAAAACACAAAAACATGTTTTTATGCATATTCAACTTATATATGGTGATTAGAAAATAGAACCCCTGATTAAATTCAAGGAAACATCTTCAAATGAAAACAATTAATCTTGACAAAATTCTGTAAATAATATTATAATTAAACAAAGGATGGAACAAAAGTCCGTTTTTTCCATATAATCATATAAGAATTCAACAAAACGAATTTACAAACAGAAACCATAGATATCTTGAAATGAAAACCTATTAATCATGTTAAAAAGAGGTTCAAGAGAACAAAATATTAAAAGGCAAAACCAACATACATGTGAGGCAATTTTTGTAGTTGGGTCCTGGAAAATCTATCTTTAAGAAGGGGGAAATGAGAAAGTCAAAATCTTTGAAAGAATGAAATAAATAAGAAAGGGGGTTATTGGGTTGATAGGTGTTAGATGATGAAATGAGTGAATACGCCATGGATTACATAATGAGATGGACCAAAAGAGAGCCAAAAATCTTTTTGCAGAGACTTTTCCCTCTCCAATCTTCTTTTGCTCGGTGCCTTCCATGTCTCCTGTTCTTTGGAAAGAAAAGAAAAAAAAGGAAACCAGGTACTTTTCCTCACCCTATAATCCTTCCTTGAAATGTCCTAGCCTTGAAACAGTGGAGAACTAATTTGTAATCATGAAATCGTGGAGGTTGAAGGCGGAGAGAATCGTGGGAGAGAAATTAGGTGTGAGGGAAACCTGCAACTTCTTTGGCCATATTAGCTGGAGATGATCATCTGATTGAAGGAGATGAGTGGGGCAGGAACTCCATGAACGTGGAGATCCAGACCGAGAGAGTTCGTGGGATAAAAAGCGGGGCATGAGAGGTCAACCGAGTGAATGGGCAAGAGAGTTGGGCTGAGCAGTTGTAAAGGGTGGAACTCGTGGAGGTTGAAGGCGAAGATGTGGAGTCGTGGAGAGGAAACAAATGGGGAAGTCGGCTGATTTGGGGATGGGGATTAAACACCAACCGTGAATTTAGGAATTTAAACGGCCCAGATTAAAAATCAGATGATTTTAAACGGCCCAGATCCATCCAAATATGGTTAGACTCGGCTCTATCCATATATATATAATAAGTTCATCCGCTTCCTATAACCTATCATTAAAATACCCTCATAAAGGATGAATTAAAAAATCTTTTTCAAAATTGAATTTGTTCATTTGGCACTTCACACTATTCTACACATTGTAAATTAGTTACGGTATTATGCTTGTTAGTTGATTTTTCAATTTTTTAACATCTGTTGTCTTTATTTTCAGTTTTTTAATTTTTGTTTATATATTAGTTTGGGTGTCCGTATAATGCATTGGGATGTCAAACTGTTTTTATAGATCAAGGGTATAAAGTTTATACTCATTATATACTCTAAATTTTATAACAAAATACAATTGCATTACAAAAGCCATGGAACCTAAAGTTAAATGTTATTTCAAACCTAAAGAGAAAACCCAAATTTAAAAGGATTATATGGATGTATAATGAGTTATAATGGATTGTATGGTTTATAATGGGATTGGGTCATAATGTATTGATAGATCCGGTCGTATAAGCTTTAATGGGTTATATTGGGTCATTTGGTTTATAATGCGTTATAATTGATCGTATGGGTTGTGTTTGGTTGTAATAGTTCTTATTGGGTAAGGGGTTGTAACAAGTAATATTAGGTCCAATGGGTCATACTGGGTTGATAATGTATTATAATTGGTCATATGAGCTCTAATTAGTCATATTGGGTCATTTGAGTTTGTGATGTGTTATAATATGTCATATGGGTTGTATTTTGTTATAACGATTCATATTGGGTTGTAATGTGTCATCAATTATTTGATGTAGTGGATTATAATGTGCCATATGAGTTCTAATGGGTAACAATGGGTTATTTGAGTTTGTATTGTATCATATGAGATGTAATGAGTCATAATGGATTATAATGTTCTATTATAATGACAATAAATGAAAGTCAATGGCAATATATTGGGGTGTTTATTTCATATGGATTTATAATAAATCGTATGAGTTGTAATGTGGTATAATGTGTTATATGATGTGCAATGGATTACAATGGGCCATATGGGGTTTGTGTTATACCGAGTCATATAGGATTATAATGGGTTGTAATATACTATGATATGCTATATGAGCTCTAATGGGTTACATTAGATATTTTGGGTTTGTAATGAGTTATAACTATGTCATATGGGCTGTAATTAATTAGAATGTGTCATATTGAGTTGTAAAATGTTATAATGGGTCATGTTTAGTTGTATCAATTATGTTGGGTGTAATGGGTTATATATGAGTTATAATGGTCCATATTACGTCATAGTCAGTTATACAAATTAAGATTGTAGTAGACTGTATGAGGTGTTATTATAATGGGCAGTATGACCCATTATAACACAATCCAATCTTATGTGACCCAATACAACCAATATGATCCATTATAACTCATTATATTCCATTACAACACATATGACCTGCTACAACCTATATAACCCACTACAACAATATTACCCGTTACAACCCCTATAATCTATTACAAGCCATATATAATGTTCAGTATGACTTGATGCAGATGAAGCTGAAAAATCACCAGATCGATTAGCCATTGAGGGGTCTTCAGAAAAACAACCTTCAAATATAACTAAGTCTGAAAACCTCAACTACCATACAAAAGAAGTCACACGCATGCTAAAAGTACTTGAAACAATATGAAAGTTAACTTTTTCTTGTTGGTTGGGTACATAACATGCAACTAGTTGTCCTTCCCCAACTAGCGCATTCATGTTTCTGGCTAGGGGTGAGCATCAGTCGAGTCGAGTCGAGTCGAGTCGAGTCGAGTCGAGTCGAGTCGAGTCGAGTCGAGTCGAGTCGAGTCGAGTCGAGTCGAGTCGAGTCGAGTCGAGTCGAGTCGAGTCGAGTCGAGTCGAGTCGAGTCGAGTCGAGTCGAGTCGAGTCGAGTAGGGGCGGGGCGGGGCGGGGAGAAAAACCCCGAAGCCGATTGGATATCGGGTAAAGAGGAAAAGACCCGAAACCCGGTCGAAAGATTTTCGGGTTGTTCGGATATCGGGCCATCGGGAACATGATAAAATCTAAAAACACGTTATACATATGATATTATGTGTTTATTTTTCCTTCATGACACACATTCACATGAGTGCACTGTGCACCACATGTTGACCAATTTGTCAACTTGCTAGACAGCATTAGACCAATCTCTGGAATTTCATTTTTAGACAACTCCAAATTAAACATGAACAATATTTTGTCCATATTAAGTCTATCGAGCCTACTGTCATTTGTATGAGCTGCACAAATCTAAAATATCATGAACATAATTATGTTCATTTTAAAAGAACCAACATCAATCTGTGGAATCAGACACAACAACCTTTTGAAATCTGGACATTGATCAAAATCTTAACTCTTGAATCACACTTTGGAATATAACTCTGGATTAACATGAAACTTCGATAATTATGGACATCCTATAATCAAAATCTGGACATATAGGACTGAACTCTGAAAACTCTGATTTACATAGGACGGAGTTCAGATAGGTATGGATATATCACTTTAAGCACATTGAACACAACATATGAATAGATTAACATCACAATTCTGCAGGTTTTCGAACTTTGTCCATGTCTGAACAAATAGAAGCTGTAATATGGAACCATTAACAAAACAAGTCTGGAACAGTACGAACTGATTTATCTCTGAACCAAACAAGATCTGTACATAACTCTGTATACCCTTTGAACATATCATCAAACACATAGACCCAAATCTGGATCATGATCAAAATCCTTATTTAACATGGCTGCACTTTTTTGAATATTTGACAAACAAGAATAGGATATGCACTTTTTCGAGCATTTATGCATCAATATACACATCAACTTCTGAAATTTGTTTCTTCTACACTTTCCGAAAATGTGGAATTTGATTGAAAATGTAACCCTCTGATCTGCTTAACTATGGGTTGTCTCACATTTTTCCACGCTCCAAAACAGATTTATAGACTAACACCTTTCCATTGTAACTGGTAAATCAGATTTAGAAGAGTATGCATAATCGATAAATCTGAATATGCATAGGAAGATTATAATCAGTAAATCAGTTTTAGAAGATTATGCATCGGTAAATCACATTTTCGGGCACTCCAAAGTACATGGGAATTGTCTAACATTGTCTCACCTTTTTCTCACGCTCCAAAACAACTTTAGAAGATTTAAAAGATTATGCATTCCAAAAATTTTAGTGATGGCAATTTTCAGACAACAAAAAGTGACTCATAAAACAAGACATGTAGATGTCTTGTTCTTAGTTTAAAGAAACACATCGGTGGGGTTGGCATATGGATTAGCTATTATGTTATTTTCATGGACCTGTTGAAATCGGGTTATGTTATAGCTTTTGGGATAGCAAAAGGACTGTGTGTATGCTTCTGACCCTGTTCCTGATTGTTGTTTAGTTTGGTCCTACTACAGATTTTGGCTGTTGGTTTGTGACTGATTATACATTATATGTTGACCTTCTTCTTTATGGTTTATAATGGCTAGATCAAATTTTGGGTTTTGGCTAAATATTCTTCTTATGGCTTCTGGTATATGGGTCTTCACAGTCTCACTATTGGCATACTTGAGTTCTGTGGTTTTATTGTTTTGTTTGTTGCTGTTATAAGGTGGGAGATACATCAGTTTTCATAATTATTTTCTTTCTAAAACCTTCCCTAGCAACAAATTCATTTTAAGTTTCTTTATTTGCAGCATTGTTCATGAATATGTTTTAATTCAGAGGTTCAATCAGTGAAGTTAACCAAATTGCAAAGGTAGTTGATTAATGTCTTTTAAGTGGTGTAATTTATGATTTATATTTTAGGTAAATAAAAAACATGGATCAGGGTATTGCAAGAAGACTCCTAAATCAGCCATGACTGAAGTTGTAAGGAAAGCGAATAGAAGGTACATGGAACTGAGAACGATGGAGAAGGGGGACAAACGTGCTTTTCACGATGACATCACATTAATTGTCATTTTTATCGACCATGAGTTGCTGGACTGAAACAACAATGTAGGTGAGGCTGAACAAGTATTTGTACAAAGCTCCAAGAACTCGACTGATTCATCAATGTTCAGAGATCTGCGAGTGATGTAAATCCAATCATTTTGTGAAAAACAAGTTTTTCCAACAACAAAGAGGTTGTTTTGGATTCTATGATCTTGCTTCATTTTTTGTACAAAGAGAAAAGAATTGTGCAGTTAGTTGTTACATATGCATTTGAGAACTTATGACCTAAGTTGCTAAGTTTTAATTCCAATTTAAGACAGTTTCAACAATTATTCTATCTTTAGATATTTGTCTTTTGATGCCCAATAAAAATTTTCTTTTTCTGTTGTATATTATTCTAGCATTTTATTTTAAAGTATTAAAACATGATTTTGTAGATGAATAGACCATTAGACACATTGATTGCATATTTGCTTTGCACAAGTTATCAGTTACATTTGTTACTTACTCAAGGAATGTAAAAGCATGTAATATAATCCAATGAATATAGACATTTCCGTACCCGCAACATATTCATTTTCATTCATTGGCTTACTTTTATAATCACTTATAATACTTCACCTCGTGCAACATTGTGCGGGTATACAACTAGTATATATATAGGCGAATGATCGTATGAGAAGTTGAGGTTAACGTGAGAAGCGGAGAAGAGGATCTAAACCGTTGATCACTTTTAATCGAATGTCCTCTCATGAGGTGCGCCTTAGAAGGGAATTGATTCGGTGCATCTTATCTTGATGTATCTCAACCTAATGTGCATCCATTTCTCATCCAACGGTTGATAACCACTTCTCACGCTAACCTCAACTTCTCATGCTTCTCACGCTTCATATATATATATATATATATATATATAGTTATAGTTAGTGAATCGGGTTCAAACGAGAACAATACCTATTTAAAAGAACACGAGAACTAACAAAATCATTGGTGATTTTACATTAACACACGGAAAAAGGACTTTGGCTGTGGCTTTAGGTTCGTGTGGCTTTTTTGCGCGTTAATGTAAAATCACTAATGATTTTGTTATTTCTCGTGTTCTTTGAAATAGTTATTGTTCTCATTTGATCCTCCCTCTAAAGTTATATAGTTCTATAGTTATGATGAATTTGTAGCACAATGACTATTACTTACATTTTAGGACACTCAAATATAGTATAAACCGTGGCCATAAACTATTGATAGCCACTAAAGTTTTTCTTTGACATGACCATTGATTATCCTAACGCCATTTGAACGTACTTTAATGTGACCTTAACTCCACTTGTTGCCACACAAATTTGATATTTACCGTGGCCGAATCATAATATATAGTTATGTTTAATTTTTATAACCGTGACAACTGTTTACTTTTTTGCCACACAAAATGATAAAAGAAAAACATGGCCAATTCATGGTGTATGGTTAACCGTGGCTATTGGTTAAATTTTTATCACCCATATTATTAATAATAATTTTGGTCATAAACAACTTATTAGCCACACGAATTAAATTGTTATAAGCGTGACTATAAGTTACCTTTCACTCACTTACGTTTAATTTAACCATGATCTTAGCTGTGCTTTTAGCCACACAAATTTCATATTATCCGTGATCAAATCGTAACATATAGTTACAATTAAATTTTAGAACTGTAGCTAATAGTTATCTTTTGGCCACAAAAAATAAGAAAAACGTGACCAATTCATGACATATAGTTACGCTTAACTTTTAGAATCATAGCTATTGGTTAACTTTCTGTCACACACAATAATAAAAATTGAGGCCACAAGTTACTTATTAGTCACATGAACTGAATTTTTAGAAAGTGGGCTATTGTTTTCCTTTTAGCCACCAACTAATTTTAAACATGGCCTTAACTATACTTTTAGCTTACACAAAGTATATATTAATCACTGCCAATTCATGACCTATAGTTATGTTTAATTTGTAAAACCGTGACTATTGGTCACCTTTTGGTGACAGAGGATAATTAAAACCGTGGCCATAAACACCTTGACTTTTGGCAACATTTAACAAGTTTTCGTGGTTGTATGTAGTTTGGTTTAAGCCACAAATAATTGGCTTCATGTGGCCATATGTCTGTCTATAGTCACGGAAAATAAGCGTCACAACATCAAGTCATGGTTTGGACAAAAAATGTGACTATATGTCAATATGTTGCCACGGTTTTTACTTGTTACTTGCCACAGAAAAATAATTGTGACCATAAAGAACCATTTACTCACGTTTTTGTCTAAAGCATGACATTATGTTTAAACATGATTTGTAATGGTCACATTTATTGAGTTAAATCGTGGATAACCTAATACTCAAATTTTATTTATGACTTTCGGCCACAGTTTTAAACCCAACCGTGACTAACTTGAATTTTCAAAACCGTGGAAAAAAAACATTTTTGTACTAGTGTTAAAAAGTTAAGAACCGATAGAGGCGATGAATATTTCGATCCTCTATTTTTCCAGTCTGTTGGAATTATTCACGAGACCACGACACCGTACACACCTCAACAAAATGGTGTTGCGGAACGGAAAAATTGAGTTTTGAAAGAAATTGTTAACTCGATATTATCCTACTCCAGTTTTAGTGACGGATTTTGGGGTCAAGCCATGTTGACGGCTTGTTACGTTTTGAACCGGGTACCAAAAAAAAGGAGTAAGGTGACTCCTTATGAACTTTGGTTCAAGAAGAAACCAAACTTGAATATTTACGGTTTTGGGGATGCCGAGACGTGGTAAGATTACTGGATCCCAAAAGGAAGACATTGGGGGAAAGAGGAATCGATTGTATATTTATCGGATATGTCGACCATTCTAAGGCATATCGGTTCTATGTCATCGAACCCAACGATTCTGTTTTGGTTAATACCATAATAGAATCGAGAGATGCCATCTTCGATGAGAATCGATTTACTTCGATACCGATACCAAAAGACATGATTCCAAGTACGAGAGGAATCAAAGATAGTGGAAAAGAAAAGGAAATTCCTTTGGAATTTCTCGAGCTTCGAAGAAGTAAACGAGGAAGGATTGAGAAATATTTTGGTCCCGACTTTCAACTGTACTTAGTTAAAGGTTCACGAGATGAAATTGGATCTCAATATTCTTATTGTTATAGCATAAAGGAAGATCCAAGAACCTATGATGAGACTATGAAGTCTCAAGATGTTGCCTTTTGGAAGGAGGCAATAAATGATGAGATTGAGTCTATCATGGGTAATAACACGTGGGTGTTGGCCGACTTACCACCGGGTTGTAAACCATTGGGTTACAAATGGATTTTCAAGAAGAAAATGAAAGTTGATGGTTCTATCGATAAGTTTAAAGCTCGATTGGTAATTTAAGGTTTTCGGCAAAAAGAAGGCATCGATTATTTCGATACCTACGCACCGGTTGCTCGAATCTCCACTATTCGATTATTAATAGCATTGGCGGCTATTAATAACTTGGTAATTCACCAAATGGATGTCAAGACGACATTCCTTAACGGTGATTTAAAGGAGGAGGTTTACATGAAGCAACCAGAAGGCTTTGTGATGCTGGGGAATGAACATAAAGTGTGTAAATTAATTAAATCACTTTATGGTTTGAAACAAGCCCCAAAACAGTGGCATCAAAAGTTTGATGAAGTTGTTTTGTCTTATGGTTTTCATTTAAATCAATCGAACAAGTGTGTGTATAGCAAATTTGACGATTCTGGTAGAGGCGTCATAATTTGTTTATATGTAGACGACAAGTTAATCTTTGGCACGGACCAAAGACAAGTTGACTTGACAAAAGAATTTTTGTCATCCCAATTCTCGATGAAGGATTTGGGGGAGGCCGAAGTGATTCTTGGAATAAGGATTAAACGGGAGAACAATGGTTTGGCCATAACACAATCTCACTATGTAGAGAAAGTGTTAAATAAGTTTAACATGTTGAATTGTTCCCCCGTAAGTACTCCGTTGGATCCAAGTGAGAAGCTTATGCCCAACGAAGGTGAAGCGGTTTCACAATTAGAATACTCTAAAGCAATTGGGTGCTTGATGTATGCAATGACAAGTACACACCCGGATATTGCCTACGTCGTTGGTAGGTTGAGTCGGTTTACTAGTAGACCTAGTGCTCATCATTGGCAAGTGGTAAGAAGAGTATTCAAGTACTTGAAGGGAACCATGAATTATGGTATCACTTATATTGGGTTTCCTTCGGTAATCGAAGGCTACAAGGATGCGAGTTGGATATCCAATGTAGAGGATCATTCTTCTACTATTGGATGGGCATTTTTGCTCGGTGGAGGTGCCATTTCTTGGTGTTGGGAACTGAAAGAATTGCTTAAGTACAGTTAATGCTTCTAGTACAACTTGGTTACTACTTCTGAAGTTAATGCTGCTGATACAAGTTAATGCTGCTAATCAAGATTAATACTGCTAGATGAAGTTACTACTGCTAAGCAATTTTAGTACTACTAGTAGTTAGTACTGCTGAACTTAATACTGCTCTCAGTATTAATGCTGCTGAAGACTTAATACTGCTTAAGAGATGAAGACTTCATATGGCAAGGATGACAGCTGTTTTGATTAAAGATTATGGAAGGCTTGGAGATAAAGATGGAAGATTATTCTGAAGATCTTTTATTCTTTATGATTATCTTTTATCTTCAGTATATGTATAGAATAGCTTTGTATCTTTAAGATAAAGAATTAATTCTGAGTTTTTGTTTTCATAGAGAGAATCAACCTCAAGGTTTATAGTCCTAGTTCTAGAGAAGTAGAATTCGTATTGGTGAGCTTGTTCATCAATATTGAGGTTGAGTGTAGAATCTTGTAGCTTTACAATCTTTCAATAAAAGTTTACAAGTTGTTATTATGATTCACTGTTTAATTGATCTTTGAATATTAAAGTGTTATTCCGCAAACTCCTTTAATATTGTTTCTTAGTGTTTATTCTTGTTAAGAATTCCGATCCTGACAAGTGGTACAAGAGCAAGTATTCTCAGAAATCTTATTCATCATGGAAAACACAGTTGAATCAAACAGTACTCTGGTCTCAAAGGTTCCAATGCTCAGATCTAATGAATTTGACATGTGGAAGATTAGAATCAAGCAATACATTCTCCTCACAGATTACTCCATGTGGGACATCATTGAGAATGGCCCATCTGATGCAGGAAAGATTGGTGAAGATGGAAAAAGAACCCCACCAAAGACGGATGCAGAAAGAAAGACAAGGCAGGCAGAGATGAAAGCCTTGAGCACACTGCTCTTGGCCATTCCCAATGAGTATCAACACCAATTCTGTAATTGCACTGATGCACAGATGCTTTGGAATGCTCTAGAAAAGAGATTCTCTGGTACCAAAAGTACCAAGAGAAATCAGAAGGCAATTTTGAAGCAACAGTATGAAAACTTTATGTCAACTAAGAATGAGTCAATGACTCAAACTTTTGACAGGTTTAACAAGCTAATTGGTGAACTAGCCACTATGGGAGTACAGATTGATCAAGATGATGTAAACAGAAAGTTTTTAAGGTCCCTTGGAGATGAATGGACCATGTACACTGTTTCATTCAGACAGAATGAACAATTGGAAGAGAAAGAACTTGATGATCTGTACAATGATCTTAGAGTATTTGAAGCTGAGGTAGAGGCAAAGAAGAAACCTTTTGGATATGTTCATAATGCTGCACTCCTACAGCATCAATTGATTCTACTTCTAACCCTGAATCAGTTAATGTTGCTAATGGAACAAATCAAGAAAAAGGCATTGAATATGTGTTTGAAGCCTTTCTTTCCATCCATGGAAACTCCTCATTAATCAATGATGATTTGGAACAACTTCATCCTGATGATCTTGAAGAAATGGATATTAAATGGCAGATGACCATGCTTTCCATGAGGGTGAAGAAGTTCATCAAGAGAACTGGGAGGAACAACTTCTCCCAAAGAAGAGAAGATGGAGCAGGCTTTGATAAATCAAAGGTGGAGTGCTATAAATGTCATCTGAAGGGACACTTTACCAGGGAATGCAGCAGTGGAGTGTCTCACAACAACAACCACCAACAAGCACAGTATGGAAACCTCAACCATAACAGAAACTCTGCTCAAGCCCTTGTTTCTCAACAAGGAATGGGGTTTGACTGGAGTGATCAAGCGGAAGAGGCTATCCAAAATCAAGCTCTTATGGCAGAAGTATCTGATCTCCCAACTGAGGTAAGTTCTAATCTTTGTTCTAAAACTTGCATAGACACTGTTAAAAGGTACAACACAACCAGAAGATGAGTGATGACCTTAAGACGTTAGCAAAAGATATAAAAGACTATGTGAGAATTGTTGAGAGGTTTGAGGAACAGATTAAAGGTTTTCAAGCCAATGAACTTCAACACTCATATGATACCAATTACCGGAAGTTGGAGAAAAAGGATCTAGAACTCCAACTGACCAAATCTAAAGAAGAGAGTGAAAAGTTGAGAGAGGAGCTAACCAAGGTTAAGCTTGATGTGGAAAAGTTTTTCAATGCTTCTAAAGCAATGGACTCTTTACTACAAACACAGATTCATGACAAATTGAGAAGAGGAATTGGGTATAATACCACACCACCACCATACAACAACAACTACATTCCTCCTACCTCAGATTTGCTAGAAACCAAAGATAGGAAGGACTTGCCTAAGGGAGCCACTGAGATAGATCCCTTAGATGAGGTAGTTGTTGAGGATAAGACTGAGAAAGAGGTTGGTAAGAGTAAGGAGAACAATGTGAGTGGTGAGATTCCCCTAGAGGATCACATCATTACCAATGAGGGGTATGGAAAGATTTGGGTCAAATCAAAGGACATAGAGAAGACAGAGGGAAAGTCTGGTAAGGTCCATTACAAACAGACCACGGTTGTGAATCCAGTCCCTTGCAAACAGTGTGCATGCAAGAAATCTGAGCCCCTAAAACATGATAAAAAGAGGGAAAATCAAAGAAACTGGAATAATCACTGGGCACAAAAACAAGGGGTTGATTTGAGTAAAATCAATAGACCAAAACCTTGTTTTATCTGTCGCAAACTGAATCATCTTGCCAAATACTGTTATTTCAATCCTATAATCCAAAGGATGAATTTTCAAAGATCTATGCAAAAACCCTTGGGTTATAGGAAGAAGGAAAGGAACCATGTGGCTAAGAAATCTGTTAAATCTAAAAGCCACATGAAGAAAAAGACTGTTAAAGAAAGTGTCAATATGTGGGTTCCTAAAAGCACTAAAACTGTTAGTACTGCTACCTCAAATAGTACTTCTGACAATGATAGTGCTGCTAGAAGCAATACTATTGCTACCAATGTTAGTGCTGCCAAGAGTATTAGTACTGCTAAAACAAACATGGTTAGTACTTCCTCAAATGTTAATACTACTAACTCTCTTAGTGCTTCTAACAAGGTTAGTACTGCTAAACCTGTTAGTGCTGCTAACTCTGTTAGTACTTCTAAAGTTAGTACTGCTCCTAGTGTTTGTGTTGCTAGACCAATCATATTGACAAAGTACTCCAATAAAGAGTGCTCTGATTTCAAAAATCTCATCAAAAAGAGATGTAAATACTTTGATGAGAAAGGGAGACCCAAGACCACTTTGGCTTGGGTTCCCAATCAATACTAATTGTTTAATCTTATGTGTAAGGCAACCAGCATCTCAAGGGGAAGAGCATCTGGCATGTTGATAGTGGTTGCTCTAGGCACATGACAGGGAACATGTCATGCCTCAAGAATTTCAAGAAAATTGATGGTGGGCATGTTGCCTTTGGTAATACTCCAGATGGAGGTAAGATAAGTGGTAAGGGGGATGTAACCAAAGGTAAAATGACCTTTAAAGATGTATTCTATGTTGAGCAGTTAAGGTACAACCTGTTAAGTATATTATTTACTGATTCTGAATGCATTATCCTTGCTCCTGGATTCAAGGTAGTTGATGAAAAGATGATACTACTAAGAATTCCCAGAAAGGATAATGTATATTGCTTATATATGGAAAGTGTTTCAACTGATTCATCCCTAAACTGTCTTGTTTCAAAAGCTTCTTTGGATGAATCATCACTTTGGCACAGAAGGATGTGTCACATGAACTTTAAAACAATGAATTAACTTGTTAAAAACAACCTTGTAAGAGGTTTACCTTCCAAAGTCTTTTCATGTGATGATCATTGTGTTGCCTGTCTTAAAGGCAAACAACACAAAACTTCTCATAAGTCCAAAGAGTTGAACACAATCTCTAATTCTCTTCAGTTGTTGCATATGGATCTGTTTGGTCCTACAAATGTTATGAGTATAGGTAAAAAAATCATACTGCCTAGTTATTGTTGATGATTACTCTAGATTTACTTGGGTATATTTTCTAAGGACTAAGGATGAGACAAATGGACTGATCAAATCCTTTATTCTAAGAAATGAAAACCAAACAAATCAAAAGGTAAAAGTCATTAGTTCAGACAATGGTACTGAATTTAAAAATCATGACCTAAACACCTTTTGTGAGGAAAAAGGAATTGAGAGGCAATACAGTGCTCCTAGGACTCCACAACAAAATGGTGTTGTTGAGAGAAGGAATAGGACACTGATTGAGGCTGCTAGATCTCTGTTAGTTGATTCCAAACTTCCAATTACTTTCTGGGCTGAAGCAGTTAATACTGCTTGCTATGTCCAAAACAGAGTTCTAGTAGTCAAGCCTAAAAACAAGACACCATATGAGCTTTTAAATAACAGAAAACCATTTATTGGATTTTTGAAACCTTTTGGGTGTCCTTGTACCATTCTCAATACCAAAACTCACTTAGGAAAGTTTGATAGCAAGGCAGATGATGGTTTTCTTATTGGTTACTCATCTCAGAGTAAGGGTTACAAAGTTTTTAATTCTTCTTCAAGAATAATTGAGGAAAGTGACAACGTCAAATGCAATGAGAACACACCAAATCCTATTGGGTCTGGTCCTAAGTGGTTATTTGACATTGATTCACTAACTCTTTGGGTTTCAGTAGTGATTATCATGTAGATTCAGGAAGTGGAGGATCAGGGGATGAACAAGTACAAGTACAAGACATTATTCCTTAGTCTGTGATCTTTCCCATACCTACAATAGAGTCTGTTGATGTCTGTACAAAAGAAATTATGACTGAACTGATTCAGAGTGAAGAAGAAGGAAGAGATGAGGAGAATCAAGTGCATGAAGAGCCAGAAGCAGCTGATGAGATCCCCTCAGCTGACTTAAATGATTCCAATCTTGATGTGGGAATCAATGAAGAACCTAGTCATCAGACTAGAACTCAAAAGAACCATCCTCCAGAGCTGGTCATAGGAGACATCTCTTCTCCTATGATAACAAGGAATCAAAGTAGACATCAAGAGTTGCAAGATCAGCAACATACAGTACTCTCTTGCTTTCTATCTCAGATTGAGCCTAAGAAGGTTTATGATGCAATGAAAGATTCCAGTTGGATAGAAGCTATGCAAGAAGAATTACTGCAGTTCAAATTGCAAGAAGTTTGGAACTTGGTGGACCTTCCAAAAGGTCATAGAGCTATTGGCACCAAGTGGATTTTCAGGAATAAAAAGGATGAGAGAGGAATTGTGATCAGGAACAAAGCAAGGCTTGTGGCACAAGGGTACACTCAAGAAGAAGGCATAAACTATGAAGAAGTGTTTGCTCCAGTGGCAAGGGTAGAGGAAATTAGGCTATTTCTAGCCTATGCCTCATACATGAAGTTCAAGGTATACCAAATGGATGTGAAGAGTGCCTTTCTTTATGGTACAATTGATGAAGAAGTATATGTCTGTCAGCCCCCTGGATTTGAAAATCCATCATATCCAGACAGAGTATACAAACTGAAGAAAGCACTTTATGGTCTTCATCAAGCCCCAAAAGCATGGTATGATACACTGTCTACCTATCTCTTGGAGAATGGGTTTGAAAGAGGAATAATTGACAAGACCCTCTTCATTAAAAGAATTAAGAAGGACATCCTACTTGTTCAGATTTATGTGGATGATATCATCTTTGGAACCACAAAAGATCAGATGTGTAGAGACTTTGAAAAGTTGATGCACAAGAGCTTTAAAATGAGTTCAATGGGTGAACTTACCTTCTTCCTTGGGCTTCAAGTGAAACAGAAGAAAGATGGGATCTTCATAAGCCAATCAAAATATGTGAAAGACATCCTGGATAAGTATGGTTTAACAGACTCAAAGCCAGCAAGCACACCTATGGAGACTCATAAAAAGATCATTGCTGATCTTGAGGGGGAGGATGTTGATGTCCATCTATATAGATCAATGATTGGATCTCTCATGTATCTCACAGCCTCAAGACCAGACATCATGTTTCCAGTGTGTCTGTGTGCCAGATTCCAAGTCAAGCCAAAGCAATCACATCTTCAAGCTGTTAAAAGGATTTTCAGATACTTAAGAGGGCAACCTAGATTAGGTCTTTGGTATCCTTATGAGTCCAACTTTGACTTGATTGCTTATTCAGATAGTGACTTGGGAGTTGCTAACATGGACAGAAAGTCTACTTCAGGTGGATGTCAACTTTTGGGTGCAAGACTAGTATCTTGGCAGTGTAAGAATGTCAGGGTCGAATTCTCAACAAGAATTATGAATACTCAGAAACAATATTAAAGAAGCTGCGGAATAACACTTTAATATTCAATAAGCAGAAAAACAATGAAACAGTGAATCACAATCAACTTGTAAACTTTATTTAATGATTCAAGTTACAAGCTTTTCATTCACAACCTCAATCTTGAAGAACAGGCTCTTTCAAGACGAATTCTACTTCTCTATAATTAGGAACTATGCCTTGAGATTGATTCTCTCTAGAACAAAAACTCAGAATTAATTCTCACAAAAATTACTTCGCTATTCTAAACAAATCTATATATATATATATATTGAAGAATAAAAGATAATTACTAAACATAAAAAGATCTTCAAAATAATCTTCATAATTATCTTCAAGCTTTCCATGTTTATCTCCAGATGCTATCTCTTCAGCATTATCTTCATATTATCTTAGAAGCAACATTAATCACCTTGATCACCTTAGAATCATTAACTGAGTCTTGGCAGCATTAACTACTAAGCAACACTAACTACTAGCAGTACTAACTAGCTAAGCAGTACTAACTTTGTTCAAGCAGCACTAACTTTGACTAGCAGTATTAATTCTACTAGAAGTAGTAATACCTAGCAGTATTAACTTTGAGATCCTCTGGCAGTACTAACTCTGAACTAGCAGCATTAAAGACTTGTTCACATCTTCAGTTCCCAACAATCTCCCCCTAACTTGACTTTTAGAAAGAGAAGTCAAGTTCTTCAGATGCTTCCAAAACTTTCATTGATTCAATCCAAGATTAGGATCCAGTCCCATACTCTGATTGATAGTTCTCTGAATTAGGTACTTTGCCATTTCTGAATTTGATGCACAACCCAGCTTCTTCTTTAACATGGCATGAAGCTTTAGACGTGTGTGATTGTAGACCCTGTCCACCAAGTAATATTCCATGTGAAAAGTATCCAAGGCCAATTCATAGACTCCACTCCTTTCATACAGAGTCCATCCTCTAACAGTTTTGAACACATCTCTGATTAAATGCTTCACTGCTTCTGAATTGAATAACATGCACAAATACTCCATAACCAGCTTTACAATTGCTAACCCTGGAGCTTTCAGCTGATCTGCATGTAACTTCATACCAACTTCATACATCTCCTCTAAATCAGATCTTGAACATTCTCTGACAATTTTGTTCCATGTTGCAAACACATAGTACTTCTCATCCTTTCTTTTCAATCTGATATACTCTTTACCATCCACCATCATAATATCCCAGTAGATAATTTCAGGAGGTTTGACTCCTACAGGTTCAGCTGTGATAGGCTTTGGAATTTTATCCATTACCACCATGTACATATTTACATCTGAACTCTGTAGTACTTCCTGAGATTCAACTCTCTTTTCTTCATTCTTTGGTGCCTCTTCTTCTTCAGCAACCTTTTTCTCTTCTTCTACTCTGGGCTTCTTGTCAGTTTTCTTTCTTTTAGCCATCATCTTGGTTCTCTTCAGAATCCTTTGATTTTGCCCTTCGGTAGCTTCCTTCTTCTTTTCTTCCTTTATCTCTACCTTTTCTGTTGTTGGAGTTCCCTCTTCACTTTCAGGGAAGGGTTGATTAATATTCACATCATGCCTCTCCTTGGCTTTCTTTTCAAACTCCACTCTGTCCTTTTCATTACTTTTCAGTTTTCCCATTTCTTTCTCATATAAGCCTTTGACTTGATCAAAAGTCATCTTCACAAACATTTCTTTCTTCACACCAATTGCACTCCTCATGAAGGTTATCATCTTATTTCTTTCCTAAGTTGCAAGGTAAGTTTGTGAAGGCCTTCTCTTCTTTGCATTTGATCTGGCCATCATAGCCTTTCTCAAGCTTATTACTCTTTGCTTTGCTTTCTCTGTTTCCAGCCCTTTCTGAAATGCTTCATTTAATTCATTTGCTAGTGCTCTGGCTATCTCTCTGTCTTTCTCAACCTGCTCTTTCTCTGTTTGATCTAATTCTTCTTGCATTTTCTTGGCTAATGTTTCATATGACTCAACCATCTTTTGCTTTTTGGTTGGTTGATCAGATTCTATCATCTTTTCTTTCCCCTTTTTCATTGCATCTGCAGCCTTGTCTTTCTTTTCTGTTCTCTTTGCTCCCCCTTCATTTATGACCACTCCCTTTGCTTTGGGAGTGTCATTCTTTGCTTTTACAAGCATCTCAGCTACCTCAACCTCTTCAGGTGTTAACCCTGTTACTGCTGCTTGTATAGTTTCAGCAGCACTAACAGTTTCTGCTGCTGGGGTTGTTACTGTTGTTGTTGTTGTTACTGCTGCTTTGGCACTTTCTGTTTCTTTTACACCTTCGGCTTTTTCTTCAACAAACTCTCCCTGTGCTTCAACAAACTCCCCTTCAATCTGTTTATCTAACATTTCTTGGCTTGAACTCTCCCCCTTTTTGGAAGCATTCCCATTCTCCTTTTTGGTTGTCCCCATTCTCCTCCTTAGAACAAACTGACTTCTTCTTTTCTTGGCCATGAGCTTTCCCACCAGTTGCTTGAGTTTTGAAATTTGCTGTTGTTGGGAGATGACCACTTGCTGCAATGCTTTGATTTCCTTTCCTTGATTAACCACATCAACATTGATGTTGGCTATTGTTTCCATCAATTCCAAATAAGTATAGCTATCCTCACCTTCTTTAGGTGTTTTACCCACCCTTGAAGAAGCATTGGAATCTTTTTCCATCAATTCATCAGTTTCAGTTCTGTCCTCACCCTTTTTGGATGTTTTGCCCATCCTTGAGGGATCCTTGGATCTTGTAGTAGTGACCTTCTGCCTAGCAGAAGCATCAACTACCCCCTTGGTTTCTTGGCACCAGGGTCCTTTGGTTGATTTCTCAGCCAAAGTTGCCATGGGGAAAGTCTTAGAGATGTTACCACTGTCCTTCTCTGTGCTAGCAGAAGTAGTGGCAGCCTTCTCACCCATATGCTCATCCATCTCCTTAGAGAGCACCTCCTCAGGGTTGGGAGACACCCTATTGGATTCCCTTTGGATATTCTCTATTGGAGAATGCTCCAATAGAGGGCTTTGAGGCTCTTGGTTAATAGTAGGTACAACAAGGGAAGGAGCCTTGCGTACCTTTCTCTTGACATAGGTCTTGGAAATCATAGGAGTGGGTTTAGCAGCAAAGGACTGAGGAAAAATTTGAGAGAGGGGAGGTTGGGATTGGCTCTCAATGGGTTGGTCTAATGAGGGCCTTGACCCTGAGGCCATACCTTCTTGTGGTTGGGACACCACCATCATTGTTGAGAACAATGGGGTGTCAACTCCTTCCGAGCCCCTAGAAGATCTTCTCATGTTTGAGAAGACCTTGCCTTTAGGGGTTTTAGGTACATATACCCCATCAAAGTGAGGTATATCCGTCAATTCGTTGGTTATAACTGCCTGTACAAACCTGGGATACATGAAGAAACTCTTCTTATTGTCTAGGTTTGAGACAAGATCATTGAAGATCATCAGTGAAAAATTATATTTTCTAGCAGTAGATAAACATACCAAAGCATAGGCAATGGGACTGCTAAATTGGCTCTAGCCAGTGGTTTTCTTGGAAATACAGTGCATCAGGGTATGAACAAAGAACCTCCATTGGGGTGAAAATTGAGCTTTAAAAAACTTGAAAATCCCCAATTGGCCTTCATACCCCATTCTGGTGAGGTTTGAAAACAAATCCTCATTTGGAATAGAAGATATACCTGAAGCATCGTCTAGACGTAGACAGATGCGAATGGTCTCCTCAGTAACTGTCAAGGGTTTGTCACAAACCCTTGTTTTGATGCACTGCACGCCATTTTCAGTGCTAGTAGTGGCGTTGGCCCAGAATTGCCTTTGGTGCTCTATGTAGATGGTAGGAGACACAGTGAGAGCATGAGCGATGTGGCTTGACCTCAAAAAGTCGACTATCTGGTGAAAACCTTCGGCTTGTTTTGGCTTTTGGAGCATGGCTATCTCGTTGTGCTCATCAACAAACACCATTGAAGCCATCTGTACGTAAGGAGTCTTGACTATCGAGCACTGGATACTTGAGAGAAAAGAGTGAGAGAGAAGATGAACAGTAGACAAAGAGTCGTTATGATCTTTTAGGCGGGGAAAGGGTATTTATAGCTTGTGGATTATAAGTAGTATTAACCTTAAAAAGATAGTGAAAGCAGTATTAACAGTGAGCAGTATTAACTGAGATAAGTATTAACCACTAGCAGTATTAACTAACTAGCAGTATTAACTGAGAGCAGTATTAACCACTAGCAGTATTAACTAACTAGCAGTATTAACTGAGAGCAGTATTAACCACTAGCAGTATTAACTAACTAGCAGTATTAATTGAGAGCAGTATTAACCACTAGCAGTATTAACTAACTAGCAGTATTAACTGAGAGCAGTATTAACCACTAGCAGTATTAACCACTAGCAGTATTAAGTAACTAGCAGTATTAACTGAGAGCAGTATTAACCACTAGCAGTATTAACTAACTAGCAGTATTAACTGAGAGCAGTATTAACCACTAGCAGTATTAACGGAGAGCAGTATTAACCACTAGCAGTATTAACTAACTAGCAGTATTAACTGTGCACCGGCAGTATTAAAATTGTACTGGCAGTACTAAAACTGTACTGGCAGTATTAACCATACTTACACTTTTAAGCTTGTGATGAACTGAGTACTGCTCTACATTTCCTGAGAAAGAACATTAGTAACACCAAGAATAACCAATATACAGGTATTGAACCACTTTTTAAGTAGGATCTTATTCAAAGTTGATCATTCCCACACTTGTTACCAAGAAATTGAATCTACCCACATCAAAGGCTTTGGTGAATAGATCAGCAAACTGGTTATCAGTATGAACTTTTACAACCTGAATAAGCTTCTTTTCATTGCAGTCTCTTATAAAGTGATACCTGATCTCAATGTGCTTTGTCTTTGAGTGCTTGACAGGGATATTAACAATGCTAATAGCACTGCTATTATCAATAAAGATTGGAGTGTGTAGAAAGGTTACCCCATAGTCCAGCATTTGATTCTGAATCCATAAGACTTGAGAACAGCAACTTGCAGTTGCTATGTACTCTGCTTCTGTTGTAGATGTGGACACTGTGGTTTGTTTCTTGCACTGCCATGATACTAGTCTTGCACCCAAAAACTGGCATCCTCCAGAAGTGGATTTTCTGTCCAAGTTAGCTCCACCTAGGTCACTGTCTGAGTATGCAAGTAGATCAAATGATGATTCATAAGGATACCAAAGTCCCAATCTAGGTTGCCCTTTGAGATATCTGAATATCCTCTTAACAGCTTGATAGTGTGATTGCTTTGGCCTAACTTGAAATCTAGCACACACACAGACTGGAAACATTATGTCTGGCCTAGAGGCTATAAGATACATGAGAGAGCCAATCATGGATCTATAGTGATGAACATCCATATCCTCCCCCTCAAGATCTGCTGTTATCTGCTTGTGTGTCTCCATAGGTGTGCTGGCAGGCTTTGAGTATGAGAAACCAAACTTGGTTAGAATGTCCTGCACATACTTGGACTGACAAATAAAAATACCATCTGACTTCTGTTGGACTTGGAGTCCAAGGAAGAAAGTAAGCTCCCCCATGGAACTCATTTTGAACCTTTGATGCATTAGGTCCTCAAACTCCTTGCACATATTGTCTCTTGTGGATCCAAAGATGATATCATCCACATAGATTTGGACCAGCAAGATGTCCTTCTTCTTTCTCTTGATGAACAGAGTTTTATCAATGACTCCTCTTTCAAAGCCATTTTCCAGGAGATAGGATGACAGAGTGTCATACCATGCTCTTGGTGCTTGATGCAGTCCATAAAGTGCTTTCTTCAGTTTGTATACTCTGTCTGGATAGTTTGGGTTTTCAAACCCTGGTGGTTGACAGACATATACTTCTTCTTCAATTGAGCCATATAGAAATGCACTTTTTACATCCATTTGATAAACTTTGAACTTCATATAAGAAGCATAGGCCAGGAACAATCTGATTGCTTCTATCCTAGCCACTGGTGCAAATACTTCTTCATAATATATTCCTTCTTCTTGTGTATACCCTTGTGCCACCAACCTTGCTTTGTTCTTTACTACTATTCCTCTCTCATCTCTCTTATTCCTGAAGACCCATTTTGTACCTATTGCTCTTTGACCTTTAGGAAGGTCTACCAGATCCCAAACATCTTGCAGCTTGAATTGGAGCAGCTCTTCTTGCATGGCTTCTATCCAACTGGAATCTTTCATAGCATCATGAGCCTTCTTAGGTTCAAGCTAGGATAGAAAGCAAGAAAGCACTGTATGTTGTTGGTCTTGCATATCTTGCAGCCTGCTTTGATTTCTAGTCATCATAGGAGAAGAGATATCTCCTATTACCAGTTTAGGAGGATGATTCTTTTGAGTTCTTGTTTGATGACTAGGTTCTTCATTGAGTCCCACCTCTAGATTAGTGTCATTCAACTCAACTGAAGTGATTTCAGCAGCTACTTCTGGTTCTGTATTTTCTTGACTCTCCTCATCTCTTCTTTCTTCTTCACTCTAATTTGGTTCAGTAGATGGCTCCTTTTCACAGTCTTCAACAGGATCCACTGTAGGTATGGGAAAAATCACAGACTGAGGTATGTTGTCTTGAACTTGTGTAGTCCCTGATCCTCCACTGTTTGAACCTGCATAATCATCACTACTGAAACCAAAAGAGTTAGTTAGTGAATCAATGTCAAACAGCCACTGAGGACCAGACCCAATAGGATTTGGTGTGTTCTCATTGCATTTGACATTGTCACTTTCCTCAATTATTCTAGAAGAAGTATTAAAAACTCTGTAGGCCTTACTTTGAGATGAGTAACCCACAAGAAATCCATCATCTACCTTGCTATCAAACTTTCCTAAGTGAGATTTGGTATTGAGAATTGTACAAGGACATCCAAATGGTTTAAAAAATCTAGTAAAGGGTTTTCTTTTATTTAAGAGCTCATAAGGTGTCTTGTTCTTTGACTTGACCACTAGAACTCTGTTTTGGACATAACAGGAAGTATTAACTGCTTCAGCCCAGAAAGTAATTGGCAGTTTTGAATCAGCCAATAGAGATCTAGCAGCCTCTATTAGTGTTCTATTCCTCCTCTCAGCAACTCCATTCTGTTGAGGAGTCCTAGGGGCACTATATTGTCTCTCAATGCCTTTTTCTTCACAAAAGGTGTTTAGATAAAGATTTTTAAATTCAGTTCCATTGTCTGATCTAATGACTTTTACTTTTTGATTAGTTTGGTTTTCAATTCTTAGAATAAAGGATTTGATCAGTCCACTTGTCTCATCATTAGTCCTTAGAAAATATACCCAAGTAAATCTAGAGTAATCGTCAACAATAACTAGGCAATATGATTTTTTCCCTATGCTCATCACATTTGTAGGACCAAACAGATCCATATGTAATAACTGGAGACAAGAAGAAATTGTATTTAACTCTATGGACTTATGAGAAGTTTTGTGTTGTTTGCCTTTAAGACAAGCAACACAATGATCATCACATGAAAAGACTTTTGATGGTAAACCTCTTACAAGGTTGTTTTTAACAAGTTTGTTCATTGTCTTGAAGTTCATGTGACACATCCTTCTATGCCAAAGAGAGGATTCATCCACAGAAGCTTTTGAAACAAGACAGTTCAGGGATGAATCACTTGAAACATTGTCCATGTCTAGACAATAAACATTGTCCTTTCTTGGAGTTCTAAGTAGTATCATGCTTTCATCAACTACCTTGAATCCTGGAGCAAGGATCATACATTATGTATTGGTAAATAATATACTATGTTGTTTGTCACAAACCTGTGATACACTTAACAGGTTGTACTTTAACTGATCAACATAGTAGACATCCTCAAATGTCATCTTACCTTTTGTGACATTACCTTTTCCACTTATTTTTCCACCTACAAGATTGTCTCCAAATGCAACATGTCCTCCATTGATATGCTTGAAATCCTGAAGACATGACATGTTGCCTGTCATGTGCCTAGAGCAACCACTATCCACATGCCAAATGCTCTTCCCCTTGAGCTGTTGGTTGCCCTGCACATAAGATAAATCAGTTAGTATTGATTAGGAACCCAAGCCAAAGTGGTCTTGGGTACCCCTTTCTCATCAAAATATTTACATTCCTTCTTGACAAAATTTTTAAACTTTGACTCCTCATTGCTGGAGTACTTTGTCACAATAATGGGTTTGGCTGCACATTTGCTAGAAGCAGTACTGGTTTTAGAAGAACTGACTGCATTAGCAGCACTTGCATGCTTAGCAGTACTAACCTTGTTAGAAGTAGTAACTGTGTCAGCAGCAGTAACTGTGTTAGCAGTAGTAACCTTTGAAGAAGTACTAACAGTGTTAGAAGCATTAAAATTCTCAGCAGTACTAACACTGGTAGCAGCAGTATTACTTCTGGCAGCACTATCCCTGTCAGCAGTACTATTTGATGTAGCAGTACTAACAGTTTTAGTGCTTCTAGGCACCCACAATTTAATACTCTCTTTTAAAACCTTTTTCTTCATTTGGCCTTTGGTTTCAACAGATTTCTTAGCCACATGTCTCTTTCCAGCCTTCCTATAACCAACAGGTTTTTGCACAAATCTTTGAAAGTTCATCCTTTGGTTGATAGGGTTAAAGAAACAGTACTTAGCCAAATGATTCAACTTGCCACATATGAAACAAGGTTTTGGTCTGATTATTTTTCTCAGATCAACTCCTTGTTTCTGAGCCCATTGATTATTCCAGTTTCTTTGATTACCTCTCTTTGTACCAGAATTTAGGCTCTCAGTTTTATTGCAAACACATTGTTTACAAGGGCCAGGATTCACAACAGTGGTCTGTTTGTAATGGACCTTGTTGGCCTTTCCTTTGGTCTTCTCTATCTCTTTAGAGTTGACCCAGATCCTTCCACCACCCTCATTGGTAACAATATTGTTTTCTAAGGGTATCTCTTTACTCACAGCATTGTTCCTATTCTCACTGGCTTCTTTCTCAGTCATATCCTCAACAACCACCTCATCCAAAGGATCTATCTCAAAGGCTTCCTCAGACAAGTCCTTTTTCTCCTTGGTCTCTAACAAGTCTGATGTAGGAGGGATGTAGTTGTTGTTGTAGGGAGGGGGTGTGTTGTTGTATCCAACACCAGGCTTCATCTTATCATGAATCTGAGCCTTTAGAAGAGAATCCATTGCTTTTGAAGCATATGAAAACTTTTCTATATCAAGCTTAACTTTAGCTAGTTCTTCTTTCAACTTATCATTCTCTTCTTTGGACTTAGACAGTTTGGTCTCTAACTCATTCTTTTCCCACTTCCAGTAGTTTGTGTCATAAGAGTGTTGAAGTTCATTGGCTTGGAAGCCTCTGATTTGTTCTTCAAACCTCTCAACTATCAACACATAATCTCTTCTGTCCTTTTCTAATCTTTTGAGTTCATCACACATGTTTTGGTTGTGATCCCTGTACCTTTTGACAATGTTTATGCAAGATTGAGTACAAAGATTAGAAATTACCTCAGAAGGGAGATCAGACACCTCTGCCATAAGAGCTTGATTCTGAATGGCTTCCTCAGCTTGGTCACTCCAGTCAAACCCCATTCCTTGTTGAGAAACAAGGGCTTGAGCAGAGTTCTTGTTTTGATTGTAGCCTCCATTCTGAGCTTGTTGGTGGTTGTTATTTGGCACACAACTTCTACACTCTCTAGCAAAGTGTCCCTTCATGTGGCACTTATAGCATTCCACCTTTGTTTTGTCAAAACCAGCTCCATCTTCTCTTCTTTGAGAGAAGTTGTTCCTCCCAGTTCTTTTAATAAACTTCTTCACCCTCATAGATAACATGGCCATCTGCCATTTAATGTCCATCTCCTCCAGATCATCAGGGTAAATTTGTTCCAGATCATCATTAATCAAGGAGTTGTTGCTATGACTTGACAAAAAGGCTTCAAAGACAGTTTCAGTGCCTTTTTCTGAATTTACTCCACTAGCAGCACTAACTGCTTCAGGTTGGCAGTAGTATCAGTGGATGCTGATAGAAGTGTTGCATTATGAATATACCCAGTGGGCTTCTTCTTAGCTTCTACTTCTGATTCAAAAACTCTTAGATCATTATACAGATCATCTAGTTCCTTCTCTTCCATATTGTCACTCTGTCTATATGAGACAGTGTACATAGTCCATTCATCCCCAAGAGATCTGAGGAACTTCCTGTTGATATCATCTTGCTCCATCTTCACTCCAACAGTAGCCAGTTCACCAATAAGCTTGTTGAACTTGTCAAAAGTTTGAGTGATAGACTCATTCTTTGAAGAAGTGAAGTTCTCATACTGCTGCTTCAGAACATCCCTTTGATTTCTTTTGGTGCTCTTAGTTCCAGCAAATCTTTTCTCTAGAGCATTCCAGAGAATCTGAGCATCAGTGCAGTTGCAGAATTGATGCTGATATTCATTGGGGATGGCCAAGAGCAGAGTGCTCAAGGCCTTCATCTCTGTCTGTCTGATCTTCCTCTCACCATCTGTCTTTGGTGGAGATCTTTTCCCATCTGGTCCAATCTGGCCTTCAGTAGAGGGGCCATTCTCAATGACATCCCACATTGAGTAGTCAGTGAGGAGAATGTATTGCCTGATTCTGATCTTCCACATGTCAAACTCATTGGGTTTGAGCATTGGAACCTTAGAGACAAGAGTACTGTTTGATTCTGCAAAGTTTTCCATGACGAATGAATGAATGTTTCTGAGAGAACAGGCTCTGATACCACTTGTCAGGATTGATTTCTCAACAAGAATTATGAATACTCAGAAATAATATTAAAGAAGCTGCGGAATAGCACTTTAATATTCAATAAGCAGAAAACAATGAAACAGTGAATCACAATCAACTTGTAAACTTTATTTAATGATTCAAGTTACAAGCTTTTCATTCACAACCTCAATCTTGAAGAACAGGCTCTTTCAAGACGAATTCTACTTCTCTAGAATTAGGAACTATGCCTTGAGGTTGATTCTCTCTAGAACAAAAACTCAGAATTAATTCTCACAAAAATTACTTCGCTATTCTAAACAAATCTATATATATATATATATATATATATTGAAGAATAAAAGATAATTACTAAACATAAAAAGATCTTCAAAATAATCTTCATAATTATCTTCAAGCTTTCCATGTTTATCTCCAGACGCTATCTCTTCAGCATTATCTTCACATTATCTTAGAAGCAGCATTAATCACCTTGATCACCTTAGAAGCATTAACTGAGTCTTGGCAGCATTAACTACTAAGCAGCACTAACTACTAGCAGTACTAACTAGCTAAGCAGTACTAACTTTGTTCAAGCAGCACTAACTTTGACTAGCAGTATTAATTCTACTAGAAGTAGTAATACCTAGCAGTATTAACTTTGAGATCCTCTGGCAGTACTAACTCTGAACTAGCAGCATTAAAGACTTGTTCACATCTTCAGTTCCCAACAAAGAAGCAAACCACAGTGTCCTTATCAACAACAGAAGCTGAGTATATTGCTGCTGCAAGTTGTTGCTCTCAGGTTCTATGGATTCAGAATCAGATGCTGGACTATGGGGTAACCTTTCTTCACACTCCAATCTTCATTGATAATAGCAGTGCTATAAGCATTGTTAACAATCCAGTCAAGCACTCCAAAACGAAGCACATTGAGATCAGGTATCACTTTATTAGGGATTGTAATGAAAAGAAGCTAATTCAAGTTGCTTAAGTTCATACTGACAACCAGTTTGCTGATCTATTCACTAAAGCCTTTGATGTGGGTAGATTCACTTTCTTGGCCACAAATGTGGGCATGATCAACTCTGAATGAGCTCATGTTTTCTTTTAATAAGTGTTTACATACCTGGTATTGGTTTATTCTTTGGTGCTAATAACATCTTTCTCAGGAAGATATTACCTTGCTCAGAGTATCTCAAGCTTCAAAAAGTGTAAGTATAGTTAATGTTGCCAGTGCAGTTTTAATACTGCCAGTGCACAGTTAATACTGCTAGTTCGTTAATACTGCTAGTTAGTTAATACTGCTCTCAGTTAATACTGCTAGTGGTTAATACTGCTCTCAGTTAATACTGTTAGTTAGTTAATACTGCTAGTGGTTAATACTGCTTATGTCCCGAATCGTATAAATACCCTTTTTGCCTGCCTAAAAGTTCATAACGACTCTTTGATTTCTATTCATCTGCTCTCTAACCCTTTTTCTCTCAAAGCTCCTAGTAAAGTTCAGGCAAGCACACTCAAGCTCAATGGCATCCATGGCATTCATTGATGAGCACAACGAAATCGCTATGCTTCAAAAGCCGAAGCAAGCTGCTGAATTCCACCAGATTGTGGACTTTCTCAAGTCCAGTCACATTGCCCATGCTCTTACAGTGTCGCCAACAATCTACATAGAGCATCAAAGACAATTTTGGGCGAATGCCACTGTAGTCACAGAAAATGGTGTGCAGATAATCAAGACAAGGGTGTGTGACAAACCCTTGTCAGTTTCTGAAGAGGTGATTCGCATCTGTCTACGTCTAGACGATACTGCAGGTATTACCTCTATTCCTAATGAGGACTTGTTCTCTAACCTTTCAAGAATGGGGTATGGAGGCCAATTGGGTGGTTTCAAATTCTCAAAAGCTAAATTTTATACCCAATGACGTTTTCTTGTTCATACCCTGATGCATTGTATTTCTAAAAAGACTACTGGATGGAGTAAGTTCAGCAGTACCATTGCTTATGCTTTGGTCTGTTTGGCCACTGCCAGAAAGTACATCTTTTTTAAAATGATTTTCAATGACCTTGTGTCAAACTTGGGAAGAAAAAAGAGTTTTTATATGTACCCAAGATTTGTCCACGTAGTTATAACCAATGAATTGACGGATATGCCTCACTTTGATGAGGTATATGTACCAAAAATCCCCAAAGTTAAGGTCTTTTCAAATATGAAGAGATCTCCATTGGACTCGGAAGGAGTTGACACCCCATTGTTCTCTACAATGATGGTGGTGTCCCACAATGAAGAAGGTATGGCTTCAGGGTCAAGGCCCTCATTAGACCATCCCACTGAAAGCCTATCCCAACCTTCAATCACCATATCAATCCCTCAGTCCCTTGTTCAAAAACCAACTTCACCAATCACCAATACATACATTAGGAAAAAGGTAAAAAAGGCTCCTTCCCTTCTTGTACCTTCACCCATAGAGCCTTTAAGCCCTCTAATGGAAAATTCTCCATTAGAGAATATCTACAGGGAAACCACAGGGGTGTCTCCCAACCCCAAGGAGGTGCTAAATGAGGAGATGAATGAGCATATGGGTGCAAAGGCTGCCACTACTACTGCTAGCATAGAGGAGGTCAGTGGTAACATCAATAAGACCTTCCCCATGGCAACTTTGGGTGAGCAATCATCCAACGGTCCCAGGTGCCAAGAAACCATGGGGGTAGCAGGTGCTTCTGCTAGGCAGAAGACCTCTACTACAAAAAGATCCCATGATCCTTCAAAAGGGGGTCACACTCCTGGAGAAGGTGAGGACAGATATGACTATCTTGAATTGATGGAAACAATGGGCAACATCAACATAGATGTACTCAAGCAGGGAAAAGACATAGAAGAGATGAAACTGATAATTCTGTCTCAACAAGTACAGATTACCAACCTGAAGAAAATGGTGAAGAGATTGGTCCAGAAAAGAAAAAAAAACAGTTTGTGCTCAGAAGAAGGAAACTAGTGGATGATGCTCCCAAAAAGGGGGAGTCAGAAGCTGATGTCAACATGGAAGATGATAAAGACAAGGGGGAGCAATTTGATTTTGAGGGGAAGAAAGCAGTGGAAACTAAAACAGAGTTTGTACAAGCAGCTGAAATATCAAGCATAGCAGCAGTAAAAGAGCAAGCAGTAGAAAAAGAATCAGTTTTTGTACAAGAGGTAGTAACAGTTAATGCTGCTGAAACAAGTAAAGGAGCAGAAACTGTTAATACTGCTGAATTGAATAAAGCAGCAGAAATAGTACAAGAGGTATTAACAGATCTTGAGATAGCCGAAACTTTGATTAAGGCTAAACATGATACTCCCAAGGTAACCTCAAAGGCCAAAGGAGTTATCATCAAAGAAAAAGGTGAAGTGATTAAGAAAGCAAGTATTAAGAAGGTGGTAAGCAGGGATAAAGGTAAAGCAAAGTTAGTGGAATCTGATCAACCAATTAAAAAGCAAAAGTTGGTTGAGTCAGATGAAGCTTTGGCCAAGAAGATTCAAGTTGAACTTGACCAAGCAGAATTAGCTCAAGTGGACAAAGATAGAGATATGGCTAAGGCTCTGGCTGCAGAGTTAAATGTCAGGATCGAATTCTCAACAAGAATTAATTCTCAGAAACAATATCAAAGAAGTTTGCGGAATAACACTTTGATATTCAATAAAACAGTAAACCAAACAGGTATATGAAAAAACACTTTGAAAACTTGTATTAAAATTACAAGATTACACACTCAACCTCAATCTTGAAGAACAAGCTCTTTCAAGACGAATTCTACTTCTCTAGAATTAGGAACTATGCCTTGAGGTTGATTTTTCTCTCTAGAACTAAAACTTAGAATGAATGATAAAATCAAAAGTTTTTTTCTAACTATTCTAAACAATACTATATATATACTGAAGATAAAAGCTAATTACAATTAATAAAATATCTTCAGAATATCTTCCATCATTATCTCCAAGCTTTCCATAATCTTTAGTTTATCCAGCTGTCATCCTTTCCATACAGATCTCCATCTTATAAGCAGTATTAATCATAAGCAGCATTAATACTTTGAGCAGTATTAACTCTAGCAGTACTAACCATGCTCAGCAGCATTAATCTATTCAAGCAGTACTAACTTTGAACTAGCAGTACTAATCTTGTTGAGCAACATTAACCATCAACTAGCAGCATTAATAACAGAAGTACTAACTAGAAGTATTAACTGTTTTCTTCTAGCAGCATTAACTAGAAGTATTAATCACAGAAGTACTAACTAGAAGTATTAACTGTTTTCTTCTAGCAGCATTAACTTTGTTCCAGCAGCATTAACTACAACTGGCAGCATTAACCACAGAAGTAGTAACCATGATGAATATTAACTTCAGAAGTAGTAACCATGTTGAACTAGAAGTAGTAACCATGTTGAACTATCCTCGGCATATTTCAGACCCAACAATCTCCCCCTAACTTAAGTTTTCAAAACTGAGAAGTTAAGTTCTTCAACATAGGGTCTTTATGATAATTTCAAAACTTTCGGCAATTACTAGTTCTTCTTGATTCAGTTTCTGCTGTTATCTTCTTTTATGTTTCTGATGTAGTTACTGCTTTATTTCAGCTTCTTCACTTATCTCCCCCTCAAAATAAGATTTCATATCAACTTGATTCTCCTTCTCATGTCTTCTCAAGTTCAGTTGTTTAAGTCTCCCCCTTTTTGAAATAATCAAGATCTGTGCTCCTTTTCATCTCTTTTATCTCCATAATTTGATTGTGAACTTTCAGACTAATTGTACCAAGTGTATCCATCAATTCTTTGTAGTTAAATCTGTCCTCACCTCCTTTTGGTGTGTTTACCACCTTTGAAGGATCCTTGGATCTTTTAGTAGAGATCTTCTGCCTAGCAGAAGCACCTTCTACTCCCTTAGTTTCTTGGAACCTGGGACCTTTAGATAATTACTCATCTAAAGTTGCCATGGGGAAGGTCTTAGATATGTTCACACTGTCCTGTCATGCACTTTGTGCAAAGTCAGTAGTGTGAGCCTTACAACCCATATGCTCTTGCATCTCCTTATTGAGCACCTTCTTGGGGTTGGGAGACACCCCTATGGTTTCCCTTTGGATATTCTCTGATGAAAAATGCTCCATCAGAGGGCTTGTAGGTTTTGAGGTTGAAGATACAAGAAGGGAAGGAACCTTCAGTATCTTTTCCTTATATAATATAGTAATGGGGAATGTTGGTTTGACAAAAGGAATCTGAAAATTTATGCTTGGTAGTGGAATGTGTGGATAGGTCATCAGTGGGTTGGTCTAATGAGGGCTTTGACCCTGATGCCTTACCTTCTTGATTGTGGGACATCACCATCATTGTAGAGAACAATGGTATGTCAACTCCTTCCGAGTCCCTAGCAGATCTTCTCATGTTTGAGAAAACCTTGCCTTTAGGGGGTTTAGGTACATATATCTCATTAAAATGAGGTTAATCCGTCAATTCCTTATTAAGTACTTCTTGTACAAACCTTGGATACAGATAAAAGCTTTTTGATTGATATCCAGGTTTGACATTAAATCATTGAAGATCATTTTAGGTATAGAAAACTTACATTAGCAGTAGTAACACTTATCAGCAGCATTAACACAGACTGGCAGTAGTAACACATACCAGCAGCATTAACACAGTCTGACATTATTCATTGAACTAGAAGTACTAACTACCTTTCAGTATTAGCAACCTGAAACACTTACAGACACAAGGTTAGTAGTACCATATACCATAAAATTTTCAAAAGTTACTTTATCTTTTGAAACTATACCTTTTTCACTTTTCTTACCTTCTGTTGGATCAAAAGTAACATGTCCTCCATCAAATCTTTTAAAGAATTTGAAGGCAGTCCATGTTCCTTGTTATGTGCCAAGAGCAATCATTATCTTCATTCCAAATGCTCTTCCTCTTGAGCTTTTGATTGCCCTGTACACTTGATAAATCAGTTAGTCTTTGATGGAACCCAAGCCAAAGTGGTCTTGGGTTGTCCTTTCTCATTTATATAATCTGTCAGTTTGGTCTGGATGAGTTGTTTAGGAATCTCATGGCTAGAATACTTTGTCAAGATTATAGGCTTTGCAACATTAATACTAGTAGAAGCACTATCCTTGTTAGCAGTAGTATTGGTTGCAGCAGCACTATTTCTGTTAGCAGTACTATCTGGGATATCAGTACTAACAGACTTTCTTTACAATTGGAACCCAAACTTGAACAAAGTTGTTTGCTTTCTTTGTCTTTGAATTACTCCTTGGCTTATTTGGAGTATGTTTCTTTGGTTTAGCAAACTTATTTTGAACATGAGACTTTTTAGGTGCTCTATTCTCAGCCATTTGATTCCTTCCTTGCTTCCTATAACCAAAGGAGTTTTGAGTTTGTCTTTGAAAATTAACTCTTTGGTTGATAGGATTGAAATAACAGTGTTTGGCAAGATGATTCAATTTGCCACAGATAAAACAAGGTTTTGGTCTATTGATTTTACTCAAATCAACCCCTTGTTTTTGTGCCCACTGATTATTCCAGTTTCTCTGATTTCCCCTTGGTTTATCATGTTTTTGGGGCTCAGATTTATTGCAAGAACACTGTTTGCAAGGGACAGGATTCACAACGGTGGTTTGCTTATAATGGACCTTCTCAGACTTTCCCTCAGTCTTCTCTATGTCCTTAGATTTGACCCAAGTCTTTCCACATCCCTCATTGGTGATAATGTGATTTTCTAGAGGAATCTCACCACTCCCAGTGTTCTCCTTACTCTTTTCACTAGAGTTCTCTTCTTCAGAGTCTGTTTCAACCACCACTTTGTCTAAAGGATCTACCTTAGTGGCTCCAACAGGCAATTTCTTCCTATCCTTGGTCTCTAGCAAGTCTGATATAGGAGGGATGTAATTGTTGTTGTATGGTGGTGGTGTGGTGTTATAGCCTATTCCTCTTCTAAGTTTGTCATGGATTTGAGTTTGGAGCAAAGAGTCCATTGCTTTAGAAGCATTGGAAAATTTCTCAATATCCAGCTTTGCTTTCTCAAACTCACTCTTTATCTTTTCATTCTCCTCTTTAGACTTTTTCAGCTGAAGTTCTAGGTCATTCTTCTCCCACTTCCAGTAATTTGTATCATAAGAATGTTGAAGTTCATTGGCTTGGAAAACTTTAATCTGTTCCTCAAAGCTCTCAACTATTCTTACATAGTCTTTTATATCTTTCTCTAATCTTTTAAGATCATCACACATACCCTGATTGTGATCCCTGTACCTTTGAACAGTTTCAATACAGGATTTAGAGCAAAGATTAGATGTTACCTCAGTGGGAATGGCAGTGCTTGTCGATTCTGATTCTTTAGCCATGATGATTGATGTTGAATGAATGTTTCTGAGAATACTAGCTCTGATACCACTTGTCAGGATCGAATTCTCAACAAGAATTAATTCTCAGAAACAATATCAAAGAAGTTTGCGGAATAACACTTTGATATTCAATGAAACAGTAAACCAAAACAGTAAGTATGAAGAACAAACTGTAAACTTGTATTGAATAACTGAAATCACAAGATTACACACTCAACCTCAATCTTGAAGAACAGACTCTTTCAAGACGAATTCTACTTCTCTAGAATTAGGATCTATGCCTTGAGGTTGATTTTCTCTCTAGAACTTAGAATGAATAATAATATTTCAAAAGTTATCTCACTATTCTAAACAATACAAAATATATACTGAAGATAAAAGATAATTACAATTTATACAATATCTCCAGAATATCTTCCATCATTATCTCTAAGCTTCCATGAATATCTTCAGTTTATCCAGCTGTCATCCTTTCCATACAGATCTCCATCTTATAAGCAGTATTAATCATAAGCAGCATTAATACTCTGAGCAGTATTAACTCTAGCAGTACTAACCATGCTCAGCAGCATTAATCTCTTCAAGCAGTACTAACTTTGAACTAGCAGTACTAATCTTGTTGAGCAATATTAACCATCAACTAGCAGCATTAATAACAGAAGTACTAACTAGAAGTATTAACTGTTTTCTTCTAGCAGCATTAACTAGAAGTATTAATCATGATTAACATTAACTTCAGAAGTAGTAACCATGTTGAACTAGAAGTAGTAACCATGTTGAACTAGAAGTAGTAACCATGATGAACATTAGCTTCAGAAGTAGTAACCATGTTGAACTAGAAGTAGTAATCATCTTGTCAGGATCGAATTCTCAACAAGAATTAATTCTCAGAAACAATATCAAAGAAGTTTGCGGAATAACACTTTGATATTCAATAAAACAGTAAACCAAACAGGTATATGAAAAAACACTTTGAAAACTTGTATTAAAATTACAAGATTACACACTCAACCTCAATCTTGAAGAACAAGCTCTTTCAAGACGAATTCTACTTCTCTAGAATTAGGAACTATGCCTTGAGGTTGATTTTTCTCTCTAGAACTAAAACTTAGAATGAATGATAAAATCAAAAGTTTTTTTCTAACTATTCTAAACAATACTATATATATACTGAAGATAAAAGCTAATTACAATTAATAAAATATCTTCAGAATATCTTCCATCATTATCTCCAAGCTTTCCATAATCTTTAGTTTATCCAGCTGTCATCCTTTCCATACAGATCTCCATCTTATAAGCAGTATTAATCATAAGCAGCATTAATACTTTGAGCAGTATTAACTCTAGAAGTACTAACCATGCTCAGCAGCATTAATCTCTTCAAGCAGTACTAACTTTGAACTAGCAGTACTAATCTTGTTGAGCAACATTAACCATCAACTAGCATCATTAATAACAGAAGTACTAACTAGAAGTATTAACTGTTTTCTTCTAGCAGCATTAACTAGAAGTATTAATCACAGAAGTACTAACTAGAAGTATTAACTGTTTTCTTCTAGCAGCATTAACTTTGTTCCAGCAGCATTAACTACAACTGGCAGCATTAACCACAGAAGTAGTAACCATGATGAATATTAACTTCAGAAGTAGTAACCATGTTGAACTAGAAGTAGTAACCATGTTGAACTATCCTTGGCATATTTCAGACCCAACATTAAATGAAGCTTATCAACAAAGTTTGGCAACTGAAATAGCACAGAAGAAAGCTGCAACCCTGAAGAAATCTGTGTTGGTTAAAATGGCTGCTAAGAAGAGACAACCCTCAAAGACCTTCCTTGGTACTCAAGAGAGAAAGAAGATGATTACTTTTCTCAAAGGTGTTGTAGGAGTCAGAAAGGAGATGTTCTCAAAGATGTCTTTTGAACAGATTAAAGAGTTGTATGATTCAGAGATGCTAAAGCTTCAAGGGAATGAAAAAGCCATAGTTGAAATGGAAAAGAGAATGAAAGAAAGTAATGATTTTTTGATAGAAAAACCTTTCCCTGATGAGCAAGAAACACCGAAGAAAGGAGCCACACTAGGTGAAAGTCCGAGGACTTTAAAAAGAACTAAGATGATGGCAAGAAGAAAATCAACCAAGAAGCCTAGAGTGGATAAAGAAGAAGTTGAGAAGGTTGCTGAAGAAGAAGGGGAACCTAAGGCTATTGAACATAAAGAACCATCAAGTACTGATGATGTGAATCTGTACATGGTAGTGATGGACAAAGTTCCTGAACCTATTACAGCTGAACCTGTTGGTGTTAAGCCTCCTGAGGTCATTCTCTGGGATACAATGAAGGTTGATGGCAAAGAGTATATCAGGCTCAAAAGAAAAGATGAGAAGTATGAAGTGTATAATACTTGGGCCAAGATTGTCAGAACATGTTCCAGGTCTGATCTAGACGAGATGTTTGAAATAGAAATGAAGTTGTATGCTGATCAATTGAAAGCTTCAGAGATTTCAATCACAAAACTTGTGATGGAGTATCTTTGTATGTTGTTCAAGTCTGAAGAAGTGAAGGACATCATCAGAAATGTGTTTCAAAAAGTCACTAACTGGACTCTATATGAAACTAGTGGAGTATATGCTTTGACTATGGATTCAAATCACATAGAATACTTCCTAGTGGATAGAGTATACAACCACAGTAGATTGAAGTTGCATGCAATGTTGAAAAAGAAGCTTAGATGTGTTCCAGATTCAGAAATGGCAAAGTACTTGATTCAGAGGATTATCAATCAGAGTTTGGGGTTGAATCCAAATACAGGTGTATGAGCTATGAAGTTTTGGGAGCATCTTAAAGACCATCTGAAGAACTTGACTTCTCTTCCTAAAAGTCAAGTTAGGGGAGATTGTTGGGAACTGAAAGAATTGCTTAAGTACAGTTAATGCTGCTAGCACAACTTGGTTACTACTTCTGAAGTTAATGCTGCTGATACAGGTTAATGCTGCTAATCAAGATTAATACTGCTAGATGAAGTTACTACTGCTAAGCAATTTTAGTATTGCTAGTAGTTAGTACTGCTGAACTTAATACTGCTCTCAGTTTTAATGCTGCTGAAGACTTAATACTGCTTATGAGATGAAGACTTCATATGGCAAGGATGACAGCTGTTTTGATTAAAGATTATGAAAGGCTTGGAGATACAGATGGAAGATTATTCTGAAGATCTTTTATTCTTTGTGATTATCTTTTATCTTCAGTATATGTATAGAATAGTTTTGTATCTTTAAGATAGAGAATTCATTATGAGTTTTTGTTTTCATAGAGAGAATCAACCTCAAGGTTTATAGTCCTAGTTCTAGAGAAGTAGAATTCGTATTGGTGAGCCTGTTCATCAATATTGAGGTTGAGTGTTGAATCTTGTAGCTTTACAATCTTTCAATAAAAGTTTACAAGTTGTTATTATGATTCACTGTTTAATTGATCTTTGATTATTAAAGTGTTATTCCGCAAACTCTTTTAATATTGTTTCTGAGTGTTTATTCTTGTTAAGAATTCCGATCCTGACACTTGGACCTCAAAGAAACAAACTTGCATCACAAATTCCACCATGGAATCTGAATTTGTGGCCTTGGCGGCCGCCGGTAAAGAGGCGGAGTGGCTAAGGAATTTAATATACGAGATTCCTTTGTGTCCGAAACTGATATCACATATTTATATTCATTATGATAGTGCTGCAACCTTGGCTAAGGCATATTGCCAAGTATATAATGGAAAGTCAAGGCACTTGGGAGTAATACATAGCATGGTTAGAGAATTAATCATGCATGGGGTGATATCCGTAGAATTCTTTAGAACTCATAATAATTTAGCCGACCATTTAACAAAGGGGTTGGCTAGGGACTTAGTGCACAAGACCGTGATCGGGATGGGTTTAAAGTCCATATAAATATTTATTAATAAGATACCCAATTCCTCTTTAATACAACGTTAAAGGTTGAATTCAATGTGGAAGGCTTATTAATAAAATTGAAGCACATGATAATATCATCCTAAGGTATGTGCTTAGACCTGCAAGTGTTGTAAGGTTGAAAAATTATTTCTTAATGATTCTTTTGAAAAATTGCATATGCAGGTGCAAGACATAAAAGAATCACTTAAGTGGACGTGAAGTGTGGCCGCTTCAAGAAAGTTTTCGACTTGGATTTCTATACATTCATGTATGGATAAGGACGCAAGGCCTCTACAAATGTGTCAAGTGTGTTATCTAGATTTGTACGAACATATGTGTATATTATCTTCATGTATTCAAATGAGTTGATGGGTTTAATTCTTAGAACACCCTGATTCTCGAAAATTTGGAATGTATAATATACTAAAATGAAAATTCAATCTTCATGACATTTTCATTTATGCATTTGTTTGAATTTTACATATTTATGATTGAATAGTGAATCAAAGGATTACACCAAAATGGGGGAGGAATGTTGGTGATTTTAGTGTCATCAAACATTTTGGTGTAATTGTGATTTACTTGAGATCGATTAAGACGATAAGGTAAACATACATAAGTTAGAAGGTGCGGAGTGCACACTTACAAATGTTACCTTTATTATCTTAAAGAAGGGTTGAAGTTCTAAAGTGTAACACCCCGGATTTTCGGTAAGTAAATGTCAACCGGACATTTCTATGTCTTGTAATTAGTGGGGTTTTGTTGGGAAATGTCTTGTTTAAGGTCCCTTAAGGTATCGAGGACTCTAGCATCAAAAAGTCGTATTTTCGAAGTTCGGGGGGGGGGGGGGGGGGCGACAGTGCCCGGCGACTGTGCCAAAGGGCACAATCGCGTGGCATAGTCGCGGGGACTCCACCCCTTGTGGTACAAGTGGGGCGATTGTGCCCCTGCGACAGTGACCATGTCAAGGTCGCGGGGCACTATCGCGAGCGGGGGCCAGGGCATTAAAATGTCTGAATTCTCACCATTTCTTCTCATTTCTCATTTCTATCTTCTTCCCTTTTCTCTCCCAAACCCTAAAACCGAACCCTAACCCATTTTGGAGGCTTTTCTTCTTCATACCTCATGATTCTTAATCATCTAGCTAGTTGGGGTGATAACCCGCAAAACCTTCATCTTCATCTTCCTCATCAAGTTCAACGGTTGGGAGCTCGGGTTGAAGTGTTGGATTGGGTGTTCTCGGAAATCTCTTTGTCTTCAAGGGTAAGTTTTCTTGTAATAAGGTTATAAATGCTCCATTGATGGTTTCTTAGTGTTTGGTTTCTCAAATCTCAGATTTGGTAATTTTGGAGAAAACTAGGGTTTTGATCTCGTTTGGGGTTTTGGTATATTGGTTGGGGGAAATACTTCTAAATGGTTTAGTATGGGTATTTATGGTTTGACATGTTTGGATCTAGGTTGTGGAAGTTTCCGGCTTGAGGATTCGAGCGGTCTACAAAAGAGCTCGTTGGGTGAAATCTAGATTTAGCCTAAATCTAGCAAGGTGAGTTCAAGTTGATTTATGAAAACGGTGTACATGCCAAAATGGTTATTTTAAAGTGTTTTACTTGAAATGGTTAACTGCTGATAAGTTTGGAAGTATTTTGAAGTAAAATATGTTTTACTTGGTTATTTGTCAAAGTGTGAGTATTTCGATAAGTTTTCAGATTTGGTAAATTTGGGGTTGTGTTAATCTCTTAAAATGTTTATATTGGGTTTTAAACATTTCAACAACTAAATAGTATGATTTACGTATTCTTGGTGATTTTGTACAAGCAAGATCTATTTTATGATTTATGCATCTTTGATGATTTTGTACAAATGAAGTCTATTTCATGTTATATGCATGTTGGGTATTTGGGTTGATCTCGTCTTTGAAGTATGTGTCTTCGTAAACGTCGTTTAATGACATTTCATTATTTGGGAAGCCGTTATTTGTTGATCAAATGGGTTTTGGGCTTTTTAGCTCGGTGGTGGCATGAAATAGTACTAAGGACATTTGTCCGGTTTTAATGGCTCGGTTTAGAGTCCAAATTGTGATGTACGTCTTAATGGACTTTATTGCATATTATTGGTAATTACAGGCTTGAGTGCTTTAGTCATTCGTGAGTAGTCGTGTAATCTTAGACTGTGTTGCATTGGATCCATAGGCACATAAGTCAGTCTTATCTGATGGTCATTTGGGTAGTACGGGGTTGGACTCCGGGACTCATGGGATATGAACATGTCTTTACGAGTAGCCACTAAGAGTGGTTGAGTTCCGGTTGAGCTATTATGACTAGGGGGTAGTCCTCTGATGGGCGTTGGGACCTTCGCCATGTGGGGCAATGCCTTCGTTGTATCCCCCGTGGGCCGAGCCTTTGGCGGTAATTCCGGTGTTGTTCGCTAAGGTCAGCTATCTCTTCGGGTGAAACTCGTCAAGAGGTCGTAGGGGCACTTGGGCTTGCGTGTCGTGAAGTGTAATACGATCAACGTTGTTGAGTGGCATACTTTTGTGTTCCTCCGCTCTCAACGGATACGGGTATCCCCCGTTGTCGACCCGCGGTATTTTGGATATTTAATTGTCCATGTTTTAATATTGGGATTTCATTCTACTTTATAGTCGCGTGAGTATTAAATTGGGTTACATGTTTTCAATGACGTACCATATTATTTAAGAATCGTTTTCCTTTATTTATGGGTCGAGTATTATGTCCCGCCCGTGTTTTGGGTGTTTTGGGATATGAGGTTTTATTTACAATTTCATAATTGGAATATCGAACTATGACCCAATTTTGGGTGAGTTCCGGATTGCATCATTTTACATGAAGTGTGTGTTTGGGAGCATTGTCTTTAAAAGTGCATATTGTGGGAAAACGTGTCGTTTTTATTTTAAAGGATATTATTTCGAAGGATCTCGCTTTAAACTGGTTTCCTTGCTTTTAAAGATTTATTCATTCATGTTAAAACTCTTGAGTTCACTAGGCGTTAAGCCTAACCTTTTTATTTGTCGGCATGTGCATCAGGTTCCAGTTGGGGGTTCGGTTCTAGCAAGTGCTATGAGGATTGAGCCTTAGCTTTATACAAGGGTAAGTAGCTGGTGAAGTCTTCCGCAGATTGGAGATAGTGATTGTTATTGGGTTTAGTAACACCCGTCCCTTTTCCTAGAATGTATGTATAGGATGAATGTGAGGTTTGGGGTTAGTTCTCAATTTATGTTTGTGGTTTGAAGTATTTATTGATGTATTTAGAAAATTTTTAATAAGTTGCTATCTTCAGACTTGAGGGTGTTACATAAAGGACTTAGAAATTTATTTAAGTCGTGTTTTAGAAATTCTAAAAGCTATCGCTGAAAATTGGAAGGCTATCGCTGAAAATCTGATAGATGTCGCTGATAGGTGTTGCTGATGGTTGATTGCTGTCGTTGAAAGCTGATAGTTGGTCGTTGATAGCTTATTGGTGTCGCTGATAGCTTCTTGGTGTCGCTGATAGCTAATAGCTGTCACTGAAAGCTGATAGCTGAAAGTTGTCGTCGAAAGCTGTCAGCTGTCGCAAAAAAGTTGTTGTCCAGCACTTGAATTTGGTTGTAACTGCTTTTTAACCTTATCTATTAATGGTTATATCCATTGCATAACCGTCTAACCGCCTATAATCGTCGATCTCTCATTTAATTATGTAATTTGAGAATCTGAGTATAAATATCTCTCTTTTTCACAGTCTTTGAAAAGAGAGAAAAACCTTAAGAATTATCCCAATACAAAGTTCGTGAACTCAAAGCTTATAGGGTCGAATTATTGTATTTGGAAAGTGTTTTTCCAACACGATTCTTAAGTTAATCCGGTCTCAATACCATCTCTAAGTTACACAATTGCTAACAACTCCTACAGATGCATGGTTCGATTCTCCATCTAATTATTCAAATTTAAGAATTCTTGGTTGCACTGCATATGCTCACATTGATAATGGAAATTTGAAGTCGAGAGCAATTAAATGTATCTTTCTTGGGTAAAAATCTAGTGTGAAAGGATACAAAGTTGTGGTGTCCATAAACTAAAAAAGGATTATGATTAGTAGAAACATTGTGTTTAATGAATCAACAATTTTACATGATAATCCTTCTACTAATACTCTAGTTGAGAATCAACAAAATACTAGTTTGCAGGTGGAACAGGTTGTTAACTCACAAGACATACACGAGATAAATATTATTTTTTATCACCAAGATGCACCTATTGTGGAAGAACCTTCTAATCCAACCCAACAATCACAACACTCTATTGCAACTGACAGACCTAGATCAGAAGGGTTATCCATCCTCCTAAGAGATTGATTGAAGAAACAAACGTTGATGCTTTTGCCTTGAAAGTTGCAAAAGATATCGAAGGTATTACAGAACCTTCAACTTATGCAGAAGCTATCACATCCACTAAAAAAAATAAATGGATAACTGCTATGCATGATGAGATGGAGTCACTTGAAAATAATGGTAATTCGGAACTAGTTAAATTACCAAAAGAGAAGAAACAAATTCGTTAATTGCAAATGGATTTTCAAAAGAAAAGAGGGTATTACACCTCGTGATCAGAGACGAGATATAAAGCAAGGCTATTTGCAAAGGTTTATAGCCAAATCTCAGGAAATGATTTCACAAGTCTTCTCTCCCGTCGTAAAACAAAGTGTAGTTCGCACTTTGCTGAGTATTGTTGCTATGCATGAATATGAGCTTGAACAACTAGACGTTAAAATTGTGTTTTCACACGAGAAATTAGAAGAAAACATTTATATGGAACAACCAAAATAATTTATTATTCCTGGAAAAGAAAACCTGGTATGTAGATTAAAGAAATCTCTTTACGGATGGAAACAATCTCCAAGGCAATGGTATACAAGATTTGATTCTTTTATGCTATCGTAGAACTTTAAAAGATTAGACTATGATAGTTGTGTTTAATTCAAACCGGTTAATGGCTCAACAATATATTTGTTTCTTTATGTTGATGATATGCTAGTTGCAGCAAAAGACAAAACTGAGATATCAAAACTGAAGACCCAATTGAGCAACAAATTTGAGATGAAATATTTGCTGTAAAAATTTTGATCCATAAAGTGAACCCGAACAGGAAGATTGTTGTGTGGTATTCAAAAGCAAAAACAGAGGGTACAAAAATATATGAATTTTCACTAACTATAAAATAAGATACATAGTGCATATATATACAAAACCAAGCATTGCAACCCTTCATCCTAAAGGTTAACAGATGCCAACGGTTCAACATAACCAATATTAACTGATATAGAATAACTACTAAATAACTGTCTAGCTTATAACTTTAACACACCCCCTTAAGCTAGACCTGACCAACTCCTAGCTTATCTTTCATCCTTGCGAAATCATTGTTCTTTAATGCCTAATGTGTCACCTTGAATTTCGATACGCTTGGTTATGTTTACTTCCCCATTTAAGCTACGATTACGCATTATTGTTAGTATATTAGTTGCTTTGGACGCCAAGCTAATTGAGAGCGGAAAAGGTCGAATTTTCAGGGTTTAGGGCACCTGGGCGATTGTGCCAGTGATAGTGCCACTGGCACATTTGCTTGGCACTCTTGCCGAGCTATTTTGGGTCGCAGTACAAGCTAGGCGATTGGTTAAAAGTCGCGATTTTCAGCCATTTCTCTCACTTTCTCATTTCTAATATCTTCCTTTTCTCTCCCAAACCGATCCCTCACCCTTTCCCACGAACCCTAACTCATTTTTGGGTGTTTTTTTTTCATAAAACCAAGTGTTCCTTCATCATCTAGCAAAGTTTTGGAAGCTAGAACTAAGTGTTGGGAACTGAAGAATTCATCAAGTGTGGTTAATGCTGCTGGTTCAATATTAATGCTGCTAGAAGACATAAAGGTTAGTACTGCTGAGTGTTACTACTGCTAGTGTTAATTAATACTGCTAGTCAAAGTTAGTACTGCTTGAACAAAGTTAGTACTGCTTAGCTAGTTAGTACTGCTAGTGGTTAGTACTGCTTACAGTTAATACTGCTAGAAGGAAGTTAATGCTGCTGAAGATTAATACTGCTTATATGATGAAGATTCGTATGAAAGGATATACATGGAAGCTTAGAGATATACATAGAAGATATACTGAAGATATTTTATTCATTGTAATTATCTTTGTATTCAGTATATATATATAGTATTGTTTAGAATAGGATGATAACCTTTAACTTTCAGTTTTCATTCTTTTAGAGAAAATCAACCTCAAGGCATAGATCCTAATTCTAGAGAAGTAGAATTCGTATTGGTGAGCCTGTTCATCAATATTGAGGTTGAGTGAGTAATCTTGTAACTTCAAAGCATCAAATAAAAGCTTACAGTTTGTTATTCATATTTACTGTGTTGATTTACTGTTTCATTGAATATCAAAGTGTTATTCCGCAAACTTCTTTGATATTGTTTCTGAGAATTAATTCTTGTTGAGAATTCGATCCTGACAAGTGGTATCAGAGCCTGATTTCTCGGAAACAAACTATTCATCATGGAAAATCTTACAGAATCAAGCAGTACTTTGGTATCAAAAGTTCCAATGCTCAGATCCAATGAATTTGACATGTGGAAAATCAGAATCAAGCAATATATTCTCCTCACAGATTACTCTATGTGGGACATCATTGAGAATGGCCCATCTGATGCAGGAAAGATTGGTGAAGATGGCCAAAGAACCCCTCCAAAGACAGATGCAGACAGGAAGACAAGGCAGATAGAGATGAAAGCCTTGAGCACACTGCTCTTGGCCATTCCAAATGAGTATCAACACCAATTCTGCAATTGTACTGATGCACAGATGCTCTGGAATGCTCTAGAGAAGAGATTCTCAGGTACTAAAAGTACCAAGAGAAATCAAAAGGCAATCTTAAAACAACAGTATGAAAACTTCATCTCAACTAAGAATGAGTCAATGACTCAAACTTTTGACAGGTTTAATAAACTAATTGGTGAACTAGCTACTATGGGAGTACAGATTGATCAAGATGATGTGAACAGAAAGTTCTTAAGGTCCCTTGGAGATGAATGGACCATGTACACTGTGTCATTCAGACAGAATGATCAGTTGGAAGAAAAAGAACTTGATGATCTGTACAATGATCTTAGAGTATTTGAAGCTGAGGTGGAGGCAAAGAAGAAGCCTTCTGGATATATTCATAATGCTGCACTCTTATCAGCATCAATTGATTCTACTGCTAACTCTGAATCAATTAATGCTGCTACTGGAACAAATCAAGATAAAGGCACTGATTCTGTGTTTGAAGCTTTTCTTTCCAATCATGGAAATTCCTCTTTGATTAATGATGACTTAGAACAACTTCATCCAGATGATCTGGAAGAGATGGATATTAAATGGCAGATGGCCATGCTCTCCATGAGGGTTAAGAAGTTTATAAAGAGGACTGGGAGAAACAACTTCTCCCAAAGAAAAGAAGATGGAGCAGGGTTTGATAAATCAAAGGTGGAATGCTACAAATGCCATCTGAAGGGACATTTTGCTAGAGAATGCAGAAGTGAAGTGTCTCACAACAATCACCAACAAACTCAATCTGGAAGCTTCAATAACAACAGAAACTCTGCTCAAGCCCTTGTTTCTCAACAAGGAATGGGGTTTGATTGGAGTGATCAAGCAGAAGAAGCTATTCAGAATCAAGCTCTTATGGCTAAAGTATCTGATCTCCCATCTGAGGTAAGTTCTAATCTCTGTTCTAAAACTTGCATAGACACTGTTAAAAGGTACAGGGATCACAATCAGAAGATGAGTGATGACCTTAAGAGATTAGAAAAAGATATCAAAGACTATATAAGGATTGTAGAGAGATTTGAAGATCAGATCAAAGGTTTTCAAGCCAATGAACTTCAACACTCATATGACACCAATTACTGGCAGTGGGAGAAAAAGGATTTAGAACTTAAACTGACCAAATCTAAAGAGGAGAGTGAAAAACTGAAAGAGGAGTTAACCAAGGTTAAGCTTGATGTAGAAAAGTTTTCCAATGCTTCTAAAGCAATGGACTCCTTACTGAAAAATCAGATTCATGATAAGTTGAGAAGAGGAATTGGGTATAATGCTACACCTCCACCATATAACAACAATTACATTTCTCCTACTTCAGACCTGTTAGACACCAAAGATAGGAAGGACTTGCCTGAGGGAGCCACTGAAATAGATCCCTTAGATGAGGTAATTGTTGAGGATAAGACTGAGAAAGAGGTTGGCAAGAGTAAGGAGAACAAGGTGAGTGGTGAGATTTCTATAGAAAACAACATTATCACCAATGAGGATTGTGGAAGGGCTTGGATCAAATCCAAGAACATAGAGAAGACAGAGGAAAAGTCTGGTAAGGTCCATTATAAACAGACCACAGTTGTGAATCCAGGTCCTTGCAAACAGTGTGCTTGTAAGAAAAATGAGCCCCAAAAACAGGACAAAAAGAGGGGAAATCAAAGAAACTGGAATAATCAATGGGCACATAAACAAGGGGTTGATCTGAGTAAAATCAATAGACCAAAACCTTGTTTTATCTGTGGCAAATTGAATCATCTTGCAAAATTCTGTTATTTAAATCCTATGAACCAAAGAATGAATTTCCAAAGATCCATGCAAAAACCCTTTGGTTATAAGAAAATTGAAAAGAACCATGTGGCTAAGAAAACTGTTAAAACTAAAAGCCACATGAAGAAAAAGTATTCTGTTAAAGAAAGTGTCAATATGTGGATTCCTAAAAGCACTAAAACTGTTAGTACTGCTACCACAAATAGTGCTGCTGACAATGATAGTACTGCTAGAAGTAATACTACTGCTAACAATGTTAATGCTGCTAACAAGGTTAGTACTGCTAAACCTATTAGTACTGCTAACTCTGTTAGTACTTCTAAGGTTAGTACTGCTTCTAGTGTTGATTCTGCTAAGCCAATCATATTGACAAAGTACTCTAATAAAGAGTACTCTGAGTTTAAAAACCTCATTAAAAAGGAATGTAAATACTTTGATGAGAAAGGAAGACCCAAGATCACTTTGGATTGGGTCCCCAATCATACTAATTGATTTATTTAATGTGCAGGGCAACCAACAGCTCAAGGGAAAGAGCATATGGCATGTTGATAGTGGTTGCTCTAGGCACATGACTGGCAACATGTCATGCCTTCAGGATTTCAAGCAAATTAATGGAGGACATGTTGCATTTGGAGACAATCTTACTGGTGGTAAGATAAGTGGAAAAGGTAATGTCACCAAAGGTAAGATGACATTTGAGGATGTCTACTATGTTGATCAATTAAAGTACAACCTGTTAAGTGTATCACAGGTTTGTGACAAACAACATAGTATATTATTTACTAATACTGAGTGTATGATTCTTGCTCCAGGGTTCAAGGTAGTTGATGAAAGCATGATACTACTTCGAACTCCAAGGAAGGACAATGTTTACTGTCTTGATTTGGACAATGTTGATAGTGATTCATCTTTAAATTGTCTTGTTTCAAAAGCTTCTATAGATGAATCCTCCCTTTGGCACAGAAGGATGTGTCACATGAATTTCAAGACTATGAACAATCTTGTTAAAAATAACCTTGTAAGAGGTTTACCTTCAAAAGTCTTTTCATGTGATGATCATTGTGTTGCTTGTCTTAAAGGCAAACAACACAAAACTTCTCATAAGACCAAAGAGTTAAATTCTGTTTCTTCTTATCTCCAGTTATTGCATATGGATCTGTTTGGTCCTACAAATGTTATGAGTATAGGCAAGAAATCTTACTGCTTGGTTATTGTTGATGATTACTCCAGATTTACTTGGGTATATTTTCTAAGGACTAAGGATGAAACAAGTGGTCTTATCAAATCCTTTATTCTAAGAATTGAAAACCAAACTAATCAAAGAGTAAAAGTCATTAGATCAGATAATGGAACTGAGTTTAAAAATCATGATCTAAACACCTTTTGTGAAGAGAAAGGTATTGAGAGACAATATAGTGCTCCTAGGACTCCTCAACAGAATGGTGTTGCTGAAAGGAGAAATAGGACACTAATAGAGGCTGCTAGATCTCTGTTGGCTGATTCAAAATTGCCAATTACCTTCTGGGCTGAAGCAGTTAATACTGCTTGTTATGTCCAAAACAGAGTCCTAATAGTCAAGCAAAAGAACAAGACCCCATATGAGCTTTTAAATAAAAGAAAACCTTTTATTGGTTTCTTTAAACCTTTTGGGTGTCCTTGTACAATTCTAAATACCAAATCTCACTTAGGTAAATTTGATAGCAAAGCAGATGATGGATTTCTTGTTGGATATTCATCTCAGAGTAAGGCCTACAGAGTTTTTAACTCTTCTTCTAGAATAATTGAAGAAAGTGACAATGTCAAATGCAATGAGAACACACCAAATCCTGTTGGGTCTGGACCTCAGTGGCTATTTGACATTGATTCACTAACTAACTCTTTTGGTTTCAGTAATGAGTATACAGGAACAGGTGGTGGGGAATCAGAGATCACACAAGTTCAAGAAAGTATATCTAAATCTGTGATTTTTCCCATACCCACAGTAAATTCAGTTGAAGACTGTGAAAAGGAATCATTTTCTGAATCAAGTCAGATTGAAAAAGACACTAGAGATGAGGAGACTCAAGAAAACAATGAAGTAGCACCTGAAAATACTTCAGATGAGTTGCATGAATCTAATCTTGAGGCTGGATTAAATGAAGAACCTAGTCACAACACCAGAGTTCAGAAGAATCATCCTCCACAGTTAATAATAGGAGATATCTCTTCTCCTATGATGACTAGACATCAAAGCAGACTTCAGGAAATGCAAGATCAACAGCATACGGTGCTTTCTTGTTTCCTATCCCAGCTTGAGCCTAAAAAGGCACATGATGCTATGAAAGAATCTAGCTGGATAGAAGCAATGCAAGAAGAATTGTTACAGTTCAAGCTACAAGATGTGTGGGATCTAGTAGACCTTCCTAAAGGTCACAAAGCAATTGGCACAAAATGGATCTTCAGAAACAAGAGAGATGAAAGAGGTATTGTTATAAGAAACAAAGCAAGGCTGGTGGCTCAAGGCTATACTCAAGAAGAGGGCATAGATTATGAAGAAGTTTTTGCACCTGTAGCTAGGATAGAAGCAATCAGACTATTCCTAGCCTATGCTTCTTACATGAACTTCAAAGTCTACCAAATGGATGTAAAAAGTGCTTTTCTCTATGGGTCAATTGAAGAAGAAGTATATGTCTGTCAACCACCAGGGTTTGAAAACTCAAGCTATCCAGACAGAGTATACAAATTAAAGAAAGCACTTTATGGACTACATGAAGCCCCAAGAGCATGGTATGACACCCTGTCATCCTATCTCTTGGAAAATGACTTTGAAAGAGGAGTCATTGATAAGACTCTATTTATCAAAAGAAAGAAGAAGGATATCTTGCTGGTCCAAATATATGTTGATGACATTATTTTTGGTTCTACAAGAAACAACATGTGCAAGGAGTTTGAGGATTTAATGCATCAAAGGTTCAAAATGAGTTCCATGGGGGAACTTACTTTCTTCCTTGGACTTCAAGTTCTACAGAAGTCAGATGGATTTTTCATATGTCAATCCAAGTATGTGCAGGATATTCTAACCAAGTTTGGTTTCTCAGACTCAAAACCTGCCAGCACACCTATGGAAACACACAAGCAGATCACAGCAGATCTTGAGGGGGAGGATATGGATGTGCATCATTATAGATCCATGATTGGCTCTCTCATGTATCTCACAGCATCAAGGCCAGATATTATGTTTCCAGTCTGTGTATGTGCAAGATTTCAAGTTAGGCCAAAGCAATCTCACTTTCAAGCTGTTAAGAGGATATTCAGATATCTCAAAGGGCAACCCAGATTGGGACTTTGGTATCCTCATAACTCACCTTTTGACCTAATAGCATACTCAGATAGTGATCTAGGTGGGGCAAACTTGGACAGAAAATCTACTTCTGGAGGATGTCAGTTTTTGGGTGCAAGACTAGTCTCATGGCAGTGCAAGAAACAAACCACAGTATCCACATCTACAACAGAGGCAGAGTACATAGCAGCTGCAAGTTGCTGTTCTCAAGTCTTATGGATTCAGAATCAAATGTTGGATTATGGGGTAACCTTTCTACACACTCCAATCTTTATTGACAACAGCAGTGCTATCAGCATTGTAAATAATCCAGTCAAGCACTCAAAGACAAAGCACATTGAAATCAGGTATCACTTTATAAGAGATTGTAATGAAAAGAAACTTATTCAAGTTGTCAAAGTTCACACTGATAATCAGTTTGCTGATTTATTCACTAAAGCTTTTGATGTGGATAGATTCACTTTCTTGGTAACAAGTGTGGGAATGATAAACTCTGAATAATCTTCTTCTCAAAAAGTGGTTTTATACCTGTATTTTGTTACTCTTGGTGTTACTAATCTTCTTTTTCAGGACATGCATAGCAGTTCTCAGTGATTAGCAAGCTTAAAAGGAACAAGTGCAGTTAATACTGCTAGTAGTTAATACTGCTAGTTAGTTAATACTGATTTCAGTTAATACTGCTAGTTAGTTAATACTGCTTTCAGTTAATACTGCTAGTAGTTAATACTGCTAGTTAGTTAATACTGCTTTCAGTTAATACTGCTAGTAGTTAATACTGCTAGTTAGTTAATACTGCTCGCAGTTAATACTGCTAGTAGTTAATACTGCTAGTTAGTTAATACTGCTTTCAGTTAATACTGCTAGTAGTTAATACTGCTTGCAGTTAATACTGCTAGTAGTTAATACTGCTAGTTAGTTACTACTGCTCGCAGTTAATACTGCGAGTAGTTAATACTGCTAGTTAGTTACTACTGCTCGCAGTTAATACTGCCAGTAGTTAATACTGCTATAGGTTAATACTGCTTCTATTCCGAATACTATAAATACTCTTTGCCCGCCTAAAAGCTTATAACGACTCTTTGCATACTATTCACTTGAGCTCTAAACCCTTTCTCTCTCAAGTTCGAAGTTTTCAGGCAAGTTTTCACTAAGATAAATGGCATCAATGGCGTTTATTGACGAGCACAATGAAATCGCAATGCTCCAAAAGCCAAAACAAGCAGATGGCTTTCATCAGATAGTCGACTTTCTGAAGACTAGTCACATTGCCCATGCTCTCACTATGTCTCCAACTATCTTTATAGAGCATCAGAGGCAATTCTGGGCACATGCCACCATTGTTAATGAGGATGGTGTGCGAATGATCAAGACGACAGTATGTGGCAATCCATTGACAGTTACTGAAGAGATAGTTCGCATCAGTCTACGTCTAGACGATGCCTCTGGTATAACTTCTATCCCTAATGATGAACTGTTTTCTACTCTGACAAGAATGGGGTATGGAGGCCCACTGGGTATTTTTAAGTTCTCAAAAGCTAAATTTTCACCCCAATGGCGTTTTCTTGTTCATACCTTGATGCACTGCATTTCTAAAAAGACTACTGGATGGAGTGAGTTCAGCAGTACCATTGCTTATGCTTTGGTCTGTTTGGCCACTTCCAGAAGGTACAATTTTTCACAAATGATTTTCAATGATCTTGTCTCAAACATGGGAAACAAAAAGAGCTTTTATATGTATCCCATGTTTGTTCAAGCAGTTATCAACCATGAATTGACGGATATTCCTCATTCTGATGGAATTTATGTACCAAAACCCCCCAAAGGCAAGGTCTTCTCAAATATGAGAAGATCTGCTGGGGACTCTGAAGGAGTTGACACCCCATTGTTCTCTACAATGATGGTGGTGTCCCAACCCAATGAAGGTATGGCAGCAGGGTCAAGGCCCCCATTAGATCAATCCACTGCGAGCCAAGCCCAACCTTCCCACTCTATATCTATCCCACAGTCCCTACTAAATAAGCCCACTTCTCCAATTACCCAAACTTATCAAAGAAAACAGGTAAAGAAGGCTCCTTCCCTTCTTGTACCATCACCCACTCAGCCTTTAAGCCCTCTAAGGGAGAATTCTCCCCTAGAGAATATCCAAAGGGAAACCACAAGGGTGTCTCCCAACCCAAAGGAGGTGCTCTCTGAGGAGAAGGTAGAGCATATGGGTGATGAGGCTGCCACTACTCCTGCTAGCACAGAGGAGGAAAGTGGTAACATCAATAAGACCTCCCCCATGGCAACTTTGAATGAGCAATCATTTGAAGGACCCTGGTGCCAAGAAACCACAGGGGTGGATAGTGTTTCTGCTAGGCAGAAGACATCTACTAATAAAAGATCCAATGATCCTTCAATAGGGGGTAACACTCCTGGAGAAGGTGAGGACAGATATAACTATGATGAATTGATGGAGACCATGGGAAACATCAACAAGGATGTCATCAAGCAAGGAAAAGAAATAGAGGAGATGAAGCTGATTATTCTATCTCAACAAGTTCAGATCACCAAACTGAAGAAAATGGTGACAAGATTGTTACAGAAAAGGAGAAGGAAGCAGTTTGTGCTAAAGAGGAGGACAAGTGTTGAAGATGATTTCAACAAAGGGGAGAATTCAGAGGCTGAAACAGAAAAAGAAAGTATTTCTGAGATGGGATTTGATGTTAAGGGGGAGAAAGCTGCAGAAACAGAAGCACAAGAAGTAGAAACAGATAATGTTCAAGAAGCAACAGGGCTATCTGTTGAAGAATTGGAAATAGCTGAAACCTTAGTAAAAGCAAAGAATGACACTCCTAAGGCTACTCAAAAGGCTAAGGGAGTGGTCATCAATGAAGGAGACCTTGAAAAGAAGACACAAGAAAGAAGTGAGGCAGGGTTGAAGGATACAAAGGGTAAGGCTAAGATGATTGAACCTGAACAACCTGCAAAGAAGAAAATTCAGATAGAACTGGATGAAGAAGTGGCAAAGCAGCTTCAGGCAGAAATGGAAAGGGAGGAACAACTTCAATCTGAGAAGGATAGAGAGCTTGCACTGAATATGGCCAGAAAACTAAATGAAGAGTATCAGAAGGGCATGAAAACAGCAGCTCAGGCCAAGCAAGTACAAGTAAAAAGAATGCCATTCAAAAAGCAGAAAAGACAACCATCCAAGACCTTTTTGGCCAATCAGGAAAGAAGAAAGATGATAAACTTCCTGAAAGGTGCAATTGGTGTTAAGGGGGAGATGTTTACTCATATGGCATACTCTCAGGTTGAAGAGCTATACAGGAAGGAAATGACAAAGCTCCAAGGGGATTCCTCTCAAAGGGAAGAAGCAGAAAGAAGGATGAAAGAGAGACATGATCTCAACATCCAACAACCATTCCCTGAGAAAACCACACCTTCCAAAGAAGAAGCAGAAGAGAAGAAGGAAGAACCTGGAAATGTTGGTAGAGAAGCCAAGTCTGGAAAAAGAGTAAAAACAATTGCTCCAAAAAGGCAGTTGAAAAGGCCTAGGGTGGAAGAACCTGAAAAGGAAGCAGAACCTTCAGTCACATCCCCAACAGAGCCAGTACAGAGTCCAGAGCAGGTCACTAAGCAAACTGATGAAAGTATGGATCCGTACATGACAATAGTGGAACCTTTGAAAGCTGTTCCAATCTCTATGCAAGCTCCAGAGATCATCTTCTGGGATATTCTGAGAGACAATGGAAAGAATTTCTTCAGAATCAAGAGAGCTGATGGTTCATTTGAAGCTTATTCAACATGGGGGAAAGTCATCAGAAGTTGCTCAAGAGCTGATATGGAAGAACTATATAAAGTTGGGATGAAACTTTATGAACCTGTGTTGAAAGGTACTGAAGAGAATCTTCTCAAAGTGACATTGGAATACTTGTGCATGATGTTTGATCCTGCAAGAGTGCACCATAGGATTAAAGATCATATGCATGAGTTCATATTCAAGAAGATTGACAAATGGATACTGTTTGAAAACTGTGGAGTATACATGATTACTATTGACAATTGTTATCATGAATACTACTTGGTGGACAAAATATATGAGCATAGCAAGGAGAAGTTAGAAGGGATGCTTAAAGCTACACTGGTTTGTACAAAGGATTCAGAAATGGCCAAGATTGTGGTGAGAAGAACTGTAAATCAAAGTTTGGGCCTAGATCCAAATTTGGGAAATTGAATCAGAGGTGTTGAAATCATCTTGAAAGAGATCTGAAGAACTTGACTTCTTTTCTTAAAAGTCAAGTTAGGGGGAAATTGTTGGGAACTGAAGAATTCATCAAGTGTGGTTAATGCTGCTGGTTCAATATTAATGCTGCTAGAAGACATAAAGGTTAGTACTGCTGAGTGTTACTACTGCTAGTGTTAATTAATACTGCTAGTCAAAGTTAGTACTGCTTGAACAAAGTTAGTACTGCTTAGCTAGTTAGTACTGCTAGTGGTTAGTACTGCTTACAGTTAATACTGCTAGAAGGAAGTTAATGCTGCTGAAGATTAATACTGCTTATATGATGAAGATTCGTATGAAAGGATATACATGGAAGCTTAGAGATATACATAGAAGATATACTGAAGATATTTTATTCATTGTAATTATCTTTGTATTCAGTATATATATATAGTATTGTTTAGAATAGGATGATAACCTTTAACTTTCAGTTTTCATTCTTTTAGAGAAAATCAACCTCAAGGCATAGATCCTAATTCTAGAGAAGTAGAATTCGTATTGGTGAGCCTGTTCATCAATATTGAGGTTGAGTGAGTAATCTTGTAAATTCAAAGCATCAAATAAAAGCTTACAGTTTGTTATTCATATTTACTGTGTTGATTTACTGTTTCATTGAATATCAAAGTGTTATTCCGCAAACTTCTTTGATATTGTTTCTGAGAATTAATTCTTGTTGAGAATTCGATCCTGACACTAAGATCCTTCTATCTTCACCTTCTTCACCCAAACTTTCTAGGGTTTCATCCAACTTTCCACCATTTTGAAGATTGGGAGTTTGTGGGTCGTTTTGGTGTCCTAGAAGTGTTTGATTGATGGATTCAAGTTGTGGTTGAGGTAATCATCTCTTCTCTTCATTTATGAAAATTAGGGTTTCGATATAAGTTGAGGTTTTCATGTGAAATGTTTAGGGGAATGATTCTATGTGGTTGAATATGTTTATTTATGGCGGGGAACTTGTGGATCTAGGTTTTGGAAGGATTTTTTTTCTCGTGGATTCAGATTTCTTCAAGAAAGCTCAAGTTGGGGTAAAATCTAGATTTAGTCTAAATCTAGCAAGGTGAGTTCAATTGATTTGTGAAAATGGTATACATGCCAAAATGCTTATTTTAAAGTGTTTATATGTTTTACATAAAATTATTAACTGTTGAGTTATTTGGCGAATTTTGATCATTTGAAGTGTTTGGTTTTATAAACGTTGTAAAACACCCACGTTTGGGATTTTGAGTATTTTGACAAATAAATCATACACATTGGTATTTTAATGATTTATTTTATGAAGTAGAGTCTGACTATAAATGCATTTTATTGTGTGTCTTTGATAAGTGTTTGATTTTGTGTTATGGGACGTTTTAAAGGAATAAATGATATAAACTCACTTGGAAAAATGATTTGTCCCAATCTGAACTACGTCTCGATAAATATCTTATTAAAGATCTAAACCAAGCTGCAGAAAAATTGCATGAAACAGAAAACATTCTTGACAAGGCGCACGGATCGTGCGCTGTTGTAGCCTGAAGTGCGCACGGGTCGTGCGCACCTTCAGAAAGTGAGTCCAACCTTTGTTCTTTAATAGTTCTTCTCCACTTTCCACCTTGCTTCCTTCGTATTACTTGGCATCCTTTATAACCGAACCGAGCGTTATTAAATCAACCTGAAATTTGAATAAACGCGCAAATTTCGCGAATATTACCCGAACACGGAACGAATGATGGATGCAATGCGATTTAAGCTAAAAATGCATAATTTAAGCTAAACTAAGATGCAAAACATATTATATTAATAGAGAAAATATGTACAAAATTACTAGCTAACAAAATCTCCCAAGCTGAACTCTTCCTTGTCCTCAAGGAAGCATGTTGTTTATTAAGACAAAAATGGGAGAAAACAACAAAGGAGACAAACTTTAGAAGTAACAAGATAAGCTAACCATATTTCCAAAAGAGATAAATCAATTATTTAAGTTCATTAATGCACAAATGCAACCAATACCCGCATGTCAATTACTAAACGTAAGAAAATACAATTGTTTTACACAAAGGTTAACACTATCACGACACTTGAATCAATAAATCACACACACGACCTTAAGGGAATTCGTAAACATACCGTAATCACTAAGGGAGTGGGAAAAGTGATCTTGCTGGATGGATACTCACAGAATCCACTCAATTTCTCTCATGTGTATAAGGCAAGGTGTATATGCTCAAATAGCCTTCCTAACCAAGAATGTATTTCACTCTTGACGTTTTTGAAATGGTTCTCAAAGTCTAGATGTTTCCACAAAATTAATCGTACAGGGGACTTTTAGGCTCAAAGGGATTTTTGGGTTAAAGGAAAGTCTTGGGTTAGCGCCTTTACGCTTTTAGCGTTATCCTTTTATTTTTTTCTTTGGATCTTGGCTTATTTTGATAATAAATATAGCCTTGATCAGGGGCTAATCTAAATCAAGCTTCTTTCAGTTCCTTTTGTGAACCTCTTCTACTGCATTTCCCCCAAGCTATCTTCTTTTGTATTAAATTTTTTTATAGCTTTGTAGTGAAGGGGATGATAGGGGGTGCTAAGGTTGATTTCAAAGAAAAATGATGGCCTCAATGTAGTTTCATAGTTATTCTAAACGAGATCAAGTCAAAAACCTAGAGCTACGTTTTGGTGGAAGGTACCTCACAAGAAAGAATAGATTGGGATTCATTATAGATGATTCAATCCAAAACGGCGCAAAGTCTCACAGGGTGGGATCCATCCAAGCAGTCACATATGTAATGTAGGGGGATTATGATATGCGTACAAATTCAAAAGGTTACGTGCGGTGATGTAGTGAGAAGTGCGTGTAAGTATCTTCCTAATAGCGAAACAATGCTTTCTAAACAGTTTAGATCTTAACTAGCAATGAATTAGGTGATGTACAAGTAATGAACCTAAATGTTGATTATACCTAGTATGAACAGGTTATCTACATCTTGAAGCTAAAATAAGGTTCATCGAACAAAAATATTTTTGATTTTTTTATTTTTTTTATATTATATATATATATATATATATATATTTTAAGAAACAAAAACAAAGAAAAAACTAAATGCATGAAATAACAGAAAGTAATGAGATAAAATGACACTCCCAAGTTAGAAATAAGCATTGTCCTCAATGCTTAGAGGAATGTCGCGACAAAAAAAAATATTTTTGAATTTTTAATTTTTTTGTTAAAAAGGAAACAAAAATGCATGAAGAAACAAGAAACAAGAAACAAAAATGCATGAAGAAATAAAAAAAAATGTATGAGATAGAATGACACCCTCCAAGCTAGAATTAAGCATTGTCCTCAATGCTTAGAGGGATGTCGCGGTGCACACGTACGATTAACAAAATTTAAACAAAAACCAAGCCTATGTCTGTCCTAACAAACTTGACAGCCCAATCTAAACTAAAACTTTAAGAAAAATAACAATGAACACAAAAATAAAGAAATGAACGAATTTACCGTGGTTGAGGATGAAGATTTTCAGACTTGAAAATGGTAAAAGCTCCAATCCTTTTTCTACAAATGCAACTTGTCACTGAGCCATGGTGGGTTGTGCAAACGTCCATCAAAGATCTGGGTTGCGGAATTCCTGCCATTGTTTCTTGTCTTAATTTCCTTCACCTTTCAGCGTTGCGTCTACGTGTCGTCGTTTCGTTTACGTGCCGTCACTCGTCAGTGCTGCGCGATCTCCGTTTCATGCACGAGAAGTACTAAACTCAAGGAGAAATCCGAGATTAAACAGGGTAAGAAGACAATAAAACAAAGTAAACCATGAAAAATAGAATAGATAGAAACATAGTCTAGTTAATTTATAGCTAAATCCATATTAAACCGATTGCTCCCCGGCAACGACGCCAAAAACTTGTTGAGTCTTATTTTAACCGCAAGCGTACGGGTTGTGTAGCATACGGGTCGATCACAAGGAGCAATGGTTTAAGTACTAATTCTGCTATAAATCATGAACTAGCTATGGGAACACAATTGATGGATATTTTTATAAACTAAAGATTAATCTATAAATCAAAATACAAGCATAAAACATAAACACATAAAAGGGACTCGAACTATCTACAACAAAAACTATGAAAATTACAGCAAAGGACTAATTAGGACATGTACTGAACTAAGACATAAAGACGAGATGGAAGTGGTGACACTCAACAGTTATATCGAGGTAGGGGTTTATCTTTCTAAAAACATTTAAGACCCTCTTCCAAGGTGAAGTAAACCTTCCTAGTTAAGCGGTTGACTACTTCCGTGACATCCGACTTAACTAGAAGCATTAAGTTTTCATAAAACAATTTCCCCGATTCCTACTTTTATCTATTTCCATGATAATTTTAGAATCGTTGGTTAATCGACCAAAAACCAAATTCAAACTTCCGTTCATAATTTGATTTGTTGAATAAAGGTTATCGAATAGTCAGTCGGTCTTCGATCACAACCCAACTTCTGTTGGTGATTAACCGTGCCAAAAACTAACCTTTGATAACCGTATCGTTTAACTTCAAGTTAACCAATTTCTCAATACAACTGTTGGTTATCACCACACAATCTTATATGCGAAAAGAACTAAAAACGACTTTTAAGAAACTAAGCAAAATATATATATATATACTAGATACTAATATATAACAGAAAATATGTAATAAATAATCAAACAACATTTCTACATATATTTATGAATTAAGAACATAAACAAGAAAGAGATACAATACTAGATTGTTGAACACGAGGTAGGATCCTAAGAGAAGAGTGATCCCGGGGGATAACCTCTCGAGAGAGTTTATTCTTTGTACCTCAGATTACATAAATTCTAAGGATAGGGGAGGCCTCTATTTATACTTACTAAAACCAAAATATCCAAAATATCTAAATAAATATCAAGACAAATATCTTGACAAATATCTCGATAAATATCATAAAAATCTAAACTTGAGTTTGCAGAAAAATTGCATGAAGCAGAAAACATTCTGGACAAGGCGCACGGGTCGTGCGCTGTTGTAGCCTGAAGTGCGCACGGGTCGTGTGCACCTTCAGAAAGTGAGTCCAGCCTTTGTTCTTTAATAGTTCCTCTCCACTTTCCACCTTGCTTCCTTCGTATTACTTGGCATCCTTTATAACCGAACCGAGCGTTATTAAATCAACCTGAAATTTGAATAAACGCGCAAGTTTTCCGAATATTACCCGAACATGGAACGAATGATGGATGCAATGCGATTTAAGCTAAAAATGCATAATTTAAGCTAAACTAAGATGCAAAAAATATTATATTAATAGAGAAAATATGTACAAAATTACTAGCTAACATTATTGTTTTATATGTATATAAGGAAAACTCTTGATTTCACTAGGAGTTAAGCCTAACCTTTTTATTTGTCGGCATGTGCATCAGGTTCCAGTTGGGGAAATGGTTCTAGCAGTACTATGAAGAGATGACCCCTAGTTTTACACAAGGGTAAGTAGTTGGTGAAGTCTTCTGCAGTTTGGAGATAGTACTGTTATTGGGTTTTAGTAGCACCCGTCCCTTTTATAGACTGTGTGCATAGAATAAAATGTGTGTATTGAAGTTAAATCTTAAATTGTGGTTGTAGATGAATCAGTTATCGATGTGTTAGAAAATTTTAAATTAGTTGTTATTTTCTAGATTTGAGGGTGTTACACCTTAGTAAACGCATCAGCCACTTGTTCACTGGTTTTGCAGAACAACTTCAACTTCTCCGAGCCTTACCAATTCACTTAGAAAGTGGTACTTAATACGTATATGTTTACTCTTCCCATGGAAAACTGAATTTCAACTTAGGGCGATTGCAAACTTGTTATCACAATGAATTAGACTAGGTTGTTCTTGAGGATGAAGTAGTTCATTGAGTAGTCCTCTCATCTAGATTACTTGACATCCCACTAACGAAATTGCTATATACTCCGCCTCAGCCGTAGATAGAGCGATAACTGTCTGTTTCTTAGATTGCCATGAGATGGCACCCGATCCCATGCTTAATACGTATCCAGTAGTGTTTATGCTGTCGTCGATATCCCCACCATAGTTGCTGTCACAATACGCCATCAATCTTGAGTCTTTAACTTTCTGATATGTGATGCCATGATCAGCAGTTCCTTTGATATATTTTAGAATGTTTTTTCCCTTAGGAAATTCCATAAATCTGCTTATCGAACCGACAACAAACGTTATTTATGGTCTTAGCTTGTATCCTTTAAATACATTAGGCTACCCACAAGGCTTCTGAATAATCTTGAATTCAATATTGCATCTTATGATTCTTTGGTCGGTTTTTAACCAAATTCCATAGATATAGAATTATCTTTAGCACCTTCCATGTTGAATCTCTTTAGGATTTCTAATGCATATTTCTTCTGCAATATTGTGATCTTGTCTATGCGTTGTCTTACTTCTATACCCAAGAAGTAATGAAGATTTCCCAGATTTGTCATTTTGAATTCTACCTTTATAGATTGCTTGAACTCCTTTATCAAGCTTTCACCATTTCTTGTGAAAATGAGATGATCTACATATAGACATACGAATAGAAACTTACCTTTAAGTTTCTTGATGAATAAGGTGTGCTCATACGAACACTTCTTGAAGTCATGCTCCATGAAATATGTGTCTATGCGACTATACCGAGCACAAGGTGCTTGTTTTAGTCCATATAAAGCTTTCTTAAGACGACACACCTTCTTTTCTTCATTCTTTTTCATGAATCCAGGGGTTGATCTATGTATACTTCCTCATTTAGATACCCATTTAGGAACGCTGATTTGACGTCGAATTGGTGAATTGTCCAACTGTTCTATGCAGCCAAAGCCACAACCAAACGAATAGTCTCTAACCGAATAACGGGCACAAAGACTTCATTGTAGTCTACTCCATATCTTTGTTTGTATCCTTTCACTACAAGACGAGTTTTGTATTTCTCAACCTCGCCCTTTTCGTTTAACTTGGACTTATAGACCCATTTTACTCCAATTCATTTGTGCCCATTGGCAAGGTCCACAAGTTCCCAAGTGTTGTTTTTATGTATAGAATCCATTTTTTGGTTCATGACCATCCGTCATTTGTTGCTTCTATTTGCTATTTCAAAATCAATAGGATATGCATCTGCAAATAAATCAAAGTCTACCAATTCATCATTACTAACCTCATGTGTTCTTTCATAGAGTTCTTCAAGGGTACGGTAACCACGTGGTGGTGAACTTGATGTTGATGAATTTGTTGGTGAAGGTGGCTCGGATATATTTGAATTGGAGGGTGTATTATCCTCTTCATTTGTTTCATTATTTCCATCCACGAGTTGAGGTTCCATCCTTTCTTCTTCTGGAATTATAACAGTTTCTCCACTAGCTTTGTTATTCCAATCCCACGCCTTTCTTCAGGGAAAGTTACATCCTTGCTTATGACTACTTGATTTGAGATAGGATTAAGCAGCTTATAGGCTTTTGAGGCTTCATTGTAGCCTATAAAAATACACTTCTCAGAATTGTCGTCTAATTTACCATGATTAGCAGATGGTACATGGGAATAAGCAACTCATCCAAATACCTGTAGGTGTGTTATACATGGCTTAGAACCTCTCCAAGCCTCTTGAGGCGTCATCCCTTTCAAACTTGTTGGGAACTGAAGACGTGTTTAAGTGATTAATACTGCCAGGCTTTCATGATTACTACTGCTGAGCCAGATTAATACTGCTTCAAGAAATTAATACTGCTGAGCATAGTTAGTGCTGCTGGTGAAGATTAATATTGCTCAGAGTGTTAATGCTGCTGTGACTTAATACTGCTTATTTGATAGTCAAGATATGCGCAGATCAAGGCTTGAAGATAATCATGGAAGGTTGAAGATAATTATGGAAGAATATACTGAAGATCTTTTAAGTTTTGTAGTTATCTTTTATTTTCAGTATATGTATAGATGTATTCAGAATAGTTTTAAGATACGAGATTTCTAAGTTTTTGTTTTAGAGAGAGAATTAACCTCAAGGTTTACAATCCTAATTCTAGAGAAGTAGAATTCGTCTTGGTGAGCCTGTTCATCAAGATTGAGGTTTTGATTGAAAGCTTGTAACTTTAATCATTCAATAAAGTTTACAAGTTGTGATTCATATTTTACTGTTACATTGATAGTTTGAATATTAAAGTGTTTTTCCGCAACTTCTTTAATATTGTTTCTGAGTTTTATTATTCTTGTTAAGAATCAGATCCTGTCAAGTGGTATCAGAGCATAGTATTCTCAGAAGCCTTCATTCATCATGGACAACACAGTTATATCAACCAGTACTCTTGTTTCAAAGGTTCCCATGCTCAAACCCAATGAGTTTGACATGTGGAAAATTAGGATCAAGTAGTACATCCTCCTTACAGACTTTTCTATGTGGGACATTGTTGAGAATGGTCCCTCTGCTGAAGGTAAAATTGGACAAGATGGAAGAAGACCACCTCCAAAAACTGATGTTGAGAAGAAAGTGAGACAATTGGAGATGAAAGCCTTAAGCACTCTGCTTTTGGCCATCCTCAATGAATATCAATATCAGTTTCACCACTGCACTGATGCCCAGATTCTATGGAATGCTTTAGAGAAGAGATTTGCTGGCACCAAGAGCACTAAGAGGAATCAAAGGGATATTCTCAAGCAGCAATATGAGAATTTTACATCTTCAAAGAATGAGTCTATGACTCAAACTTTTGACAGGTTCAATAAGTTAATTGGTGAGTTGGCTACTGTTGGAGTTCATATGGAACAAGATGATGTCAACCAAAAGTTTCTCAGATCTCTTGGAGATGAATGGACCATGTACACTGTCTCATTCAGACAGAATGACATGTTGGAAGAAAAGGAACTGGATGATCTGTATAATGATCTGAGAGTGTTTGAATCTAAGGTGGAAGCAAAGAAGAAGCCTACTGGATATGTTCATAATGCTGCACTCCTATCAGCATCAACTGATTCTACTGATAACCCTGAATCAGTTAATACTGCCAATGGAGTAAATCAAGAAAAAGGCAATGAATCTGTGTTTGAAGCCTTTCTTTCCAGCCATGGTAACTCTTCTTTAATCAATGATGACTTGGAACAACTTCATCTTGATGATCTGGAAGAGATGGATATTAAATGGCAGATGGTCATGCTTTCCATGAGGGTGAAGAAATTCATCAATAGGACTGGGAGGAACAACTTCTCCCAAAGAAGAGAAGATGGAGCAGGCTTTGATAAGTCAAAGGTAGAGTGCCACAAGTGTCACATGAAGGGACAATTTTCCAGGGAATGCAGAAGTGGAATGCCTCAAAACAACCACCAACAAGCTCAGACTGGTAGCTTCAACCAGAACTGAAACTCTGCTCAAGCTCTTGTTTCTCAACAAAGAATGGGGTTTGACTGGAGTGATCAAGCAGAAGATGCCATTCAAAATCAAGCTCTCATGGAAGAGGTATCTGATCTCCCAACTGAGGTACTTTCTAATCTCTGTTCTCAAACTTGCATAGACACTGTGAAAAGGTACAGGGATCACAACAAGAGTATGAGTGATGACCTTAAGAGATTAGAAAAGGATAGAAAAGACTATGTGAAAATTGTTGAAAGGTTTGAGGAACAAATTAAAGGTTTCCAAGCCAATGAACTTCAACACACATATGATACAAATTACTGGAAGTGGGAGAAAAATGATCTAGAAATCCAACTGACAAAGTCTAAAGAGGAGAATGAAAAGTTGAGAGGAGAGATAGCCAAGGTTAAGCTGGATGTGGAAAAGTTTTCATATGCTTCTAAAGCCATGGATTATATGCTAAAGGTCCAAATCCATGATAAGCTTAAACCAGGAATTGGGTACAATACCACACCACTACCATACAATAACAACTACATCCCTCCTAAATCAGACTTGTTGCAGACTAAGGATAGGAAGGACTTGCATGAGGGAGCCACTAAGGTAGATCCTTTAGATGAAGTAGTTGTTAAGGACTAGACTGAGAAAGAAGCTGGTAAGAGTAAGGATAACACTGTGAGTGGTGAGATTCCCTTAGAAAATAACATTCTTACCAATGAGGGTGGTGGAAGGGATTGGGTCAAATCTGAGGGTGTTGAGAAGACTGAGGGAAAGTCTAAAAAGGTCCATTACAAGAAGACCACAGTTGTGAATCATGTTCCTTGCAAACAGTGTGCAGGTAATAAATATGAGCCCCTAAAACATGATAAAAGGAGGGGAAATCAAAGAAATTGGAATAATCAATGGGCTCAGAAACAAGGAGTTGATCTGAGTAGAATCATCAGACCAAAACCTTGTTTCATATGTGGCAAATTGAACCATCTTGCCAAGCACTGTTATTTTAATCCTATGAACCAAAGGATAAATTTTCAAAGATCTGTGCAAAAACCCTTTGGTTATAGGAAGAATGAAAGAAACCATGTGGCTAAGAAACATGTTAAATCTAAAAGCCACATGAAGAAAAAGACTGTAAAAGAGAGTGTCAAGATGTGGGTTCCCAAAAGCACTAAAACTGTTAGTACTGCTACCACAAATAGTACTGCTGACGGAGATAGTGCTGCTAGAAGCAATACTACTGCTATCAATGTTAGTGCTACTGAGAGTATTAGTACTTCTAAAACTAACATTGTTAGTACTTCTTAAAATGTTAATACTGCTAACTCTGTTAGTGCTTCTAACAAGGTTAGTACTGCTAAAACTGTTAGTGCTGCTAACTCTGTTAGTACTTCTAAAATTAGTACTGCTTCTAGTGTTTGTGCTTCTAGACCAATCATCTTGACAAAGTACTCCAGTAAAGAGTTTTCTGAATTTAAAAATCTCATCAAAAAGGAGTGCAAGTACTTTGATGAGAAAGGGAGGCCCAAGACCACTTTGGCTTGGGTTCCCAGTCAATACTAATTGATTTATCTTATGTGCAGGGCAACCAACAGCTCAAGGGAAAGAGCATTTGGCATGTTGATAGTGGTTGCTCTAGGCACATGACAGGGAACATGGCTTGCCTCAAGAATTTCAAGAAAATTGATGGAGGGCATGTTGCCTTTGGTAATACTCCATATGGAGGTAAGATTAGTGGTAAGGGAGATGTAACAAAAGGTAAGATGACCTTTGAAGTGTATCACAGGTTTGTGACAAAAAGCATAGTATATTATTCACTGATTCAGAATGCATTATTCTTGCTCCTGGATTCAAGGTAGTTGATGAAAAGATGATACTACTAAGAACTCCTAGAAAGGATAATGTCTATTGTTTGGACATGGAAAATGTTTCAAATGATTCATCCCTAAACTGTCTTGTTTCAAAAGCTTCTTTGGATGAATCATCACTTTGGCACAGAAGGATGTGTCACATGAACTTTAAAACAATGAATAAACTTGTTAAAAACAACCTTGTAAGAGGTCTGCCTTCAAAAGTCTTTTCATGTGATGATCATTGTGTTGCTTGTCTCAAAGGCAAACAACACAAAACTTCTCATAAGTCCAAAGAGTTGAACACAATTTCTTCTTCTCTTCAGTTGTTGCATATGGATCTATTTGGTCCTACAAATGTCATGAGTATAGGTAAGAAATCATACTGCCTAGTTATTGTTGATGATTACTCTAGATTTACTTGGGTATATTTTTTAAGGACTAAGGATGAGACAAGTGGACTGATCAAATCATTTATTCTAAGAATTGAAAACCAAACAAATCAAAAGGTAAAAGTCATTAGGTCAGATAATGGTACTGAATTTAAAAATACAGATCTAAACACCTTTTGTGAGGAAAAAGGAATTGAGAGGCAATACAGTGCTCCTAGGACTCCACAACAAAATGGTGTTGCTGAGAGAAGGAATAGGACACTGATTGAAGCTGCTAGATCTCTGTTAGCTTATTCAAAACTTCCAATTACTTTCTGGGCTGAAGCAGTTAATATTGCTTGCTATGTCCAAAACAGAGTTCTAGTAGTCAAGCCTTAAAACAAGACACCATATGAGCTTTTAAATAAAAGAAAACCATTTATTGGATTTTTCAAACCTTTTGGGTGTCCTTGTACCATTCTCAATACCAAAACTCACTTAGGAAAGTTTGATAGCAAAGCAGATGATGGTTTTCTTGTTGGTTACTCATCTCAGAGTAAGGCCTTCAGAGTATTTAATTCTTCTTCTACAATAATTGAGGAAAGTGACAATGTCAAATGCAATGAGAACACACCAAATCCTATTGGTTCAGGTCCTCAGTGGTTATTTGACATTGATTCACTAACTAACTCTTTGGGTTTCAGTAGTGATGATCATGTAGGATCAGGAAATAGAGGATCAGGGGATGAACAAGTACAAGATATTATTCCTCAGTCTGTGATCTTTCCTATACCTACAATGTCCCCTGTTGAAATCTGTGAAATGGAGACTTTTACTGAACCAAGTCAGAGTGAAGAAGAAAGAAGAGATGATGAGAATTTAGAGCATGAAGAGTCAAAAGCAGCTGATGAGACTCCCTCAACTGACTTAAATGATTCCAATTTAGATGTGGGAATGATTGAAGAACCTAGTCTTCAGACAAGAACTCAGAAAAATCATCCTCCTAAGCTGGTAATAGGAGACATCACTTCTCCTATGATGACTAGGAATCAAAGCAGACTTCAAGATTTGCAGGATCAGCAGCATACAATACTCTCTTGATTTCTATCCCACATTGAGCCTAAGAAGGCTTATGAAGCAATGAAAGATTCAAGTTGGATAGAAGCCATGCAAGAAGAGTTGCTACAGTTCAAATTGCAAGATGTTTGGGACTTGGTGGACCTTACTAAAGGTCATAGAGCAATTGGCACCAAGTGGATTTTCAGAAATAAAAAGGATGAGAGATGAATAGTAATCAGGAACAAAGCAAGGCTAGTGGCACAAGGGTACACTCAGGAAGAAGGCATAGACTATGAGGAAGTGTTTGCTCCAGTTGCACGGGTAGAGGCAATTAGGATGTTTCTAGCCTATGCCTCATTTATGAAGTTCAAGGTATACCAGATGGATGTGAAGAGTGTCTTTCTGTATGGAACAATTGATGAGGAAGTATATGTCTGTCAGCCCCCTGGATTTGAGAATCCATCATATACTGACAGAGTATACAAACTGAAGAAAGCTCTCTATAGTCTACATCAAGCCCCAAGAGCATGGTATGATACTCTGTCTACCTATCTCTTGGAAAATGGGTTTGAAAGAGGAATAATTGACAAAACCCTTTTCATTAGAAGAAGTTAGAAGGACATCCTACTTGTTCAGATCTATGTGGATGACATCATCTTTGGATCCACAAAAGATCAGATGTGTAGAGACTTTGAAGAGTTGAAGCACAAAAGCTTCAAAATGAGTTCAATGGGTGAACTTACTTTCTTCCTTGGGCTTCAAGTGAAACAACAGAAAGATGGAATTTTCATAAGTCAATCAAAGTATGTGAAAGACATCCTAGATAAGTATGGTCTATCAGACTCAAAGCCAGCAAGCACACCAATGGAAACACACAAACAGATCACAGTTGATCTTGAGGAGGAGGATGTTGATGTCCATCTTTATAGATCAATGATTGGATCCCTCATGTATCTCACGGCCTCAAGACCAGATATCATGTTTCCAGTGTGTGTGTGTGCCAGATTCCAAGTCAAAGCAGTCACATCTTCATGTTGTTAAGAGGATTTTCAGATACTTAAGAGGGCAACCTAGATTAGGTCTTTGGTATCCTTATGAATCTACTTTTGACTTGATTGCATATTCAGACAGTGACTTGGGTGGTGCTAATATGGATAGAAAGTCTACTTCAGGGGGATGTCAACTTTTGGGTGCAAGACTAGTATCTTGGCAGTGTAAGAAGCAAACCACAGTGTCCTTATCCACAACAGAAGCTGAGTACATTGCTGCTGCAAGTTGCTATTCACAGGTTCTATGGATTCAGAATCAAATGTTGGACTATGGGGTAACCTTTCTTCACACTCCAATCTTCATTGACAATAGCAGTGCTATTAGCATTGTTAACAATCCAGTCAAGCACTCCAAAACAAAGCATATTGAAATCAGGTATCACTTTATTAGAAACTGCAATGAAAAGAAGCTTATTCAAGTTGCTAAAGTTCATACTGATAACCAGTTTGCTGATCTATTCACTAAAGCTTTTGATGTGGGTAGATTCACTTTCTTGGTCACAAGTGTGGGCATGATCAACTCTGACTGATCTCATGTTTAAAAATTGTTTGTATACCTGTTATTTGTTTATTTTGTTTGGTGTTACTAATCATCTGTCTCAGGAAGTTTATTGCCCTGCTCAGACTAACACAAGCTTCAACAGTGTAAGTATAATTAATGCTGCCAGTGCAAAGTTACTACTGCAGATTCACTATTACTACTGCTAGTCTGAGTGACTACTTCAGGTATGTGTTAATACTCCCAGTAGTTAATACTGCTAGTAGTTAATATTGCTAGTCGTTAATACTTCTAGTTAGTTAATACTGCTCGTAGTTAATACTGCTAGTCGTTAATACTGCTAGTTAGTTAAGACTGCTCGTAGTTAATACTGTTAGTTCGTTAATATTGCTAGTTAGTTACTACTGCTCTCAGTTAATACTGCTAGTGGTTAGTACTGCTTTAACGGAAAATAGGATTAATACTGCTTCTTTCCCAAATCATATAAATACCCTCTTTGCCCGCCTAAAAGCTCACAATGACTCTTTGAATACTGTTCATCTTCTCTCTCACTCTTTTCTCTCAAGCAACAAGTGTGTTTCAGTCCAGTATCCTCAAGAACGATGGCATTCATGACGTTTATTGATGAACACAATGAGATCGCAATGCTTCAAAAGCCGAAGCAGGTTGATGGATTCCATCAAATAGTCGATTTTCTCAAGACCAGTCATATAGCATATGCTCTTACTATGTCACTACCAATCTTCATTGAGCACCAGAAGCAATTTTGGGCCAATGCCACCGCAGTTACTGAAAACGGTGTGCAGTTTATCAAGACAAGGGTGTGTGACAAACCCTTGATAGTCACTGAAGAGGTCATTCGCATTGGTCTACGTCTGGACGATGCCTCAGGTATTACCTCTATCCCTAATGAAGAGTTGTTTTCCCATCTCACAAGAATAGGGTATGAAGGCCAACAGGGTGTTTTCAAATTTTACAAAGCTAATTATTCTCCCCAATGGCGGTTCTTTGTTCATACCCTTATGCACTGTATTTATAGAAAAACTACTGGATGCAGTCAGTTCAGCAGTACCATTGCTTATGCTTTGGTCTGCTTCTCTACTGCCAGAAAGTATAATTTCTCAAAAATGATTTTCAATGACCTTGTGTCAAACTTGGGAAATAAAAAGAGTTTCTATATGTACCCAAGATTTGTCCAGACAGTTATAACCTCTGAATTGACGGATATACCTCAGTTTAATGAGGTATATATGTACCTAAAATCCCTAAGGGCAAGGTCTTTTCAAATATGAAAAGATCTGCCAAGGACTCGGAAGGAGTTGACACCCCATTGTTCTCTACAATGATGGTGGTGTCCCACAACCAAGAAGGTATGGCATCAGGGTCAAGGCCCTCACTAGACCATCCCACTGAGAGCCAAACCCAACCTTCAACCACTATATCACTTCCTCAGTCCCTTGTTCATAAGCCAACTCCTGTTTTAACCAAAACTTATACTAAGAGAAAGGTACACAAGGCTCCTTCCCTTGTTGTACCTTCTACAAACCCAGAACCTCAAATCCCTCTAATGGAGCATTCTCCATTAGAGAATATCAATAGGGAAACCACTGGGGTGTCTCCCAACCCCAAGGAGGTGCTCACTGAGGAGATGTATGAGCATATGGGTGAGAAGGCTGCCACTACTCCTGCTAGCACAGAGGAGGCCAGTGGTAACATCACTAAGACCTTCCCCATGGCAACTTTGGGTGAGCAATCATCCAAAGGTCCCAGGTGCCAAGAAACCAAGGGGGTGGATGGTGCTTCTGCTAGGAAGAAGACCTCCACTACTAAATGTTCCAATGATCCATCAAAAGGGGTTAACACTCCTAGAGAAGGTGAGGATAGATATGACTATCATGAATTGATTTCTGCCATGTCCAAAATGGCAACTAAACTGGATTCTCAGAAGCAGGTTGTAAATGAGCTCAAGAAAGTCATCATCAACCAACAAGCAGAGATCAGCAGCTTAAAGAAGTTGGTTCAAAAGGTGGTCCAAAAGAAGAAGAAACAAAGGTTTGATCTTAGAAGAAGGAATCCAGTGACTGATGCTCCCAAAAAGGGGGAGTCAGAAGTTGAGGTCAACTTGGAGAGGGAGATACATGGAGTTGAGGGGGAGTTTGATGTACAAACAGAAACAGGGCTTGTGTTTGAAGAAGCAGCAGTAACAGATAGAGCAGCAGAAATAGTTAATGTTGTTGAAGTAAATGAAGCAACAGAAATTGTTAAAGAGGTATTATCTGACCTCATTAGCAGAAATCTGGAAGAATTTGAGATAGCTGAAGCTCTAATCAAGGCTAAACATGATACTCCCAAGGTCACTTCAAATGCCAAAGGAGTTGTCATCAAAGAAAAGGGTGAGGTTATCAAGAAAGCAAGGGTTGAGAAGGTAGCAAGCAAGGATAAAGGCAAAGCCAAAATAGTGGAATCTGACCAACCACTTAAAAAGCAAAAACTGATTGAGTCAGATGAAGCTTTGGCTAGGAAGATTCAAGCAGAACTTGAACAAGCAGAAACAGTTCAAATGAAGAAAGATAGGGAGATGGAAAAAGCTCTAGCTGCAGAGCTTAATGAAGTATATCAACAGAGCTTGGCAACAGAGATAGCTCAGAAGAAAGCTGCAACTCTAAAGAAGCATGTGATGATCAAAATGCCTGCTAAGAAGAGGCAACCTTCAAAGACCTACCTTGGCACTCAAGAGAGAAAGAAGATGATCACTTTCCTCAAAGGTGCTGTGGGAGTCAAAAAGGAGATGTTCTCAAATATGTCATTTGAACAGATCAAAGGGTTGTATGATGCAGAGATGACTAAGCTTCAAGGGAATGACAAAGCCAGAGTTGAAATGGAAAAGAGGATGAAAGAGAGTAATGACTTTCTAATAGAAAAACCTTTTCTTGATGATCAAGAAACTCCAAAGAAGGAAGCTACTCTAGGTGAAAGTTTGAAGACTCTGAAAAGAACTAAAATGATGGCAAGAAGAAAACTTGTTAAGAAACCTAGAGTGGCTGAGGAAGTAGCTGAACAAAAGGTAGCTGAAGAAGAAGGGGCACCTAAGTCTGAAGAAAAGAAAGCTCAATCTCAGGAAGAACCATCAAGTACTTATGATGTAAATATGTACATGGTGGTGATGGAAAAAGTGCCTGAGCCTATAACTGTTGAACCAGTTGGTGTCAAGCCTCCTGAGATTATTCACTGGGATACCATGGAAGTAGATGGTAAGGAATATATCAGGCTGAAAAGGAAGGATGAAAAGTTTGAAGTGTATCCTACTTGGGCCAAGATAGTAAGAGTATGCTCCAGATCTGACTTAGAGGAAATGTTTGAAGTAGCACTAGTACAAAAAAGGTCTTTAGTGACGGTTAAAAACCGTTACCATAGGTATTCCGTAACGGTTTTCATGGACATAAAAATCGTCACCTTATCTGCCGTCACTTTTGGTACACTTTTGGTTACGTTTAAAAAATGTTACCAAATCACATCAAAAACCGTTACCATAAGCTAAAACCGTCACCTTAGGTGTATAAAAAAACCAATTTTTTTTCCTAAAACCATCACCTTAGCATGACATACGACAATGTTTATTTGTTAAAACCGTCACCGTAGCATGATATACGAAGACTTTATTTTTCAAAAACCGTCACCATAGCATGACATATGGTGACTTTTTTTTTTCAAAAATCGTCACCTTAGGATGACATACGGTGATATTTATTATTCAAAATCATCACCGTAGCATGATATACGGTGACGTTTATTATTCAAAATCGTCAACGTAGCATGACATACAATGATGTTTATTTTTCAAAACCGTTGTCGCAACATGACATACAATTACATTTATTTTTCAAAACAGTCACCGTATCATTACATTCAGTTACGTTTATTTGTCAAAATCATCACCATAGCATAATATACAACGACGTTAATTTGTTAAAACTGTCACCACAACATCACATATGGTAACGTTAATTTTTCAAAACTGTCATCATAACATGCATACGGTGACGTTTATTTGTCGAAGTCGTCATCGTAGCATGACATTCGGTGACGTATATTTGTCAAAATCGTCACCAAAACATGACATACGGTGACATTTATGTTTCAAAATGTCACTGTAGAATGACATATGATGACGTTTAAATATTCAAACTGTCACCGTAGCATGACACAAAGTGACATTTATATATTCAAAACCATCATCGTAGCATCACATATAATGACATTTATTTTCCAAAACCGTCACTGTAGTATTATATATGGTGATATTTATTCAAAACCATCATCATAGAATGACATACAATAACATTAATTTTTCAAAACCGTCACTGAATAATAGCTTATGATGACGCTTTCTTTTAAAATCGTCACAATAACATGTCATACAATCACATTTATTTTGAAAGCCGTCATATTAGCTAAACAAATGGTGACGTTTATTTTCTCAAAACTGTCATCATAACTTGACATACTGTGACGTTAAATTGTCAAATTAAACCGTTGCCATAAAGCATAAACAATCTTTTGGTGACAGTTTTTATCATTTGCCGATAAAATGAAAATGAATTCAAAAACTCAGAATATGAACCAAATGATTAATGAACAATAGGGTAATAATTACATTATAAAAATGATGTATGAGAACACTAATTAGAGAAGTACTATATATCTGAAATAAATATTTTTCTTATCTAAGCTATACTCCCATGCTTCCATCTCTTCACCATCCCGTTAATAATTACATAATTGTTATTTCCGTTTATAACCTTTTGCTTTTAGCCCTTATGATTAGAAGTTGTTTGTGGTACCTGGAAATAGATAAGAAAACAACCGATAAATACAACAAATCACGAGAGAGTGACGAAATTTGTACATATGATTAAAAAAACATAATATGAAACAAGTTCAGACTTCTAAACATTAAAGCCAAAACTTTAGGGAAGAACAATGACTTGTCCATAACAAGAAACCCAATAAATTAGTTTAAAAGTCGATCACCCAAAATTTGGCGATCGACAAGTTACAGGAAATGTATATGGAGATAAAGAGAGAGAAAGATGAGAGAGCATAATCGCATAATATAACATACAAATTTCACAAAACTGCATAAATAAAACATCACTGTAAACACAAAAATATATCAATATAATATATAACATTCAAAATTTAATATACAGACCATACATATATGTAAGATGTAAACTAACTAAAAGTCAAAAGTCAAAATCGAGTATACAGGCACAAATTGTGCAAAATTCATAAATACATAACTCAAGATATCAGAAATTTGTACATGATAAAGGTGGTAGAATCTACGACTTGGAAAATAATCAAAACAAAAAAATAATTGGTTTGGTCAAGTCAACATCCGTCCAAATAAGCTTAGATCGGTCTTTATCAAGTTGATCACAGACTGATTAAGGACCGACAGTAAGAATTGGAATGGTCCAAGATTTAACATATCAGGTCCAATCATGTGTAATCTGATCTGATATTTTCTACTTAAAAATATTACCACTCTTGAATTATTTCACTTATCATGTACCAAAATAACGTACCAATGAGACCACGTTGAATAAGCATATACTACTGCCGCTAATTCATGCATCCAAATGTAGACTTATAACTGTCAGGATCGAATTCTCAACAAGAATTAATTCTCAGAAACAATATCAAAGAAGTTTGCGGAATAACACTTTGATATTTAATCAAACAGAAAATAAAAACAGACTATAATCAACAAACTGTAAACTTGTATTGAATGCTTTAAAGTTACAAGATTACACACTCAACCTCAATATTGATGAACAGGCTCACCAATACGAATTCTACTTCTCTAGAATTAGGATCTATGTCTTGAGGTTGATTTTTTCTCAAAGCATGAAAAACTAAAAGTTCTCTTCTATCTATTCTATACATATACTAGTCAAAAGATAATTACAATAATTAAACAAATCTTCAGTATATCTTCCATGTATATCTCAAAGCTTCCATAATCTTCAGATTATCCAGCTGTCATTCTTTCCATCCGAATCTCTTAAGCAGCACTAACCATGATCAGCAGCATTAACTTCTTCTAGCAGCATTAACTACTAAGCAGCACTAACCACTAGCAGTACTAACTAGCTAAGCAGTACTAACTTTGTTCAAGCAGCATTAGCTTTGACTAGCAGTATTAACTACTAGCAGTAGTAACACTCAGCAGTATTAACTTTTAAGTCTTCTAGCAGTAGTAACTTTGAACCAGCAGCATTAACCATACTTGATGAATTCTTCAGTTCCCAACAATCTCCCCCTAACTTGACTTTTAAGAAAAGAAGTCAAGTTCTTCAGAATTAATCTTCAAGATGCTCCCAAAACTCTATCATGGCCTAAATTCCAGTGTTTGCATCCAATCCCAAACTCTGATTGATGGTTCTTTGAATCAAGTATTTAGCCATTTCTGAATCTGGAACACATCTTAACTTTTTCTTCAGCATGGCATGTAGCTTCAATCTGCTATGATTATACACTCTATCCACTAGGAAGTATTCAGTGTGATTTAAATCCAAAGTCACTGTATATACTCCACTAATTTCATATAGAGTCCAACTGTTTACTGATTTGAAGACATCCTTGATCAAGTGCTCTACTTCTTCAGGTTTGAACATCATACACAGATACTCCATTACCAGTTTTGTAATTGAAATCCCTGGAGCCTTTAGAATATCTGCATACAACTTCATTCCTATCTCAAACATCTCTTCAATATCTGATCTGGAGCATGTTCTGACAATTTTTGCCCATGTGTTGAACACTTCATACTTTTCATCCTTTCTTTTCAGCCTTATATATTCCTTTCTATCCACTGTCAATGTATCCCAGTGAATGACCTCAGGAGGCTTAACTCCTACAGGTTCTGCTGAAATTGGTTCAGGCACTTTGTCCATCACTACCATGTACAGATTTACATCATCAGTGTTTGATGGCTCTTTCTGTTTAGATGACTCAGGTGCCCCTTCTTCTTCAGCTACCTTCTCAGCCTCTTCTTCAGATACTCTAGGTTTCTTGATTGGCTTTCTTCTTGCCATCATCTTTGTTCTCTTTAAAGTCCTTAGACTTTCTCCCAGAGTGGACTCTTTCTTAGGAGGTGTTTCTTGCTCATCTGGAAATGGCTTTTGACAATCAAAGTCATTACTTTCTTTTATCCTTTTCTCCATCTCCACCCTAGCAGTTTCATTTCCCTGAAGCTTTAACATCTCTGAATCATACAACTATTTGATCTTCTCAAAAGACATTTTGGAGAACATCTCCTTTTTGACTCCTACAGCACCTTTGAGAAATATAATCATCTTGTTTCTCTCTTGGGTACCTAGGAATGTCTTTGAGGGTTTTCTCTTCTTTGCAACTGTTTTCACCACTGATTTCTTCATACTTGCAGCTTTCTTCTGTGCAATTTCAGTTGCCATACTCAGTTGATAAGCTTCATTCAGTTCAGCAGCTAGAGCTTTTGCCATCTCCCTGTCCTTTTCCATCTGAACTCTTTCTTCGTCTTCAATGTCATCTTGCATCTTTCTAGCTAAAGCTTCATCTGATTCAACCAACCTTTGCTTTTTGATTGGTTGATCAGATTCCACCATTTTTGCTTTTCCTTTGTCTTTGTTCATTGCCTTCTTGCTATTATCTTTCTTGATCACTTCACCTTGTTCTTTGATGATTACTCCTTTGGTCTTTGAAGTGACCTTGGGAGTATCATTCTTAGCTTTAAGTAAGGTTTCTGCAATCTCAAGATCTGTTAAAACTTCTTTCACAGTTTCTGCTGCTTTATTAATGTCAGCAGTAGTAACTGTTTCTGCTGCTTCTTTTGTTTCTTTTGGCACTGAATCTCTTTCTGTTTCTGCTTCCTGCTCCCCCTCAACATTAAGCTTCCCCTCTCTTGTGGCTTCTTCCATGTTGATCTCCCCCTTTTTGGGAGCATCATTCTCAAATTTCCTTCTCCTTAGTTGGAATTGCTTTCTCTTCTTCCTTTGTACCATACTAATCACCATCTTCTTCAGCTTAGCAATCTGTACTTGTTGGGACATAATGACTAGCTTCATTTCTTCAATTTCTTTGCCTTGTTTGAGAACATCTTGATTGATGTTCCCCATTGTTTCCATCAATTCATAGTACGTATATCTGTCCTCACCCTCTCCAGAAGTGTTACCCTCCTTTGAAGGATCATTGGATCTTTTAGTAGTGGAAGTCTTCTGCCTTGCAGAAGCACTATCCACCCCTGTGGTTTCTTGGCACCAGTGACCTTCAAATGATTGCTCATTTAAAGTTGCCATGGGGGAGGTCTTATTGATGTTACCACTTTCCTCCTCTGTGCTAGCAGGAGTAGTGGCAGCCTCATCACCCATATGCTCTACCTCCTCCTCAGAGAGCACCTCCTTTGGGTTGGGAGACACCCTTGTGGTTTCCCTTTGGATATTCTCTAGGGGAGAATTCTCCCTTAGAGGGCTTAAAGGCTGAGAGGGTAATGGTACAAGAAGGGAAGGAGCCTTCTTTACCTGTTTTCTCTTGTAAGTTTGGGTGAGAGGAGAGGTTGGTTTTTCAAGAAGGGACTGGGGAATTGATTTTGAGAGGGAAGGTTGGGCTTGGCTAGCAGTGGGTTGGTCTAATGGGGGCCTTGACCCTGCTGCCATACCTTCATTGGTTTGGGACACCACCATCATTGTAGAGAACAATGGGGTGTCAACTCCTTCAGAGTCCCCAGCAGATCTTCTCATATTTGAGAAAACCTTGCCTTTGGGGGGTTTAGGTACATATACCCCAACAGGTTGAGGTATATCCGTCAATTCATGAGTAATGACTTCTTGAACAAACCTGGGATACATAAAGAAGCTCTTTTTGTTTCCCATGTTTGAGACAAGATCACTGAAAATCATTTTAGAAAAATTATACTTTCTGGCAGTGGCCAAGCACACCAAAGCATAAGCAATAGTGCTGCTGAACTCACTCCATCCAGTAGTCTTTTTAGAGATACAATGCATAAGAGTATGGACAAAGAAACGCCATTGGGGTGAAAATTTTGCTTTAGAGAATTTGAAAACTCCCAATGGGCCCCCATACCCCATTCTTGTAAGATTTGAAAACAGTTCATCATTTGGGATAGAGGTTATACCAGAGGCATCGTCTAGTCGTAGACTGATGCGAATAACCTCTTCAGTAACCGTTAGTGATTGATCACAGATTCTTGTCTTGATCATCTGCACACCATTCTCAACAACAATGGTTGCATTAGCCCAGAACTGCCTTTGATGCTCGATATAGATTGTAGGGGATACAATAAGAGCATGAGCAATGTGGCTTGACTTGAGGAAATCCACAATCTGATGAAATCCTGCAGCTTGCTTTGGTTTTTGTAGCATCGCAATCTCATTGTGCTCGTCAATGAAAGTCATTGATGCCATTGATCTTAGTGAAAAGCTTGCCTGAAGACTTCGAACTTGAGAGAAAAGGTTTAGAGCACAAGAGAACAGTATGCAAGGAGTCGTTATGAACTTTTAGGCGGGCAAAGAGTATTTATAGTATTCGGAACATAAGCAGTATTAACCTAGAGCAGTATTAACTAACGAGCAGTATTAACTGAAAGCAGTATTAACTACTAGCAGTATTAACTACTAGCAGTATTAACTGAAAGCAGTATTAACTGAAAGCAGTATTAACTGAAAGCAGTATTAACTGAAAGCAGTATTAACTACTAGCAGTATTAACTACTAGCAGTATTAACTGAAAGCAGTATTAACTGAAAGCAGTATTAACTACTAGCAGTATTAACTACTAGCAGTATTAACTACTAGCAGTATTAACTACTAGCAGTATTAACTACTAGCAGTATTAACTGAAAGCAGTATTAACTACTAGCAGTATTAACTGAAAGCAGTATTAACTACTAGCAGTATTAACTACTAGCAGTATTAACTGAAAGCAGTATTAACTACTAGCAGTATTAACTGAAAGCAGTATTAACCACTAGCAGTATTAACTGACTTACTCCTTTTAAGCCTGCAAAACACTGAGGACTGCTATGCATATCCTGAAAAAGAAGATTAGTAACACCAAGAATAATATACAGGTATAAAACCACTTTTTCAGAAGGGGATTATTCAGAGTTGATCATTCCCACACTTGTTACCAAGAAAGTGAATCTACCCACATCAAAAGCTTTAGTGAATAGATCAGCAAACTGATTATCAGTGTGAACTTTGATAACTTGAATAAGTTTCTTTTCATTACAATCTCTTATAAAGTGATACCTAATCTCAATGTGCTTTGTTTTTTAGTGCTTGACTGGATTATTCACAATGCTAATAGCACTGCTGTTGTCAATAAAGATTGGAGTGTGTAGAAAGGTTACCCCATAATCGAGCATTTGATTCTGAATCCATAAGACTTGAGAACAGCAACTTGCAGCTGCTATGTACTCTGCCTCTGTTGTAGATGTGGATACTGTGGTTTGTTTCTTGCACTGCCATGAGACTAGTCTAGCACCTAAAAACTGACATCCTCCAGATGTAGATTTTCTGTCCAAGTTTGCCCCACCTAGATCACTGTCTGAGTATGCTATTAGGTCAAAGGGTGAGTCATGAGGATACCAAAGTCCCAATCTGGGTTGCCCTTTGAGATATCTGAATATCCTCTTAACAGCTTGAAAGTGAGATTGCTTTGGCCTAACTTGGAATCTTCCACATACACAGACTGGAAACATTATATCTGGCCTTGATGCTGTGAGATACATGAGAGAGCCAATCATGGATCTATAATGATGCACATCCATATCCTCCCCCTCAAGATCTGCTGTGATCTGCTTGTGTGTTTCCATAGGTGTGCTGGCAGGTTTTGATTCTGAGAAACCAAACTTGGTTAGAATATCCTGCACATACTTGGATTGACAGATGAAAATGCCATCTGACTTCTGTTGAACTTGGAGTCCAAGGAAGAAAGTAAGTTCCCCCATGGAACTCATTTTGAACCTTTGATGCATTAAATCTTCAAACTCCTTGCACATGTTGTTTCTTGTAGATCCAAAGATAATGTCATCAACATAGATTTGGACCAGCAAGATATCCTTTTTCTTTCTCTTGATAAATAGAGTCTTATCAATGACTCCTCTTTCAAAGTCATTTTCCAAGAGATAGGATGACAGAGTGTCATACCATGCTCTTGGAGCTTGATGTAGTCCATAAAGTGCTTTCTTTAATTTGTATACCCTGTCTGGATAGCTTGGGTTTTCAAACCCTGGTGGTTGACAGACATATACTTCTTCTTCAATTGACCCATAGAGAAAAGCACTTTTTACATCCATTTGATAGACTTTGAAATTCATGTAAGAAGCATAGGCTAGAAATAGTCTGATTGCTTCTATTCTAGCCACAGGTGCAAAAACTTCTTCATAATCTATACCCTCTTCTTGAGTATATCCTTGAGCCACCAGCCTTGCTTTGTTCCTTATGACAATACCTCTTTCATCTCTCTTGTTTCTGAAAATCCACTTTGTGCCAATTGCTCTGTGACCTTTAGGAAGGTCTACTAGATCCCATACATCTTGTAGCTTGAACTGTAACAGTTCCTCTTGCATTGCTCCTATCCAGCTAGATTCTTTCATAGCATCATGTGCCTTTTTAGGCTCAAGCTGTGATAGAAAACAAAAAAGCACTGTATGCTGTTGATCTTGCATTTCCTGAAGCCTGCTTTGATGTCTAGTCATCATAGGAGAAGAGATATCTCCTATTACCAGCTATGGAGGATGATTCTTTTGAACTCTGGTGTTATGACTAGGTTCTCCATTCAGTCCAGCCTCAAGATTGGATTCATACAACTCAACTGAAGTGTTTTCAGATGCCACTTCATTATTTTCTTGAGTCTCCTCATCTCTAGTTTCTTCTTCACTCTGACTTGATCCAGTAAATGATTTCTTTTCACAGTCTTCAACAGAATTTACTGTGGGTATGGGAAAAATCACAGATTTAGATATACTTTCTTGAACTTGTGTGATTCCTGATTCTCCACTTCCTGTTCCTGTATACTCATTACTGAAACCAAAAGAGTTAGTTAGTGAATCAATGTCAAATAGCCACTGAGGTCCAGACCCAACAGGATTTGGTGTGTTCTCATTACATTTGACATTGTCACTTTCTTCAATTATTCTAGAAGAAGAGTTAAAAACTCTGTAAGCCTTACTCTGAGATGAATATCCAACAAGAAATCCATCATCTGCTTTGCTATCAAACTTACCTAAGTGAGATTTGGTATTGAGAATTGTACAAGGACACCCAAAAGGTTTGAAGAAACCAATGAAGGGTTTTCTTTGATTTAAAAGCTCATATGGGGTCTTGTTCTTTTGCTTGACCACTAGAACTCTGTTTTGGACATAACAAGCAGTATTAACTGCTTCAGCCCAGAAGGTAATTGGCAATTTTGAATCAGCCAACAGAGATCTAGCAGCCTCTATTAGTGTTCTATTTCTCCTTTCAGCAACACCATTCTGTTGAGGAGTCCTAGGAGCACTATATTGCCTCTCAATACCTTTTTCTTCACAAAAGGTGTTTAGATCATGATTTTTAAACTCAGTTCCATTATCTGATCTAATGACTTTTACTCTTTGATTAGTTTGGTTTTCAATTCTTAGAATAAAGGTTTTGATAAGACCATTTGTTTCATCCTTAGTCCTTAGAAAATATACCCAAGTAAATCTGGAGTAATCATCAACAATAACCAAGCAGTAAGATTTCTTGCCTATACTCATAACATTTGTAGGACCAAACAGATCCATATGCAGTAAATGGAGACAAGAAGAAACAGAATTTAACTCTTTGGTCTTATGAGAAGTTTTGTGTTGTTTGCCTTTAAGACAAGCAACACAATGATCATCACATGAAAAGACTTTTGAAGGTAAACCTCTTACAAGGTTGTTTTTAACAAGATTGTTCATAGTCTTGAAATTCATGTGACACATCCTTCTGTGCCATAGAGAGGATTCATCTACAGAAGCTTTTGAAACAAGACAATTCAGAGATAAATCACTATCAACATTGTCCATATCAAGACAGTAAACATTATCTTTTCTTGGAGTTCTAAGTAGTATCATGCTTTCATCAACTACCTTGAACCCTGGAGCAAGAATCATACACTCAGTATTAGTAAATAATATACTATGTTGTTTGTCACAAACCTATGATACACTTAACAGGTTGTACTTTAATTGATCAACATAGTAGACATCCTCAAATGTCATCTTACCTTTGGTGACATTACCTTTTCCACTTATCTTACCACCAGTAAGATTATCTCCAAATGCAACATGTCCTCCATTGATATGCTTAAAGTCCTGAAGGCATAACATGTTGCCTGTCATGTGCCTAGAGCAACCACTATCAACATGCCAAATGTTTTTTCCCTTGAGCTGTTGGTTGCCCTGCACATTAAATAAATCAATTAGTATGAATTAGGAACCCAAGCCAAAGTGGTCTTGGGTACCCCTTTCTCATCAAAATACTTGCATTCTTTCTTGACAAGATTTTTGAACTTTAATTCCTCATTCTTGGAGTACTTTGTTACAATAATAGGCTTGGAAATGTTTTTGCTGGAATCAGTACTGGTTTTAGAAGTACTAACTGCCTTGGCAGCACTTGCATGCTTAGCAGTACTAACCTTGTTAGCAGTAGTAACTGTGTTAGCAGTAGTAACTGTGTTGGCAGTATTAACCTTTGAAGAGGTATTAACAGTATTAGCAGCATTAATATTTTCAGCAGTACTAACACTGTTAGCAGTAGTAACTGTGTTAGCAGTACTAATATTGTTGGCAGTACTAACACTGTTAGTACTTCTAGGTACCCACATTTTGACACTTTCTTTTAAAATCTTTTTCTTTAAAGTGCCTTTACTTTTAATAGATTTCTTTATCACGTGTATCTTTCCAGCCTTCCTATAACCCACAGATTTTTGCACAAATCTTTGAAAGTTCATCTGTTGGTTAATAGGGTTAAAGTAACAATACTTAGCCAAATGATTCAACTTGCCACATATAAAACAAGGTTTTGATCTATTGATTTTATTCAGATCAACTCCTTGTTTCTGAGCCCATTGATTATTCCAGTTTCTTTGATTTCCTCTTTTTAAACCAGAGTTTAGGCTCTTTGCTTTATTGCAATCACATTGTTTACAAGATCCAGGATTCACAACTGTGGTTTGTTTGTAATGGACCTTGTTATCATTTCCTTTAGTCTTCTCTATCTCCTTGGACTTGACCCAGATTTTCCCACATCCCTCATTGGTGAACTGGCTACTGTAGGGGTGAAGATGGAACAAGATGATATCAACAGAAAGTTCCTCAGATCTCTTGGGGATGAATGGACTATGTACACTGTCTCATATAGACAGAGTGACAATCTGGAAGAGAAAGAACTTGATGATTTATACAATGATCTAAGAGTTTTTGAAACTGAGGTAGAAACCAAGAAGAAGCCCTCTGGTTATATTCACAATGCTGCTCTTCTTTCAGCATCCACTGATACTACTGCCAACCCTGAAGCAGTTAGTACTGCCAGTGGAGTAAGTTCAGAAAAAGGCACTGAAACTATCTTTGAAGCCTTTTTGTCCAGTCATAGCAGCAATTCTTTGATTAATGATGATCTTGATCAAATTCACCCTGATGATCTGGAGGAGATGGATATTAAATGGCAGATGGCCATGTTATCCATGAGGGTGAAAAAGTTCATTAAAAGAACTGGAAGAAATAACTTCTCTCAAAGAAGAGAAGATGGAGCTGGTTTTGACAAAACCAAGGTGGACAAAGTGATGGACAAAGTGCCTGAACCAATTTCAGCAGAACCTGTAGGAGTTAAGCCTCCTGAGGTCATTCACTGGGATACATTGACAGTGGATAGAAAGGAATATATAAGGCTGAAAAGAAAGGATGAAAAGTATGAAGTGTTCAACACATGGGCAAAAATTGTCAGAACATGCTCCAGATCAGATATTGAAGAGATGTTTGAGATAGGAATGAAGTTGTATGCAGATATTCTAAAGGCTCCAGGGATTTCAATTACAAAACTGGTAATGGAGTATCTGTGTATGATGTTCAAACCTGAAGAAGTAGAGCACTTGATCAAGGATGTCTTCAAATCAGTAAACAGTTGGACTCTATATGAAATTAGTGGAGTATATACAGTGACTTTGGATTTAAATCACACTGAATACTTCCTAGTGGATAGAGTGTATAATCATAGCAGATTGAAGCTACATGCCATGCTGAAGAAAAAGTTAAGATGTGTTCCAGATTCAGAAATGGCTAAATACTTGATTCAAAGAACCATCAATCAGAGTTTGGGATTGGATGCAAACACTGGAATTTAGGCCATGATAGAGTTTTGGGAGCATCTTGAAGATTAATTCTGAAGAACTTGACTTCTTTTCTTAAAAGTCAAGTTAGGGGGAGATTGTTGGGAACTGAAGAATTCATCAAGTATGGTTAATGCTGCTGGTTCAAAGTTACTACTGCTAGAAGACTTAAAAGTTAATACTGTTGAGTGTTACTACTGCTAGTAGTTAATACTGCTAGTCAAAGCTAATGCTGCTTGAACAAAGTTAGTACTGCTTAGCTAGTTAGTACTGCTAGTGGTTAGTGCTGCTTAGTAGTTAATGCTGCTAGAAGAAGTTAATGCTGCTGATCATGGTTAGTGCTGCTTAAGAGATTCGGATGGAAAGAATGACAGCTGGATAATCTGAAGATTATGGAAGCTTTGAGATATACATGGAAGATATACTGAAGATTTGTTTAATTATTGTAATTATCTTTTGACTAGTATATGTATAGAATAGATAGAAGAGAACTTTTAGTTTTTCATGCTTTGAGAAAAAATCAACCTCAAGACATAGATCCTAATTCTAGAGAAGTAGAATTCGTATTGGTGAGCCTGTTCATCAATGAGTTTATTGAACCTATCAAAAGTTTGAGTCATAGACTCATTCTTTGTGGAAGTGAAGTTCTCATACTGCTGTTTTAGAACATCTCTTTGATTTCTTTTGATGCTCTTAGTTCCAGCAAATCTTTTCTCTAGAGCATTCCAGAGAATCTGAGCATCAGTGCAGTTGCAAAATTGATGTTGATATTCATTGGGAATGGCCAAGAGCAGAGTGCTCAAGGCCTTCATCTCTGTTTGTCTGATCTTCCTCTCACCATCTGTCTTTGGTGGAGGTCTTTTCCCATCTGGTCCTATCCTTCCAGCTTCAGAAGTACCATTCTCAATGATATCCCACATTGAGTAGTCAGTGAGAAGAATATATTGTCTGATTCTGATCTTCCACATGTCAAACTCACTTGGTTTGAGCATTGGAACCTTAGAAACCAAAGTACTGCTTGATTCTGTAAGATTTTCCATGATGAATAACTGTTTCTGAGAGAGTTTGGCTCTGATACCACTTGTCAGGATCGAATTCTCAACAATAATTAATTCTCAGAAACAATATCAAAGAAGTTTGCGGAATAACACTTTGATATTTAATCAAACAGAAAATAAAAACAGACTATAATCAACAAACTGTAAACTTGTATTGAATGCTTTAAAGTTACAAGATTACACACTCAACCTCAATATTGATGAACAGGCTCACCAATACGAATTCTACTTCTCTAGAATTAGGATCTATGTCTTGAGGTTGATTTTTTCTCAAAGCATGAAAAACTAAAAGTTCTCTTCTATCTATTCTATACATATACTAGTCAAAAGATAATTACAATAATTAAACAAATCTTCAGTATATCTTCCATGTATATCTCAAAGCTTCCATAATCTTCAGATTATCCAGCTGTCATTCTTTCCATCCAAATCTCTTAAGCAGCACTAACCATGATCAGCAGCATTAACTTCTTCTAGCAGCATTAACTACTAAGCAGCACTAACCACTAGCAGTACTAACTAGCTAAGCAGTACTAACTTTGTTCAAGCAGCATTAACTTTGACTAGCAGTATTAACTACTAGCACTAGTAACACTCAGCAGTATTAACTTTTAAGTCTTCTAGCAGTAGTAACTTTGAACCAGCAGCATTAACCATACTTGATGAATTCTTCAGTTCCCAACAATAACACAACAAATGGAGCTAATGTATTCATCTAGATGCCAACTTTTCAACCAATAAAAACAAATAGAGTTGCTAATTTAATTATGGTGTTTTATGTATAAATTATATAAGAACAATGGTATCAATTAATATGATAACTTACGTACCTTTCACTTTTTAGTTTCCACCCAAGCTTGATTTATTTTCCTTTCCAACCTTCGTCGTCACAACATCTAAATTGAAACAAAAAAAAATGTAATCCTATCAAAATAAGCATCAAACGGAACAATTCTATATAAAAACCTTTGTGTCCTAATGTCAGTATCCCCTTAACTATATCCCATTAGGGTCGTCCAACTTAATTAAAGCAGACAAAAGGTAAACAACTAAATAAAAGTAAGAAATGAGTTGTAGTACCTGATTTAGAAATACCATATGCTATAATTTTGTTCCAATGTCTCCATTGCCTTGCAATGGTTTTTGGGAAGCATATGTAGAAATATAACCATACTAATATGTATGAATGATAAGTGAAAATCAATGAAAGAAAATGATCCAAAAATCGCAGAACTTATTGGGATTTAAAGAGATGAATTCCACCTAAGAATATATGTACAAACTAAAAAAGATGCATACTTTTCGAGTTTGTGATTGGGAATTAGTAATATCATTATAAAATTTGTACTTTAAAAGATTTTCCAAAGTTTTTACAAAAAGTTATGGTACCTTCTTTTGCATAATGTAATTTAAAAACTTTCAACTTCAATAAAATGAAAACATTAACACATAGCTAGTAATAATAAATATAAACTGTAATTCAAAACAAGATATACATATGAAACAACAAGCATCAGATTTTGTTACCTGACATCCATATCAAAGTTAGTCAAATCTTACCTGCACAAACCACACGATGAAGTTATCAACTTTACAATAGAAGTAAGAATGAAGAACCAATAGCAGTAGCCTAAATCTTTGCTCTTCTTTTTATCAGGCTATAATAATTCAAAGTAGCAAAAACGTTATTTTAATAAAGAGCATTAAACTGTATGTCACAAGATACCAAGACTATCCTGTTTGAGAGTTGTCGTATTCAAGGGGATTTATTTTCGTCAACCTATATTCTATAATAAACCTAAAAATAAAATGAAGTACCTGTGTAGAATTGGGGGGGGGGGGGGCAGTTCTAAAGGGTAAGATGTAGAATACAATCTAAATCCTAATGTGTGTATCATCTCAACAACCAAAAGATTGCATTGTACACTCCATAAGTACTTGACAATTCTTATATACACCAAGTTGTACTTTTATGCTAAAGTATTACATAGATGAGTAAAAATCAATACTAGCCATTATACTAGGCTTAGCTTTCAAAACGCCGAGAATTTCCAAAATCCCCAAAAAAGCTTTGTAGTGGAGATGTTCTATTTATTAGTTAACCCAAGTACATTACATGTTCTATTTATTATTAATCTCAGGTAAACCCAAGTATATCACATGTTACTCATATAACCATCATCTCATATTTGGCACTTGTTTGCAAAATAACCACATAGAATATCTTACTTGACAAATTCTTGATAGATTACCAAGGGCTCTCACAACATTTGCTTTGATCTAATGCAATGACAAATTATTGATATCGTACTTGACAAATTCTTGATATAACCAAGCTAAATGTTTGATGTTTCTTGTGATTTTAATCAACTTCATATTTGGCATTCTCCACAACTAAAGCAGTAATATTGCAAGTATCCACAATATTATATAGCTACCTCAGCTAGATCATCAGCAAGGCACTGAAGTTGTCTGTGTGTTTCCCCTTCACCATATAGCTTCTTATGTTCCTTCTATTGCATTTTTTGGAAAACAACAAAATTAGTTAGAAGCTACTTAACATTGATTGCATATCAAAAGTTCGAATGAATTTACTATGAAAACGTAATCCATACTAAAAAAGTTCTTTCAACTCTAAAGCATACACAGATAGCATATAACTCAACAAGCCAAATCTTTTGCCTATCCATAAAAATTTTCAATAAAGTTCATATTAAGTACTCCAATTACAAGAATTATCATTTTGTTTTTGCAGGTTACGTCTCTGTTTTATCCTTGGTTTACCTTTAACTTAGTTATATCTGCCTTTTGGTCCTCGTTGTCTGTCTCTTGGTCCTTGCAAATTTTAAGATTAGAAAACAAATTAGTAGGACTTTTCTTCCCGGTCTCTACAGAAACTATCAATCTACCTTTTAGAATCAAATCAAGCCATGGTAATTTTCCAGTTGGAAATGCAGTATATAGTTCCAAACGTGGTTCCAATTAATGAATTCGATGAAGAAGCAACTCCAACAAAATTTTCTCGGTTCAAGCACTAGGTCAATCTCAACCCATTAACTGATTACACACAAAACCCTAAAATCAATTACCATAGGTATGCTTGGATAGATACACAATAAGCACACGAATATGGGAATGAGGGGGTTAAAAAGTAAACCTACATTGACAGGAGCATCCACCCTTTGAGTGTTGCTCTCTTTGACAAGGATTTACATGGCTTTCAAGTAAAGTGCCTTTACTTCAGACTCTTTGAGTGGTTCACGGGTCGATTTGTTGATCCAAATTTGACATCCTTCCCCGCAGCAACGTCTTCTTGGAGCATTTTGCTGCTTTAATGGAACTAAAATGGTAGAGAAATAGGAAGGACGATATGCGGAGCTATGATTTTCTCCGATCGCCCATTGCTCAATTTTCAGATAATTGTTTTGGGATATGGAGCGCGGGAAAAGAAACCCTAAAGTCTATGTATTTTGAAGGAGAGGGGGGAAACAGGGCGGGAAACAAAAACTTTTACAATAATTTAATTCTTATTTTATTATAGTGATGATTGGGTTTAAATTCTTTTAGATAAAAATTACAATTAGCTTTTATATATAGGGTTAAAAGTATCAAATAATAACTTATTTTCATATATGTACTTTCATTTTTTTAGTACAGTAATATGTTTTTATATTGTTTTTATTAAGACATTGTAGTTTAAAGATTTACCCATTATAGCATGGTAACCTTTTGATTTTAAAAAGTATATTACTCTATAATATTTAATTTGCAACAACTTAATAAAAGTGAACAAATTTTGAAAAGATTTTTAAAAAGAGAGATGAAAAACATAATATGGGCGGGATGTGAATAATCAGGTGGAAAATTGAGAAAATTATTAAAAAATAGAAAGAGATTAATTTTTATTTATACCATGTAATTAGAATGATGTGTCATCCGTATCACCTCGTTTAAGCTATGTAGGCAAAAAAATGTGAGGTTAACCGGTTTAAAATGTAACAAGTTATTCATTCCTATAATTAGTAGAATTTTCAAATTACAATGCATTAATAAAAAAATAATTTGAAAATACATTATTGTAATAAGAAAAAATAAAAGTACAATATTATAATAAGAAGTTTATAAAAATAAATCGTTATTTTATGCATTTAGCCTTTTTATATATAAATATTATAAAGTGTATAAAGTATGTACTCAAAAAATTTAGTTTTTTTTTTATTTTTTGTAAATTTTAAACTTTTATATAAGAATTTACGATTATTGCTTGAACAAGTGTTACTAATATCAATATTGGAGTTAAATTGAAAATTATTTAATTTTCGTTTTTCGGTATAATTTGTTTAAATTAATTTTTTTTCTCTTACAACTTCAATATTTTAGATTTAAAAATAAAATGTACTTTATTTTTTATTAAGTTTAAAAAATTAAAATGTATGCAATAATTACTTGTAGATCTGAAATTAAACTATATTGGATATTCATGGCCTTAGTAGTTCTTAATAAATTTGAATGGGTCTTGATGGGCTTTAGCGACTCTTAATGAACTCTAATGGGCCTTGATGGGCTTTAGCGGCTCTTAATGAACTCTAATGGACCTTGATGGGTTGTATTGGACTTCGTGATTATTAACTAACTCATTTGGATCTTCATCTTCTTCAATGGCTCTAATTAACTATATTGGGTGTTCTTGGGTTTCAGTGGCTCTTAACGAACTTGGTTAGGCCTTGATGGGCTTCAGTGGATTGATCTTGATGAATTGTTATTGGTCTTGATGAGTCGTATTTGTCTTGGTGATTGTTAATGAACCTCACTAATATTCATGGGCTTCAATGACTCTTAATTAATTGTATTGTGTGTTGGGTCATTGACTAATATTTTCCTAAATCAAAACATGGTGTTGGCTACTACACTATATGGAAATAAGTTGCGCTTTCTCCATCAACAATTGTTTTTGGCATAGTGGTAAGCGCTTGGATCCTAACATGTGGTATCAGAGCAGGTTACGGATTCGAATCCCATGGAGTGCATTTTAATGGCAAAAGGCATGTTGTTAACCATTATCTTCTAGCGAATATTTTGTTAGTGTTGGCATATGCTTGGGGGGTGGGATTGTTGGGTCATTGACCAACATCTTCCTAAATCGAAACGTGGTGCTGGTTGTTACGCTATTTGGAGTAAAAAACACAAAACAACTCGTTGGGGGTAAATTGGTCATTTAACTTATTTTGTTTTGTTCTATCCCGTCCTTTCATGTCATACCAAATGCTAGACAGTTGTTCTGTTCTGTCATGTCCTGTCCTGTAATTGGTCATTTAACTTATTTTGTTTTGTTCTATCCCGTCCTTTCATGTCATACCAAACGCTAGACAGTTGTTCTGTTCTGTCATGTCCTGTCCTGTCATGTTCTGTCTTGTCCTGTCATGTCTGCGTACCAAACGCACCCTTAATGAATTGTATAGGGGATTATTGGTGGTTAGTTCTCAATGAACTAATTGTGCCTTGATGGATTGTATTAGACTTAGTGGTTGTTAATGAACTGTATTGGCTTTCATAAGCTTAAATGACACTTAATGAAATACATTGGGCCTTCATGAGCTTTAGTGGCCTTGATGGGCCAGTGAAAACCCGGTTTGTAGTAATGGCATGTAGATTTATGCCTTGACCGGTTACAAGATCACTATTTGAGACTGAGACCAATTTGGACCTGGCTTGAGACCGATATTTGTCCACCGCTAGTGGTATGTATATATATAATGGATATAGAAGGATGTTTAGGAAAAAATCTTAAATAAATGAAAAACTATAAAATTTTGATCCTCAAAATACAAAAATTTATTTTTATTTGCATTAAAAAAATATGATAATTTTAAACACAAAATTTTAATCCTCAAATATTTTTTTTATTAACTTCTAAGGAGTATTTTTGAGTTTATAGTTAATGGTTAAACTATATTTAAAATTAAAAATGACACTGTTATTTTAAAAAGGAGTTTATCTTTATTCGATTTAACATAAATAATATAATTACATTCATAGTAATAAAACATATTGAGTAAATTACGGTTTTTGTCCATGTCGTTTATTATTTATAATCACTTTTGTCCCTGATCTTAAAACTTTGTTTTTTTCGTCATCATGGTTTCTATTATGTTTCCTTTTTTGTCCTTGAGGTTAATGCAATTAGAAAATGTCTATTAAGTTATGGTTATTTTAGTCTTTTAACCTTTTTTATTTAGTTTTCATTAAAACTTGAAAAAATATATCAAATATATATTATTATAGAGGCCTAATCAAATGAGACTCTATTAGATTGTGGTAACTATGAGATCCAATCACATCCAATCATTTTAATTTATTTATTTTTTTAATTAATTAATAGAGAATGATATATTAGTAATTTGATAAATTAATTAATATAACATTTTTTTTGTAACTGAAAAAATCAAAGTCTCATCAATCAAATATTACGTTTCCTTTATTATCTCAACAAATTGATTTTGGGATAATATCCATATGGACCATGTGACATTATGTTACATTGTGATAATATAACATCATCTAAATCTCATGTGCCACGTGATTTGGCATATATCTGATGTATGTGTTACATTGTGATTTGACATATATCTCATATATGTGTTACATTGTGATTTGGCATATATTTGATAATCTAACATCTGAATCTCATATGTACCATGAGACACTGATAACAGTGTATACACTGATAACAGTGTATACACTGATAACAGTGTATCACCACCTACGGAATTAGCAACAATAATCCCATCATTCTATCATGAAGGATATAAGGTTTTGCAAGATGATTACAGTGTATCACATCCATTTTTCCTAATTTAGTTGCATTAGATCCGGTAAGCGCTAACTTAGATCACACCCAAAATTATCGAAACATGCCTAAATTAGATCACACTGAATTATAATGTTTTTTTTGACAATTTTACCCCTTTTTTCTAGTTTAGTTGCATTAAATCCGTTTTTTAATTATTATTTATATTAGTTATTTTAGACCATTGATTAATTAAATGGATGGATGAGATTGGATTTCATGGTTACCACAAAATACTAGTGTCTCCCATGAAATACCCCCATTTATTATATTATATATGTGTGTATATATATATAGAGAGAGAGAGATTGTAGTGTACTGTCTTCTTCCTCCCAACACATTATAATGTGTTTTGAATATTCATTTTTGGGTTTAATGATAAGGAAATGATGTCTTTGCAAGTGGGTTTCAAAATTTTGAAGGTGGGGTTTCAATTTCCCGCCATCATTTTGAAGGTGGGTTTTCATTTTTCAGCCATAATTTTGCAAGTGGGTTTAGAATTTGGACCATACTCGGTTTTTTGTATCGATCCATGCCCACCTTATATATATATATATATATATATATATATATGACATACGATGACGTAAATTTATCAAAACCGTCAGTTATGATATACGGTGACATTTATTATTCAAAATCGTTACTGAAGAATGATATATGGTCACATCTATTTTTCAAAACCGGTCACCATGACATGACATAAGGTGACAGTTACTTTTCAAAACCATCACTGTAGTATGATATACAGTGATGTTTATTATTCAAACCCATACAATGACATTTACTTTTAAAAACCGCTAGTGTAGCATGACATACTGTGATGTTTATTTTTCATAATCGTCATGGTAGCATGACGTACAACGGATTTCAGAACGGTCACCGTAGCACGACGTCGAGTGACATTTATTTTTCAAAATCATCACAATAGCATGATGTACGGTGACAATTATTTTTCAAAAAACCGTTGTAATAGCATGACATATGCTAATGTTTCTTATCCAAAATCATCGCTATAACATGTCATATGATGACGTTTATTTTACAAAACCGTCATGTAGCATTATATACGGTGACATTTGTTTTTCAAAATCGTCACCGTAGCATAGTGTACAAAATCATTATAGTAGCATGACATATGGTGACGTTTATTATTCAAACAGTCATAGTAGCATTACCAATGGTGATGTTTAGTTTACCAAAGCGTCAACGTAGCATGACATACGGTGAGGTGTGGTATTCAAAATTGTCACCATAGCATAACATATGGTGATGTTTAATATACAAAATCGCTACAATAGTATGACAGACGATGACGTTTATTTCATCAAATCGTCACCGTATCATGACCTTTGGTAAAGTTTATTATTCAAAATTGTCACTATAGCATGACATATGATAATGTTTAATGTACAAAACCGTCATCATATCATGATATACAATAATGTTTATTATTCAAACCGTCACCACAATATAATATATGGTGACATTTATTATACAAAACCGTCACCATAGCATGACATATGGTGACGATAATTTTTCAAAACCGTCACCATAACATAAGATACAGTGAAGTTTATTTTTCAAAACCATTACTATAACATGACATATGATGACGTAAATTTTTCAAAAATGCGTTGCCATAAACTACCTTTTCGTTACGCAAAGTTTTTAAAACCGTCGCCATAGAACCTAATGACCTTTGGAAACGGTTTCAAATAAACGTTGCCATATATATTTTAGTTTCGGTAATGGCTTTTCAAAACCGTTACAACATAAAGCAACGGATTAGACAAAAATCGTTACTAAACGGTCTTTTTTGGCAATAGTCTTTAAAAAGCGTCACAATGTAAAGCAACGGTTTTGAAAACCGTCAAAAACCATTACCATAGAAGACCTTTTAGTAACGTTTTTGTCTAAACCGTTGCTTTATGTTTCTAGATTTTTGTCAAGGGTAATGATTCTTTATAAAAACAGTTACTAAAACAATTCTCTAATTTTTTCTGTGACTTTTTGTAACGGGTTTTTACCAAACCGTTACAAACCCTCTTTTTCAAAACCGTCACAAAAAGTCATTTTTGTACTAGTGTAGGGATGAAAATATATGCTGACAAGCTGAAAGCTCTAGGGATACCAGTTACAAAACTTGTAATGGAATATCTGTGTATGTTATTCAAGCTAGAGGAAGTTCAGCATGTTATCAGAAATGTTTTTAAAACCATCAACAACTGGACTCTGTATGAAAGAAGTGGAGTATATGCACTGGCTGTGGATACAAGTCATTTTGAATACTTCTTGGTGGATAGAGTTTACAACCATAGCAGATTAAAGTTGTATGCTATGTTGAAGACGAAGCTTGATTGTGCACCAAATTCTGAAATGGCAAGGTACTTGATCCAGAGAATTATCAATCAAAGTTTGAGACTGAATCCTGATATAGGTGTATGAAAATGGAGTTTTGGGAGCATCTGAAGAACTTGACTTCTCTTCTCTAAAAGTCAAGTTAGGGGGAGATTGTTGGGATAGAAGATGTGTCTAAGTGATTAATACTGCCAGGATTTCATGATTACTACTGCTGAGCCAGATTAATACTGCTTCAAGAAATTAATATTGCTGAGCATAGTTAGTGCTGTTGGTGAAGATTAATACTGCTCAGAGTGTTAATGCTGTTGTGACTTAATACTGCTTATTTGATAGTCAAGATATGCGCAGATCAAGGCTTGAAGATAATCATGGAAGGTTGAAGATAATTATGGAAGAATATACTGAAGATCTTTTAAGTTTTGTAGTTATCTTTTATTTTCAGTATATGTATAGATGTATTCAGAATAGTTTTAAGATACGAGATTTCTAAGTTTTTGTTTTAGAGAGAGAATTAACCTCAAGGTTTACAATCCTAATTCTAGAGAAGTAGAATTCGTCTTGGTGAACCTGTTCATCAAGATTGAGGTTTTGATTGAAAGCTTGTAACTTTAATCATTCAATAAAGTTTACAAGTTGTGATTCATATTTTACTGTTACATTGATAGTTTGAATATTAAAGTGTTTTTCCGCAACTTCTTTAATATTGTTTCTGAGTTTTATTATTTTTGTGAAGAATCAGATCCTGTCAAAACTTCCTGTTGCTGCACGATTCAAGATGTAAATGGCACTAGACACTGCTTCTACCAAGAATGTGTTGGGTAACCTTTTATGTTTTAACATACTTCTAGCAAGCTCCATAAAGGTCATATTCTTTCTCTCAGCAACACCGTTTTGCTGTGGTGTGTGTCGAGTAGTTTTCTAGTGTTTAATGCCATTATCTCCTAAAAAAATTCAAAATGATGTGATGTAAACTCACCACCATTATATGAACATATGCACTTTATTTTAAAACCACTTTGGTTTTCAACCATAGACTTGAAAGATCTAAAAGTTTCAAATACTTCAGACTTTTCTTTTAAGAAGTAGGCCCACGTTTTCTACTTAGATCATTTATGAATATCAATACGTACCTGCTGCCTCCAATAGATATCATCCTCATGGGTCCATAAACATCAATATGGACCAATTCAAGTAAGTTTGATGCACGCCAAGCTTTATCCCTAGGAAATGGGCTTCTTGTGTGCTTGCCTAGAGCACATGCGTCACAGATCTCGTTTGAGTTCTTCAAGGTAGGTAATCCACTAACCATATGAGCCTTAATCATATACATTAACGAGTTTAAACTCAATTGTCCAAATCTTAAATGCCAAAGATTTGATTTTCTTGTATTCACAGTGCTAAAGGCTGATAAACCATCTTTATCGAACTTCAACGGAAACATCTTGTTAACAATCATTTTAATTTTTCCAAGAGTGGTACTAGTAGGATTTATTATAATGCAAACTTTATCTATAAAGTATACATCATAACTCTTTTGCACTAGTTGCCCAACACTTAACAGATTATGTTTAAGTGTCGGCACATAGTACACATCAGTGATCTTTCTTGGTCCATGGTTAGTATTTACAAGTATAACGCCTTTACCTTGAACCACTTGCTTTCGTTTGTCTCCGGTTCTTACTCCGCCGTTGTGAGACTCATCCAGGGATAAAAAAATGTCCTTTATGCCAATCATGTGATTGCTACAGGCACTATCCACATACCACGTTTCATTTTCTAAAGATGTTTGGACATCACAGGTCATGGACATGGTTTCAGGATCTTTAGTATCCTTTGTCATGAAAGTAGAATCTTTATGGTCTTCAATTTTCTTTTGTCTGCAGAACCTTTTAGTATGCCCATATCTTAGACAATTGTGACATTGTATCTCAGATAGAAGCCTCCATTTTCCCTTTCCTTTGAATGTTTTTCCTTGATCATCTTGACCTTGTTCGATATTCGTGTCCTTCCCACGGCCCTTACCATAACCCTTGTACTTGTTACTATTCTTCATATTTTCTTTGTCATATGAATTTGAACTTGACGCCACTTGGAAAGCTTGGTCAGATGCAGATGCAGGTGATTCAAATTGCTTAATACGCAATTCATGGGACTGTAATGTCCCGAGGAGGCTTTCTAATGAAAGTTCCGTAAGATCCTTGGACTCCTCGATGGCTACAACTACATATTCGAACTTGCGTGTGAGACTCCTAAAAATCTTTTCGATAACTCTAATATCCTCAAGTTTTTCATCATTTGGTCTCATCTGGTTTACGGTCGCTATTAGTGGGTTGTAGAATTCTTCGATCGTATCAGAATCTTTCATTTTCAGGCTATCAAACTCCCTTAGTATTTGCAAACGAACTATTTTTACACGATCTTCCCCTCTATAGAATTTATACAACGTATCCCAGGCTTTCTTTGATGAAACCGATGTAGAAATTCGTTCGAAGATCGTATCCTTTACGGACGGACTGGTACATGAAAAACAAAGCCTTCTTGTGTTTCTTTCTGTTTTCAATTAAAAATGTGGCTTGTTGTGCCGTTAACGCTACCTGATTCGCAGGCTCTACAAGCCCATTCTCAACTACCCCCCATAAATCTTGTGACTCATACCAGACCTTCATTTGGATACTCCAATGATGGTAGTTTCTTCCATTTAGTTTAGGAAGACTAGGCTGTAAAGTGTTGTAATTTAATTTAATTACAACGGATGTAGAAAGTAGTTTTAATTTAATTTATTTTCTTTTCTTAATTAAATCATTTGTATACTTGTATAAATTTAATCCAAACTTCTATAATGATAATTATAAAAAGATAAGAGTAAAATAACTGGAAAAAAAAACTCTTACTTAAAAGACATTTAAAATGGCCGTTTAGGGTTAAAGATCAAATCGATAAAATAAACCACACCACATGATGAGTTTTAATTTTTCAATTAAAGTAAAGACGAGAGAGCCAGAGTAATCGTGTGGATAAAAATCTCTTATCACAAATTCTCATATATGAATATACACAAGAGCGTGTGAACTAATAAAAATATATAAAAGTCCCATATGCATTAATTTATTGGTGGAATTTTGAAAAAAGGGAGTTTTATTCCAATCGGACCATATGAACCTAAAATATAATTAACTGTTAATAGTACAATAAATCCGTCATATCTTTTGATATTTATAACGTTGATTGGCTTTACAAATTAAATAACCTGTTAATTATTTTACTACAAATAAATAAATAAATGCATGCATGATACATATGTTGGAGAAGTTTGCATGGCAATGGAATGTGAAATGGGTTAGTCAAATATGGAGGATACAAGGCTGCAATCATGTGTAAAACAAGTTTGTTGTGAATTCAACAAAAGAGATGTGAAAAGGGATGGTTGTTGGTCTTCATTTGTCATGCAAAAGACACCATGCAACCCCAAAGTCACCAAAGGAGGTTGCACACTTTGATTTTTTCCTCTCTTTACATTTAGGCCGGTGTGTCTCAATTCACATTGAATCACACAATAAATGTGATGGCATTTATTTATCTATATATAGAGGCCATGCAATCATCTCCCAAGATACATCTTCAACATAGCTTCTCTCCCAACAATAAATATATATACAATTATAGATTAGCATTAATCTGTATATTCTTCATCGATTTCTTCGTTCTCAAGTATTGTAAACATCGTCAATTATAGTGAACTTCTCGGTGGTCTCCTCCGCCCGTGGTTTTTCCCGTTTTGGGTTTTCCACGTAAATCCGGTGTCGTTTTCTCCCTTATTTATTTCCGTCAAGTTTTCGATTATTATTTTGTGGTCGATTATTATTCCGTTGAGAGATTCGAGTTTATCGTTTCCGCATTACAAACTCGTTTTAGTTTATTTTGGATCTTGGGTTGATTTCGATCAAGTTTCTACTCGATTCGACCTCGTTTTGTGAGGTTCGATCGAGTGTGGTGTGATTGAAATTTGCAACAAGTGGTATCAGAGCTTTCGGGTTTTGTCGATAAACTTCGTTTTTTTTCTCTCAATTTGGGTTCTGTTCAATATGTCGAACATGAAAATCAATTTGCCGTTACTTGATAGGAACACTCGATTTCCTCTTTGGAAGATTAAGATGAGGGACGTGTTGATACAAATGGGTTTACATTGGTGTATCGAGGTTCGTGATGCCATGCCTGATGCATGCATGGAACGAGGAGTTGAAGAAGTATAACGATTTGAGAGCGTTATCTCAAATTCGCCTACACTTGTCAAACGATGTTTTACAAGATGTGTGTGATGAGACTACTACGGCTGGAATGTGGGCGAGGTTAGAAAATTTGTTGATGACCAAGAGTTTACCCAACAAACTCCACATGAAACAAAGGATTTATACTCATCGATCACAGGAGGGTGGCTCCATTATCGAACACATCTCAACGTTCAAGGAGATTGTTGAAGACTTGAAGAACTTGGATGTGTCGTACGATGAGGAAGACTTGGGTTTGATTCTCTTGTGTTCGTTGCCACCGTCATTCGCTAACTTCATGGATACCATTATTTATAGTCGAGATTCGTTATCTTTGGAGGAGGTCTATGCATCTTTGAATGCAAAGAACAAGATGAAGCAGATTGGTAATGTTACTAAGGCGGCCGAAGGCCTTACTATAAGAGGGAGACAGTCGGAGAGAGATTTCAAGAGCCCGGGGAGATCGAGGTCGAAATCCAAGGTCAAAAGAAATTTTTGCAACTTTTGTAAGAAGAAGGGTCACGTTATTGATGAGTGCTACAAGCTACAGAACAAAAACAAAGACAAAGGAAAGGGGTCATCTAGCCAATCTCACGTCGATGTAGCCGAAGATGATACGGGTGATTTGATGGTCGTGACGGATGACGTGAATGCTTCACCACCCGAGTGGATTCTTGATTCAGGATGTACCTACCACATGTGCCCAAACCGTGACCGGTTTTCCACTTATGAGCCTTGCTCAGGGTCAGTTCGGGTTGGGAATGGTGCTTTGTGCAAGATAGTGGGTCAAGGTAATGTCTGAATCAAGATGTACGATGATGTCATTCGAACTTTGGGTAACGTTAGACATGTACCCGAGTTGAAAAGGAACCTGATTTCACTTAGTAGTCTTGACATCAAAAGCTACAAGTTCATCGGTGAAGGTGGAGTTATTAAAGTGGTTAGAGGCAATCGTGTCTACTTGAAGGGCACGAGGCAAAGTGCAGATTTGTATTTTCTGACGGGCACTACCATTATGGGAAATGCTCAGGTAGCTTCTTCATCGTTTGCTAACGTTGATAAGACAAAGTTGTGGCACATGAGACTCGGGCATATGAGTGAAGCCGGTATGATGGAGTTGAGCAAAAGAAAGCTTTTGGGTAGCCAAACAATCGAGAAGCTCCCATTTTGTGAGCACTGTGTTTTTGGGAAGCAAAAGAAGGTGTCATTCTCGAGCTCAACTCATACAACCAAGGAGATTCTCGAGTACGTACATTCTGACCTATGGGGACCGGCGAGAGTACCGTCACATGGTGGTGGTGTTTACATGTTGACGATTATCGATGACTACTCGCGTAAGGTATGGGCTTATTTCTTAAAACATAAAAATGATGTGTTTGCTACCTTCCGTGATTGGAAGACTATGATAGGAAAGCAAACCGACAAGCATGTCAAATATCTCCGGACCGATAATGGTCTAGAGTTTTGTTCGGCGGAGTTTAATGCCTTTTGTACTAGTCAAGGCATTACTAGACACCATACGGTGATTCACACTCCCCAACAAAATGGTGTGGCGGAACGCATGAACCGAGCGATCATGGAAAAGGTTCGGTGTATGTTGTCAAACTCTGGTTTGGCAAAAGCGTTTTGGGCTGAAGCCGCATCAACAGCTTGTTATATCATTAATAGATCTCCCTCATATGCCCTTGACAAAAAACACCATTCCCAACCCGAACTGACCCTGAGCAAGGCTCATAAGTGGAAAACCAGTCACGGTTTGGGCACATATGGTAGGTACATCCCAAATCAAGAATCCACTTGGGTGGTAAAGCATTCACGTCATCCGTCACGGCCATCAAATCACCCGTATCATCTTCGGCTACATCGGCGTGAGATTGGCTAGAAGACCCTTTTCCTTTGTCTTTGTTTTTGTTCTGTAGCTTGTAGCACTCATCAATAACGTGACCCTTCTTCTTACAAAAGTTCCTTTTATAGCACTTCTCCACTTTTCCACCTTGTTTCCTTTGCATTACTCGTCATCCATTGTAACCGAACCGAGCGATATCAAATCAACTTGAAATTTGAATAATGTCGTAAGTTTTCCGAATATGATCCGAACACGGAACGAATGATGGATGCAATGCGATTTAGGCTAAAAATGCATAATTTAAGCTAAACTAAGATGCAAAACATATTAGATTAATAGAGAAAATATGTACAAAATTACTAGCTAACAGTAGGTTATGGAGATAAAATTTGCAAGACCATTTATTTGCAAAAAAAATGTCATACATTTTATAATATTGAGAAGTATGGCATACGACTACCACACCATCTTTACACCTTACTTGAGTGTAAGGGTATCCATACACCATCACTCATCTCTTAAGATCAATCCTAGTCAACCTAATTTATGTCCAACATAAATAGTATCTGAGTTTTATTTAATCAGATTAAATCAATACAAATCATATATAATAGTTAAACATTTTAATTATTGAAACTCCGTATTCAGATATATGTTCAAAACGTGTGACCAAATGAGTTCTCGACATGTTGGTAATAAATATAAATTTCATATTTATATTTATAAACGTTGAGCGGAATCTAGTGATACATCACCGTCATCCAAATGACGAGAATCGGTGATATAATAAATTATCCGTTTGTAATCAATTTTAGTTTGCACATTTAATTCTTTTGTTTTTGATGTCCAGATTGAACACGAAACATTGAATGTGTCATTCTCGTTAGGTATAATTTCTAGTTTCTTGATTTCCAAATAAAACAGATCATGATATCTTATATCAATTATCTGAACATGCATGCATTTTTTCAGTATATATTTATCAAGGATGGACAAATCTTATCTCGATACATGCTAGTTTACCATGTGATATATATAACATACCTAATTATCATTCCGTCACCCAATTATGGAATGATTAGAATAAATGTCAAAATACACCACTCGCACGTAACAAACTCCATGTTCTCAAGTCACAAAATTACATGTACATTGACCACATTAGAAACACTTATGACAATTACATGACATCTAATGTAGTGTTCTCATAGCGAGTCATATCCGGTACACAAAATCTACATCTTGTATTCATATACTGATTCGATATCTCTATATGAATCCCTACATATGTTAGTCATCATTATATTACTTCAACCTTAAACCCAAAGTAATATTTAACTAGGGACATTTAGAATACATTATTATAAGGTTATTTAACTAGGGACATTTAGAATACATTATTATTATAAGGTTATCTATTATGAATAATTAACACTTAACACAAAATATATTATAGACATAATAAAATGGGCAATACCTTTTTATTTATTTATTAATTTCATGAAACAACACTCAAAGTTACAATCATCATATAATTAGTTTTGGACATTCACTAAATAGGGATCACAAGTCTTACCTTCTTAACTTTTGCAACAAATTTGTAATTCTTGTTTTTATACAAAATATAGTAGAAAGAATTAGAAAATTAAAACCTATGTTTCCCAAGATTTAGTTTATCCTGAACAATATAACCAATTTAGTTTTTCATATAACCTATGTTTTCCAAGATTTAGTTTATCATGAACAATATAATTTTGATCGTTCTACTTTAATAGAAAAGGAGGTATATGCAGGTTGAAACATATTTTGTTGGCTTTGTTTTTGTTTTTGGTGTATATATCAATGACAATTGCTTCTTAATTTGGTCTGTATGAATAATATATTTAGAAGCATTTTTTATATGATTATGTGAGTACAAGAAGATATATATATATATATATATATATATATATATATATATATATATCAAGTCACAAGATTTAGGGATATCTTACTTAAACCTCATTTTAGGCTTGAATATCCATCAAAAACCCATATTTTTCTTTGAAAGAAGCATGAGTTCAAGAAGTTTCCCAAAGGATTGTATGGTCAGATGGTGAGATGCTAGATTGAACAATACAAAAAAGATATATCAAAAATTATTTTGCATACTCTTGCATAACAATAAAAATTCAAAAGAAATTTTGCATAAGCATAACAATTACATCTAGTCGATAACTATCTAAGGAAGGAAATTGCAATAATATTTGTAAAACAACTGAACACTTTATTGGCTGATTCTTCTACAATCTTTTACACTCTCCAACATCAATGGCTCATTCTTACCTCACTTTTGTTCTTTAACTACTGCCTAAGCCACCAAGAAAATTAAGTTTGCGCCTGTATATATTAGCTACTGCCCATAAAAATATAATCATATTTAAGTTCTTGACCAATGACATCATGATTATCATACCTAAAATTAACTTAAGTGAGAACATTCAAGTGAACTAGCTATTACCCACTAATAAGTGAAGTACTAAATTAATTAAATCACTACACATTAGTGACATACAACATGAAGTAACTACTTAATTGAACTACTGCATATTCAATTGTTAGAAAACCAAATGACAACATTCAAATAAATACTACTGCCCATCTCAAGAATCTAGTGATCAAATTCTTGTGACAATATTCGAATTTGACAAAACACAAAATATTCGAATTTGACAAAACACAACAAGTGCATGTATTTAAAATAAAATATGACAATATTTGAATACTTGTTTTTTTAATTCGAGTCATGAGTGATTTGTATTCTTTTGAGGACTGAAATCGGAGCCGTAGAGGGCACAGACGCATTCAACAAAATCACAAGTCACAACCCAGGAATTGTACGTTCAAAATCACAAATCACTTGTAGTTACTAACTACAAGTGTCTCGTTCGTGCAACACACTAATTAAATATATAAGGAATTCTGAATGAAAGGTGTAAGATTGTCAACACAGTTCTTTATTCATATATAATAGAAATTTATGACATTTGCATATATTCCAAATTTCATCATGAATATATGGATGTTCATGGCAGCTGAAAACAAGCTAGAAGCATGTACATCTGTTGGAGCTTTACTATTGTGACAGCTGCGTGATCATTTTGTTGATTCTTCAGGATCAACTTATGGAAAGAAATTATATATCCACCAACAAAGAGAAGCTATGTTTGATTATTATTCATGACTTAAAAAATTAATTCTTCTAGAATTCTTCCTTGGGTGGTTGATTTCCATCTTTGATGATTGGGTAAGAAGCCTCTAATAATATGCCACACATCCCCCACGGATCAGGAGCGTCTTTTTGTAATCGGATGTATCCACCCTCTCCCCAATCTTCTCCCCAGGAGTTCTTCAATATCCAGAACTTCTGTGCATCATCATATCCGACCACTACTAGCCCATGGCTCAATTCCCTTCCACATTCTCCGCTAAAAATTCCCTGTTGATGAATCAATTAATTTAAATGATGGCTGAATACTTAGATTTTTTGTATGTAGAATACTTACTAACCTTTGCTGTTGTCAAAACATCAAATTAATTATATATATATATATATATGGTATGTTTGTAGGGGAAGATTTATAATCGATCAATTAGTTTGATGTATCTTGTTTGGATCGTTGTTTGTTAATGTAATCATGTATGTGTACCTCGGAATATAGCTGGAATTCCACAGAAGTATCAATGCAAGCCACTACAGGCTGGTTTGCAACTGCTTTCATTAGAGCTGCCGCGTTCTCCATAGGGACATCCTTATATCCATCGATCTTTACGGCTTTATTAGCCGCCTGCAATTAAGAAATTAAAAGAATGTTAGTGTTAAGGAAATGGAAACTAATGTTTGATAATTAAGGTTGGTTGTACCTTTTCCTTATTGCAAGTTCCACCTGCCCCTGTGTAAGGGTATGTCTCCTCTGCAGATACACCTCCATTCTTCTTCATGTATTGGAATGAATAGTCCACCACCCCTCCGTCACATCCCTTGTTCATATCACGGTCACAGTCTACAAGTTCTTGTGGAGAGAGTGCTACTAGCTTTTTGGTTTTGATTGCGTTTAACGATTCGACCGCAGCCGTAGTCGCAAACGCCCAGTCACATGCTGTATATATTATCACCAAAGAAAAATTAATTAACACACTAATTAATTACATATATATATATATATATATATAGAGAGAGAGAGAGAGAGAGAAAGTGAGTGTGTGTGTGTGTAAAAACTAACTAATTAATTAAGGTGCATGTTAATTAATTACGTACCACATTGGCCTTGATCCCTGACAGGGGTAACTGCGTTCTGGGTTCTCCAATCAACCGCAGGAGGGGGTTGGGTTTTCGCGGCGTTGTCAGCGGGCGCCCCTCCTTGTGACATCAAAGTCCGGCCATGCCTACTGTGGGTGGCAGTATACTGGAGCTTAAACTCATCGTTAGTCAAATCAGCAAACTTGTTCAACTTCAACTTGTAAGGCAATTTCGCTGCGTTTCTTGATTCAACACGATCCAGATTCATCTTAAAGGCTTTGAACCGCTTTGTTTTCTCTTGCGGGCTTGGGTCCGGTATCTTGTACTCGGCCCTCCACCTGTCATACAACGCCATCTTCGTCTCATCAGATTTCAAATCGGCTTCAGTGATATCTATGCTCTGGGCAAACCCCAAAACCAAAAGCAAACCAACTGAAAACAAAACCAACCTCTTCATTTCCATTTCCATTTCTTTTCTTAATTAATTAATGTGTCTTGCTTGATGTTGGGAACCTGGTGATTGCGTTGATTATATATACCGGAATATGACTATCTATACTTGCAGATTGAGTGGATGAGAGGTGATGTCGGGGTTTCATCAACAATAACACAAACAATGTTACGATCCAACCATGCAAACCCCTAATCATCCGATATAAGGATTGGCTGGCATTGTTTTGTGGGTCAACATAGTCCTTTTTTTGGGGTGTGTTTGAATAATATTGGGAAATTTAAGATCGATCCATCAAGTTAAGATGATGTGCATGCATGTTTTTTGGGTTTATAGATGAACGAAAAGATGTCGGCTTTTTATGGGTTATTTAATTTGTAAAGCCAATCAACGTTATAAATGTCAAAAGATATGACGGATTTATTGTACTATTAACAGTTAATTATATTTTAGGTTCATATGGTCCGATTCGAATAAAACTCCCTTTTTTCAAAATTCCACCAATAAAATTAATGCATATGGGACTTTTATATATTTTTATTAGTTCACACGCTCTTGTGTATATTCATATATGAGAATTTGCGAGAAGAGATTTTTATCCACACGATTACTCTGGCTCTCTCGTCTTTACTTTAATTGAAAAATTAAAACTCGTCATGTGGTGTGGTTTATTTTATCGAATTGTCTTGAATTTCCCAATATTATTCAAACACAGCCCAAAAAAAGGAGTATGTTGACCCACTATCTCTGAGATAGACGAATGAAGATGGAGATGACCGGAGGATCGATGGAGAGAACATCGTCCAAGAAGTATGGTCGTTGTGGTTTTGATGGTCATCAATCACGATGATGGTTAACGAAGTGGGATGGTGGAGTGAAAGTGCTCATTGGAGATGGTGACATGGTAGTGGTGCTCGCTGGAGATGGTGTACTCGTCGGAGATGGTACTATGGTGGTGGTGTAGTGTGCTTGTGCTTGAGAAGTAGTGGAAAAGATCAACCATGCACAAACTAAGTGGCAAAATAATGAGATGCTTATAACATACGTACGACCGATATGCTTATCAAATACACCAAAACGATCAACCTTACACGAACTAAATGGCATACCTACTTTGGACATCGAACAATTCATCAAGAAACTCACACTAATCACAATATCGGTTTTGGGTTACCAATTGATCAACAAAAACATCTATTAACTTCTACTAGTGGTGGTAGATGGATATAGCTTCGGCTATGGCGAACATGGGTTTCAGGTTTTCGGGTAAATGTCTTCACGTGAGAAGGAAGGTTGGAGTAGAAAGGTTGGCCTGAGATGGATGGTTGAAGAAGAAGATTGGGTCTCAATGTTGATCGGAGATGGAAGTGCTTGCCATAAATAGCTACTAGAGTTGGAGGTGGTCTTTCGATTTCGGTCTCAATTTTATATATATATATATATTTATATATATATATATAAATATTCTTTGTAATTTATAAAAAATTAGAAAAATGTGTTAGAAGGGCAAAAATACTCTTCACTAATTAACAACATTCCAACTAATGGTGTTAGCTAAAAGGGACCAAGCAAAATGCAAACCACATGTGGTCATTAATTATTCTAGTTATTGAAATTTAGGGACGGTGTTATTCATATATTAGATAGAGAGGGGTCACTTTTAAAGATAACTGAATTCCACATTTGACCAAAATTGTAGTTTACCCTATCGGTCTTGAATTTCCCAATATTATTCAAACACACCCCACAAAAAGGAGTATGTTGACCCACAAAACAATGCCAGCCAATCCTTATATCAGATGATTAGGGGTTTGCATGGTTGGATCGTAACATTGTTTGTGTTATTGTTGATGAAACCCCGACATCATCTCTCATCCACTCAATCTGCATGTGTAGGTAGTCATATTCCGGTATATATAATCAACGCAATCACCAGGTTCCCAACATCAAGCAAGACACATTAATTAATTAAGAAAAGAAATGGAAATGGAAATGAAGAGGCTGGTTTTGTTTTCAGTTGGTTTGCTTTTGGTTTTGGGGTTTGCCCAGAGCATAGATATCACTGAAGCCGATTTGAAATCTGATGAGACGAAGATGGCGTTGTATGACAGGTGGAGGGCCGAGTACAAGATACCGGACCCAAGCCCGCAAGAGAAAACAAAGCGGTTCAAAGCCTTTAAGATGAATCTGGATCGTGTTGAATCAAGAAACGCAGCGAAATTGCCTTACAAGTTGAAGTTGAACAAGTTTGCTGATTTGACTAACGATGAGTTTAAGCTCCAGTATACTGCCACCCACAGTAGGCATGGCCGGACTTTGATGTCACAAGGAGGGGCGCCCGTTGACAACGCCGCGAAAACCCAACCCCCTCCTGCGGTTGATTGGAGAACCCAGAACGCAGTTACCCCTGTCAGGGATCAAGGCCAATGTGGTACGTAATTAATTAACATGCACCTTAATTAATTAGTTAGTTTTTACACACATACTCACTTTCTCTCTCTCTCTCTCTATATATATATATATATGTAATTAATTAGTGTGTTAATTAATTTTTCTTTGGTGATAATATATACAGCATGTGACTGGGCGTTTGCGACTACGGCTGCGGTCGAATCGTTAAACGCAATCAAAACCAAAAAGCTAGTAGCACTCTCTCCACAAGAACTTGTAGACTGTGACCGTGATATGAACAAGGGATGTGACGGAGGGGTGGTGGACTATTCATTCCAATACATGAAGAAGAATGGAGGTGTATCTGCAGAGGAGACATACCCTTACACAGGGGCAGGTGGAACTTGCAATAAGGAAAAGGTACAACCAACCTTAATTATCAAACATTAGTTTCCATTTCCTTAACACTAACATTCTTTTAATTTCTTAATTGCAGGCGGCTAATAAAGCCGTAAAGATCGATGGATATAAGGATGTCCCTATGGAGAACGCGGCAGCTCTAATGAAAGCAGTTGCAAACCAGCCTGTAGTGGCTTGCATTGATACTTCTGTGGAATTCCAGCTATATTCCGAGGTACACATACATGATTACATTAACAAACAACGATCCAAACAAGATACATCAAACTAATTGATCGATTATAAATCTTCCCCTACAAACATACCATATATATATATATAATTAATTTGATGTTTTGACAACAGCAAAGGTTAGTAAGTATTCTACATACAAAAAATCTAAGTATTCAGCCATCATTTAAATTAATTGATTCATCAACAGGGAATTTTTAGCGGAGAATGTGGAAGGGAATTGAGCCATGGGCTAGTAGTGGTCGGATATGATGATGCACAGAAGTTCTGGATATTGAAGAACTCCTGGGGAGAAGATTGGGGAGAGGGTGGATACATCCGATTACAAAAAGACGCTCCTGATCCGTGGGGGATGTGTGGCATATTATTAGAGGCTTCTTACCCAATCATCAAAGATGGAAATCAACCACCCAAGGAAGAATTCTAGAAGAATTAATTTTTTAAGTCATGAATAATAATCAAACATAGCTTCTCTTTGTTGGTGGATATATAATTTCTTTCCATAAGTTGATCCTGAAGAATCAACAAAATGATCACGCAGCTGTCACAATAGTAAAGCTCCAACAGATGTACATGCTTCTAGCTTGTTTTCAGCTGCCATGAACATCCATATATTCATGATGAAATTTGGAATATATGCAAATGTCATAAATTTCTATTATATATGAATAAAGAACTGTGTTGACAATCTTACACCTTTCATTCAGAATTCCTTATATATTTAATTAGTGTGTTGCACGAACGAGACACTTGTAGTTAGTAACTACAAGTGATTTGTGATTTTGAACGTACAATTCCTGGGTTGTGACTTGTGATTTTGTTGAATGCGTCTGTGCCCTCTACGGCTCCGATTTCAGTCCTCAAAAGAATACAAATCACTCATGACTCGAATTAAAAAAACAAGTATTCAAATATTGTCATATTTGATTTTAAATACATGCACTTGTTGTGTTTTGTCAAATTTGAATATTTTGTGTTTTGTCAAATTCGAATATTGTCACAAGAATTTGATCACTAGATTCTTGAGATGGGCAGTAGTATTTATTTGAATGTTGTCATTTGGTTTTCTAACAATTGAATATGCAGTAGTTCAATTAAGTAGTTACTTCATGTTGTATGTCACTAATGTGTAGTGATTTAATTAATTTAGTATTTCACTTATTAGTGGGTAATAGCTAGTTCACTTGAATGTTCTCACTTAAGTTAATTTTAGGTATGATAATCATGATGTCATTGGTCAAGAACTTAAATATGATTATATGTTTATGGGCAGTAGCTAATATATACAGGCGCAAACTTAATTTTCTTGGTGGCTTAGGCAGTAGTTAAAGAACAAAAGTGAGGTAAGAATGAGCCATTGATGTTGGAGAGTGTAAAAGATTGAAGAAGAATCAGCCAATAAAGTGTTCAGTTGTTTTACAAATATTATTGCAATTTCCTTCCTTAGATAGTTGTCGACTAGATGTAATTGTTATGCTTATGCAAAATTTCTTTTGAATTTTTATTGTTATGCAAGAGTATGCAAAATAATTTTTGATATATCTTTTTTGTATTGTTCAATCTAGCATCTCACCATCTGACCATACAATCCTTTGGGAAACTTCTTGAACTCATGCTTCTTTCAAAGAAAAATATGGGTTTTTGATGGATATTCAAGCCTAAAATGAGGTTTAAGTAAGATATCCCTAAATCTTGTGACTTGATATATATATATATATATATATATATATATATCTTCTTGTACTCACATAATCATATAAAAAATGCTTCTAAATATATTATTCATACAGACCAAATTAAGAAGCAATTGTCATTGATATATACACCAAAAACAAAAACAAAGCCAACAAAATATGTTTCAACCTGCATATACCTCCTTTTCTATTAAAGTAGAACGATCAAAATTATATTGTTCATGATAAACTAAATCTTGGAAAACATAGGTTATATGAAAAACTAAATTGGTTATATTGTTCAGGATAAACTAAATCTTGGGAAACATAGGTTTTAATTTTCTAATTCTTTCTACTATATTTTGTATAAAAACAAGAATTACAAATTTGTTGCAAAAGTTAAGAAGGTAAGACTTGTGATCCTTATTTAGTGAATGTCCAAAACTAATTATATGATGATTGTAACTTTGAGTGTTGTTTCATGAAATTAATAAATAAATAAAAAGGTATTGCCCATTTTATTATGTCTATAATATATTTTGTGTTAAGTTTTAATTATTCATAATAGATAACCTTATAATAATGTATTATAAATGTCCCTAGTTAAATATTATTTTGGGTTTAAGGTTGAAGTAATATAATGATGACTAACATATGTGGGGATTCATATAGAGATATCGAATCAGTATATGGGTACAAGATGTAGATTTTGTGTACCGGATGTGACTCGCTATGAGAACACTGAATTGGATGTCATGTAATTGTCATAAGTGTTTCTCATATGGTCAATGTGAATTACATGTAATTCTGTGACTTGAGAACATAGAGTTTGTTACGTGCGAGTGGTGTATTTTGACATTTATTCTAATCATTCCGTATTGGGTGACGGAATGATAATTAGGTATGGTATATATATCACATGGTAGAACTAGCATGTATCGAGATAAGATTTGTCCATCCTTGATAAATATATACTGAAAAAATGCATGCATGTTCAGATAATTGACTTGAGAACATAGAGTTTGTTACGTGCGAGTGGTGTATTTTGACATTTATTCTAATCATTCCGTATTGGGTGACGGAATGATAATTAGGTATGTTATATATATCACATGGTAGAACTAGCATGTATCGAGATAAGATTTGTCCATCCTTGATAAATATATACTGAAAAAATGCATGCATGTTCAGATAATTGATATAAGATATCATGATCTGTTTTATTAGGAAATCAAGAAACTAGAAATTATACCTAACGAGAATGACACATTCAATGTTTCGTGTTCAATCTGGACATCAAAAACAAAAGAATTAAATGTGCGAACTAAAATTGACTACAAACGGATAATTTATTATATCACTGATTCTCGTCATTTGGATGACGGTGATGTATCACTAGATTCCGCTCAACGTTTATAAATATAAATATGAGATTTATATTTATTACCAACATGTCGAGAACTCATTTGGTCACACGTTTTGAACATATATCTGAATACGGAGTTTCAATAATTAAAATGTTTAATTATTATATATGATTTGTATTGATTTAATCTGATTAAATAAAAATCAGATACTATTTATGTTGGACATAAATTAGGTTGACTAGGATTGATCTTAAGAGATGAGTGATGGTGTATCGATACCCTTTACACTCAAGTAAGGTGTAAAGATGGTGTGGTAGTCGTATGCCATACTTCTCAATATTATAAAATGTATGACATTTTTTTTTGCAAATAAATGGTCTTGCAAATTTTATCTCCATAACTGTTAGCTAGTAATTTTGTACATATTTTCTCTATTAATCTAATATGTTTTGCATCTTAGTTTAGCTTAAATTATGCACTTTTAGCCTAAATCGCATTGCATCCATCATTCGTTCCGTGTTCGGATCATATTCGGAATACTTACGACTTTATTCAAATTTCAAGTTGATTTGATATCGCTCGGTTCGGTTACAATGGATACCGAGTAATGCAAAAGAAGAAAGGTGGAAAAGTGGGGAAGTGCTATAAAAGGAACAAGCCAATGTCGACTTACTGTTGATGCGCACGACCCGTGCGCATCACAAGCCAAAAAACGCATGGGTCGTGCGCTGTGTCCAGAGAGTTTCTCTCCTTCGTGCAAGTGTTTGACATCTTGTAATCAGATTTTTCTTTGATATTTCTAAGATATTTAATTAGATATTTTGGATATTTTTGTGATCTTAGTAGTATAAATAGAGCCCCCCCCCCCTCTCCTTAATTAGACATCCCTTATTTTGATATACTCTCTCTACAAGTCTTGTTCTTCCTGGATCATCCTTCTTTTACCTTGTGTTCATCAATATAGTATTGTATCTCTTTTCTATTTCATGTTATTCTTCTTGTTTAAATTCTTATTGTCTTATACATATATATATCTTCATTTATCCTTGTTTCTATAATTCAACCAACATCTTAGATGATATCTCCTAGATTATAATTATGCATGTTAACAAGATTGGTTTTACTTATTGCACTTGTTTAAATATTTCATAAGTTTATGTAGAAATATTCTTTGATGATTTCTTACATATTTTTTGTTATATATTAGTATCTAATATATATATATATATATATATATATATATATATACTTTGTTTAGCTTCTTATTCAATAAAAGTCGTTTTTAGTTCTTTTCACATATAAGATTGTGTGGTGATAATCAGCAGTTGTATTGAGAAATTGGTTAACTCGAAGTTAAACGAGACGATTATCGAAGGTTGGTTCTATGGTTCATCACCAACGGAAGTTGGGTTGTGATCAGAATAGAAACTGACTATTCGATAACCTCTATTCAACAAATCAAATTATAAACGGAAATTTGAATTTGGCTTTTGGTCGATTAACCAACGATTCTAAAATTATCATGGAAATAGATAAAAGTAGGAATCAGGGAAATTGTTTTATCAAAACTTAATGCTTCTAGTTAAGTCAGAAGTCATGGAAATAGTCAACCGCTTAACTAGGAAGGTTTACTTCACCTTGGAAGAGAGTCTTAAATGTTTTTAGAAAGATAAACCCCTACCTCGATATAATTGTTGGATATCACCACTTCCATCTCGTATTTATGTTTTAATTCGATACATATCCCAATTACTCATTTATTGTAAATTTGTACATCATTGTTATAGATAGTCTAAATCTCTGGTATGTGTTTATGTTTTATAATCTTTATTTGTACATCATTATAAATTTATACTTGTATTTTGATTTATAGGTTAATCTTTAGTTTAGAAAAATCTCCATCAATTGTATTCCCATAGCTAGTTCATTATTTATAGCAGAATTAGTATTAAACCATTACTCCTTGTGATCGACCCGTATGCTACACAACCCGTACGCTTGCGGTTAAAATATTACTCAACACCTACAATCATATGCTCCATTTTCTTTTTAAGTTTTGAAACCATGACTAGCATCCTGAGAAGGCAAATGATTCGAATTGTTCATGTAGATACCATGGAGGAATCAAGATTTGTTTGCTGTTGTGATTCAAAGTTTCACTTAGTGTGAGGTGTAATTTCAAAATATCCGATTTATTCTGGTTCGTATGGGTATTTGGAGGGTTACGGTTTTTATTTTGCGTTGTTCTTGAGATCCCGTAACCCAACAATGATATTAGAGCTACTTACGAACCTCTAGATCGGTTTTTGTGACATGCATGCTATATCAAAAACTGTTTTGCTGCTATATGTTTTTGTTTCGTAAATGTTTTGATTTTTTCGTCCCGGAGATATCCTAAATATTAGAAAACCTAAAACATAAAAAATATATAGAACTTTCTATTAGCTTTCTACAAGATTTTTGTTAGATCAAAAATTTATTGGATTCAAGATCATCCAATCTGAAGTTTGGAATCTGAAGCTAATGCTGAAAAGTTGCTCTCGAGATTAGTCTAATGTTAACTTTGTAATAATATGTCAAAGTTGTTTAATGTATTCTATATTAGTTTCTAAATATCTAGATATTAGTTTAGATATTATATTTTGAGATATTATGTTTGAGATATAAAAGGTTTTGAGATATTATAATCTCATAACTTTCAATATCTCAGATTATCAGAACACTGTTCACAGAGAGAACACAATGTGAGCTTCAAGTGTAAACCATATCAACCTCTGTAATCCGCGTTTGTAATCTAAACAAGTTAGTAAATCGTATCTTGTTTGTTGTTTGATTATCTGGTAACGATCGTGTTCAATCACATGGACTCACAATTGGTATCAAAGCTTGAACCAGATTCAAAAATCAAATTTTAAAACTCTCCGTATTAATCATCGTAAACCCACTGTGTAATCGATCAATCGTTCGAACTGTGGTTGTTTTTGAAATCAAAGTGTTGTATTCTGTTGTAGTTGATAAGTCGATCAACTGGTCAAAGTTTGGTGCTATAAAACGTTTTCTAGGTTGGTCAATTTAGCAGTTATAGGGCCGATCTATCGAAGAAGAAACGATATCGGTCGTAGAAGATTACCGGTCAAAGAAATACTTCTTACCGGTCGAGAAAAGTGCACACACCATACCGGTCGACCGATATCAACACCCAGTTTCGGTCGAAGAAATTTATTACCGGTCGACCACCTTCACACAGTACCATTTCCACACCGGTCGTGTAAAGGTCCGGTCGAAGACAAAAATTCCTTATACCGGTCGTAGGTCCACATTCCCGGTCACAAACTTTCATCCGATCGAAATTCATCCGGTCACTATTCATCCGGTCGAAAATCTCACTATTCACTGTTCATCCGGTCGAAAAATTCTTTACCGGTCGATATAACATCTATCGGTCAACATCTCTCCGGTCGCAACAATTGTCCGGTCGAACATTATACCGGTCAAGACCCCGGTCGCTACAGGATCCCGGTCGCTACTGTACCCCCGATCGAAAAAAAACTTTTTTCCTGGAGTAACGATCAGTATCAGTTCTTATTGCTCATTATTCGAAAAGGATGACTTCAAGAGAAGCATTAGCTATCGGAACTGACTCAAAGCCACCAGTACTCTTCAGGGGAGAGTATGAGCAGTGGAAAGATCAGTTCATGGACTTCATTAAAAGACATGAGTTAGGTGAATTTATCAAGAAATCATTGGAGAGAGGAATTATGACAGTTCCAAGGAGAGTTTGTATTGTTGTAATGCAGAATGGAAAGAGAGAAGAAAAAGAGCTTCCATTACCACTTGATATGTTCAAAGACGGGCAAAGAAAAAGATATCAAGCTGACATCTTAGCCAAATCTTTTATTCTACAAGGAATATCAGAGGATATTTCAAATGAGATCTTCTTTACACTAGAACGCGAAGAGGCTACAGGAAAGCTGTTATGGGAACATATTGCAAAGATTATGATAGATTCATATATGTCATCAAGAGTTAAGGTTTTGGAGGCTGAGAACACTGAGCTACAAAAGAAAATATCTGAGTTTGAGAAGAAGTTCTCAGATCTTTCCAATAAGGGTGTTGAAGAGAAGAAGGTGATAGAACTTAAATGTATAACGCTTTCTCAACAAGTTAGTAACTTTGAGAAAGTAATAATTTTGGAAAGAGATCAGTTTGCCAAAGAGAAGAAGGCATTTGATCAGAAGAATGCTGGATACTTAAAAGAGATATCAGAAGGAAGAAAGGGTGGTAAGAAGGAATTTGAAAAAGAAAGAAGCACCTTTGAATCTGAAATTATAAAGCTTAATGCAAAGCTATCTGAACTTTCTATGTGTGCAAAAAAAGAGAAGAAAAAGAAGTGTGAGCTTGAGACGAAGATTGACCTTCTTATCAAAGAAAGAAACATTTATTCTTCAAAGATTAACGAGCTTGAAAAGATTATTTCAATGGTGGTGGTGACTGAGAAAAAGACTCCAGAGTCAATTGTCCACTCACCTAGAGATGATTCATCTTATTCGGAATGTTCATTCAAGTCAGCTGCAAGTTTAATATCTAGAACTGCTTCTTCCAAAAGGTCAGTTAAATCTTCTAATCAAATTCGTAGTTCTAACCTTTTCTATGATATAAATATAGATGGTTCAGGTACACATAGAAGGAGAAGAAGCTACAAAGAAGAAAAACTGGTCTGGAAAAAGCAACCGGTTAAAGATGAACTGAAAAGTAAAACTCATGTGTACATACGCAGAATGCCAAGAAGAACAATACGCGTAAAGGTAAACCTGATTTTGTCTACACGAGAGATCAATTAATCAGGTTGTCAGGAAAGAAATTCTATTGTTCTTATTGTCGTACACATAATCCTGTTCATAAGACGAGTGACCATTACTGGTATGGTTCTTACTCAGTTACCCCCACAAGAACTGCAACTAACACTCATGGACCCAAATACCAGTGGGTACCAAATAAAAAGGATGATTTTATGTTGCAGGTACCTACTGTCAAGAGGGAGTAGGGGAACCATGGTTCTTGAGTAAATCAACTCAAGACTCGGACATCAATGTCAAAATGGCTCTTGAATACAACAGTTCAAGACTCGCACTTTAATGAACAAAAGACCTTACTCCTGTACTGAAAAAGAGATTGTACTCCAATACTCGAATGAGGAAATCAACCTTCAAGGGGGAGTACATATTTGTCTGAAATTTTATGCATATCTTTTACATATGATAATTTTAAAATGCATAATTTCAGGGGGAGTTAAAAGGTGATGACTTCTGATTATTTCAGATCAGAACTCGTACCTTCATTGTTTTACTGCTTTTTGTCTTTTCAATTTAAGTGAATAAATTCGCTTTGACTATGACATAAGACATTTGCAGATTTTTGAGAGATGCTTACAAGATCATATCTTTATGACTTTAAGCTTAGCTTCATGAGATGTAAGATCGCACGTAAAGGTATAATTCTTTTTCTTAATCTCATATATGGTTGAAAAAGGATAACTTTCAATCATAGAAAACATTGTTCTTAAATGTTTAAACCACTTCCCGGGTCTTATTCTGATTTCATAATTTGGAAGTGTGACTTTAAATGTTTTCAAGATCTACATTGTGCTTTAACTGAAATAGTTAAACCAATTTGAGCATCATATGCTGCATCATAGGAAAACAGGATTTCTTTGTACTAGGACTTAACACAACTTCTACGGAATCACGTTAACCAGTGTTTCCTACCCAAGAGGTTAATCCATAGTTATTGAATGTGAGAAATCGAAACGAAATGAGTGTGATGAGGTATTTAGAGTGAGCTAAATGTTTAAAAGGAAGAGGGTGTGAGAACAGAGTTAAAATAATATCAGAACTCTGCACCAACTTTTTCTTAGCCGGGTAGCCACATTTCTAGTGTTTCACATTTCTTTGGTGAACATTATTGAAACAGGCAACTAGCCAATGCCAACTCTTGATCAAACCTCACCAACTACTCATTTTCTTCTTAAAAGGAAAATGTTTCATTTTCAAAGGGGAAGCAGCACATTTACTATCTGATTTTCAATTGAAAAATCTGGATATTGAAAAGAAGGAAGTCTGCCCCACCTTCGCACTTCACTCATGCAAATTGAGTCTGTGTTTAACTTATTGTTGTCTCAGTGGTTTACACAATTTTGATCCTATAAGGAATCATATGTGCTAAATTCTTTCTACACACATGCACGAACACACAAAGAATTTGATTCTTTCTCATTACGTTTATAGAAATTACCTTTGTGGTGTTTCGATGATTGAATGGAAGCCCTGGGGGAGTGAACATCAAAAAACTCATTTCCAACGTGTATTCGTTACACACAATGACTTAGTGTTACTGACAGGCATTTTAACTGATTCATTTGTTGATTCAGGTGTTACACGATATTTTTGTCTGGATTTGCAAAGATCTGGATGAATATCTTTTGAATTGACGGATCAGAAACTCCTGATGAAATACATTTCTTGCTAAAGTTTTGATGAAGTCGTTGAACTTTTCATCAAAAAGGGGGAGAAAAGCTAATCAAGAAATGGGAGCTAAATCAAAAGTTTAGAGAATTGTCCAAGATGGAATGGAGAAGAGCTGACAAAGAAAAGATTCTTCAAAGTATTCTAAAGACATACTGATCTGAGAGAAATTTTCTTTGAAGATAATTTGCCTGGAGATTATTACATTCTGAAGAGAAAGAAAGAGATTCCATCTTCTGAGCTGAAAGAGAAGACTGAATTGCTAAATCATTTTAGTAATGATCTTGATCCAAAGGGGGAGATTGTTAGATCACAGATTTATTTGATTCAAGATCATCCAATCTGAAGTTTGGAATCTGAAGCTAATGCTGAAAAGTTGCTCTCGAGATTAGTCTAATGTTAACTTTGTAATAATATGTCAAAGTTGTTTAATGTATTTTATATTAGTTTCTAAATATCTAGATATTAGTTTAGATATTATATTTTAAGATATTATGTTTGAGATATAAAAGGTTTTGAGATATTATAATCTCATAACTTTCAATATCTCAGATTATCATAACACTGTTCACAGAGAGAACACAGTGTGAGCTTCAAGTGTAAACAATATCAAACTCTGTAATCCGTGTTTGTAATCTAAACAGGTTGGTAAATCGTATCTTGTTTGTTGTTTGATTATCTGGTAACGATCGTGTTCAATCACACGGACTCACAATTTTGAATAGCATCATTTCGACTTCGTATGAACTTTTTATAATTTTTTACGAGAATGTCACAATGTTGTTCGAAAATTATATGATCTTCAATTTAACGAGGAAACAAATTAATTTAAATAAATTTATATTAAATAATATAGTGACGACAATGATGGAAGAGGAGAGGACATGCATTTTAGGACAGCAGCACAATCTCTTGGGTTCTTCCTTATATAAATAGTAATCGTCCACTTAGGGGTTGTTTGTTTTTTTCAAAAAACCTCTTAATGACTCTTAAGTCTGAATCGTTCAGACTTTTTTACACACCACCTCTTATTAATCATAACTGAAATAAGAATTTAGACTTTATACCTCTTAAAAAACAAACGGCACCTTAATGTGACCCGATTCTTGAATTAGCCATTCAAATTAATAAAAAAGAGCATCGACCAAAACAAAACAATGAGCTTATATCGGATCTTTAATTAGGGGTGTAAAGTACATGGTTGGATGATAACATTCTTCTCCCCCAACTTCACCTCTCATCCACTCAATCTCAAGTGTAACAAATCAGTTGTTGTGTAAGCATGCAATCACAGTTTTCAACTTCATCAATCATCCATCCATCGATCCATATATCAATCAATCATATATATATCTAGCTTGAGAGACAAATTAAAAGTGAGAAAGATGAAAATGAAAATGACGAGGTTGATTTTGTTTTCACTTGTTATGGTTTTAGTTTTAGGGCTGGCGAGCGCAGGCTCGGGCTTCGAATACAGCGAGGACGATCTGAAATCCGAAGAGGCCAAGTGGGCGCTGTACGAGAGGTGGAGGGCACACCACAACAGGCCGGAAACAGATTCAGATGACGAGAAGCAGAAACGTTTTGTTATTTTCATGGACACGGTGAAACGTGTTGACGACCATAACAAGGCGAAGAAGCCATACCTCATGGAGTTGAACAGGATGTCCGATTTGACATTCGAAGAGATCGGACGCATGTATACCGGCACGAAGCTAGATCAGAACCACAGCCAGCTTTCATCAAGGAATTCGAGCCGTCTCAAGGTTGTTGATCGCCACAATTTACCAAAGGAGTTCGATTGGAGACAACACGGAGTAGTTAACCCTCCCAAGGATCAAGGCCAATGCGGAAGTTGCTGGGCGTTTGGAGCCATGGGTTCACTCGAATCAGCACACGCGATCAGAACCGGTCAACTAGTATCAGTTTCGGAACAACAAATTGTCGACTGTGACCTTGAACAAGGTGGATGTGACGGAGGGGTACCGGCATGAACTACGCTGCAAAGCATGGGGGTATGACCACAACGGATTGCTACCCTTACGTCGCAAAACGAACAGTTTGCTGCGGTGCAAAGGTAATTAACTACATACATACATACATACAACCTTAATTAAACTAACGTACTCTTAATTAATAATATATTTCTGGATTAGATATTAATATTTTCTTAATTAATTTTCTGCAGCTCGTAAATAGACCTGTACAATGTACAGGATTTGACGATGTTCCCCCTGACGATGAGGATGAGCTCTTGGCAGCAGTTGCACAACAGCCTGTATGTGCTGGCCTCTTCTTGTACCAAGGTTTCTTCAATTAATTTGCATCATCATCATCGATCGCCATTCATATGATTAATTATATATATGATTAATTAATTAATTATATCGATTCGATTCGATTCGATTGAACTGCAGGGAATTTATACCGGCGAGGACTGTGTAGGGAACGATAACCCACATGCGGTTAATGTTGTGGGATGGGGTGAAACACCAGAAGGATGCAAGTACTGGATAATAAAGAACTCATGGGGAGAAGGATGGGGAGAGAAAGGATACATGAGACTCGCACGAGACACTGGTGATCCAAGGGGGGCCTGTTGGATAACACAGATGAGTTGTGTCCCAACCTTTGATGAAGTAGCTTAATTAATCATCCCAATTCAGTTAGCTAGTGATCATGAATAATCAAACTCAGTTGGGGGCGGAGTCAGAAAATTTTTCTAGGGGGTGCCTAGAAAAAAATGTAAGAAAATCAAGGTTCTAAACGGCGTGAGACGTGACGTGGCGGCGAGGCTAAGCCTCAAGCCTTAGGAGTCATGGCGAAGTCATGGCGTTTTCAAGGCGTGACTTATGGCGTCAAATTTCTAATTCATATATAATCTTATATATAAAAACGTATGTTTTTATTGTTACTCAATAAGCCAATAGTAAATAAGCAAGTTAAATTACGTTATATATTAAAAACTTGCAAATAAAACATTAAAAACGTAAAGGAAAATCAAATATCTCATTACGATAATTGCGCATTTGTCCATGGCGTGCCATGGGCTTAACATGGCGTGACACACAAGCCTTGGTGCCATGGCGCGCCATGGCGGCTGTGCGGCGAGTTTTTTAGAACATTGAAGAAAATTCATGATTTCACGGTTAATAAACCCTTTTTAGTAAATAGTTGACCTAAAAATAGTTAAAAATCATGAGTGGCCTACATAACATAACAATATCTATATTTATACAAACAAATAGAGTAAGCTTTTGTTTTGTTTTGTTTTGTTTTTGTGAAAGTATCCATACTCGAAGAGACGGGAAAAACAGATACATAAAAATTGGGAATATTATTAGGGAGAGAAGGATCCTAGTCCATTATATTTTTAAAATTGAACCTTAAAACTAATAAATAATTATTTTTTTAAAAGGGTGAGGGGGAATTATTAGGGAGAGAAGGATCCTAGTCCATTATATTTTTAAAATTGAACCTTAAAACTAATAAATAATTATTTTTTTAAAAGGGTGAGGGGGAGCCACTACACCTTCAGGTGCTAAGGTGGCTCCGCCCCTGAACTCAGCAACTGTAATCATATGTTGCTGCATCGATAGTTGATCGATTTTTTATCATATGTTGCATGCAACATATTTTTTGATATATCATTTTTGTATTGTTCAATCTAGCATCTCACCATCTGCCCATACAATCTTTTGGGAAACTACTTGAACTCATGCTTTTGTCAAAGAAAAAAAATGAGTTATAGATGGATATTTAAGCCTAAAATGAGGTTTAAGTAAGATATGTTAGGAATTGATAAGAAACCTATTGGGCTTATAGTGATTGGAGAGGTTTGAAGATGATGAAAGGAGAATACTTGAAGAGAGAAACGTGAAGAAAGTATTTGATATCTTTAACTTTGCTTAATTTACAATACAAGGGTTCACCACCTATTTATACTACTCCATGTAAGGTTCTACATTTCTAGATATTTCCATGGATGTACTTAATATCTTAGATATTTATACATCTCTAGATATTTCCTATCTAGATTATTCTATACTCCTTCCACATGACTCTTCCAAAGATTATTCTAGATATTTCTTTAGTTATGGATTTTGGGCCTAGGAAATTATGATGGGTGATCCAATGTTATTTCGATCAAATCAAGTTTATGATCCAACATCCCCCTTAAACATGATTTTGCCGACTCCAAGCATCGTTCTGAATCTTGAAAACTCTTTCTCCTTGAGTGGCTTTGTGAAAATGTTGGCAACCTGATCTTCTGATCTTGTATGTATCACTCGAACATCGTTTCTTGCGGTGCATTCTCGAATAAAGTGATATCGAGTGTTGATATGCTTACTTCGATCATGGTAGACTGGATTTTTTGCTAGATCAATTGCTGACTTGTTATCCATGTAGATTTCAGTTGCATTTTCTTGCGGCATCTGTAGTTCCTTTAACATGTTTCTGAGCTAAAGCGCATGACATACACAAGAAGTTGCAGCTACGTACTCTGCTTCACAAGTGGACAGTGTAATAATAGGTTGTTTCTTTGATGCCCATGTAAAGGCGGTGTCACCAAGGAAGAATAAAAATCATGTTGTACTTTTATTATCATCAAAATCTCGAGCCCAATCACTGTCGCTATAGCCAACAAGCTTGAAGTCTTTAGATGATGAATAGAAAATGCCATAGTCAATGGTACCTTTGATATAACGAAGGATCCTCTTTACAACCTTCAAGTGAGATGTAGTAGGTGCTTCCATAAAACGACTAGTTAATCCCACAGCAAAGAGAATGTCAGGTCTTGTACATGTCAGATAGCGCAAACTTCCAACAAGACTCTTGAATAGAGTTCCATCAACCGCCTTTCCTTTGTCATGTTTATAGAGCTTTATTCCATATTCAATAGGGGTGCCAATAGGTTTGCAATTCTACATTCCAAACCTCTTTAAAATTTCTTTCGCATATCCTTCTTGGCTTATGAAGATTCCTTCTTTTGTTTGCCTTACCTCAATGCCAAGATAATAAGTCATAAGCCCAATATCAGTCATCTCAAACTCTTGGGCCATAGACTTGTTGAATTCATCCACCATGCGTGGATAATTTCCTATGACAATAAGATCATCCACATACAAACAAACCAACAATATTTCTCCTTTTGAAAATTTCACGTAAAGTGCATACTCACTTAAACACTTTATGAAGCCATTTTGTTGAAGATACTTATCAATTATAGTATTCCAAGCACGTGGTGCTTGCTTTAGGCCATATAAGGCCTTTTTTAACCTTAGCACTTTACCTTCTTATCCTTTAACAAGATACCCTTGAGGTTGCTCTACATAAACTTCTTCCTCGAGAAGTCCATTTAGTGAATTTTCCATTTATATTGAGCAACAATATCAATTATCATTCTTATAGTTTCTAAGCGAGCAACATGAGCAAATACCTCTTCATAATCGATGCCATGTTTCTGCTTGTAACCTTTTGCCACAAGTCTTGCCTTATATTTCTCCACTTCTCCTTTAGCGTTTTTCTTTGCTTTGTAAACCCACTTGACTCTGATGGCATTTTGACCTTTTGGAAGAGATGTCAACTCCCACATATAATTCTTCTCTATTGACTTTATCTCCTCATCCATTGCTTGTCTCCAGTTCTTTCTTTGCATAGCTTCCTCGAAACCTAAAGGTTCAAAATCAACATATAAATAAAGGAGTGTAAGCTCATCTGTTACCTCATAGAGTTCCTGCAAGTTTCTCATCTTTGGAGACGCTTCGATTGAACTTGAAGGTGAATCTTGAGTCAGAGTTGGACTTGAAGGTGGTTGACCATCTTCACTTGTGTCACATGCCTCTTCACTTTCAGAGATAATGGGAAGAAACTCATATCCTTCGTTGTTGTTTATATTCCAATCCCATAGTCCTTCTTCATCGAATTCTACGTCTCTACTTATGATCACCTTTCTTGTGTTTGGATTGTAAAGCTTATAACCCTTTCATTGCTTGTCGTAGCCAACAAACACATGCTTCTCACTCCTGTCGTCAAGCTTGCAACACCTTTGTCTTGGTACGTGAACATAGGTTATGCTCCCAAACACTCGCAGATGAGATACGGTAGGTTTTATCCCATTCCATGCTTCCTGTGGAGTCTTGTTATCCAAACTCTTGGATGGACACCGATTGGAGAGATAGACTGGACAATCAGCAGCTTCTGCCCAAAACTCCTTTGGCATATTCTTACTTTTTAACATGCTACGAACCATATTGAGAATAGTTCTATTCTTCCTTTCAACGACTCCATTTTGTTGTGGAGAGTAAGGAGCTGTTAGAAATCTTCGGATCCCATTTTCTTCACAAAACTTGTTGAATTCTTTTGATAAAAATTCTCTACCTCTATCAAATCTCATGGCTTTAATGTTTAAATCTTTCATTTTTCGACCATGACTTTGAATTTTTTTACAGGCATCAAATGCTTGGGATTTTTCTTTTAGAAAATATACCCAAGTCTTTAGAGAAAAATCATCAATAAAGAGTATGAAATATTTATTATTACCATGAGATGGTGGAGTAATGGGTCCGCACAAATCTGCATGAATAAGTTGTAAAGGTTCCTTAGCTTTTGACGTTGCTTCTTTTGGAAACGGATTTCTTGCATATTTCCCAAGAAGACATCCTTCACATACTTGATTAGGATGATCAATAGAAGTCAAACCTTTAACCAAACCTTTAGTAGATAGCAACTTTAAGTCACCAAAGTTTAGGTGCCCATACCTCATGTGCCATAGCCATGAATGATCCTTCAAGCAAGCCTTTAGACACTTGACATCATCATGTTGAACATTTAGAAGGAACATTCGATTTTTAGCCATTGACACTAGGGCTATAAGTTTTCCTTCATGGTTTCTGATTATAGCACTACGATCTTTCAAGTGAATATCGTAGTTTTTCTCCAAAAGTTGCCCCAAACTCAAAATATTATTTTTAAGGCTAGGCACATAATAAACTTCAGAAATAAATTGGTGACTTCCATCTTTAGCAAGGATTAGTATTTTACCTTTCCCTTTCACCATTGCTTTTGAGTTGTCTCCAAATGTCACATTTTCTTTAATTTTCTCCATCTCCACGAACAAATTTTCTTCCCCTGTCATGTGATTACTTGCAGCGGAATCCAGGTACCATGTGGTTCTTTTATGTTATTGTTCATCATGTTTTGCCATTAGCAACGTGAGCTCGATTTCATCTTCCAACTCTGTAAGATTAGCTTTCCCTTCTACTTGTCTCGAGCTTCTACACTCTGTGGCCTAGTGACCATACTTTTGACAATTATAGCATTGTATGTGAGACTTACCTCCTCACTTGTAACGCCCTAAAATTCAGAGTAAATTAAAACGCCCTAAAATTCAGAGTAAATTAAAACCTGGAAAAAAAACTGGCAACATGACATTCGTATTGATATAAACCTCCCATAAGGGGGATCAGTCTTTAGGACTTTACAAAACCTATACAGATATAGGGTTTATCAACAACTAATCTAGACACCTATATCAAGATTACATCCGTTGACAATCCATAATTCACCAAAAGAATGGGACTTAACAAATGCCCAGATACAATACTAATCATCTCAAAATGCCTCAATACCAAACCCGCCTCTCAAAACCCCGGCAACCCACCGCTAAGGGAAACCTGTTATACACATCATTTGAGAAAAAGTGTTAGGCTTAAAGCCTAGTGAGAACATACAGTTCATAAATCTCAAGAGATATAATCAAATGCATCAAAGTAAATCTTTCCAAAGATTTAGTTATGCAAAATACAGTTCTTTGATAATATACGGACAACCGGTCCAAAACACATCTTCCGATAACGGGGATTACGCGATTTACCAAGGATTATAGTGGAACACAAAGTAAGCCACAAATCCGAGTTATGAGCTAAATACATGGAACCATGGCCACGAACGCTTCGGTCCGTACTACGATGTGAGGGAGGCCCCCAAGGAACCAGTCATACTCTTTCGTTAGACTACATTTGACCCATGGCTAGTAACCGGTCTTACATAACCGTACCAAGTGCCCCTGAAGATCAAATGTATCTAACTACAACAGAAGGGGCACAACCTTCCCAGCCATAAGCCGACTCGATACCTAGGGATCCACTAGTATAGTCATGACTTGTCACAATATTTCATGTGACCAACAAAGCTAGATAATAGCTTTCAACACATTTATATTTCAAAATGTCGTTTTCAAAATCAACTGCTGGTAAGAAAGATAATCATAAACCAGATTATATAAAATCTTTCAAATAAGCCACACAACTGGGAAAGTAAAACCTTCTTTTACTTCAACAAGATGGAACCCATCATTTTAGTCAAAAGTGTTCGGGAAGCCTAAGATATCTCAAAACTCCAAGTTACATCAAAATGTAATAAACGGAAAATCCAAAAACGTAGAGATATATAGGAGTTAAAAACACAATCTTTGACATATATAACAGTTTAGAAAATTTAGTAGGAACTCACCTCTGATTTCTTCTTCCTAACGAATGCTACCTATGACAACACCGAAAGAATCGATAAGTCGAAACATAGATAACTCTCCCACTTCCTGACTAAAACTTAAAGATAACATAAGCTAACAACGAGCAAATCCTAGTCCGGTCGAATACCACTTCCGGTCAAACGCATACCGATCGAGTGCATCTTCCGGTCGAATGCATACCGGTCGAGTGCAACCTCCCGGTCGAGTGCATACCGGTCGAGTGCAACCTCCCGGTCGAGTGCATCATCGGTCCTTAGCAGTCCGGTCGTCTTAGTCACCAAGAACACGCCGGAGATACTGAACCCAGATCCAAAACGAAACACTCAAATCTCGAAATGGAACGGTTAAAAACCTTCACAACGAGATTCTACACGGCTAAAAACATTCAGATCAAAGCATTAAGCTAGATTCGTACCTTGATTTGTCCGAATCGATCGACACTTCGTCTCCTGCTTTTCTCTCTTTCTCTTTCTCTCTCTCTCTCTCTCTCTCTCAAATATGATAATATCTAAATCTGAGATATTATCAAAATATCTAAACTTGATTTGTATATATATAAACCAAGTTACATTTAACCCCCCTGAAGTTTGGGTAACGGTCAACTTTTCACCCAACTCCAAAATTTAGGGTGTTACATCTTTGGGCTTGCAAACCTCTCCCACGACCTCTTCTAGAAGGAGAATTTTGGTTCTCGTCTTCTTTGTTGACTTGTATGTAACCTTCCCTTCCTTTTCCTCGTCCTCGACCATGGAAGGCACCACGACCTCGGAAAGCTCCACGTTCTCGTCCTTGCTCTTTTCCATGTATAAAGTTTCTTTCTTTTTCTTTGAAAGAGAGTTTTGAGTATAAAGCTTGCTCCAAGGTCTTTTTCTCCCTTCTCTTTTTTATTTTCTCTTCATGGGCTTGTAAGGAACCATGAGTTGATCAATGGTCATAGAGTCAATGTCTTTTGACTCTTCTATGGCCACAACGATATCGTCAAAGCTTGGTGTCAAAGAGCGAAGAATTTTTTCTATCACCCTTGTGTCACTCAAACTTTCACCATTTCTCTTCATCTCATTTGAGATAGTCAAAACACGAGTGAAATAATCTGAGATTGTCTCAGCCTCCTCCATTTGTAACTTTTCGAAGTCTCCTCTAAGAGTTTAAAGACGTACCTTTTTCACCTTGTCAATGCCCTTGAATGTATTTTGTACAATATCCCATGCTTCTTTGGAAGTGGTTGCATTTTCAACTTTCTCAAACATAGCATCATTAAGACATTGATAGATGAGTGTGAGAGCACTTTGATCCTTCTTTCTTGCCTTATGCAATTCCCCTTTTTGGGCGGCACTCAACGGGCTTTCGTCTTCAATTTCTTCATAGCCTTTCTCGACTATCTCCCATGCATCATGTGATCCGAGCAACGCTTTCATCCGGATGCACCAACTTCCATAGTTATCTTTTGTAAGACGAGGAAATTGGAATGAGTTCATCGGATTTGACATATTAATCTTCAAGCTCTGATACCACTTTGTTAGGAATTGATAAGAAACCTTTTAGGCTTATAGTGATTGGAGAGGTTCGAAGAGGATGAAAGGAGAATACTTGAAGAGAGAAACTTGAAGAAAGTATTTGATATCTTTAACTTTGCTTAATTTACAATACAAGGGTTCACCACCTATTTATACTACTCCATGGAAGGTTCTACATTTCTAGATATTTCCATGGATGTACTTAATATCTTAGATATTTATACATCTCTAGATATTTCCTATCTAGAGTATTATATACTCCTTCCACATTGTTCTTCCAAGGATTATTCTAGATATTTCTTTTTGTTATGGATTTTGGACCTAGGAAATTATGATGGGTGATCCAATGTTATTTGGATCAAATCAAGTTTAGGATCCAACAAGATATCCCTAAATCTTGTGACTTAATATATATATCTTTTTTGGAATAACTTGAAACACACTTTGATTTATTATTTAACATCAGTTATTACAAAAGAGAAAAGAAACATAAATATACAGTGAAGGAATGCAACCCTTTGACCCAACAGACACGACCATCTACATATTGACAGTTAAACTCAAACAATAACTGTCAAATTACCCACCAATCATAACTACCTTAACGGTCACCCACATAACCAAAGCTAGCATAATTTTAACACTCCCCTTAAGCTAGAAATGGTTTCACCTTCAAATTGTTCTTCATGACATTGAAAATCCCAGAATGAAGAGCTTTTGTGAAACAATCTGCAAGTTGGTCTTTTGATCCACAAAACTCAATTTTAACTTCCCCATTCGACACCAATTCCCTTATAAAATGTAATTTGATCCTGATGTGTTTGCTCTTACCATTGAAAGAGAAATTGTTAATTATTATCGCAGAAGATTGTAGTAGGATCCTTTTGTGAATGTTCCAATTCCTCTAAAATGGCTCTCAACCATAGAGCCATTTTATACTGCCAAGATATTGCACCACTTCCCAAGTTAAACACATATTTGGTTGTACTTTTTCCATCATCCATGTTACCCCCGAAGCCACTGTCACTAAAGCCTATAAGCCTAAAATTTTCTGTCCTTGAGTAGACAAACCCATGATCCAAAGTCCGTTTGATATACTTGAGAATCCTTTTTCCTGCCTCCCAGTGGCTTCTTTTAGGAGTCTACATGTACCTGCTTATGATTCTAACAGAAAACACAATATCTGGCCTTGTAGCAGTTAGATACATCAAACTGCCTACTAGGCTTCTATAGAGACTAGCATCCACATGTTCTTCCCTCACATCTTTAGAAAGCCTAAGTCCATATTCCATGGGAATACAGGCAGAATTGGCCTGTTCCATATTGAATTTTTTAAGAAGATTTTGAGCATACCTTGTTTGAGAAATCATGATCCCTTCTTCATTCTGTCTAACTTCAATTCCCAAAAAATAGTGTAAAAGGCCCATATCAGTCATATCAAATTCGTCCTTCATGCTTTCCTTGAAATCTTCTATCTGTTTTTGTGAGTTTCCAGTAAAAACCAAGTCATCAACATATATGCAAACCATGAGCATCATACCTTCAATTTTCTGAGTGAGCAAGGTGTATTCCTGTGAGCATATCTTGAAACCATTTGCCAAAAAATAGCTTTATGTTCTGCTGTACCAAGCCCTTGGGGCTTGTTTTAAACCATACAGGGCTTTCTTTAAGTGACACACCTTATGCTCTTCACCTTTCTTTGTATAGCCTTCAGGCTGATCTATGTAGACATCCTCTTCCAAATAGCCATTTAGGAAAGCTGATTTTACATCCATCTGATGTACCTTCCATCTGTTTTGAACAGCCAAAGCCAAAACCAATCTGACAGTTTCTAATATGATGACAGGAGCAAAGACCTCCTGATAATCTATACCATTTTTCTGTTTGTACCCTTTTACCACAAATCTTGCCTTATGCCTATCTACTTCTCCCTTTTCATTTAATTTGGTCTTATAAACCCACTTGACCTCTATTGATTTGTGACCACTAGGAAGATTCACAAGTTCCCATATGTTGTTCTTTAAGATTGCTTCCATTTCCTTGTCCATGGCTTCTTTCCACTTTTGTTCTTGGCATGCTTCTTCAAAGGTTACTGGATCAGCCTCAGAAAATAAAACAAAATCTGTTGTGTCACTGAAATCCAGGCTCCTTGAGTCATTATAAATGTCTCTAAGGTTTCTATACCTTCTTGGAACACTTTCAGAGGTAGATGCCTCTGGTTTGTTGTGGTAGAAGTGGAAGGTGTTGTAGGAGCACCCTCTATAGGAGAAGATGGATTATCTTCTTCTTGATTGACAACATTATCTCTCTTCTCCTCACCACTGTCGATAAACTGAGTACTGCTTCCTTCTTAACTTTGAGATTCATTCCATCCTTTGTTTTCTTCAAACACTACATCTCTACTAATTATAATTTTTTTGGTTATAGGATTGTAAATCTTGTAGGCCTTTGATCTGTCACTATAGCCAACGAATATAACCTTTTCAGACTTGTCATCTAGTTTACTTCTCTTTTGATCTGGTATGTGTGAATAGGCTACACACCCAAACACTCTTAAGTGTCCTACTAAAGGTTTATACCCATTCCAAGCCTCTTGTGGAGTCATGTTTGACAAACCTTTGGTAGTTGTCCGGATTATTCCCCTTTAGCATACTCCTAGCCTTCTCTATAATGGTCATATTTAGCCTCTCTGCTACTCCATTTTGCTGTGGGGTATATCTAGTAGTAACCTGATGGTGGATGCCATTTTCTTTTAGAAAATCCAGAAAATGTGTAGAGTTGTACTCTCCACCACCATCTGATCTGACAGATTTGATCAAGTGCCCACTTTGTTTCTCAACATAGTTTTTAAATATCTTGAAGTAGTTAAAAACTTCAGACTTCTCCTTTAAAAAATACACCCATAATTTTCTGCTACAATCATTTATGAAAGTGAGCATGTACCTGTGTAACACCCTAAAATACAGAGTCAATTAAAACCTGGAAAACTTGGCAACATGGCATTCGTATTGATATAATCCTCCCATAAAGGGGATCCGTCCTTAAGACTTTACAAAACCAGTACAGATATAGGGTTCATCAACAAACTAATCTAGACACCTATATCAAGATTACATCCGTTGACAATCCATAATTCACCAAAAGAATGGGACTTAACAAATGCCCAGATACAATACTAGTCATCTCAAAATGCCTCGAGACCAAACCCGTCTCTTAAAACCCCGGCAACCCACCGCTAAGGGAAACTTGTTATACACATCATTTGAGAAAAAGTGTTAGGCTTAAAGCCTAGTGAGAACATACAGTTCATAAATCTCAAGAGATATAATCAAATGCATCAAAGTAAATCTTTCCAAAGGTTTATTTATGCAAAATACAGTTCTTTGATAATATACGGACAACCGGTCCAAAAACACATCTTCCGATGACGGGGATTACCCGATTTACCAAGGATTATAGTGGAACACAAAGTAAGCCACAAATCCGAGTTATGAGCTAAATACATGGAACCATGGCCACGAACGCTTCGGTCCGTACTACGATGTGAGGGAGGCCCCCAAGGAACCAATCATACTCGTTCGTTAGACTACATTTGACCCATGGCTAGTAACCGGTCTCACATAACCGTACCAAGTGCCCCCGAAGATCAAATGTATCTAACTACAACAGAAAGGGTACAGACATCCCAACAATAAGCCGACTCGATACCTAGGGATCCACTAGTATAGTCATGACTTGTCACAATATTTCATGTGACCATCAAAGCTAGATAAATAGCTATCAACATATTTATATTTCAAAATGTCGTTTTCAAGATCAACTGCTGGTAAGGAAGATAATCATAAAACCAGTTTATATACATTCTTTCAAATAAGCCACACACTGGGCAAGTAAAACATTCTTTTACTTCAACAAGATGGAACCCATCATTTTAGTCAAAAGCGTTCGGGAACCCTAAAATATCTCAAAAACCCCAAGTTACGTCAAAATGCAATAAACGGAAAATCCAAAACCGTAGAGATATATAGGAGTTAAAAACACAATCTTTGACATACATAACAGTTTAGAAAAGTTAGTAGGAACTCACCTCAGATTTCTTCTTCTTAACGAATGCTACCTATGACAACACCGAAAGAATCGGTAAGTCGAAACATAGATAACTCTCCGACTTCCTGACTAAAGCTCAAAGATAACAGAAGCTAACATCGAGCAAATCCTAGTCCGGTCGAATGCCACTTCCGGTCAAAAGCATACCGGTTGAGTGCATTCTTCCAGTCGAATGAAATCTTCCGGTCGAACGCAACCTTCCGGTCGAACGCATTCTTCCGGTCGTCTTGTTCACCAAGAACACGCCGGAGACACTGAACCCAGATCCAAATCGAAAATACTCAAATCTCGAAATGGAACGGTTAAAACCTTAACAACGAGGTTCTACACGGCTAAAACAATTCAGATCAAAGCATTAAGCTAGATTCGTACCTTGATTTGTCCGAATCGGTTGATCACTTTTCTCCTGCTTTTCTCTCTCTCTCTCTCTTCAACACTAAGAAAATCTGAGATCTGAGATATCTCAAAATATCTAAACTTTTATTTGTATAAATATAACCCAAGTTACATTTAACCCCCCTGAACTTTGGGTAAAGGTTAACTTTTCACCCAACCCCAAAATTCAGGGTGTTACAATCCTCCCCAACATGGGAATGATTTCGCCCCCGAAATCCAACTATACATTTAACCCCCCTGAGATATCTCAAAATATCTAAACTTTGATTTGTATAAATATAACCCAAGTTACATTTAACCCCCCTGAACTTTGGGTAAAGGTCAACTTTTTACCCAACCCCAAAATTCAGGGTGTTACAATCCTCCCCAACTTGGGAATGATTTCGCCCCCGAAATCCAACTATACAAAAAGATGAGGATATCTACGCTTCATATCCCCTTCCGCTTCCCAAGTCACATTTGCTCCCCGGTGATGCTTCCACTACACCTTGACCAAGGTGACTTCTTTGTGACGCAACTTCTTAGACTTTCTCTCTAAGATGGCGTCGGGTTCTTCCACACAATGATTACCTTCGTCTACCCTTAACTCTGAAAGGGGAATGACGCTGTCTTCTACCGCCAGACATTTCCGGAGGTAGCAAACATGAAACGTGTTGTGTATTATGCTCAACTCCGGTGGCAGTTCCAACTGGTAGGCTTGCAAACCCACCCGTTTAAGCACTTTGAAAGGTCCGAGGAAACGGGGACTCAGCTTCCCACGTTTTCCGAACCGTATAATGCCCTTCCACGGCGACACCTAAAGCATAACGCGGTCGACCACTTGGAATTCCATCGGTCGCCTCTTCTTATCGGCATAGCTTTTCTGTCGATCTTGAGCTGCTTTTATTCTTTCACGAATGCACTTGACCTTATCGGCAGTATCTTGCACGATTTCAGGTCCGGCGAACTGCTTTTCTCCCGCTTCAAGCCAGCACACGGGAGTCCGACACTTTCGCCCATACAATGCCTCAAAAGGTGTCATTCCAATACTCGAGTGGTAGCTATTTTTGTAAGAAAACTCCACCAAAAGTAGGTGAGAGCCCCAACTACCCCCGAAATAGATGACACAAGACCTCAACATATCTTCCAAAGTTTGGATCGTTCGCTTGCTCTGCCCGTCGGTTTGCGGATGGTAAGTCGTACTCAACTTCACTCGAGTACCAAGTTCTTTCTGAAACCCATCCCAGAAGTTCGAAGTGAACCGAATGTCGCGATCCGACACGATCGACAATGGTATGCCGTGCCTCGAGACCACCTCATCGATATAAATATTTGCCAACTTATCCATCGGTAAAGTCTCGCGCATAGGCAAGAAGTGAGCGCTCTTTGTCAATCTATCAACTATCACCCAAATGGTATCGTGACCTCAAAGAGTTTTAGGCAACTTCGTCACGAAGTCCATGGTGATATGCTCCCACTTCCACTCGGGAATCTCTAAAGACTGAAGACTCCTATACGGTCGCTGATGTTCGGCCTTAACTTGCGAACATGTCACACAACGCTCAACATAACGTGCCACGTCCAGTTTCATTACCGGCCACCAGTAGTGCATCTTCAAGTCCCTGTACATCTTTTACTCCCCGGATGAATGGAATACTTGGACTTGTGTGCATCTTCTAGCAACAGCTCCCGTTTAACCCCAAACTTGGGTACCCACACACGACCGTTGAACAGTTTTAATCCACGGTTATCTTCCATTAAGAGTAAACGCTGCTTCGTCATGACTTCATCTTTTAGATTCTCTTCTAACAGTGCTTCCACCTCTGATGTCTTGATCTTTTCAACAAGACTAGACACTAGCTCGATTCTCGAATGGGTAGTCTGAATACTTCCGCTGTAGTCTTTCCGACTCAACGCATCGACCACAACGTTCGCCTTACCGGGATGGTAAAGCAATTCACAGTCGTAATCTTTAAGCAACTCGAGCCACCGCCTTTGCCTCATATTCAACTCCTTCTGTTCAAAGACATATTTCAGACTTTTATGATCCGTGAAGAGTGTACACTTCGTGCCATAAAGGTAATGTCGCCAAAGCTTCAAGGCGAACACCACCGCTGCCAACTCCAAATCGTGGGTAGGGTAATTCTTTTCATGAATCTTGAGTTGTCTCGATGCGTAGGCGATCACTTTGCCCCTTTGCTTCAACACACAACCCAAACCCATTTTCGAAGCATCGCTATAGACCACGAAGTCTTCTGAACCTTCAGGTAACGTCAAGATCGGAGCTTCACACAACTTCTTTTGAAGGATCCGGAACGCCTTCTCTTGGGTTTCGGTCCATTCGAACTTCGCATTCTTCCGAGTCAGAACTATCAAGGAAGAAGCGATCTTTGAAAAGTCTTGGATAAATCTCCGGTAGTATCCCGCCAGACCCAAGAAACTTTGGATCTCGGACAGACTCTTAGGAGGCTCCCAATTCATCATAGCTTCAATCTTGGAGGGGTCTACTTTCACTCCGTCCTGAGTGACTACGTGACCCAGAAATTGTACTTCTTTAAGCCAAAAGTCGCACTTGGAAAACTTGGCGTACAACCTTTCTTTTCTCAACACTTCCAGAACTTCACGTAAATGTTGCTCGTGCTCTGACTCACTCTTGGAGTACACGAGTATGTCATCAATGAATACAATGACCGACTTATCGAGGAATGGTCGACACACTCTATTCATCAAGTCCATAAACACTGCTGGTGCGTTCGTTAGACCAAAAGGCATTACAAGAAACTCGTAATGGTCGTAACGCGTTCTGAAAGTTGTCTTCGGAACATCTTCTTCTCTCACCTTCACTTGGTGATAACCCGAACGTAAGTCGATTTTGGAAAAACAACCCGCTCCTTGAAGTTGATCGAACAAGTCGTCTATTCTCGGAAGCGGATATTTGTTCTTTACTGTAGCTTTGTTCAACTCACGATAGTCAATGCACATTCTCATTGTGCCATCCTTCTTTTTGACAAATAAAACCGGAGCTCCCCAAGGTGACGAACTCGGTCTTATAAAGCCTTTCTCCAATAGCTCTTGGAGTTGTGCCATCATCTCTTGCATCTCCGATGGCGCTAAACGGTAAGGTGCTTTAGCGATTGGTGTTGCTCCATGCACAAGATCAATCTGAAACTCTACCTGACGATCGGGTGGTAACCCGGGCAAGTCGTCCGGAAAGACATCTGGAAACTCACGCACAATCTTCACATCTTCCAACTTTGATTTCTCTAACTTGGCATCTATCACATAGGCTAGGAAAGACGAACATCCTTTTACTAAGCACTTGCGTGCCTTTGCCATTGTGATTATTGCCACTTCACCTTTTCTCTTTTCACCATAGATGACAACGACTTCGCCAGAGGGGTTGGGAAGTCAAATCAACTTCTTGGAACATACGATCTCGGCATAATTGTTTGACAACCAATCCATGCTGACCACGACATCAAAACCCCCGATTAACATCGGCAGTAGATCGATCGAGAATTCTCTCCCTTCGATACTAAGAGTACACTGCTTCAGAACATCGTGGATCAGAACTTGACTACCATCGGCTATTTCTACCACTAATGCATCCTCAAGACTAGTAGTGGGCATAGAAATCTTCTGACGGAAAAATTCAGATACGAAAGAGAAACTGGCACCTGTATCGAATAAAATACTAGCAGGTACAGAGTTTATAAGAAAAGTACCCGATACCACATCAGCAGATGCCTTGGACTCATCGGCCGTCATCTGAAATGCTCGACTCGGAACCCTCGGAGGGTTCTCCTTCTTTGCCGCCACGCTACCCGTCTTGAGTTTCGGGCAATCTCTCTTCACATGCCCCGGTGCCTTACACTCGAAGCAGACCATCCTCGCGACAGTACAGTCGCGGGCGGTGTGATCATTCTTACCACACTTGAAGCAGAATCTAGAAGTGGGGTTATAGTTACCATGGTGCTTGGTTCGACACTTCGGGCAGCACCTTGCTTCTTGATAACCGTTGAAGCTGCGGTTTCCGACAAAAGGTCGGGTTCGCTTGGGAGGTACAGAACTGCTCTCCCACTTTCTCTTATCAGTCACCACCACTGCTTTCTCAGTTTTTCTTCTCGCGAACATCTCTTCCATGAACTGAGCTTCCTCGACCATCTCTCGGAGGTTAGAAGCTTTGGAATTATGGACCATAGATTGCATGTCCGCGGGTAAGCCATTGAGATAAGCCTTCATCTTATCTTTTTCTGTTGGGGCAGCGTGCCCCACCAGTCCAAGCTTTTCCATGAACTGACGAGTATACTCCCTCACCGTCAGGCTTCCCTTTACTAGAGACCGGAATTCTTTCTCGATTCGGTCCATTGTTCTTTCATTGCAGAATTCTTCTAACAACTTTTTCTTGAACTCGGCCCAAGACAACTGAGCCAACACCGCAGGAGATAGGGTGGATTGGATGACATTCCACCAAATGAGCGCAGTATCCCTCAGCAGTTGGGTACCGAACCGCACTCTCTGATCATCTCCGCATTCGGAAGAGCCAAAAGCTTGCTCAACCGCTCGGATCCATTTCACACATATGGTCGGGTCATCAGAACCATAGAACTTTGGCGGTCCGAAACCCAGAAAGGACTTGTAGGAACAACTTTTCCTATTTCCCGGAGCACCAACAATCCTGCGTTCCTCAGCCCTGACCCCTGTACGAGCGCCTCCAAAACCCGCTACAATGTTTTCCACAACCGTCTCACTTCTCCGATTGTTCACATCGCGGTCCTCGTTAATCACTTTCATCAGAAACTCTTGCTGCTTTGCCATCTCTTCCCTCATTGCCAACATCATGCTGGCCATCAACTCGGATTGGGGATTAGCATCCCCGATGACTGGGTGGGACGAAGCCAGGTCTACTCGCGGAATGACCTCTGGCCCCCCACTTAGCCTTTGTTGAACAAGTGGTCGCACAACAACCTTAACTCCCTCCGGCTGACCAGTTGTAAAGGTTGTCGCTTCTAGACCATCAACACGCGTACGCGGTCTTCCGCGCGTACTTACCATACTGAACTGCTACACAGAGCAGAGAAAGAGATAAGAGGGAGGTAGGGAAACATGAATGGAAACGTACTACCACATCACCAATTGTCATAATAACAGCAAATCAAGCACTCTTACGTACAATATCCTCATAATAACATTAGCTAAGTGAAATTATGAACATATAACACATAACGGTTCTTGTCACCACCACTACAACGCCTGATAAACGTACTTTCCGTCGACTCTAAGACTAACCCAACTTAGAAGCTCTACCCAATCTCGCGGATCAATTCTTAACATACTCAGTCTAAGTCTAGACATCTTACATTCATGCCTAGTTCGCTTAAACTAGGGCTCTGATACCAACTTGTAACATCCTAAAATACAGAGTAAATTAAAACCTGGAAAACTTGGCAACATGACATTCGTATTGATATAAGCCTCCCATAAAGGGGATCCGTCCTTAAGACTTTACAAAACTAGTACAGATATAGGGTTCATCAACAAACTAATCTAGACACCTATATCAAGATTACATCAGTTGACAATCCATAATTCACCAAAAGAATGGGACTTAATAAATGCCCAGATACAATACTAGTCATCTCAAAATGCCTCGAGACCAAACCCGTCTCTCAAAACCCCGGCAACCCACCGCTAAGGGAAACCTGTTATACACATCATTTGAGAAAAAGTGTTAGGCTTAAAGCCTAGTGAGAACATACAGTTCATAAATCTCAAGAGATATAATCAAATGCATCAAAGTAAATCTTTCCAAAGGTTTAGTTATGCAAAATACAGTTCCTTGATAATATACGGACAACCGGTCCAAAAACACATCTTCCGATGATGGGGATTACCCGATTTACCAAGGATTATAGTGGAACACAAAGTAAGCCACAAATCCGAATTATGAGCTAAATATATGGAACCATGGCCACGAACACTTTGGTCCATACTACGATGTGAGGGAGGCCCCCAAGGAACCAGTCATACTCGTTCGTTAGACTACATTTGACCCATGGATAGTAACCGGTCTCACATAACCGTACCAAGTGCCCCCGAAGATCAAATGTATCTAACTACAACAGAAAGGGTACAGACATCCCAACAATAAGCCGACTCGATACCTAGGGATCCACTAGTATAGTCATGACTTGTCACAATATTTCATGTGACCATCAAAGCTAGATAAATAGCTATCAACATATTTATATTTCAAAATGCCGTTTTCAAGATCAACTGCTGGTAAGGAAGATAATCATAAAACCAGTTTATATACATTATTTCAAATAAGCCACACACTGGGCAAGTAAAACATTCTTTTACTTCAACAAGATGGAACCCATCATTTTAGTCAAAAGCGTTCGGGAACCCTAAAATATCTTAAAAACCCCAAGTTACGTCAAAATGCAATAAACGGAAAATCCGAAACCGTAGAGATATATAGGAGTTAAAAACACAATCTTTGACATACATAACAGTTTAGAAAAGTTAGTAGGAACTCACCTCAGATTTCTTCTTCTTAACGAATGCTACCTATGACAACACCGAAAGAATCGGTAAGTCGAAACATAGATAACTCTCCCACTTCCTGACTAAAGCTCAAAGATAACAGAAGCTAACATCGAGCAAATCCTAGTCCGGTCGAATGCCACTTCCGGTCGAAAGCATATCGGTCGAGTGCATTCTTCCGGTCGAACGCAACCTTCCGATCGAACGCATTCTTCCGGTCGTCTTGTTCACCAAGAACACGCCGGAGACACTGAACCCAGATCCAAATCAAAAATACTCAAATATCGAAATGGAATGGTTAAAACCTTAACAACGAGATTCTACACGGCTAAAAACATTCAGATCAAAGAATTAAGCTAGATTCGTACCTTGATTTGTCCAAAACGGTTGATCACTTTTCTCTCTCTCTCTCTCTCTCTCTCTCTTCAAAACTAAGAAAATCTGAGATCTGAGATATCTCAAAATATCTAAACTTTGATTTGTATAAATATAACCCAAGTTACATTTAACCCCCCTGAACTTTGGGTAAAGGTCAACTTTTCACCCAACCCCAAAATTCAGGGTGTTACAACCTGTTTCCACCAATTGAAGGAGTTTTCTTTGGTCCACACACATCTGTGTGGATGAGTTCTAATAATTCAATGGCTCTCCAGGCACCTTCTTGAGGGAAAGACTCCCTTGATTGTTTCCCAAGTATACAGGCTTCACACACTTCATCTATTTTATTTAGACTTGGAATTCCCTTGACTAAGTTATGCCTTTGCATATAACTTAAGTACCCAAGATTTGCATGACCAAATCTATGGTGCCACAATAGGGAATTTTGCTTGGTGGACAAGTTAAAATAATACAAAATGCTTTCTTTAAAATTAAAAGAGAACATTTTGTTACCTGCCATCTTGATCTTTCCAATCATGCACCCATTTTGATCCTTGACTTCACATATCTCACCCTTGAAATGCAGATCATATCCTCTCTGTATAAGTTGTCCTACACTGAGAAGGTTGTGCTTTAATCCTGGAACATAGTATACACTTGGAATTTTCTTCTGCCCATGAATTGTGTCAACCATAATATCTCCTATCCATGTACATTTAACTTCTTATCATCGCATGTTCTCACTTCTTTCTTTTGAGTTTCATCTATGTGAACAAACATCTCCTTATTTCTTGTCATGTGGTTACTACAACCACTGTCAATGTACCATGTGTCATTCATTTGAACTTCTTGAGTGTTAAATATCATAAATAAAGTGTCATCACCATCTTCTATATTTATAAAATTGTTATCCCTCTCTTCTGCTATTCTCTTTCTACAGAATTTTGCTATGTGTCCAAATTTTTGGCAATGAAAACATTGCACTGGTGTAGATGGTTTTCCTCTGCCTCTTCCTCTCATATCCACTTGTTGTTCTCTTCCAAAAAATCTGCCCTTTTCTGAATTGTTTGAGGATTGCAACTGAAAGGCTTGTTCATAAGGTGTGGAATTGAACTGTCTCATCCTCAATTCGTGGGATTGTAACGTTCCAAGGAGACTTTCAAGAGGTAACATTGAAAGGTCCTTGGATTCCTCAATAGCCACTACTACATACTCGAACTTCCTTGTCAGACTCCTAAGTATTTTTTCTATTCTTCTATCTTCTATTTCTTCACCATTCAGCCTCATTTGATTTAGCAACAGAATCACACGATTGTAGAAGACTTCAATTGTCTCAGACTGTTTCATCTTGAGGCTATCGAATTCATATCTCAAGGTTTGTAATCTGATTATTTTTACTTTGTATTCCCCACGATAAGTCTTGTATAGCATGTCCCATCCATCTTTAGAAGAGATCGAATAGGAGATTCTTTCAAAAATAACTTCATCCACTGCTTGGTAGATCGTGTAGAGGGCCTTTTTGTCCTTCTTTCTTAGATCTCTAATTTCGTTTTCTTCTTCTAGCATTAATTCATCTATTTCAACAGGTTCATCGAATCCCTGTTCAACTATTTCCCATAACTCTTGTGATTCAAACAATACCTTCATTTGGATACTCCAGTGGTAGTAATTCTTGACATTTAATTTCGGAGGTTGAGGATGATATATGGTGTTCAAACTTGATGCCATCATCTGTGCTCCGATACCACAATGTTGGAATAACTTGAAACACACATTGATTTATTATTCAACATCATTTATTACAAAAAGAGAAAAGAATCATAAATATATACAGTGAAGGGATGCAACCCTTTGACCCAACAGACACGACCATCTACATAGTGACAGTTAAAGTCAAACAATAACTGTCAAATTACCCACCAATCATAACTACCTTAACAGTCACCCAAATAACCAAAGATAGATTAATTTTAACAATCTTCTTCTACTCACATAATCACATCAAAAGTGCTTCTAAATATATTATTCATATAGACCAAATTAAGAACAAGCAGCGGTCATCGATGTACCAAAAACAAAAACAAAGTCAACAAAATATATTTAACACTGTTCAGGATGAAGTAAATCTTGGAAAAGACAGGCTATATGAAAAACTAAATTGGTTATTGATAGAGCGAAAGCAACTATTCTCTCCCTTGTAAAGGATATGTTATACATACATATATATATATATATATGCTCATGACCAATATCAACTATTATCTCGTGTAAGTGATTCCTATATCATTGAGCAAGTGAAACAACATTCCAATGTATACAACATAACGTACAAAGATAATTTGTAACGATAAAAGTTGTAAATTTCTAATGCAATCATCATAAGGGTTTTTTTTAGCTTTCCTCCATGAGCATCCGAAGATTCACGACCTCTATGTGTGCGTGCGCGTGTGTGTGCGCGCTGGTAGTTACACAAGATGTTTTCAATGTTACGACAAAGTACACTATATTTGTTGGCATAAAAAAACTATTTGCGACATGGGAAGCATGGAGAGTACTCTTTCAGAAATTTTTAATTTGTGACATCTATGAGATCCAATTTAGACCACAAAAAATTAAATAAAAAATATAATCTAATATAATTTTTAAAAACTCTTTCTCATCTCTTCTCTTTTATCTCTACGTAACATACATGCACACCTACAAAATTAAATATGCACACAGGTAAACATATTGCGAACACATTTTTTGAAATACCATTATAATTTGTGAGCACACTCTAAATCTAATTTATGAGATCTAGTATACCTTATGAACATATTGTGAACACTAACTAAAACAACAAAAGTATATCTAAACCAACCAGGTTGTAAACATATTGTGAACACCCTAGTACGAAATTTTCTTAAGACGTTGATTTCATTGTGTTCACAATCTTTTCAACTTCTATAAATATTTAATTATGTGTGCGTAAGTTACAGGAGAGAGAGTAGGAGATATGAGAGAGAGAGAGAGAAAGATATTTATGGAATTTAATTTTCTCCTAAAAAATGCATTATTTATCTCATTAATTATTTTAAATTAGTGACGTATGATGGATCTCACTAATCTCACAAATTGTGGAGTTCTCAAATGATTAGTGCCTTATATATATCCTTTAATATATATGACCTATTGAGATTCAAGTGACTCGTATGGATACCTTTGCGACGTTGGATACAATGATTCAACAACATTAAATGAGACCTCGTTAAAGAATACAATATTTAAATACCTATCAAAACATGTCTAGCCCAATGGTAAGATAACATCCTTGGGGGGTCAGTGGATGGTAACCCTGACTACCCATGTTCTAACCCCGTGGTGAGCATGTGGCGATATCCAGATCATGGGTCTGCCACTTAGTGGTACCCTTAATTAGGTTGGGTCGTGGTCGACGGGGATTAGTCGGGTGGCACCCTTAAGTGGGAGCCCGGATACCCTGAGAACGTATGTGTTATCTGCCGTTCAATATATATATATATATATTTAAGTACCTGACCTACCTTATTTGATCCACTAGTATTTGAATAAGTTACATTTATATATTCAGCTGTGTTTTTAGATTTTATAATACATGCAACATCTAGAATTTCTTGATCATCATGCATTTTAATTAAAAGCTTCTATTGGTCCTGGAAAATGATGACTTACAGATTAAGTGTTTATAGAAGAGGGGGGTGAATACAAACACAACAAATTTTCATATTTTAATTCTTTCTTCTGAATTTTGTATAAAAACAAGAACTATTGATTTGTTGCGAAAGATAAGAAAATAAGACTGTGATCTCTAAACAGTATGACTATGACTAATTTGCTAAACAGAAAGAGAGTATGAGGGAGAAATTTCTCTTCCAGATCCAAAAAACTAAAGAAGTTCTTCAGAGTATGATGTTGAGTTTACTTTTGAAACACTCTCAAGGATGTTCTTTCAAAATATATGAGTAACAATGAATGACAAGGGTGGCCTTTTATAGCCAATATTGCATTAAATGCATATTGTCCAACTTTGATACATGTCTTCTTCTGATTGGTTGATCATGTATCCAGTACTCTTCATTTCAACCTTTGAGCTTTTGATGTAGACATCGTTTTAGTTACTTGAACCTTTAGCATGTCGAGGGTATAGTAAAGCAAACAAGGTACCAATATGATGGTGCCTTTGTACTTTGCTTAGGCATACATGTTGTACATGTTCTCATATAAAGGGTTAAGCAAGATAGTTGGTGAGTAAAACTTGTTGTCCAAGTTTATACTTTCAGGATCCGGCTTGCCAGTAGTAGTATTTGTCATACTACTATTTGACTTTATCTTTTACTAATCTTCTTTCTGCTAGATGACAAACCAATTCGCGTTTGGTGACGATCTTGACCTCATTTCAACTACTCTTTGATTTTGTTGAAGAATTTTTCTTTTGGATCAATACAGATAGTTATAAGTCTTTTTGGGTCAATACAAATCAATATTATGGTTCAAAACCTTTAAGATGAACCTGTAACGTGTTGAACCGAGAAACAGTGTGAAACTGCCTTACAAGTTGTAGTTGGACAAGAAACTAGAAATTGTACCTAACGAGAATGACACATTCAATGTCTCGTGTTCAATCTAGACATAAAAAACACAAAGATTAAATATGTAAACTAAAATTGACTACAAACCGAAAATTTGTTGTATCACTGATTCTCGTCATTTAGGTGGCGGTGATGTATTACTAGATTCCGCTCAACGTTTATAAATATGATATTTATATTTATTACCAACATGTCAAGAACCCATTGAGTCACATGTTTTGAACATATCTGAATAAGGAGTTTCAATAATTAAAATGTTTAACTATTATATATGATTTGTATTGATATAATCTGATTAAATAAAAATCAGATATTATTTATGTTGGACATAAATTAGGTTGACTAGGATTGATCTTAAAAGAGGAGCAATGGTGTATGGATACTCTTACACTCAAGAGGTGTAAAGATGGTGTGGTAGTCGTATGCCATACTTCTCAATGTTATAAAATGTATGACATTTTTATGCAAATAAATGGTCTTGCAAATTTTATCTCCATAACCTACAATCATATGCTCCATTTTCTTTTTAAGTTTTGAAACCATGACTAGAATCACGAGAAGGCAAAGGATTCGGATTGTTCATGTAGATCGATACCATGGAGGCATCAATATTTGTTTGTTGTTGTGATTCATAATTTCACTTAGTGTAAGGTGTAATTTCAAAACACACGATTTATTCTGTTTCGTATGGGTACTTGTAGGGTTACGATTTTTATTTTCCGATGTTCATGAGATCCCATTACCCAACAGTGGTATTAGAGCTACTTACGAACCTCTAGATCGATTTTTGTGACATACATGCTATATCAAAAACTATTTTGTTGCTATATGTTTTTGTTTCGTAAATGTTTTGATTTTATCGTCCTGGAGATATCTGAATCTCGGAAAACTTAAGACATAAAAAATATAGAGCTTTCTATTATCTTTCTATAGTATTTTGAATTGCATCATTTCGACTTCGTATGAACTTTCTACAATTTTTTTACGAGAATGTCACAATGTTGTTCGAAAATAACATGATCTTCAATTAAACGAGGAAAAAAGTTAATTTAAATAAATTTGTATTAAATAATATAATGACTACATAAATGATAAATGATGGAAGACGAAAGGACAGGCATAGGCATTTTACAACAGCAGCGCAATCTGTAGGGTTCTTCCTTATATAAATAGTAATCGTCCACTTAGGGGTTGTTCCTTTGTGGTTTAATGAGCTGTATGGTGGATATGGCTTATTCGCACAGCCATATCCAGGTGTTCGGTACCGGCTTATTCACTTAGCCGATGACTGAATCGGTCAGCTAGAAACCATGAGTCCTATACATTCAGCCAATTAATTTCCACAACTACCCTTACCTTTGCAACATAGAAAAAACCCTTATTTTAGAAAAAGAATTGCTCACGCCTTCATGATTCCAATCAATTTTCCGCATAGATTTTATCATCTTCTTCAAGTTTTCTGCAGTATGCTTCATCTATGGTTTTCGATTAAGCTCATTCCACATCTAATAAACATGTGAGGCCCATTAATGGCGGTCCGAACTTCAGGAGAAATTTCAAGAAGTCGGCGTATTTCTTGAGAGAGGGGTGAAGTACTGCACATGGCCTTATAGGGGCATCCACAACATTCGCTAACCCATGATGATATAGCACCGATTCTACTTGCAGAAATAGCTAATGAAAATGATGAAGATTTCAGGGAGCACTTACCTATAGTTTTTGATTTCTCCCTATGTGTTCACGATATGTTTCTCTTTATCCCCTTTTTGGTATGCTACAATTTTTTGGTTTTTTCTTGTTGCTAATTCTACATAGATGCTACAGTATAATTTATTTGTTATTGTTTGAAAAATGTAAATATTTATCAAACTATTTTATTTGGATGAAAATATAGAATGAGGGGTAAATTGGTCATTTCTGTCATTCAGATAGTTTATTCAGCACAACAACTGAACAACAATTTATCTGATAGCATACAGACAACTTTATTAATACAGACAACTTTATTCATATAGGTCTTAATGGAAAACGAACCGAACAGCCCCGTAATGTGCCTCGGTTCTTGAATTAGCCATTCAAATTAATTAAACCCCAAAAAAAGAGGATCGTCCAAAACAAAACAATGAGCTTATATCGGATCTTTAATTAAGGGTGTAAAGTACTGTTGAGATTTAATAACCCAAAATGATCCACTAAGGATACATACAGAGAAAGAATTGCTTTCACTAAGAAACTTTCGATTCTTATTTTTTTTAGAGTGAATTATGGATTTGGTCCTTTTGTTTTGTGATTTTTTCGACCGTGGTCCTCATTCTATGTTTATTGTGGATATAGTCCCTGTGGTATGCAATATATTGTGGCTAGGGTCCCTAAACACTAACACCGTTTAACTTTTAAGGGTTAAAGGCATCATGTGCCTTGCACACTATGGGTATAATAGTCATTTTACTTTTCTCTTTTAATTTATTCTATACACCTTTAAAACAAAGAATAATAAATTGTGGATTGGGTCCCTATGCATCACTCGTCATCTTTAAAACACATTTATCATATCTCTTAATATATTTTTTTCATCCAATCTTCATTGTTAAAGTACAAGAAAAATTCATTTGTTAAAGTGCAAAAAAAAACATTATTTGCATTTAAAAATAACAATTGTTTGAACCCAACACTACATCCTAAAAAAGGCAACCTATCAAAATAACAATTGTTTGAATCCAACACTACATCCCAAAAAAACAACCCATCAAAATGAGAATTGTTTTATATCAACATTATATCCCGAAAAAGTAAACCCATCAAAATAACAATTGTTTGATATCAACATGACATCCCGAAAAAGAAACCCCATCAAAATAACAATTTTTTGATATTAACATAACATCTCGAAAAAAAAACTCATCAAAATAACAATTGTTTGACCTTGTTTTTAGCTCTCACTTGTCTGTCCCTTACAAGTTCTTGAGTTGTGACCTTGTTTTTCACATTTCACACATCTCAAAACTTCATAGCTCATACACCTATATTTGGATTGAACCCCAAACTCTGATTGATAATCCTCTGAATCAAGTACTTTGCCATTTCTGAATCTGGAACACATCTAAGCTTCTTTTTCAACATTGCATGCAGCTTCAATCTACTGTGGTTGTACACTCTATCCACTAGGAAGTATTCTGTGTGATTTGAATCCATAGTCAAAGCATATACTCCACTAGTTTCATATAGAGTCCAGTTGGTAACTTTTTGAAACACATTTCTGATGATGTCCTTCACTTCTTCAGGCTTGAACAACATACAAAGATACTCCATCACAAGTTTTGTGATTGAAATCTCTGAAGCTTTCAATTGATCAGCATACAGCTTCATTCCTATTTCAAACATCTCCTCTAGATCAGACCTGGAACATGTTCTGACAATCTTGGCCCAAGTATTATACACTTCATACTTCTCATCTTTTCTTTTGAGCCTGATATACTCTTTGCCATCAACCTTCATTGTATCCCAGAGAATGACCTCAGGAGGCTTAACACCAACAGGTTCAGCTGTAATAGGTTCAAGCACTTTGTCCATCACTACCATGTACAGATTCACATCATCAGTACTTGATGGTTCTTTCTGTTCAATTACCTTAGGTGCCCTTCTTCTTCAGCAACCTTCTCAGCTTCTTCTTTATCCACTCTAGGCTTCTTGGTTGATTTTCTTCTTGCCATCATCTTAGTTCTTTTTAAAGTCCTCAGACTTTCACCTAGTGTGGCTTCTTTCTTTGGTGTTTCTTGCTCATCAGGGAAAGGTTTTTCTATCAGAAAATTATTACTTTCTTTCATTCTCTTTTCCATTTCAACTCTGGCTTTTTCATTCCCTTGAAGCTTTAGCATATCTGAATCATACAACTCTTTAATCTGTTCAAAAGACATCTTTGAGAACATCTCCTTTCTGACTCCTACAGCACCTTTGAGAAAAGTAATCATCTTCTTTCTCTCTTGAGTACCAAGGAAGGTCTTTGAGGGTTGTCTCTTCTTAGCAGCCATTTTAACCAACACAGATTTCTTCAGGGTTGCAGCTTTCTTCTGTGCTATTTCAATTGCCAAACTTTGTTGATAAGCTTCATTTAACTCTGCAGCCAGAGCCTTAGCCATCTCTCTATCTTTGTCCACTTGAGCTAATTCTGCTTGGTCAAATTCAGCTTGAATATTCCTGGCCAAAGTTTCATCTGACTCAACCAACTTTTGCTTTTTAATTGGTTGATCAGATTCCACTAACTTTGCTTTGCCTTTATCCCTGCTTACCACCTTCTCAATACTTGCTTTCTTAATCACTTCACCTTTTTCTTTGATGATAACTCCTTTGGCCTTTGAGGTGACCTTGGGAGTATCATGTTTAGCCTTGATCAAAGTTTCTGCTATCTCAAGATCTGTTAATACCTCTTGTACTATTTCTGCTGCTTCATTCAATTCAGCAGTATTAACATTTTCTGCTACTTTACTTGTTTCAGCAGCATTAACTGTTACTGCTGCTTGTACAAAAACTGATTCTTTTTCTACAGCTTGCTCTTTTACTGCTGCTATGCTTGATATTTCTGCTGCTTGTACAAACTTTGTTTCAGTTTCCACTGCTTGCTCCCCCTCAAAATCAAATTGCTCCCCCTTGTCTTTATCATCTTCCATGTTGACATCAGCTTCTGACTCCCCCTTTTTGGGAGCATCACCCACTAGTTTCCTTCTTCTGAGCACAAACTGTTTCTTCTTCTTTTTCTGGACCAATCTCTTCACCATTTTCTTCAGGTTGGTAATCTGTACTTGTTGAGACAGAATTATCATTTTCAGCTCTTCTATGTCTTTTCCCTGCTTGATTACATCCATGTTGATGTTGCCCATTGTTTCCATCAATTCAAGATAGTCATAGTTGTCCTCACCTTCTCTAGGAGTGTAACCCCCTTTTGAAGGATCATGGGATCTTTTTGTAGTAGAGGTCTTCTGCCTAGCAGAAGCACCTGCTATCCCCATGGTTTCTTGGCACCTGGGACCTTTGGATGATTGCTCACCCAAAGTTGCCATGGGGAAGGTCTTATTGATGTTACCACTGACCTCCTATGTGCTAGCAGGAGTAGTGGCAGCCTTTGCACCCATATGCTCATTCATCTCCTCAGAGAGCACCTCCTTGGGGTTGGGAGACACCCCTGTGGTTTCCCTATAGATATTCTCTAATGGAGAATTCTCCATTAGAGGTCTTAAAGGCTCTGTGGGTGAAGGTACAAGAAGGGAAGGAGCCTTCTTTACCTTTTTCCTGATGTATGTATTGGTGATTGGTGAAGTTGGTTTTTGAACAAAGGACTGTGGGATTGATATGGTGATTGAAGGTTGGGATTGGCTTTCAGTGGGATGGTCTAATGAGGTCCTTGACCTTGAAGCCATACCTTTTTCATTCTGGGACACCACCATCATTGTAGAGAACAATGGGGTGTCAACTCCTTCCAAGTCCAATGGAGATCTCTTCATATTTGAAAAGACCTTACCTTTGGGGATTTTTGGTACATATACCTTATCAAAGTGAGGCATATCCGTCAATTCATTGGTTATAACTACCTGGACAAATCTTGGGTACATATAAAAACTCTTTTTGTTTCCCAAGTTTGACACAAGGTCATTGAAAATCATTTGAGAAAAATTGTACTTTCTGGTAGTGGCCAAGCAGACCAAAGCATAAGCAATGGTACTGCTGAACTCACTCCATCCAGTAGTCTTTTTAGAAATGCAATGCATAAGGGTATGAACAAGAAAACGCCATTGGGTATAAAATTTAGCTTTTGAGAATTTGAAACCACCCAATTGGCCTCCATACCCCATTCTTGAAAGATTTGAGAATAAGTCCTCATTAGGAATAGAAGTAATACATGCAGCATCGTCTAGACGTAGACAGATGCAAATCACCTCTTCAGAAACTGACAAGAGTTTGTCACACACCCTTGTCTTGATTATCTGCACATCATTTTCTGTGACTACAGTGGCATTTGCCCAAAATTGTCTTTGATGCTCTATGTAGATTGTTGGCGACACTGTAAGAGCATGGGCAATGTGGCTGGACTTGAGAAAATCCACAATTTAATGGAATCCAGCGGCTTGCTTCGGCTTTTGTAGCATTGAAATCTCATTATGTTCATCAATGAACGCCATAGCTGCCATCGAGCTTGAGAATTCTGGACTGAAACACTTGGTGCTTGAGAGAAAAGGGTTAGAGAGCAGATGAATAGAAATCAAAGAGTCGTTATGAACTTTTAGGCGGGCAAAAAGGGTATTTATACGATTCGGGACATAAGCAGTATTAACTAACTAGCAGTATTAACTAACTAGCAGTATTAACTAACTAGCAGTATTAACTGAGAGCAGTATTAACCACTAGCAGTATTAACTAACTAGCAGTATTAACTGAGAGCAGTATTAACCACTAGCAGTATTAACTTTGCACTGGCAGTATTAAAACTGCACTGGCAGCATTAACTATACTTACACTTTTTGAAGCTTGAGGTACTCTGAGCAAGGTAATAACTTCCTGAGAAAGAAGTTAGTAGCACCAAAGAATAAACCAATACCAGGTATGTAAACACTTTTTTTTTTTAAAACATGAGCTCATTCAGAGTTGATCATGCCCACATTTGTGACCAAGAAAGTGAATCTACCCACATCAAAAGCTTTAGTGAATAGATCAGCAAACTGGTTGTCAGTATGAACTTTAGCAACTTGAATTAGCTTGTTTTCATTACAATCTCTAATAAAGTGATACATGATCTCAATGTGCTTTGTTTTGGAGTGCTTGACTGGATTGTTAACAATGCCTATAACATTGCTATTGTCAATGAAGATTGGAGTGTGAAGAAAGGTTACCCCATAGTCCAGCATTTGATTCTGAATCCATAGAACCTGAGAGCAGCAACTTGCGGCAGCAATATACTCAGCTTTTGTTGTTGATAAGGACACTGTGGTTTGTTTCTTACACTGCCAAGATACTAGTCTTGCACCCAAAAGTTGACATCCACCTGAAGTACACTTTCTATCCATATTAGCACCACCCAAGTCACTGTCTGAGTATGCAATCAAGTCAAAGTTGGATTCATAAGGATACCAAAGACCTAATCTAGGTTGCCCTCTTAAGTATCTGAAAATCCTTTTAACAGCTTGAAGATGTGATTGCTTTGGCTTGACTTGGAATCTGGCACACAAACACACTGGAAACATGATGTCTGGTCTTGAGGCTGTGAGATACATGAGAGATCCAATCATTGATCTATATAGATGGACATCAACATCCTCCCCCTCAAGATCAGCAGTGATCTATTTATGAGTCTCCATAGGTGTGCTTGCTGGCTTTGAGTCTGTTAAACCATACTTATCCAGGTTGTCTTTCACATATTTTGATTGACTTATAAAGATCCCATCTTTCTTCTGTTTCACTTGAAGCCCAAGGAAGAAAGTAAGTTCACCCATTGAACTCATTTTAAAGCTTTTGTGCATCAACTTTTCAAAGTCTCTACACATCTGATCTTTTGTGGATCCAAAGATGATATCATCCACATAGATCTGAATAAGTAGGATGACCTTCTTACTTCTTTTAATGAAGAGGGTCTTGTCAATTATTCCTCTTTCAAACCCATTCTCCAAGAGATAGGTAGACAGTGTATCATACCATGCTCTTGGGGCTTGATGAAGACCATAAAGTGCTTTCTTCAGTTTGTATACTCTGTCTGGATATGATGTATTTTCAAATCCAGGGGGCTGACAGACATATACTTCTTCATCAATTGTACCATAAAGAAAGGCACTCTTCACATACATTTGGTATACCTTGAACTTCATGTATGAGGCATAGGCTACAAATAGCCTAATTTCCTCTACCCTTGCCACTGGAGCAAACACTTCTTCATAGTCTATGCCTTCTTCTTGAGTGTACCCTTGTGCCACAAGCCTTGCTTTGTTCCTGATCACAATTCCTCTCTCATCCTTTTTATTCCTGAAAATCCACTTGGTGCCAATAGCTCTATGACCTTTTGGACGGTCCACCAAGTCCCAAACTTCTTGCAATTTGAACTGCAATAACTCTTCTTGCATAGCTTCTATCCAACTGGCTTTCATTGCATCATAAACCTTCTTAGGCTCAATATGAGATAGAAAGCAAGAGAGTACTGTGTGTTGCTGATCCTGCAGCTCTTGAAGTCTGCTTTGATTCCTTGTTATCATAGGAGAAGAGATGTCTCATATGACTAGCTCTGGAGGATGGTTCTTTTGAGTTCTAGTCTGATGACTAGGTTCTTCATTGATTCCCACATCTAGATTGGAATCATTTAAATCAGCTGAGGAGATCTCATCAGCTGCTTCTGGCTCTTCATGCACTAGATTCTCCTCAACTCTTTTTTCTTCTTCACTCTGAATTTGTTCAGTAGCATTCTCCTTTTCACAGACATCAACAGGCTCTATTGGAGGTATGGGAAAGATCACAAATTGAGGAATAATGTCTTGTACTTGTACTTGTTCATCCCCTGATCCTCCACTTCCTGAATCTGCATGATAATCACTACCGAAACCCAAAGAGTTAGTTAGTGAATCAGTGTCAAATAACCACTGAGGACCAGACCCAAAGAAAATGCAAGAAGAGTTAAATACAGTTGAACAAGAAGCTCTTTATTTGAAAGTAGCAAAGGAGTTGAATGCACAGTTTGAGAAGGAGTTTGAAAAGGAAGATGATATCTAAAAGGCCAAAGACAGAAAGCTTGCAATAGATTTGGCAACAAGGCTTAATGAAGAATACCAAAAGAGTTTGAAGACTGCTGCAAAGAGGGTTACTATGAAAGAAACTAGATAAAGGAAGCCTTCAAAGAAATCAACAAGACAAAGACAGTCTTCAACGACCTTTCTAGATACACAGGAAAGAAGAAAGATGATAAACTTCTTGAAAGGATCTGTTGGAGTTCCTGAAGGGATGTTTTCTAAAATGTCTTTTAGCAGGATAGAAGATTTGTACAAAAAGGAGATGGCAAAGTTTCAAGGAGATTTCAATCAGAGGGTTGAAGTTGAAAGAAAGATGAAAGAAAGACATGATCTAAACATTCAACAGCCTTTTCCTGAAAGTGAAGAAGGCACTCCAACTAAAGAAAAGGTAGAAGTTAAGAAGGTAGAGACTCTAGCTCAGAAGATTGGAGTTGCCAAGAGAAAGAAGTCAATTGTTACAAAGACAAAGGCAAAAAGGCCAAGAACTGAGGAAGGTGAGAAAGAGCAGGGCAGTGAAAGAATGGAAGTTGAATCATCAAGAACTACAGATGCACCTCATGTGCCTGCTACTCCAGTCAGTTCAATGTTTCCAAAGATTATCTTTTGGGATGTATGTGTGGAGAAAGACAAGCACTTTCTCAGGATCAAAAGAGCAAATAACATATTTGAGATCTATACAAGTTTTCATCAGTTCATGCAAAAGTGCTCAAGAAGTGACTTGGAAGAAATGTATTCTGTTGGGATGAAGTTGTATGAAGACAGGATTCAGCAAGGAGCTCAGGATGATACAAGGTTGATCATGGACTGGATATGTCTTATGTTTGTACCTGATAGAATACAACTTGAAAAGCAGAATATGTTGAGATGGCGTTTGCTTAAGCAGTGTGGAGTTTATGCTTTGTTTATGTCAAAGGCAAAGATAGAGTATTATCTAGTGGAAAAGCAGTATAAGCATGATGTGATTAGATTGAAAGGTATGCTGCAATTAAAGCTGAGTGGTGGCAGAGAATCAGAAATGGAGAAGGATCTAATCCAGTTACTCAAAGAGCAGAATCAACAAGAGCAGCATAAACCACAAGAGCAGCAGAAACAAGCAGAGTATGTTGAAACTCAAGAGCAGAGTCAAGAGCAATCAAGTCAACAACCTCCAGAATAGCAAAGTCAATCTGATGAGCAGTTTGATTTGTATATAACAGTGATAGATGAAGAACCATTGAAAATTGATCATATCTCAGTGAGAGCTCCAGAAATCATTCATTGGGATACTGTGGTGGATAAAGGCACAGAATTCTAAAGGATCAAGAGAATGGGTGACAAGTATGAGGTCTATTCAACTTGGAATAAGATCATCAGAAGTTGTACCAGATTTGATTTGGAAGAAATGTACAGTGTTGGATTGAAATTGTATGGTGACTTGTTGAGAGGAGCAAGGATGAGCTTAACAAAGATGGCTCTGGAGTATTTGTGTATGATGTTTGACCCTGATAAAGTTGAATATCTTATCAAAGACTTGCATCACAGAGAAGGATTTAACAGCATTGATCATTGGGTGCTTGTTGAAAAATCTGGAGTATATGTCATAACTATTGATAACAGCTTTCATGAGTACTATCTGGTTGATAAGGTGTATGATCACAGCAGAGAAAAGTTGCAGGGTATGCTGAAGGCTAAGTTGGTCTGCATTACAGGTTCAAAGATGGCAACAATTTTGATCAGAAGAACAATCAATCAATGTGCAGGATTGGATCCTGATCTGGGAAGTTGAGCAGTAATTTTGAAAGCATCATGAAGACCTTATTCTGAAGAACTTAACTTCTTGATTTCAAAAGTTAAGTTAGGGGGAGATTGTTGGGTCTGAAATATGCTAAGTTTGGATAGTGCTGCTGAGACTTGAAGATTACTACTTCTAAAGACATTAGTATTGCTACTTGAAGAGATTACTACTGCTAGTAGTATTAGTACTGCTTGAAGGGTTAGTACTGCTTGAAGGGTTAGTACTGCTAGTAGTATAGTTAGTACTGCTAGAAGAACAGTTAGTACTGCTTGGAGAGTTAGTACTGCCAGTTGGAAGTTACTGCTAGCATGTTAATACTGCTGATGATAAGAAGATACTGCTAGAAGAATTAATGTTGCTGATGTTGATAAGGATGGTTTGTTACTTGAAGCGAAAGACAAGGAGTTGAAGATAATTATGGAATGAATGCTGAAGATCAACGTTACTTTCATAATTATCTTGTAATTTGTTTTGTAAATATAGTCTAGAAGTCTTAGATTATTGAGCATATATACGTCTTTTGTTTTTAAGAGAGAATTAGCCTCAAGATTCTTAGTGATCCTTTCATTAGAGAAGTTTTGAACGTCTGTTGAGCCTGTTCAACAGATTGAGGCTTTGTTTGTAATCATCAAGTTAATTCAATACAACTTGTGATTTGAATTCATACACTGTTTCATTGATTTCTTGTTAAAGTGTTATTCCGTAACTTCTTTAACAAAGTGTCTGAGTGTTTATTTAAATTCTTGTTTTGAATTTCGATCCTGACACTGCTAATTAGCCGGAGAGGGTTGAGGTCGCTGTATGCCCATCTGTCCAACCATTGTTAGGCGGAGGGCCTGAGGTTATTCCACGGGTGGACCTGGCTTCGTCCAACCCAGTCATTAGGGATGCAACTCCCCAATCCGAGTTGATGGACAGCATGATGTTTGGTGATGAATGAAGCTATAGCCAAACAGAAAGAGTTTCTTCTAAAGGTGATCGAGGATCATGATGTGAGCAATCGGAGGAATGAGACGATCGCAGAGAATATTGAGGTTATTGGATCCGGTGGTACGAGTCATGCCAACCGAACTGAGGAACCAATAACAGTTGAGGCGAGGCAAGGCATAAGAGCTTTCTCATACAAGACCTTTATATGTTGTAAACCACCAGAATTCTCTGGTTCTGAAGACCCGGTAGCATGCATAAAATGGATCCAAGTAATCGAGCAAGACTTCGGCTCATCTGAGTGTGGGGATGATCAGAAAGTGAGGTTCGATTCTCATATGCTCAGGGGCATGGCTCTCACTTGGTGGAACGTCACACAGACCACCCTCTCCCCTACTGTTCTGGTTCAATTGACTTGGGTTGAGTTCAAGAAGAAGGTGTTAGAGGAGTACTACAGTGAGAGGGCTTTGGACTACATCGAAGAAGAGTTCCGATCACTTGCGAAAAGAAACTTGACAGTGAGGGAGTATACCTGTCAATTCATGGGGAAACTAGGGTTGGTGGGGCATGTGGCCCCAACAGAAAAAGAGAAGATCAAGGCCTACCTTAAGGGCCTGCCGGTGGACACGATGTCTATGGTCCGCAACTCTAAGGCTTCCAATCTTCGCGAGACGATAGAGGAAGCCCGGTTTATGGAAGAGGTTTACGCGAGAGGCAAACCAGAGAAATTGGTGGAGGTCGGAGACAAGAGAAAGTGGGAAAGCAATTACGTACCTCCTAAGAGGACTCGACCTTTTGTCGGGAATCGAAGCTTCAACAAATATCAAGAAGCTAGATGGTGCCAGAGGTGCCGAAGCAAACACCATGGAAATTGTAACCCACTCCTCAATCTTGCGTCAAGTGTGGTAAGTCAGATCACGCCACTCGAGATTGCCCGATCAGAGGGCTTATCTGCTTCGAGTGCAAGGCATCGAGGCATATGAAGAGAGATTGTCCGAAGCTCAAGTCAGGTAGCGCGCCGGAAAAGAGGGAGAACCCATCTAGGGTTCCGGGTCGATCTTTTCAGATGATGACCGATGAGGCCAAGGCATCCACCGATGTGGTATCGGGTACATTTCTTCTAAACTCTATACCTGCTCGTGTACTGTTCGATTCGGGTGCAAGTTTCTCTTTTATATCTGAGTCATTTCGTCAAAAGCATGTTATTCCCACTAATACTCTAGAGAATGCGATAGTGGTAGAGATAGCGAATGGTAGCCAAGTTCTAATACGCGATATCCTGAGGAAGTGTACTCTCGGAATCGAAGGGAAAGAATTCCCGATATATTTGATGCCGATATTTATTGGAGGTTTTGATGTGGTGATCGTCATGGATTGGTTGGCAAACAATCATGCCGAGATCGTATGCGCCAAGAAATTGATCCAACTTCCCAATCCAAGTGGTGAAGTTGTTGTGATCTATGGTGAGAAGAGGAAAGGTGATGTGGCAATCATCACCATGGCTAAGGCGCGCAAATGCTTGGTGAAAGGATGCTCGTCTTTCCTAGCCTACGTAATCGACGCCAAGCTCGAGAAGTTGAAGATTGAAGACGTGAAGATTATGCGTGAGTTTTCCGACGTCTTTCCAGACGACCTGCCCGGATTACCACTCGACCGTCAACTGGAGTTCCGGATTGATCTTGTGTAGGAAGCGTCCCCTATTGCTAGAGCCCCTTACCGGTTGGCGCCATCAGAGATGCAAGAGATGATGGCTCAACTCCAAGAGCTTTTGGAGAAGGGTTTCATAAGACCGAGCTCGTCGCCTTGGGGAGCTCCGGTCTTGTTTGTCAAGAAGAAGGATGGCACGATGAGGATGTGCATCGATTACTGTGAGTTGAACAAGGCAACGGTGAAGAACAAGTACCTGCTTCCGAGGATAGACGACTTGTTCGATCAACTCCAAGGAGCGGGGTGCTTCTCCAAGATCGACTTGCGTTTGGGTTACCACCAAGTGAAAGTGAGGGGTGAAGACGTCTCAAAGACGGCCTTTAGACCGCGTTACGGTCATTACGAATTCCTTGTAATGCCCTTTAGCCTAACGAACGCACCGGCGATGTTTATGGATTTGATGAATAGAGTGTGCCGACCATTCCTTGACAAGTCGGTCATCGTATTTATTGATGACATACTCGTCTATTCCAAGAGCGAGTTGGAACACGAGCAACACATTCGTGAAGTCCTAGAGGTGTTGAGAAAAGAGATATTGTATGCCAAATTTTCCAAATGCGATTTTTGACTTTAAGAGGTTCAATTCTTGGGTCACGTTGTCACTCGAGACAGAGTGAAAGTGGACCCCTCAAAAATTGAAGTCATGATGAATTGGGAGCCTCCTAAGAGTCCGTCCGAAATCCGAAGCTTCTTGGGTTTGGCGGGATATTACCGGAGGTTTATTCAAGACTTCTCGAAAATCACTTCTGCCTTGATGGCTCTAACTCGGAAGAATGTGAATTTTGTTTGGACCGAAGCGCAAGATAAAGCGTTCTGGATCTTACAAAAGAAGTTATGTGAAGCTCCAATCTTGTCGCTACCCGAAGGGTCGGAAGACTTCATGTTCTATAGCGACGCTTCGAAAATGGGATAAGGATACGTGTTGATGCAAATAGGCAAGGTGGTCACCTACGCCTCGAGGCAGCTCAAAATTCACGAGAAGAATTATTCTACCCACGATTTGGAGTTAGCGGCAGTGGTGTTCGCCTTGAAGCTTTGGTGGCATTACCTCTATGGCACGAAATGTACACTCTACACTGATCATAAGAGTCTAAAATATATCTTTGATCAAAAAGATTTAAACATGAGGCAAAGGTGGTGGCTCGAGTTGCTCAAGGATTACGATTGTGAATTGTTTTACCATCCTAGTAAGGCGAATGTAGTGGCCGATGTGTTAAGTCGGAATGACTATAGCGGAAGTATTCAGGCTACCCTTTCAAGAATCGAGTTAGTATCAAGCCTTATTGAGAAGATCAAGACATCTCAAGTAGAAGTCTTGTTCGAAGAAAATCTCAAGGATGAAGTTATGACAAAGCAACGTTTGCTCTTAACGGATAGCCGTGGAGTAAAATTGTTCAACGGTCGTGTATGGGTGCCCAAGGTTGAGGGCAATCGAGAACTACTTCTTGAGGATGCCCACAAGTCCAAGTATTCCATTCACCCGGGGAGTAAAAAGATGTACCGTGTAAGGATCGAAACTCAACAAGAATTTAACACAAACTCAGAAACAATGTTAAAGAAGTTGCCGAAAAAAACTTTAACAGAAAATCAATAGAACGGTATATAGAACTCAAATCACAAGTTATATTAATTCAACTTGATGATTACACACAAAACCTCAATCTGTTTAACAGGCTAAACAGACGTTCTATACTTCTCTATAGAAAGGATCTAAACTATTCTTGAGGTTAATTCTCTCTAAAGTCTAAACAAAAACGTATGAATTATTGTTATTCTAACAAATACTTCTATACTATATATACAAAGTTGATTACAAGATAATTATCAAAATAAAATTGATCTTCAGTATCAATACCATAATTATCTTCAACCTTATCTCCAGCCCATCTTTATCTTCAAGTCTTCTTTATCTTTAGAAGCAGCACTAACCTTCTTTTAGCAGTATTAAACATTGAGCAGCATAAACATCCTCAGCAGTATTAATCCTTGAGCAGTATTAACCATGCTTGCAGTAGTAATCTTCAATAGTACTAACTACTAGCAGTACTAACTCTCCAAGCAGTACTAACTATTCAAATAGCAGCACTAACTTTTCAAGCAGTATTAATTCTACTAGCAGTATTAAAAGTACAAGCAGTAGTAATACCTTTCAACTAGCAGTAGTATCCATCCTTAGCATATTCTGATCCAACAATCTCCCCCTAACTTAACTTTTCAGGATGAGAAGTTAAGTTCTTCAACTTAGAGTCTTGATGATGCTTTCAACACTTCAGCTTAGTTCCCCAAATTAGGATCCAGACCCAGACTTTGATTTAAGATTCTTCTTATTACAATCTTTGCCATTTCAGAACCTGTAGAACATACCAGCTTTGCTCTCAACATTCCTTGTAGCTTAGCTCTGCTATGATCATACACTTTGTCCACCAAGTAGTACTCATGGTAGCTTTTGTCTATGGTCAGAACATATACTCCACATCTTTCAATTAACATCCAATAGTCAATGCTTCTGAGAACCCTTTCATGATTCATATCTCTGATAATATGCTTAACCCTGTCAGGATCAAATATCATGCATAGGTACTCTACAGCTATCTTGATTAGACTCATTCCAGCTTCTTCCAACACTTTACCATATAATCTCATCCCAACTTTGTGCATTTCTTCTAAATCAGACCTGGAGCAGCTTCTGATAATTTTACCCCATGTAGCATACACTTCATAGTGATCTCCCAGTCTCTTAATCCTGAAGTATTCTTTGCCTTGATCTTTCAAAATATCCCAATGAATGATTTCAGGAGCATTCACTGAAATAGGATCAGCTTGCACAGGTTCTTCATTTGTCAGAGTCATGTATAAATGGAATTGTTGATTTGACTGCTTTGGATTCTGCTCTGGCTCTGCTAAAGGTTCATCAGTAGGTTATGCTTCTGCTTCTGCTCTTTATTCTTTAATTCTTGCTCTTTTTGCCATTGGCTTGGTGGCAATGGATTTCTTTCTCTTAATTACTCTAATTTGCTGAGCCAAAGTCTCTTCTTTCTTTTCTTCTTTCTTTTCCTTGACAGGAGTTCCTTCTTCACTTTCTGGGAAGGGTTGTTGGATGTTGAGACCATGCCTCTCTTTCATCTTCCTTTCAGCTTCTTCCCTTTGAGTGGAGTCCTCTTTCAGTTTGGTCATCTCCTTCTGGTAAAGTTCTTCAAGCTTTCCAAAAGACATACTTGTAAACATTCCCTCAGGAACTCCAATAGCTCCTTTCAGGAAGTTTATCATTTTTCTTCTTTCTTGGTTTGCTAAGTAGGTCTTGGAAGGTTGTCTTTGTCTAGTTTTCAGTGGTAGCCTTTGCCTTGAAGCCTTCTTTGTGACTTTCTTAGCAGCAGCTGCAGACTTCAGACTCTTTTGATATTCCTCATTCAGCTTAGTAGCCAATTCCAAAGCTACCTCTCTGTCTTTTTCAGATTGGATTTGTTCTTCCTTTTCCAACTCTTCTTGAAGCTTTTTGGCCAATTCTTCATCTAACTGTATCTGATTCTGTTTCTTCACTGGTTGCTCAGACTCAACCATCTTTTCCTTTCCCTTCTTCTTTGCATCCTCCATACTGACTTCTTTTAGTTTCTTTTCTAATCCTCCTTCTTTGATCATTACTCCCTTAGCCTTTTGAGTGGCTTTGGGAGTGTCATTCTTAGCTTTTACAAGGGTTTCTGCAATTTCAATCTCCTCTCTGGACAATGTTGTCTCTGCTACAGTTTTCTCTGTTTCTACTTCTTTTGCAGTTACTGTTGCTGGCTCAGTTACTGCTTCTTTTGTATTTTCTGTTGCATTTGCTTTTTCTGTTTCCCTATTCAACTCCCCCTCAAAATGAGCTTCCATGCTAACAGGGCTTTGTTTCTCCCCTTCAGCTTGTCTCTCCCCCTTGTTGAAAGTATCTCCCCTTTTCTTTAAAATATACTGCTTTCTTCTCTTTTTCTGCAACAACCTCTAAACCATCTTCTTTAGTTTGGTAATCTGCACTTGTTGAGACAGAATCACCAGTTTCAATTCCTCTATATCAGCACCCTGTTTGATGACATCAAGATTGATATTTCCCATAGTTTCCATCAATTCATCATAGTTATATCTGTCCTCACCTCCTTTGGGTAAGTTGACCACCCTTGAAGGATCCTTGGATCTTTTAGTAGAGGTCTTCTGCCTAGCAGAAGCAGCCTCTACCCCCTTGGTTTCTTGGCACCTGGGACCTTTGGATGATTGCTCACCCAAAGTTGCCATGGGGAAGGTCTTAGATATGTTCACACTGTCCTGCCCTGCACTTTGTGCAAAGTCAGTAGTGTGAGCCTTACTACCCATATGCTCTTCCCTCTCCGTATTGAGCACCTTCTTGGGGTTGGGAGACACCCCTGTGGTTTCCCTATCGATATTCTCTAATGGAGAATGCTCCATTAGAGGGCTTGAAGGCTGTGGGGGTGAAGGTACAAGAAGGGAAGGAACCTTCTTACCTTTTTCCTTATATAGATTTTGGTGATGGGGGATGTGGGCTTTTCAATAGGAATCTAAGGAGGATTACTAGAAATGAGTGGTGTGGGTAGGTCATCAGTTTGGTTGTCTAATGAGGGCTTTGACACTGATGCCTCACCATGGGAATGTGACACACCCATCATTGTAGAGAACAATGGGGTGTCTTGGCCAGAAATGTCCTTGGAGGGCCTTTTCATGTTTGAGAATACCTTCCCTTTGGGAGGTTTTGGTACATACACCTCTTGAAAAGAGGGTAGATCCGTCAATTCCTTCAGTATAATCTCTTGTACAAACCTGGGATACATGTAAAAGCTTTTGGATTTGGTATCCAGGTTTGACATAAAATCATTGAAAATCATTTGAGAGAAATTGAACTTTCTAGAGGTAGCTAAGCAAACCAAAGCATAAGCTAAGGTACTGCTAAACTCACTCCATCCAGTTATTTTTCTTGAAATGCAATGTTGGAGGGTATGAACAAAAAATCTCCACTGTGGTGAAAATCTGTTCTTGAAAAACTTGAATACATCAGTGGGACCTTCATACCCCATATTACTAAGAGTGTAGAAGAGATCTTCCTTAGGTAAGGAGGTTATACCTGAGGCATCATCTAAGAATGCGAATACATTCCTCTGAGATGGTCAGGGGTTTATCACACACCCTGGTTTGAATGACCTGAGTCCCTTCTTCAGTGTAAATGGTAGCATTGGCCCAGAACTGTCTTTGATGTTCCACATAGATTGTGGGATTGATAGTAAGAGCGTGGGCGATGTGTGAGGATTTGAGGAAATCCAATATGGCATGGAAACCTTCAGCTTGCTTTGGCTTCTGCAACATGGCGAGCTCATTGTGTTCATCAAAGAATGCTCGTCCTGCCATCGTTCTAGTTAAATCTAGCGTTCGAATCGTTCCTAAGGTTGACACTGGTAAGCAAGAAATCGAGAGAGAGAAGAAGAAACAATGGAAGTTCAAAGAGTCGTTTGTATTTTGGCGGTCACAAAGGGTATTTATAGGTGGAGGGATTCAGTTAGAAGCAGTACTAAGTACCCTAGCAGTATTAACTAACTCGCAGTATTAACTCATATTAGCAGTAGTAACACATACTGGCAGTACTAACACGGACTAGCAGTATTAACACAGACCAGCAGTAGTAACCCTAATTAGCAGTATTAAATAAGTCAAGCAGTAGTAACTTTGCACTGGCAGTATAAACCACCTAGCAGTAGTAACCATACTTAACCATTTTTGAAAAATTATCATGAGTAATATAGCGAGCAGTATTAACTGATTTAGAAGTACCTAGTGTCCATTTGAAGCAATCTGAAACACTGAAACACACAAGGTTAGAAGCACCATGCACAATACAATATGAGAAAGTAGACAAGAAGGAATCTATACAGGTACATAAGACATAAGACAATAGGCTTATTCAGAGTTTATCATGCCCACACTTGTGACCAAAAATGTGAATCTACCCACATCAAAAGCTTTAGTGAATAGATCAGCAAATTGATTACTTGTATGGACTTTCACAACCTGAATTAGCTTCTTTTCATTACAGTCTCTGATAAAATGATACCTGATTTCTATATGCTTTGTTTTGGAGTGCTTGACTGGATTATTAACAATTCTAATAGCACTGTTGTTATCTATGAAGATTGGAGTGTGAAGAAAGGTCATACCATAGTCCAACATTTGATTCTGAATCCAGAGTACTTGAGAACAGCAGCTTGCAGCAGCTATGTACTCTGCTTCTGTTGTAGATGTGGACAATGTGGTTTGTTTCTTGCACTGCCATGATACTAGTCTTGCACCCAAAAACTGACATCCCCCTGAAGTTGACTTTCTATCCAAATTTGCACCACCCAAGTCACTGTCTGAATAAGCAAGTAGGTTAAATGGTGAGTCATGAGGATACCAAAGACCTAATCTAGGTTGGCCTTTGAGATATCTGAATATCCTCTTGACTGCTTGAAAGTGTGACTGCTTAGGCCTTACTTGAAATCTTGCACACACACAAACAGGAAACATGATATCTGGTCTTGAAGCAGTGAGATACATGAGGGAGCCAATCATGGATCTGTAGTGATGAACATCCACATCCTCCCCCTCAAGATCTGTAGTGATCTGTTTGTGTGTCTCCATGGGTGTGCTTGCAGGCTTTGAGTCTGAGAAACCAAACTTGTTGAGAATGTCCTGCACATATTTGGATTGACTTATAAATATCCCATCTTTCTTCTGTTTAACTTGAAGCCCTAGGAAGAAGGTAAGTTCACCCATAGAACTCATCTTGAATCTCTTGTGCATCAAATCTTCAAAATCTCTGCACATTTGATCTTTTGTGGATCCAAAGATAATATCATCCACATATATTTGCACTATTAGGATGTCCTTCTTCTTCCTCTGAATGAACAGAGTCTTCCTTTGAAAACCATTTTCCAAGAGATAGGTAGACAGAGTGTCATACCATGCCCTTGGTGCTTGATGTAGCCCATAGAGTGCCTTCTTCAATTTTTATACTCTGTCAGGATAATTTGGATTCTCAAATCCTAGAGGCTGACAGACATATACTTCTTCTTCAATTCTTCCATACAGAAAAACACTTTTTACGTCCATCTGGTAGACTTTGAACTTCATGAAAGAAGCATAGGCTAAAAATAGCCTGATTACCTCTATCCTGGCCACTGGTGCAAATACCTCTTCATAGTCAATACCCTCTTCTTGAGTATACCCTTGTGCCACTAGTCTGGCTTTGTTCTTTATTACTATTCTTCTCTCATCTTTCTTGTTCCTGAATATCCATCTTGTGCCAATTGCTCTGTGTCCTTTTGGAAGATCCACCAGATCCCATACATCTTGCAATACAAACTGCAGTAGCTTCTCTTGCATTGCTTCTATCCAGCTTGGATCCTTCATTGCATCAAATGCCTTTTTGGGTTCAACCTATGATAGAAAGCAAGATAATAAACCTGATTGTAGGCCTTTCAATCCCCCTATCTTGCTTTGTTTCCTTGTGATCATTGGAGAATTGATGTCACCAATCACTAATTGAGGAGGATGATTTTTCTGAGTTCTTGTAGCATTGACAGCCTCCTCATTAAGATTTACTTCAAGATTGGTGTCATTCTCTTCTGGAGTGCTTCCACCATATACTGAAGAATCATCATCTGTGTCTTCCTCTTCCAAAACTGGCATCTCAGGACCTTTGATTCCTGAATATGAGGGTTGATCTTCCTTTTCACCTCTGTCCTCTTCATTCTGAGCTGGTTCAGTGTCCTTTGAATCTGAATAATCTTTCTTATCTTGGTCACAGAATTCAACAGGATCAGCAGTAGGTGTTGGGAACAGCACAAACTCTTGTCTTTGTTCTTGTGCCTGTTCTGTCCCTGTTCCTACATTATGCTCATTACTGAAACCCAAAGAATTAGTCAGTGAATCAATGTCAAATAGCCAATTTGGACCTGAACCAAGTTGATTTGGTGTGTTCTCATTGCATTTGACATTGTCACTTTCCTCAATAATCCTAGAAGAGGTGTTAAACACTCTGTAGGTCTTACTTTGAGATGAATATCCAACAAGAAACCTATCCTCAGCTTTGCTATCAAACTTGCCTAGGTGAGTTTTGGTATTTAGAATTGTGCAAGGACACCCAAATGGTTTGAAAAATCCAATAAAATGTTTCTTCTTTTTAAAAAGCTCATAAGGTGTCTTGTCTTGGGATTTTACTACTATATATAACTCTGTTTTGAACATAGCAGGCAGTATTAACTGCTTCTGCCCAGAAAGTAATTGGAAGTTTTGAATCTGCCAACAGAGATCTAGCAACTTCTATCAGAGTCCTATTTCTCCTTTCAGCAACACCATTCTGTTGAGGAGTCCTAGGAGCACTGTATTGTTTCTCAATGCCTTTTTCCTCACAAAAGTTGTTTAGGTCATTATTTTTAAATTCAATTCCATTATCAGACCTAATGACTTTAACTCTAAGATTTGTTTGGTTTTCAATTCTAAGAACAAAGGATTTGATCAGTCCACTTGTCTCATCCTTAGTCCTCAGAAAATAGACCCAAGTGAATCTAGAGAAATCATCAACAATAACTAAGCAGTAGGATTTCTTACCAATACTCATCACATTAGTAGGGCCAAACAGATCCATATGCAGTAAATTAAGAGGTTAAGAGATTGTATTTATCGCTTTGGACTTATGAGAAGTTTTGTGCTACTTGCATTTAAGACATGCAACACAATAATCATCACATGAAGATACCTTTTGGGGCAAACCTCTTACAAGGTTGTTTTTCACAAGTTGGTTCATTGTTTTAAAGTTCATGTGACACATTCTTCTGTACCAAAGAGATGATTCATATACTGAAGCTTTTAAAAATAAACAATTTAGAGATGAATCAGAAACTACACTCTCTAAGTCTAAGCAATAAACATTGTCCTTTCTAGGAGTTCTAAGTAGTATCATACTTTCATCAACTACCTTAAACCCTGAATCAAGGATAATACATTCAGTATCAGTGAATAATATGCTATGTTTCTTGTCACAGACCTGTGATACATCCTCAAAGATCATCTTACCTTTTGACACATTACCTTTTCCACTTATCTTACCACCTCTTGGATTATCACCAAAAGCAACATGTCCTCCATCAATTCTTTTGAAGTTTTGAAGGCAGGCCATGTTACCTGTCATGTGTCTGGAACAACCACTGTCAACATGCCAAATGCTCCTTCTCTTGAGCTGTTGGTTGCCCTAAACATATAATAAAGTAGTTATTTTTTAATAGGAACCCAAGCCAAAGTGGTCTTGGGTTTTCCATTCTCATCAACATATTCAAGTTCAGACTGGATGAGATTATCACACTGAGAAATCTCATTGCTTGAATACTTTGTCACAATAATGGGTCTGTCACTGGAAGCAGTACTAACTTGATTGGTAGTACTAACTTTGTTAGCAGTACTAATATCATTAGCAGTACTAATTTTGTTAGCAGTACTAACTGAGTTAGCAGTAGTATTGCTTGCAGCAGCATTATTTCTGTCAGCAGTACTATTAGAAGTAGCAGTACTAACAGATTTATTTACTTTTGGAACCCAAACCTGGACAAAGTTGTTTGCTGTCTTTTTCTTTAAGTTACTCCTTGGCTTATTTGGAGTGTTTTTCTTTGAATTGACAAACTTATTCTGAACATGAGATTTTATAGGTGCCCTTCTCACATTCTCAGTCATATGATTCCTTATTTGCTTCCTATAACCAACAGGATTTTGTATATTTCTTTGAAAACTAATCCTTTGGTTAATAGGATTAAAATAGCAGTGTTTGGCTAGATGATTTAACTTGCCACAGATAAAACAAGGTTTTGGTCTGTTAATTTTTCTCAGATCAATTCCTTGTTTTAAAGCCCACTGATTATTTTTATTTCTTTGATTTCCCCTTGTTTTATCATGTTGTTAGGGTTGATTCTGTTTACAAGTACATGGATTAACAACAGTGGTTTTCATGTAATGAACTCCCTGTACCTTTCCCTTTCCTCTCTTAGGGGTCTCAGCTTTTTCATTCTTAACAGTCTCTTATCCAGACTTTAATTTCTCACTCTTGACAAAAGGTTTACCCCCTCTTTCATTTGTCAGAATGTGGTTTTCTAAGGGAATGTCTTTTTGGTCTTTCTCCTTCTTACTCTCAGAGTCCTCTTCTTCAGAATCTGCCTCAACCACTACTTTGTCTAAAGGATCTACTTTAGTGGCTCCTTCAGGTAATTCCTTCTTGTCCTGTCTTTCTAAGAGATCAGAGGTAGGAGGAATATAGTTATTGTTGTATGGTGGAGGGGTGGTGTTGTAGCCTATTCCTCTTCTAAGTTTGTCATGGACTTGAGTTTTTAAAAGTGAGTCCATTGCTTTAGAAGCATTGGAATATTTCTCAATGTCCAGCTTTGCTTTCTCAAACTCACTCCTTATCTTCTCACATTCCTCTTCAGACTTTTTAAGCTTAACCTCTAACTGATTTTTCTCCCACTTCCAGTAGTTTGTATCATAGGAATGTTGAAGTTCATTAGCCTGGTAAGACTTAATTTGTTCTTCAAACCTCTCAACAATCAGAACATACTCTCTTCTATCTTTCTCTAACCTTTTAAGGTCATCACACATACTCTGATTGTGATCCCTGTACTTTTTAACAGTTTCAATACAGGTTTTAGAGCAAAGATTAGAAGTTACCTTTGTGGGAATATCAGTACTTGCTGACTCTGAAACTTTAGCCATTAAAGCTTGATTCTGAACTGCTTCCTCTGCTTGGTCACTCCAATCAAATCCCATTCCTTCTTGGGAAACAAGAGCTTGAGAAGAGTTCCTACTGTTGAAGCTAGTGGACTGTGATGGTTGATGGTTGCTAGTATGTTGTTGAGGCATTCCACTTTTGCATTCTCTTGCAAAGTGCCCCAGCTTGTGACACTTGTAACATTCAACCTTGGATTTATCAAATCCAACCCCGTCTTCTCTTTTCTGAGCAAAGTTGTTCCTTCCAGTCCTTTTAATGAATCTTTTTACCCTCATAGTTAGCATAGCCATCTGCCACTTGATGTCCTTCTCTTCCAGATCATCAGCATTTATCTGTTCTAAGTCATCATTAATTAGAGAGGAATTAGCATGACTGGCTAGAAAAGCTTCTAAAACTGAGTCATTGGATCCATCTTGGTTTGATCCATGGGCAGGACTAACTGATTCTGTATTAGCAGCAGAATCAGTAGAGGATGATAAAAGAGCAGCATTGTATGAGTATCCAGAAGGCCTCTTCTTTGCTTCTACCTCTGCTTCAAACACCTTAAGGTCATTATAGAGGTCATCTAATTCCTTGTCCTCCAATTGGTCATTCTGTCTGAAAGAGACAGTGTACATAGTCCATTCATCACCAAGAGATCTTAGAAATTTTCTGTTAACATCATCTTGATCTATCTGGACACCCATAGTAGCCAATTCACCAATTAACTTATTAAATCTATCAAAAGTTTGAGTCATGGACTCATTCTTTGTAGACATGAAGTTTTCATACTGCTGCTTTAGGATGGCCTTCTGATTTCTCTTGGTACTTTTGGTACCAGAAAATCTTTTCTCTAGAGAATTCCAAAGAATTTGTGCATCAGAACAGTTGCAGAATTGATGTTGGTACTCATTAGGTATAGCCAAAAGCAGAGTGCTCAAGGCTTTCATCTCTATCTGACTTAACTTTCTTTCTCCATCTATCTTTGGTGGAGGTCTCTTTCCTTCTGCATCCATCTTTCCTCCATCAGAAGGACCATTCTTAATGATGTCCCACATTGAGAAGTCTGTGAGAAGAATGTACTGCTTGATTCTGATCTTCCACATGTCAAACTCATTGGGTTTAAGCATGGGAACCTTTGATACCAAAACACTATCGCTTGAACTGTCCATGATTAAAGGTTTCTGAATTTTCAGGCTCTGATACCACTTGTAAGGATCGAAACTCAACAAGAATTTAACACAAACTCAGAAACAATGTTAAAGAAGTTGCGGAAAAAAACTTTAACAGAAAATCAATGGAACAGTATATAGAACTCAAATCACAAGTTATATTAACTCAACTTGATGATTACACACAAAACCTCAATCTGTTTAACAGGCTAAACAGACGTTTTATACTTCTCTATAGAAAGGATCTAAACTATTCTTGAGGTTAATTCTCTCTAAACAAAAACGTATGAATTATTGTTATTCTAACAAAGACTTATATACTATATATACAAAGTTGATTACAAGATAATTATCAAAATAAAATTGATCTTCAGTATCAATACCATAATTATCTTCAACCTTATCTCCAGCCCATATTTATCTTCAAGTCTTCTTTATCTTTAGAAGCAGCACTAACCTTCTTTTAGCAGTATTAAACATTGAGCAACATAAACATCCTCAGCAGTATTAATCCTTGAGCAGTATTAACCATGCTTGCAGTAGTAATCTTCAACAGTACTAACTACTAGCAGTACTAACTCTCCAAGCAGTACTAACTATTCAAATAGCAGCACTAACTTTTCAAGCAGTATTAATTCTACTAGCAGTATTAAAAGTACAAGCAGTAGTAATACCTTTCAACTAGCAGTAGTATCCATCCTTAGCATATTCTAACCCAACATACCGGGACTTGAAGTTACATTATTGGTGGCCGGTAATGAAACTTGATATGGCACGTTACGTGGAGCGTTGTGTTACGTGCTTACAAGTGAAGGCCGAATATCAACGACCGTATGGGAGTCTTCAGTCCTTGGAGATCCCTGAGTGGAAGTGGGAACATATTACCATGGACTTCGTGACGAAATTGCCCAAAACTCTTCGAGGTACGATACCATTTGGGTAATAGTCGATCGATTGACTAAGAACGCTGAAGTTTTGGCTATGCACGAAACCTTACCAATGTACAAGTTAGCAAAACTCTACATCGATGAAGTGGTCTCGAGGCATGGGGTACCCTTGTCGATCGTGTCGGATCGCGACAGTTGGTTCACTTCGAATTTTTGGGATGACTTTCAAAAGGAGCTTGGTACACGAGTAAAGTTGAGTACGACTTACCATCCACAAACCGACGGCCAAAGCGAGAGAACGATCCAAGCGCTTGAAGATATGCTAAGGTCTTGCGTCATCAATTTTGGGGGTAGTTCGGACTCTCACCTACCTTTGGTGGAGTTTGCTTACAACAATAGCTACCACTCGAGTATCGGAATGGCACCATATAAGGTGTTGTACGGGCGGAAGTGCCGAACTCCCATGTGTTGGCGGAGAAAAGCAATTTGCCGGACCCAAAATTGTGCAACATACGGCCGATAAAGTTAAAGGCATTCGGGAACGGTTGAAAGCAGCTCAAGATCGGCAAAAAGAGCTATGCGGATAAGAAGAGACGACCGATGGAGTTTCAAGTGGGAGACCGTGTGATGCTTAAAGTGTCGCCATGGAAGGGCAATATCAGGTTTGGAAAGCATAGGAAGCTGAGTCCCCGTTTCCTCATACCTTTCAAAGTGCTTAAGCGGGTGGGTTTTCAATCTTACCAATTAGAACTTCTGCCGGAGAAGAGCGGGATCCACAACACATTCCATATCTGTTACGTTCGGAAGTGTTTGGCGGAAGAAGAAAGTGTCATTCCTCTATCCGAGATAGGTGTGGACGAGGGTAACCGATGTGTGGAGGAACCCGACACTATCCTAGAGAAGAAGTCTAAGAAATTGTGTCACAAGGAGGTCACTATGGTTAAGGTGCGTTGGAGGCATCATAGTGGGCCCAATGTCACATGGGAAGCCGAGGAGGACATGAAGCCGAGGACGAAATCATTCCCAAGTTGGGGAGGATTGTAATGCCCCGAATTTTCGTTGTATAAATTCTATCGTTAAGACTTCTAGCCTTCCTTATTTTAAATCATAGTTATCTTGAGTTTACCCTTAATTGGGCGTATGGCATGTTTTAGCCAAGCTCGTGTGTTAAGTCTTGATTTTGGAAAATAAAACCAATGGCTTACGTGGGTTACTTTGCGGCTTGTAAGCCGCGGCACAAGCCGCGAAACCCACTATCCGTCTTCCATCTCATAAACATGTACGGGCTATGCCGCAACCTGAAGTCGCGGCATAAGCCGCGGGATTACACTGATGGTCTTAGACGGGTTTCTTCCCCTTTTTCTCGTTTATTTCCCATCTACCTTCTCTATCTCTCTCTCTCAAAATCATTTACACTTTCAAGATTAGATACTAGGGTTTCACCAAGCCGTATCCACCATATTTATTGCTAGAAGTTGGGTGTATCAACTAAGGATTCAAGATTTGGGCATTAAATCACCATCTCCATTGTCATCTTCTCCAAGAGGTTAATCTAGGGTTTTGGGTTTTCTTCAAAAACCCACTTGGTGAGTTCATATTTCTTTTCCTTAAAACTTTATACACATCAAAGCTAGACTTTTGAACCTATTATCATCTTGTTTACATAATGTGGTTTATAAGATTTTTATCTAAAAATGGGTTTTTTTGGAGATTTTAGGGTTCTTACTATTTTACTAAAAGGAAGGGTTTCATCCTATATGTTGCAAAATAAAGTATCACTTGCACATTTATGTGAGATACTTGAAACAATGTATATAATTTCATTTTATGATTTTCATTCTTATCAGCAGTTAAACTTGGAATTTCATATTTGGAAAATAAATGGTATTGAGGACTTTATGTTTAACTATAGTTGGTCACAAATGAAATTGTGACAAGTCTAGACTATTACTAGTGGATCCATAGGTATTGAGTCGGCTTATGTTTGGGATGTTTTTCCCCTTTGTAGCTAGTTGAGACATTGGATCCTCGGAGGCCACTTGGTACGGTTATGTGGGACCGGTTACTAGCCATGGATCGTAAATGTAATCCTAGTGAACGAGTATGACTTGGTTTCCTCGAGTGCCCTCCCCCACATCTTAGTACGGACCGGCGTTGTTCGTGGCCATGGTTTCCAAGTATTTAGCTCATAACTTGGATTGTGGCTTACTTTTGTGTTCTGCTACAATCCTTGGTAAATCGGGTCTCCCACGTCATCGCAATATGTAATTTTGGACCGAAAGGTCCTTAAGTGTTTAATATTTCAAACTGTAAACTCAACTCTCTTGAAAAGGTTTTCTTTCGTTACAATTGTCTATATTTCTTTAAATTATAAACTGTATGTTCTCACTAGGTGTTAAGCATAACACTTTTTCTCAAATGATGTGTATAACAGGTTCCTTTAGCAGTGGGTTGCCAAAGGTTTGAGTGACGAGCGTGGGCTTGAGGCATTTTTGAAATGATTAGTATTTGGTGTTTTGGGCATTTAATTAAGCTCCTTATTTTGGTGATTTTTGGGTTTACAACCGATGTAATCTAGATAGTACATGTTTAGATTAATTTGTTGTTGATTTCCATTTCCGTTCGCAGGTTTTGTAAATGCTTTATACACTTCCCCTTTATGGGTGGTTTATTCCATATACAAACGTCATTTTGCCAAATTTTCAGATTTTTAAATTACTCTAAATTTTAGGATGTTACATGGTTCCATTCAAACTTTTCCCTCGACCTTTTAATTTCCATGCCACTTACTTTTCCATTGATGCTTTCCTTTCCCCTTTTCATTAGCATTTCCTTTTGAGGGAAACTGGGTTTGGGTCTAGAAGGTTGTTCTACTGGAAGGGGTTTCAAATTGTCTCAATCTCAATTCATGAGATTGAAGGGTTCCTAACAAACTCTCAAGGGAAAGAGTAGAGAGATCTTGAGATTCCTCTATAGCCACGACGATATATTCAAACTTACGGGTTAGACTTTTTAAAATCTTTTCAACAACACACTTATCATCAATGACTTCACCGTTAACACGCATTTGGTTCGTTATATTCTTATAAAACTCTTCGATTGTTTCTACGTCTTTCATCCTGAGATTATCTAATTCACATCTCAAGGTTTTAAGGTGTATCGTTTTGACTCGTTCTTCTCCCCGATAAGTTCTGTGAAGCGTTTCCCAAGCGTCTTTCGACGATAGTCATGAGGAGATTCTTTCAAAGATCACTTCATCCACAGCTTGGTAGATGAAATATAATGCCTTCTTATCCTTCTTCCTGTTTTCACGCAGTTCGATCACTTGTTGTGGGGTTAATTCAGCGTTGTTTGTTGGTTCTCTAATTCCGTTTTCGACCACGTTCCATAACTCTTGCGAATCATACAGGACCCTCATCTGAATACTCCATTGATGATAATTTCGTTTGTTCAATCTTGGCAATTGTGGCTGCAACGTATTCCCATTTTGAGATGCCATGGATGCAATATTCTTTTCAAATTTTACATGAAACTTTTCTATTCTAACAAGCCGTGGCTCTGATACCACTTTGTTGGGATTTAATAACCCAAAATGATCCACTAAGGATACATACATAGAAAGAATTGCTTTCACTAAGAAACTTTAATTCTTATTTTTTTTAATTATTAACATGCACAAGTATACAAGGTTACACATATATATATACAACATGAACCATCACAACCCTTCAAAGGTGTCCGTTAATATATACTAACTGTCATATTTAACTTATTGATTTTAACCACCACTAAATCCGAGTCTAGATTACTAAATTAACAAGTATACGTGGTTGGATGATAACATTCTTCTCCCCCAACTTCACCTCTCATCCATTCAATCTCAAGTGTAACAAATCAGTTGTTGTGTATAAAGCATGCAATTACAGTTTTCAACTTCATCAATCATTCATCCATCGTCGATCCATATATCAATCAATCATATATATATATATCTAGCTTGAGAGAAATTAAAAGTGAGAAAGATGAAAATGAAAATGACGAGGTTGATTCTGTTTTCACTTGTTATGGTTTTAGTTTTAGGGTTGGCGAGCGCAGGCTCGGGCTTCGAATACAGCGAGGACGATCTGAAATCCGAAGAGGCCAAGTGGGCGCTGTACGAGAGGTGGAGGGCACACCACAACAGGCCGGAAACAGATTCAGATGACGAGAAGCAGAAACGTTTTGTTATTTTCATGGACACGGTGAAACGTGTTGACGACCATAACAAGGCGAAGAAGCCATACCTCATGGAGTTGAACAGGATGTCCGATTTGACATTCGAAGAGATCGGACGCATGTATACCGGTACGAAGCTAGATCAGAACCACCGCCAGCTTTCATCAAGGAATTCGAGCCGTCTCAAGGTTGTTGATCGCCACAATTTACCAAAGGAGTTCGATTGGAGACAACACGGAGTAGTTAACCCTCCCAAGGATCAAGGCCAATGCGGAAGTTGCTGGACGTTTGGAGCCATGGGCACACTCGAATCAGGACACGCTCTCAGAACCGGTCAACTAATATCAGTTTCGGAACAACAAATTGTCGACTGTGACCTTGAACAAGGTGGATGTAACGGAGGGGTACCGGCCTATGCATTGAACTACGTTGCAAAGCATGGGGGTATGACCACAACGGAGTGCTACCCTTACGTCGCACAACGAACAGTTTGCTGCGGTGCAAAGGTAAAAATACATACATACATACAACCTTAATTAAACTGACGTACTCTTAATTAATAATATATTTCTGGATTAGATATTAACATTTTCTTAATTAATTTTCTGCAGCTCGTAAATAGAGTCATACAATGTACAGGATTTGAAGATGTTCCTGCTGACGATGAGGATGCTCTCTTGGAAGCAGTTGCACAACAGCCTGTATCTGCTTGCCTCTTCTTGTACGAAGGTTTCTTCGGATATAAAGAGGTATTTATTAATTTAATTATTTACATCGATCATCATTCATATGATTAATTATATATATGATTAATTAATTAATTATATTGATTCGATTCGATTGAACTGCAGGGAATTTATACCGGCGAGGACTGTGTAGGGACCGATAACCCACATGCGATTAATATTGTGGGATGGGGTGAAACACCAGAAGGATGCAAGTACTGGATAATAAAGAACTCATGGGGACAAGAATGGGGAGAGAAAGGATACATGAGACTCGCACGAGACACTGGTGATCCAAGGGGGGCCTGTCAGATAACAATGCAGACTTGTTTCCCAACCTTTGATGAAGCTAAATAATTAATCATCATTAGCTAGCTAGTGATCATGAATGATCAAACTCATGCAGCAACTGTAATCAATCGTATGTTGCTGCTCATCAGACATAGTTGACCCATTTTTTTTATCATAAGCTGCATGCAAATTAAGACATTGCAGTGGCCCTAACATGATGTAATAATTAATGCCCAGTGCATCGGTTATTTAATTTTGTTCAATAAACAAGGATATCAAGAATTCTTTACTTTCAATATCTCTTTTTACTTTTAATTTTTCAATATAATTAATTAATGCTTTTTTTTCTATTACAATATTGCAAATACAATGTAAGGAATTTATCATTTACTCCTATGTTTACCGGTTACCACTATCTTAAACTCAAAAGGCTTAATTTTTCATGTTTCAAATTCCTAGCTAAACTTCTCATATATCTAGGTGTTTACATGAACCTACACACCAATATATAATACTAGACGAAACATATTTCGCCTACCATCAACATCGATATATAATTGGAATTTGTACGTGTCAATGTCATAAAATTCTATCAAGATATATGAAGACATGTTACTAGTTTAAATTTTTCCCTGTTAATTTACAATACCGTATGCACTCGCTATATAATTGGAATTCTATCAAGATGCATAAAGATATATGTTACTAGCTAGCTAGTACAAGTTTTACCTTGTTAAAATATTTAGTTACAATATATATTGGTACTCTATTGGTTAAAGTATTTCCAACGGTTTCTTCAAAATGAAAAGGCAAATCTTAGAGTCTCTAAAAAAATTACATTCAACACTAAGTGGGATTTGGTTCACAGAATGAAATTTGATGAAATTGAAATCTATAGAAAGAATTTGACTTTAAAGGAATTGGAATGAAATTTGACGTTGGTAGGAATTAAATTTCTTCACTTAAGCCAAGGAATGATGAATTCCTTAAATTGTGGAATTCAATGGAATTGGAAGGATTCCAACGGTTTTATTCCGTGAACCAAACATGGGCTTGGAATTTGATCAACGGAATTGACCATCCCAATTCCTTCCAATTCCATACACCAAACAGCCCCCAAGGATATTTCTATTTTAGATATTTTAACATTATTTATACTATTAATTGATTATTCTCTCTTTTCGTCCATTTAATTTTACTGATCGAATGGATAGGGAAAAAAACATCGTTATGTTTAATTTATACCAACCCTTAATAGTATTATATATAGTCTCCCTCCATACTTTGGTTCCCTCTTCCTCTATTAATTTTTTAGGGTTCACATTTCTAGAGCTTTTCAGTCTCTCCCTACCTTCTCCAAAATTTGGAGAAACTCTTGGAGCATAAACAAAAACCTAAAATCTCTTTTCTTTTTCTTTTTCTTTTTCTTTTTTCTTTTTTTTTTTTTTTTTTTTTTTTGAAAGAGCAATTGGAGATACTTTAACAAAACTAGACCATCAAATTCCTTAGACCATTTCCAACAACATCATCAAAATTGAGATCTTTTGGGTTATTTTTTGCTTCAACAAATTATCCAAAAAAATCTCCATATAATGAAATTTTCTACATATCTTTTAGGAAAATTTTCAAATTTAAATCTTGGAGGATTGATACTTTAACTATTTTTTATTTATTTGAGGATAATTTTCATATAATTAATATTTTATACACTACTAGAAAGTTGACTTCACCAATGGAACTTTTTGTCATTGATTCCGTTGCGGATTACCGGCGAATCATTGGCAGACCCGGGAAATTTTACTTTTTACCCGGATGTGTGGACTTCCATCATAAATCCATCAGTAAATTATTTCACTTTTTCTTAATCTTTTAATTAATTAAATGTTGGTAATCCCCCAGTATTTTTAACATGTTTTTTTATTTTTATATCTATCGTTAATCCGCCACTAATTAGTGACAGATTTTTCATTCATTCATACCTCTTTTTCTAGTAGTGAATAGTCGGGTGTCCCATCTTGCCATATATCAAAAATTGAATATTACGATAAGATGTTCTAGATGATTTGTCAGATTAGTGGTTGTTGTTAGATGAACGATGGTTTTGCGGGAGGGATTACGGTCGTATGTGTTGGGTAATATTTTAACCGCAAGCGTACGGGTTGTGTAGCATACGGGTCAATCACAGGGAGCATTGGTTTAAGTACTAATTCTGCTATAAATCATGAACTAGCTATGGGAATACAATTGAAGGAGATTTTTCTAAACTAATGATTAATCTACAAATCAAAATACAAGAATAAAACATAAATACATAAAAAGGACTTTAACTATTTATAACAAAAACAATGAAAATTACAGTAGAAGATTAATTAGGACATGTATTAAACTAAGACATAAAGACGAGATGGAAGTGGTGACATCCAACAGTTATATCGAGGTAGGGGTTTATCTTTCTAAAAACATTTAAGACCCTCTTCCAAGGTTGAAATAAACCTTCCTAGTTAAGCGGTTGACTATTTCCATGACTTCCAACTTAACTAGAAGCATTAAGTTTTGATAAAACAATTTCTCCGATTCCTACTTTTATCTATTTCCATGATAATTTTAGAATCGTTGGTTAATCGACCAAAAGCCAAATTCAAACTTCCGTTTATAATTTGATTTGTTGAATAAAGGTTATCGAATAGTCAGTCCCCGATCACAATCCAACTTCCGTTGGTGATGAACCGTAAAACCAACCTTCGATAACCGTATCGTTTAACTTCGAGTTAACCAATTTCTCAATATAACTACTGATTATCACCACACAATCTTATATGTGAAAAGAACTAAAAACGACTTTTATTAATTAAGAAACTAAACAAAATATATATATATATATACTAGATACTAATATATAACAGAAAATATAGAGGAAAACATCAAACAACATTTCTACATATATTTATGAATTAAGAACATAAACAAGAAAGAGATACAATACTAGATTGAAGAACACGCGGCAGAAATCCTCCAAGAGAAGAGTAAACCCGGAGGTTAAACCTCTAGAGAGGGTTTCCTTCCTCCCAAAACACACGACGAAATAAGGAGAGGGGAGGTACTTATTTATACTAAAAATATCCAAAATATCTAAATAAATATCTCGACAAATATCTTATTAAAGATCTAAACCAAGCTGCAGAAAAATTGCATGAAGCAGAAAACATTCTGGACAAGGCGCACGGGTCGTGCGTTGTTGTAGCCTGAAGTGCGCACGGGTCGTGCGCACCCACAGAAAGCGAATCCAGCCTTTGTTCTTTAATAGTTCTTCTCCACTTTCCACCTTGCTTCCTTCGTATTACTTGGCATCCTTTGTAACCAAACCAAGCGTTATTAAATCAACCTGAAATTTTAATAAACGCGCAAGTTTCTCGAATATTACCCGAACACGGAACGAATGATGGATGCAATGCGATTTAAGCTAAAAATGCATAATTTAAGCTAAACTAAGATGCAAAACATATTATATTAATAGATAAAATATGTACAAAATTACTAGCTAACAGTATGCAACGTTGGTCGAAGGAGCAGTGAGAGAGTAGGGCAGTGGCGAGGGTGGCGAGGGTAAGATGGCAGGTTGGGCTACCCTTCTAGTTTCGAGAGCGATAAGTTCTTCCTCTTGAAGGAGAAGGCTAATGAGTTCATCAATGTGATCGACATACTTACCAAGTCTTCATTGGAGAGATGGGATGAAAATTTTCAGACAGAACAATGTTGCGTTTTCGTTCGATGTATTCCTAAATAGATAATGAACCCTTCATCAAGGTTTGAAGTTGATTTATGAGGGCCATACGACGAGCCCGAGTTAAGCTTGGAAGGTGCAGTCAAGAGTGCGTCATGCCTCGTGTGTAGAAGAGGCGCAAGAAACAATAGCTAGATTGGGCTCGGTTAGAGTGGATAGAAGCCAAAGAAGTACAAATCGGTCACGACGACGCTAAGTATTGAATATCGGATTTAGCTCCGGAGGAGTGGTGACATTGGCGCCTTGGGGTTTAAATTCGTTGGGAGGGTTATATTGAAGCACAGTGACTTCCAAGTCGAGTCGAATGCTTGTAGAGAAGGTAGAACTATGTTGCGCAAAAGCGAGAAGTTGTTGCGGTCAAGTTTGATGTTGACCGTTAGTATTTGAATGTTGATCGGAGAAGCCGAAGAAGCTGAACTAGCGGTTGTGAGAAGTTGGCTGGCGGTGTTGCAGTTTGACATATTGGTTAAGGATGAAGAATTACCTGTAGCTCTGATACCATATAATCACAAAGGTGACTTTTTATGTGTATCTCATTATGTACAAAGACGAGTATAAATAGGTACAAGGGTGATATGAGATATGGTAAATACAGGGTCGTACCTGTAGGGGGTGGGGCAGGGCAGGCATACGCCCAGGCCCAAAAGAAATAGGGTTCCAATTTTTTTAGTATATAATAGTAATTAAAAAATTAGTAAATAAAAGAGATACAAATTCTAATAGGACTCTAATTGAATTTAGTAATATATTAAGGGTTCATACATGTATTAGGGGTTGTTTGGCAGTTGCTGAATGGTTTGGTGCAGAATGATTAAGTGGTAAGAATGATTAAGAGACTCTTATGATATAGTGAAAAATGAAATATGGTTGTCCAGTAATTGTTCATAATGAAATCAGAATGTTGAATGGTTAAGGGATGCCTAAGATACAAAATCAGTCAGAGGGTTTTGGAAGCATTAAGAGACAAACTTTTTTTGTCAAACAAGATTCACCTCTTAGCGATTCAGATGTTGCCTATTAATGAAAACATTAAGGTAAACAAACATGTCGTTAATTAATTAAATTGAAGAAGAAAAATATGTCAAAAGTTAATTGATTATTTATTTTATAATGGTGCTTATTGATTCTCTAAGTTTTACAATCAAAATCTAAAATTGCTTTCCTAGAAAACCTTGATATATTCTTTATCATTCATCTCTGGTGACCCTTTTGATTATTGCATCTACATGAATTCTATTTTTCTATTAGAATATAATAAGTTTTTTGTAACAAATTAAGAAAACTCCAACCTTTTGAAAAAATAAAATTATCAACTATATGAGATGGTTCAACTTATATCTAAATTTAAAATTTCAAAACTATCATTGGTTTTTCATTTATTATTGACTATTTATGACCTAATATTGAGTACATAATCTTGGTACTATCCTATCTGTAAAAAGCAAGAATAAGATCTCAAGCTATAACCGGCATGGCTTTTGATTCAAAGATTGATGGTTCTAAAAAGGTTTATTTTAACTCTAAAAGTTTAAAACGATGATGAAAAACCTTCATATGAGATGAGATGGAAACTCAACTAATTTATATTGATTTACATAGAGTATTACTAGAAATAGTCAATATTGTTAACCCAAGTTATGTCAATTTATATATTAAATGTATATATAAGAGGTTTTTGATGGTGCTACGGATTAACGATGTTATGTAAAAATGAAATGCTTGAAAAATATTAATTTAGAACTAATTATTTATTGATTTTGCTTCTAGAAATACTTGGGAAAACGGTATCATATGAATTATGAAATATTAGTATTTCTTGAATTCAATTTATTTCTCATGATAAAACAATATATTGAAGGTTTTTCGTACATATATCGATGCCTTTTTTACGTCTCGCCCAGGGCTATAAAATGATAAGAACGGGCTGGTAACATACTCTCTATCATAATATATATATATATATATATAAGAACACAATCCTACAGATTTGATCATAATCCTAAAGATTGATCAATGCCCAAATATACAAGGATAATATTCTCTCAGAATTAGATAATGATACATATAATCTTTACTAGATAATAAGGCTTCAATTATAGGTATTTGACTGGACTCTATCGATGCATATATATGCCCATAAGAGTTCCATAAATTGTAAGTTAATTAATACCTTTTGAAATTCTTGATTTACTTTCGAGTACGTTCTTAGTACGTAGTGAGGACTTGTAATGCTTTCTATCTCTAAATTTCTTCCACCACTATTATTCTATCGCGATAACCTATTAACAATTATGTTTTCGGATCTTTTGACCGAAATCGAGTTCACCACATGAGGGTTTCAGTTCCAGCATTGCCATTTTGATCGAGTGGTGAGGGAAGTCTTATTAATTAATATTGAATATATCAATTTCTTCTTAGGTTGAAGATATGTGGTTGATCATCCATAATTTGGGGAATTTCTTGTCCCACAGGGATGTGAAGGAAATTGCCCTTTTATAACTAAAAATAATACACAATTAATCCCAAACTAGTTGAGTAGGTTAGAAATGAAACCCAATAGGAATTTGCAAGTTCAATAAAAAGAAAAGGAAGTTATACAGAGATGCAATACAACTAACTTACAAAGAAGTGGACAATTGGAGGGCTCTTTCATTGCTTAATTCCTCTTTGCATGTGTCAATCTTGGCTGTATTAATTTCTCTCCAAAGTGTTTATGCTACAGATGGCCAAACCATGTTGATGTCTCAACTTCTCATCATTTAGTTAATTCCACCATGACCTTCTCTTGTAATTCTAATCTCATCCATGATTTTACCATCCATTTATAAACCATGACCCAGGTCTTGAAGTTCTATTGGACTTACCTTTTAGCTTCAATGCACTTTTCCATCACACCAGGATGTTTTTCATCGGTAAAAATATATCTAACGAAACAACTAATCTTCCAAACCTTCTTACCTCATTTTCTCCTTTGCAATCTGGTTAATCGATCTTAAAGGGTATATATTTGATCCGAGGTGTTTCTCCATATCTCTAGATTCCGCAATAAATAAATAAATAAAAACATTTAGCATTATTTTTTTTTGTTGGTGACCATGACACTCGTACTATAAAGCTCCTGCAAATTTTAATTTGTTCGAGTATTCCAATAAACTGCGAATATGATCCATCTAATAAAGACCCGAACCCAAATCCTACAGTACAGGGTGAACATGTGTTTTATGTAAGGGTCGGTGGCAGTTACAAAATCGTATTTTAAGTGATTTACGGTCCCAAAAATGATAACAATAAATCACGTGCAACTGACCCGTTACAACAATGCGGAATAACGAGATCTAAATATTGTATATTTTGGTCTATTGATTCATACCGATCCACAAACGTAAATATAGCAGTTATCGGATATACGATAAAATATAACGAAACAACATATAAATCGAGACAGCAAAATTTAACGTGGTTCCACTATCAGTGTGATAGTGTACATCCACAGGGAGAGAGAGATCTTTATATTACCAACCGGGAGAAATTTCAACGTGTTTACGAGATCCTTGGATCAACAAATCAGCCACCCAAATGTTCCTCCAAAAACGAGATATATATATATATATATATATATATATATATCAATGATATATATTTATATATCAACAAAAGGAACAAGGAAGAAGAAGAAGAAGAGAATTAGAAAGAAGACTTCTAATTTTTTGTTGGTGTGTCTTGTATGTTGGCATGCATCCTTATTTATAGGATGAAAAAGAGAAGTAATTGAGCTAATGGGTATGGGTTGGCAATGTATAATGGAAGACATAATCAAGTTGTCTTCCAATATAGAACAATGGTGGTGGTCTAATCAAGTTGTCTTCCAATATATAATATGTGGTCTAAAATAAACCACACATCAATGCATCAAGAACTTGTACATAGTGCTTGGTGAGTTGCACAGCACCAATAAAACTTATCTGATTTAAGTTTTTCAACACTCCACCATGATGTGCAAATCACCCGACGAAACCAAAGCACGAACCAATACCCTGAATATGGACAAATAGCTGATAGAGATTGACACGAGGTAACATAATGCATTTTGACCGTGACGAGCTTCGGCTCGGCCATCACCCGTCAAAATCAAAAGCAAAAATCCTCAAGTGAACAATCTCAATAAGCGAACGAGTTAAGAAACCTAAAAAAAACACGTACCAAGTAATAACTCCCCAAAGATGTCGCTATGTCATCTGTAGCAATATTCTCATCTCTCCCACAAGGTGCCAAACGGCACTAACACAATCTAAGTTGGATCAAATTCGAGCAGTGCTCGAATGCGGCTGATGGTAACGACTTGGTGAACATGTCGGCAGCATTATCTTCAGATAATATTTTCTTCAAGTACACAACCTTTGCGTCATGTAAAGTTACCAGAAATGCATCACGCACATTAATGTGCTTCGTTCGAGAGTTGAACGCCAAATTTGTTGCCAAGTGAATAGCACTCTGGCTATCACAATTAATACATAAAGTAGTCTGCTTCAGGCCCAAACCAAAAAGGAGTTCCTGTAAATGAACTGCTTCTTTAGCAGACTCCACCGCTGCAATAAGTTCAACTTCGATAGTTGATAATGCAACAACAGACTATAATCGAGATCTCCAACTGACAGTTGTTCCACCTAATGTAAAAACATAACCAGAAGTGGATTTCCAACTGACACGATCACCTGCGTAATCTGAATCGCAGTAACCAAGAATATCACAATTGTTTTGCCTACCATCAACATCGATATATAATTGGAATTTGTACGTGTCAATGTCATAAAATTCTATCAAGATATATGAAGACATGTTACTAGTTTAAATTTTTCCCTGTTAATTTACAATACCGTATGCACTCGCTATATAATTGGAATTCTATCAAGATGCATAAAGATATATGTTACTAGCTAGCTAGTACAAGTTTTACCTTGTTAAAATATTTAGTTACAATATATATTGGTACTCTATTGGTTAAAGTATTTCCAACGGTTTCTTCAAAATGAAAAGGCAAATCTTAGAGTCTCTAAAAAAATTACATTCAACACTAAGTGGGATTTGGTTCACAGAATGAAATTTGATGAAATTGAAATCTATAGAAAGAATTTGACTTTAAAGGAATTGGAATGAAATTTGACGTTGGTAGGAATTAAATTTCTTCACTTAAGCCAAGGAATGATGAATTCCTTAAATTGTGGAATTCAATGGAATTGGAAGGATTCCAACGGTTTTATTCCGTGAACCAAACATGGGCTTGGAATTTGATCAACGGAATTGACCATCCTAATTCCTTCCAATTCCATACACCAAACAGCCCCCAAGGATATTTCTATTTTAGATATTTTAACATTATTTATACTATTAATTGATTATTCTCTCTTTTCGTCCATTTAATTTTACTGATCGAATGGATAGGGAAAAAAACATCGTTATGTTTAATTTATACCAACCCTTAATAGTATTATATATAGTCTCCCTCCATACTTTGGTTCCCTCTTCCTCTATTAATTTTTTAGGGTTCACATTTCTAGAGCTTTTCAGTCTCTCCCCACCTTCTCCAAAATTTGGAGAAACTCTTGGAGCATAAACAAAAACCTAAAATCTCTTTTCTTTTTCTTTTTCTTTTTCTTTTTTCTTTTTTTTTTTTTTTTTTTTTGAAAGAGCAATTGGAGATACTTTAACAAAACTAGACCATCAAATTCCTTAGACCATTTCCAACAACATCATCAAAATTGAGATCTTTTGGGTTATTTTTTGCTTCAACAAATTATCCAAAAAAATCTCCATATAATGAAATTTTCTACATATCTTTTAGGAAAATTTTCAAATTTAAATCTTGGAGGATTGATACTTTAACTATTTTTTATTTATTTGAGGATAATTTTCATATAATTAATATTTTATACACTACTAGAAAGTTGACTTCACCAATGGAACTTTTTGTCATTGATTCCGTTGCGGATTACCGGCGAATCATTGGCAGACCCGGGAAATTTTACTTTTTACCCGGATGTGTGGACTTCCATCATAAATCCATCAGTAAATTATTTCACTTTTTCTTAATCTTTTAATTAATTAAATGTTGGTAATCCCCCAGTATTTTTAACATGTTTTTTTATTTTTATATCTATCGTTAATCCGCCACTAATTAGTGACAGATTTTTCATTCATTCATACCTCTTTTTCTAGTAGTGAATAGTCGGGTGTCCCATCTTGCCATATATCAAAAATTGAATATTACGATAAGATGTTCCAGATGATTTGTCAGATTAGTGGTTGTTGTTAGATGAACGATGGTTTTGCGGGAGGGATTACGGTCGTATGTGTTGGGTAATATTTTAACCGCAAGCGTACGGGTTGTGTAGCATACGGGTCAATCACAGGGAGCATTGGTTTAAGTACTAATTCTGCTATAAATCATGAACTAGCTATGGGAATACAATTGAAGGAGATTTTTCTAAACTAATGATTAATCTACAAATCAAAATACAAGAATAAAACATAAATACATAAAAAGGACTTTAACTATTTATAACAAAAACAATGAAAATTACAGTAGAAGATTAATTAGGACATGTATTAAACTAAGACATAAAGACGAGATGGAAGTGGTGACATCCAACAGTTATATCGAGGTAGGGGTTTATCTTTCTAAAAACATTTAAGACCCTCTTCCAAGGTTGAAATAAACCTTCCTAGTTAAGCGGTTGACTATTTCCATGACTTCCAACTTAACTAGAAGCATTAAGTTTTGATAAAACAATTTCTCCGATTCCTACTTTTATCTATTTCCATGATAATTTTAGAATCGTTGGTTAATCGACCAAAAGCCAAATTCAAACTTCCGTTTATAATTTGATTTGTTGAATAAAGGTTATCGAATAGTCAGTCCCCGATCACAATCCAACTTCCGTTGGTGATGAACCGTAAAACCAACCTTCGATAACCGTATCGTTTAACTTCGAGTTAACCAATTTCTCAATATAACTACTGATTATCACCACACAATCTTATATGTGAAAAGAACTAAAAACGACTTTTATTAATTAAGAAACTAAACAAAATATATATATATATATATACTAGATACTAATATATAACAGAAAATATAGAGGAAAACATCAAACAACATTTCTACATATATTTATGAATTAAGAACATAAACAAGAAAGAGATACAATACTAGATTGAAGAACACGCGGCAGAAATCCTCCAAGAGAAGAGTAAACCCGGAGGTTAAACCTCTAGAGAGGGTTTCCTTCCTCCCAAAACACACGACGAAATAAGGAGAGGGGAGGTACTTATTTATACTAAAAATATCCAAAATATCTAAATAAATATCTCGACAAATATCTTATTAAAGATCTAAACCAAGCTGCAGAAAAATTGCATGAAGCAGAAAACATTCTGGACAAGGCGCACGGGTCGTGCGTTGTTGTAGCCTGAAGTGCGCACGGGTCGTGCGCACCCACAGAAAGCGAATCCAGCCTTTGTTCTTTAATAGTTCTTCTCCACTTTCCACCTTGCTTCCTTCGTATTACTTGGCATCCTTTGTAACCAAACCAAGCGTTATTAAATCAACGTGAAATTTTAATAAACGCGCAAGTTTCTCGAATATTACCCGAACACGGAACGAATGATGGATGCAATGCGATTTAAGCTAAAAATGCATAATTTAAGCTAAACTAAGATGCAAAACATATTATATTAATAGATAAAATATGTACAAAATTACTAGCTAACAGTATGCAACGTTGGTCGAAGGAGCAGTGAGAGAGTAGGGCAGTGGCGAGGGTGGCGAGGGTAAGATGGCAGGTTGGGCTACCCTTCTAGTTTCGAGAGCGATAAGTTCTTCCTCTTGAAGGAGAAGGCTAATGAGTTCATCAATGTGATCGACATACTTACCAAGTCTTCATTGGAGAGATGGGATGAAAATTTTCAGACAGAACAATGTTGCGTTTTCGTTCGATGTATTCCTAAATAGATAATGAACCCTTCATCAAGGTTTGAAGTTGATTTATGAGGGCCATACGACGAGCCCGAGTTAAGCTTGGAAGGTGCAGTCAAGAGTGCGTCATGCCTCGTGTGTAGAAGAGGCGCAAGAAACAATAGCTAGATTGGGCTCGGTTAGAGTGGATAGAAGCCAAAGAAGTACAAATCGGTCACGACGACGCTAAGTATTGAATATCGGATTTAGCTCCGGAGGAGTGGTGACATTGGCGCCTTGGGGTTTAAATTCGTTGGGAGGGTTATATTGAAGCACAGTGACTTCCAAGTCGAGTCGAATGCTTGTAGAGAAGGTAGAACTATGTTGCGCAAAAGCGAGAAGTTGTTGCGGTCAAGTTTGATGTTGACCGTTAGTATTTGAATGTTGATCGGAGAAGCCGAAGAAGCTGAACTAGCGGTTGTGAGAAGTTGGCTGGCGGTGTTGGAGTTTGACATATTGGTTAAGGATGAAGAATTACCTGCAGCTCTGATACCATATAATCACAAAGGTGACTTTTTATGTGTATCTCATTATGTACAAAGACGAGTATAAATAGGTACAAGGGTGATATGAGATATGGTAAATACAGGGTCGTACCTGTAGGGGGTGGGGCAGGGCAGGCATACGCCCAGGCCCAAAAGAAATAGGGTTCCAATTTTTTTAGTATATAATAGTAATTAAAAAATTAGTAAATAAAAGAGATACAAATTCTAATAGGACTCTAATTGAATTTAGTAATATATTAAGGGTTCATACATGTATTAGGGGTTGTTTGGCAGTTGCTGAATGGTTTGGTGCAGAATGATTAAGTGGTAAGAATGATTAAGAGACTCTTATGATATAGTGAAAAATGAAAGTAATTGTTCATAATGAAATCAGAATGTTGAATGGTTAAGGGATGCCTAAGATACAAAATCAGTCAGAGGGTTTTGGAAGCATTAAGAGACAAACTTTTTTTGTCAAACAAGATTCACCTCTTAGCGATTCAGATGTTGCCTATTAATGAAAACATTAAGGTAAACAAACATGTCGTTAATTAATTAAATTGAAGAAGAAAAATATGTCAAAAGTTAATTGATTATTTATTTTATAATGGTGCTTATTGATTCTCTAAGTTTTACAATCAAAATCTAAAATTGCTTTCCTAGAAAACCTTGATATATTCTTTATCATTCATCTCTGGTGACCCTTTTGATTATTGCATCTACATGAATTCTATTTTTCTATTAGAATATAATAAGTTTTTTGTAACAAATTAAGAAAACTCCAACCTTTTGAAAAAATAAAATTATCAACTATATGAGATGGTTCAACTTATATCTAAATTTAAAATTTCAAAACTATCATTGGTTTTTCATTTATTATTGACTATTTATGACCTAATATTGAGTACATAATCTTGGTACTATCCTATCTGTAAAAAGCAAGAATAAGATCTCAAGCTATAACCGGCATGGCTTTTGATTCAAAGATTGATGGTTCTAAAAAGGTTTATTTTAACTCTAAAAGTTTAAAACGATGATGAAAAACCTTCATATGAGATGAGATGGAAACTCAACTAATTTATATTGATTTACATAGAGTATTACTAGAAATAGTCAATATTGTTAACCCAAGTTATGTCAATTTATATATTAAATGTATATATAAGAGGTTTTTGATGGTGCTACGGATTAACGATGTTATGTAAAAATGAAATGCTTGAAAAATATTAATTTAGAACTAATTATTTATTGATTTTGCTTCTAGAAATACTTGGGAAAACGGTATCATATGAATTATGAAATATTAGTATTTCTTGAATTCAATTTATTTCTCATGATAAAACAATATATTGAAGGTTTTTCGTACATATATCGATGCCTTTTTTACGTCTCGCCCAGGGCTATAAAATGATAAGAACGGGCTGGTAACATACTCTCTATCATAATATATATATATATATATATAAGAACACAATCCTACAGATTTGATCATAATCCTAAAGATTGATCAATGCCCAAATATACAAGGATAATATTCTCTCAGAATTAGATAATGATACATATAATCTTTACTAGATAATAAGGCTTCAATTATAGGTATTTGACTGGACTCTATCGATGCATATATATGCCCATAAGAGTTCCATAAATTGTAAGTTAATTAATACCTTTTGAAATTCTTGATTTACTTTCGAGTACGTTCTTAGTACGTAGTGAGGACTTGTAATGCTTTCTATCTCTAAATTTCTTCCACCACTATTATTCTATCGCGATAACCTATTAACAATTATGTTTTCGGATCTTTTGACCGAAATCGAGTTCACCACATGAGGGTTTCAGTTCCAGCATTGCCATTTTGATCGAGTGGTGAGGGAAGTCTTATTAATTAATATTGAATATATCAATTTCTTCTTAGGTTGAAGATATGTGGTTGATCATCCATAATTTGGGGAATTTCTTGTCCCACAGGGATGTGAAGGAAATTGCCCTTTTATAACTAAAAATAATACACAATTAATCCCAAACTAGTTGAGTAGGTTAGAAATGAAACCCAATAGGAATTTGCAAGTTCAATAAAAAGAAAAGGAAGTTATACAGAGATGCAATACAACTAACTTACAAAGAAGTGGACAATTGGAGGGCTCTTTCATTGCTTAATTCCTCTTTGCATGTGTCAATCTTGGCTGTATTAATTTCTCTCCAAAGTGTTTATGCTACAGATGGCCAAACCATGTTGATGTCTCAACTTCTCATCATTTAGTTAATTCCACCATGACCTTCTCTTGTAATTCTAATCTCATCCATGATTTTACCATCCATTTATAAACCATGACCCAGGTCTTGAAGTTCTATTGGACTTACCTTTTAGCTTCAATGCACTTTTCCATCACACCAGGATGTTTTTCATCGGTAAAAATATATCTAACGAAACAACTAATCTTCCAAACCTTCTTACCTCATTTTCTCCTTTGCAATCTGGTTAATCGATCTTAAAGGGTATATATTTGATCCGAGGTGTTTCTCCATATCTCTAGATTCCGCAATAAATAAATAAATAAAAACATTTAGCATTATTTTTTTTTGTTGGTGACCATGACACTCGTACTATAAAGCTCCTGCAAATTTTAATTTGTTCGAGTATTCCAATAAACTGCGAATATGATCCATCTAATAAAGACCCGAACCCAAATCCTACAGTACAGGGTGAACATGTGTTTTATGTAAGGGTCGGTGGCAGTTACAAAATCGTATTTTAAGTGATTTACGGTCCCAAAAATGATAACAATAAATCACGTGCAACTGACCCGTTACAACAATGCGGAATAACGAGATCTAAATATTGTATATTTTGGTCTATTGATTCATACCGATCCACAAACGTAAATATAGCAGTTATCGGATATACGATAAAATATAACGAAACAACATATAAATCGAGACAGCAAAATTTAACGTGGTTCCACTATCAGTGTGATAGTGTACATCCACAGGGAGAGAGAGATCTTTATATTACCAACCGGGAGAAATTTCAACGTGTTTACGAGATCCTTGGATCAACAAATCAGCCACCCAAATGTTCCTCCAAAAACGAGATATATATATATATATATATATATATATATATCAATGATATATATTTATATATCAACAAAAGGAACAAGGAAGAAGAAGAAGAAGAGAATTAGAAAGAAGACTTCTAATTTTTTGTTGGTGTGTCTTGTATGTTGGCATGCATCCTTATTTATAGGATGAAAAAGAGAAGTAATTGAGCTAATGGGTATGGGTTGGCAATGTATAATGGAAGACATAATCAAGTTGTCTTCCAATATAGAACAATGGTGGTGGTCTAATCAAGTTGTCTTCCAATATATAATATGTGGTCTAAAATAAACCACACATCAATGCATCAAGAACTTGTACATAGTGCTTGGTGAGTTGCACAGCACCAATAAAACTTATCTGATTTAAGTTTTTCAACACTCCACCATGATGTGCAAATCACCCGACGAAACCAAAGCACGAACCAATACCCTGAATATGGACAAATAGCTGATAGAGATTGACACGAGGTAACATAATGCATTTTGACCGTGACGAGCTTCGGCTCGGCCATCACCCGTCAAAATCAAAAGCAAAAATCCTCAAGTGAACAATCTCAATAAGCGAACGAGTTAAGAAACCTAAAAAAAACACGTACCAAGTAATAACTCCCCAAAGATGTCGCTATGTCATCTGTAGCAATATTCTCATCTCTCCCACAAGGTGCCAAACGGCACTAACACAATCTAAGTTGGATCAAATTCGAGCAGTGCTCGAATGCGGCTGATGGTAACGACTTGGTGAACATGTCGGCAGCATTATCTTCAGATAATATTTTCTTCAAGTACACAACCTTTGCGTCATGTAAAGTTACCAGAAATGCATCACGCACATTAATGTGCTTCGTTCGAGAGTTGAACGCCAAATTTGTTGCCAAGTGAATAGCACTCTGGCTATCACAATTAATACATAAAGTAGTCTGCTTCAGGCCCAAACCAAAAAGGAGTTCCTGTAAATGAACTGCTTCTTTAGCAGACTCCACCGCTGCAATAAGTTCAACTTCGATAGTTGATAATGCAACAACAGACTATAATCGAGATCTCCAACTGACAGTTGTTCCACCTAATGTAAAAACATAACCAGAAGTGGATTTCCAACTGACACGATCACCTGCGTAATCTGAATCGCAGTAACCAAGAATATCACAATTGTTTTGCCTACCATCAACATCGATATATAATTGGAATTTGTACGTGTCAATGTCATAAAATTCTATCAAGATATATGAAGACATGTTACTAGTTTAAATTTTTCCCTGTTAATTTACAATACCGTATGCACTCGCTATATAATTGGAATTCTATCAAGATGCATAAAGATATATGTTACTAGCTAGCTAGTACAAGTTTTACCTTGTTAAAATATTTAGTTACAATATATATTGGTACTCTATTGGTTAAAGTATTTCCAACGGTTTCTTCAAAATGAAAAGGCAAATCTTAGAGTCTCTAAAAAAATTACATTCAACACTAAGTGGGATTTGGTTCACAGAATGAAATTTGATGAAATTGAAATCTATAGAAAGAATTTGACTTTAAAGGAATTGGAATGAAATTTGACGTTGGTAGGAATTAAATTTCTTCACTTAAGCCAAGGAATGATGAATTCCTTAAATTGTGGAATTCAATGGAATTGGAAGGATTCCAACGGTTTTATTCCGTGAACCAAACATGGGCTTGGAATTTGATCAACGGAATTGACCATCCTAATTCCTTCCAATTCCATACACCAAACAGCCCCCAAGGATATTTCTATTTTAGATATTTTAACATTATTTATACTATTAATTGATTATTCTCTCTTTTCGTCCATTTAATTTTACTGATCGAATGGATAGGGAAAAAAACATCGTTATGTTTAATTTATACCAACCCTTAATAGTATTATATATAGTCTCCCTCCATACTTTGGTTCCCTCTTCCTCTATTAATTTTTTAGGGTTCACATTTCTAGAGCTTTTCAGTCTCTCCCCACCTTCTCCAAAATTTGGAGAAACTCTTGGAGCATAAACAAAAACCTAAAATCTCTTTTCTTTTTCTTTTTCTTTTTCTTTTTTCTTTTTTTTTTTTTTTTTTTTTGAAAGAGCAATTGGAGATACTTTAACAAAACTAGACCATCAAATTCCTTAGACCATTTCCAACAACATCATCAAAATTGAGATCTTTTGGGTTATTTTTTGCTTCAACAAATTATCCAAAAAAATCTCCATATAATGAAATTTTCTACATATCTTTTAGGAAAATTTTCAAATTTAAATCTTGGAGGATTGATACTTTAACTATTTTTTATTTATTTGAGGATAATTTTCATATAATTAATATTTTATACACTACTAGAAAGTTGACTTCACCAATGGAACTTTTTGTCATTGATTCCGTTGCGGATTACCGGCGAATCATTGGCAGACCCGGGAAATTTTACTTTTTACCCGGATGTGTGGACTTCCATCATAAATCCATCAGTAAATTATTTCACTTTTTCTTAATCTTTTAATTAATTAAATGTTGGTAATCCCCCAGTATTTTTAACATGTTTTTTTATTTTTATATCTATCGTTAATCCGCCACTAATTAGTGACAGATTTTTCATTCATTCATACCTCTTTTTCTAGTAGTGAATAGTCGGGTGTCCCATCTTGCCATATATCAAAAATTGAATATTACGATAAGATGTTCCAGATGATTTGTCAGATTAGTGGTTGTTGTTAGATGAACGATGGTTTTGCGGGAGGGATTACGGTCGTATGTGTTGGGTAATATTTTAACCGCAAGCGTACGGGTTGTGTAGCATACGGGTCAATCACAGGGAGCATTGGTTTAAGTACTAATTCTGCTATAAATCATGAACTAGCTATGGGAATACAATTGAAGGAGATTTTTCTAAACTAATGATTAATCTACAAATCAAAATACAAGAATAAAACATAAATACATAAAAAGGACTTTAACTATTTATAACAAAAACAATGAAAATTACAGTAGAAGATTAATTAGGACATGTATTAAACTAAGACATAAAGACGAGATGGAAGTGGTGACATCCAACAGTTATATCGAGGTAGGGGTTTATCTTTCTAAAAACATTTAAGACCCTCTTCCAAGGTTGAAATAAACCTTCCTAGTTAAGCGGTTGACTATTTCCATGACTTCCAACTTAACTAGAAGCATTAAGTTTTGATAAAACAATTTCTCCGATTCCTACTTTTATCTATTTCCATGATAATTTTAGAATCGTTGGTTAATCGACCAAAAGCCAAATTCAAACTTCCGTTTATAATTTGATTTGTTGAATAAAGGTTATCGAATAGTCAGTCCCCGATCACAATCCAACTTCCGTTGGTGATGAACCGTAAAACCAACCTTCGATAACCGTATCGTTTAACTTCGAGTTAACCAATTTCTCAATATAACTACTGATTATCACCACACAATCTTATATGTGAAAAGAACTAAAAACGACTTTTATTAATTAAGAAACTAAACAAAATATATATATATATATACTAGATACTAATATATAACAGAAAATATAGAGGAAAACATCAAACAACATTTCTACATATATTTATGAATTAAGAACATAAACAAGAAAGAGATACAATACTAGATTGAAGAACACGCGGCAGAAATCCTCCAAGAGAAGAGTAAACCCGGAGGTTAAACCTCTAGAGAGGGTTTCCTTCCTCCCAAAACACACGACGAAATAAGGAGAGGGGAGGTACTTATTTATACTAAAAATATCCAAAATATCTAAATAAATATCTCGACAAATATCTTATTAAAGATCTAAACCAAGCTGCAGAAAAATTGCATGAAGCAGAAAACATTCTGGACAAGGCGCACGGGTCGTGCGTTGTTGTAGCCTGAAGTGCGCACGGGTCGTGCGCACCCACAGAAAGCGAATCCAGCCTTTGTTCTTTAATAGTTCTTCTCCACTTTCCACCTTGCTTCCTTCGTATTACTTGGCATCCTTTGTAACCAAACCAAGCGTTATTAAATCAACCTGAAATTTTAATAAACGCGCAAGTTTCTCGAATATTACCCGAACACGGAACGAATGATGGATGCAATGCGATTTAAGCTAAAAATGCATAATTTAAGCTAAACTAAGATGCAAAACATATTATATTAATAGATAAAATATGTACAAAATTACTAGCTAACAGTATGCAACGTTGGTCGAAGGAGCAGTGAGAGAGTAGGGCAGTGGCGAGGGTGGCGAGGGTAAGATGGCAGGTTGGGCTACCCTTCTAGTTTCGAGAGCGATAAGTTCTTCCTCTTGAAGGAGAAGGCTAATGAGTTCATCAATGTGATCGACATACTTACCAAGTCTTCATTGGAGAGATGGGATGAAAATTTTCAGACAGAACAATGTTGCGTTTTCGTTCGATGTATTCCTAAATAGATAATGAACCCTTCATCAAGGTTTGAAGTTGATTTATGAGGGCCATACGACGAGCCCGAGTTAAGCTTGGAAGGTGCAGTCAAGAGTGCGTCATGCCTCGTGTGTAGAAGAGGCGCAAGAAACAATAGCTAGATTGGGCTCGGTTAGAGTGGATAGAAGCCAAAGAAGTACAAATCGGTCACGACGACGCTAAGTATTGAATATCGGATTTAGCTCCGGAGGAGTGGTGACATTGGCGCCTTGGGGTTTAAATTCGTTGGGAGGGTTATATTGAAGCACAGTGACTTCCAAGTCGAGTCGAATGCTTGTAGAGAAGGTAGAACTATGTTGCGCAAAAGCGAGAAGTTGTTGCGGTCAAGTTTGATGTTGACCGTTAGTATTTGAATGTTGATCGGAGAAGCCGAAGAAGCTGAACTAGCGGTTGTGAGAAGTTGGCTGGCGGTGTTGGAGTTTGACATATTGGTTAAGGATGAAGAATTACCTGCAGCTCTGATACCATATAATCACAAAGGTGACTTTTTATGTGTATCTCATTATGTACAAAGACGAGTATAAATAGGTACAAGGGTGATATGAGATATGGTAAATACAGGGTCGTACCTGTAGGGGGTGGGGCAGGGCAGGCATACGCCCAGGCCCAAAAGAAATAGGGTTCCAATTTTTTTAGTATATAATAGTAATTAAAAAATTAGTAAATAAAAGAGATACAAATTCTAATAGGACTCTAATTGAATTTAGTAATATATTAAGGGTTCATACATGTATTAGGGGTTGTTTGGCAGTTGCTGAATGGTTTGGTGCAGAATGATTAAGTGGTAAGAATGATTAAGAGACTCTTATGATATAGTGAAAAATGAAATATGGTTGTCCAGTAATTGTTCATAATGAAATCAGAATGTTGAATGGTTAAGGGATGCCTAAGATACAAAATCAGTCAGAGGGTTTTGGAAGCATTAAGAGACAAACTTTTTTTGTCAAACAAGATTCACCTCTTAGCGATTCAGATGTTGCCTATTAATGAAAACATTAAGGTAAACAAACATGTCGTTAATTAATTAAATTGAAGAAGAAAAATATGTCAAAAGTTAATTGATTATTTATTTTATAATGGTGCTTATTGATTCTCTAAGTTTTACAATCAAAATCTAAAATTGCTTTCCTAGAAAACCTTGATATATTCTTTATCATTCATCTCTGGTGACCCTTTTGATTATTGCATCTACATGAATTCTATTTTTCTATTAGAATATAATAAGTTTTTTGTAACAAATTAAGAAAACTCCAACCTTTTGAAAAAATAAAATTATCAACTATATGAGATGGTTCAACTTATATCTAAATTTAAAATTTCAAAACTATCATTGGTTTTTCATTTATTATTGACTATTTATGACCTAATATTGAGTACATAATCTTGGTACTATCCTATCTGTAAAAAGCAAGAATAAGATCTCAAGCTATAACCGGCATGGCTTTTGATTCAAAGATTGATGGTTCTAAAAAGGTTTATTTTAACTCTAAAAGTTTAAAACGATGATGAAAAACCTTCATATGAGATGAGATGGAAACTCAACTAATTTATATTGATTTACATAGAGTATTACTAGAAATAGTCAATATTGTTAACCCAAGTTATGTCAATTTATATATTAAATGTATATATAAGAGGTTTTTGATGGTGCTACGGATTAACGATGTTATGTAAAAATGAAATGCTTGAAAAATATTAATTTAGAACTAATTATTTATTGATTTTGCTTCTAGAAATACTTGGGAAAACGGTATCATATGAATTATGAAATATTAGTATTTCTTGAATTCAATTTATTTCTCATGATAAAACAATATATTGAAGGTTTTTCGTACATATATCGATGCCTTTTTTACGTCTCGCCCAGGGCTATAAAATGATAAGAACGGGCTGGTAACATACTCTCTATCATAATATATATATATATATATATAAGAACACAATCCTACAGATTTGATCATAATCCTAAAGATTGATCAATGCCCAAATATACAAGGATAATATTCTCTCAGAATTAGATAATGATACATATAATCTTTACTAGATAATAAGGCTTCAATTATAGGTATTTGACTGGACTCTATCGATGCATATATATGCCCATAAGAGTTCCATAAATTGTAAGTTAATTAATACCTTTTGAAATTCTTGATTTACTTTCGAGTACGTTCTTAGTACGTAGTGAGGACTTGTAATGCTTTCTATCTCTAAATTTCTTCCACCACTATTATTCTATCGCGATAACCTATTAACAATTATGTTTTCGGATCTTTTGACCGAAATCGAGTTCACCACATGAGGGTTTCAGTTCCAGCATTGCCATTTTGATCGAGTGGTGAGGGAAGTCTTATTAATTAATATTGAATATATCAATTTCTTCTTAGGTTGAAGATATGTGGTTGATCATCCATAATTTGGGGAATTTCTTGTCCCACAGGGATGTGAAGGAAATTGCCCTTTTATAACTAAAAATAATACACAATTAATCCCAAACTAGTTGAGTAGGTTAGAAATGAAACCCAATAGGAATTTGCAAGTTCAATAAAAAGAAAAGGAAGTTATACAGAGATGCAATACAACTAACTTACAAAGAAGTGGACAATTGGAGGGCTCTTTCATTGCTTAATTCCTCTTTGCATGTGTCAATCTTGGCTGTATTAATTTCTCTCCAAAGTGTTTATGCTACAGATGGCCAAACCATGTTGATGTCTCAACTTCTCATCATTTAGTTAATTCCACCATGACCTTCTCTTGTAATTCTAATCTCATCCATGATTTTACCATCCATTTATAAACCATGACCCAGGTCTTGAAGTTCTATTGGACTTACCTTTTAGCTTCAATGCACTTTTCCATCACACCAGGATGTTTTTCATCGGTAAAAATATATCTAACGAAACAACTAATCTTCCAAACCTTCTTACCTCATTTTCTCCTTTGCAATCTGGTTAATCGATCTTAAAGGGTATATATTTGATCCGAGGTGTTTCTCCATATCTCTAGATTCCGCAATAAATAAATAAATAAAAACATTTAGCATTATTTTTTTTTGTTGGTGACCATGACACTCGTACTATAAAGCTCCTGCAAATTTTAATTTGTTCGAGTATTCCAATAAACTGCGAATATGATCCATCTAATAAAGACCCGAACCCAAATCCTACAGTACAGGGTGAACATGTGTTTTATGTAAGGGTCGGTGGCAGTTACAAAATCGTATTTTAAGTGATTTACGGTCCCAAAAATGATAACAATAAATCACGTGCAACTGACCCGTTACAACAATGCGGAATAACGAGATCTAAATATTGTATATTTTGGTCTATTGATTCATACCGATCCACAAACGTAAATATAGCAGTTATCGGATATACGATAAAATATAACGAAACAACATATAAATCGAGACAGCAAAATTTAACGTGGTTCCACTATCAGTGTGATAGTGTACATCCACAGGGAGAGAGAGATCTTTATATTACCAACCGGGAGAAATTTCAACGTGTTTACGAGATCCTTGGATCAACAAATCAGCCACCCAAATGTTCCTCCAAAAACGAGATATATATATATATATATATATATATATATATATATATATCAATGATATATATTTATATATCAACAAAAGGAACAAGGAAGAAGAAGAAGAAGAGAATTAGAAAGAAGACTTCTAATTTTTTGTTGGTGTGTCTTGTATGTTGGCATGCATCCTTATTTATAGGATGAAAAAGAGAAGTAATTGAGCTAATGGGTATGGGTTGGCAATGTATAATGGAAGACATAATCAAGTTGTCTTCCAATATAGAACAATGGTGGTGGTCTAATCAAGTTGTCTTCCAATATATAATATGTGGTCTAAAATAAACCACACATCAATGCATCAAGAACTTGTACATAGTGCTTGGTGAGTTGCACAGCACCAATAAAACTTATCTGATTTAAGTTTTTCAACACTCCACCATGATGTGCAAATCACCCGACGAAACCAAAGCACGAACCAATACCCTGAATATGGACAAATAGCTGATAGAGATTGACACGAGGTAACATAATGCATTTTGACCGTGACGAGCTTCGGCTCGGCCATCACCCGTCAAAATCAAAAGCAAAAATCCTCAAGTGAACAATCTCAATAAGCGAACGAGTTAAGAAACCTAAAAAAAACACGTACCAAGTAATAACTCCCCAAAGATGTCGCTATGTCATCTGTAGCAATATTCTCATCTCTCCCACAAGGTGCCAAACGGCACTAACACAATCTAAGTTGGATCAAATTCGAGCAGTGCTCGAATGCGGCTGATGGTAACGACTTGGTGAACATGTCGGCAGCATTATCTTCAGATAATATTTTCTTCAAGTACACAACCTTTGCGTCATGTAAAGTTACCAGAAATGCATCACGCACATTAATGTGCTTCGTTCGAGAGTTGAACGCCAAATTTGTTGCCAAGTGAATAGCACTCTGGCTATCACAATTAATACATAAAGTAGTCTGCTTCAGGCCCAAACCAAAAAGGAGTTCCTGTAAATGAACTGCTTCTTTAGCAGACTCCACCGCTGCAATAAGTTCAACTTCGATAGTTGATAATGCAACAACAGACTATAATCGAGATCTCCAACTGACAGTTGTTCCACCTAATGTAAAAACATAACCAGAAGTGGATTTCCAACTGACACGATCACCTGCGTAATCTGAATCGCAGTAACCAAGAATATCACAATTGTTTTGCCTACCATCAACATCGATATATAATTGGAATTTGTACGTGTCAATGTCATAAAATTCTATCAAGATATATGAAGACATGTTACTAGTTTAAATTTTTCCCTGTTAATTTACAATACCGTATGCACTCGCTATATAATTGGAATTCTATCAAGATGCATAAAGATATATGTTACTAGCTAGCTAGTACAAGTTTTACCTTGTTAAAATATTTAGTTACAATATATATTGGTACTCTATTGGTTAAAGTATTTCCAACGGTTTCTTCAAAATGAAAAGGCAAATCTTAGAGTCTCTAAAAAAATTACATTCAACACTAAGTGGGATTTGGTTCACAGAATGAAATTTGATGAAATTGAAATCTATAGAAAGAATTTGACTTTAAAGGAATTGGAATGAAATTTGACGTTGGTAGGAATTAAATTTCTTCACTTAAGCCAAGGAATGATGAATTCCTTAAATTGTGGAATTCAATGGAATTGGAAGGATTCCAACGGTTTTATTCCGTGAACCAAACATGGGCTTGGAATTTGATCAACGGAATTGACCATCCTAATTCCTTCCAATTCCATACACCAAACAGCCCCCAAGGATATTTCTATTTTAGATATTTTAACATTATTTATACTATTAATTGATTATTCTCTCTTTTCGTCCATTTAATTTTACTGATCGAATGGATAGGGAAAAAAACATCGTTATGTTTAATTTATACCAACCCTTAATAGTATTATATATAGTCTCCCTCCATACTTTGGTTCCCTCTTCCTCTATTAATTTTTTAGGGTTCACATTTCTAGAGCTTTTCAGTCTCTCCCCACCTTCTCCAAAATTTGGAGAAACTCTTGGAGCATAAACAAAAACCTAAAATCTCTTTTCTTTTTCTTTTTCTTTTTCTTTTTTCTTTTTTTTTTTTTTTTTTTTTGAAAGAGCAATTGGAGATACTTTAACAAAACTAGACCATCAAATTCCTTAGACCATTTCCAACAACATCATCAAAATTGAGATCTTTTGGGTTATTTTTTGCTTCAACAAATTATCCAAAAAAATCTCCATATAATGAAATTTTCTACATATCTTTTAGGAAAATTTTCAAATTTAAATCTTGGAGGATTGATACTTTAACTATTTTTTATTTATTTGAGGATAATTTTCATATAATTAATATTTTATACACTACTAGAAAGTTGACTTCACCAATGGAACTTTTTGTCATTGATTCCGTTGCGGATTACCGGCGAATCATTGGCAGACCCGGGAAATTTTACTTTTTACCCGGATGTGTGGACTTCCATCATAAATCCATCAGTAAATTATTTCACTTTTTCTTAATCTTTTAATTAATTAAATGTTGGTAATCCCCCAGTATTTTTAACATGTTTTTTTATTTTTATATCTATCGTTAATCCGCCACTAATTAGTGACAGATTTTTCATTCATTCATACCTCTTTTTCTAGTAGTGAATAGTCGGGTGTCCCATCTTGCCATATATCAAAAATTGAATATTACGATAAGATGTTCCAGATGATTTGTCAGATTAGTGGTTGTTGTTAGATGAACGATGGTTTTGCGGGAGGGATTACGGTCGTATGTGTTGGGTAATATTTTAACCGCAAGCGTACGGGTTGTGTAGCATACGGGTCAATCACAGGGAGCATTGGTTTAAGTACTAATTCTGCTATAAATCATGAACTAGCTATGGGAATACAATTGAAGGAGATTTTTCTAAACTAATGATTAATCTACAAATCAAAATACAAGAATAAAACATAAATACATAAAAAGGACTTTAACTATTTATAACAAAAACAATGAAAATTACAGTAGAAGATTAATTAGGACATGTATTAAACTAAGACATAAAGACGAGATGGAAGTGGTGACATCCAACAGTTATATCGAGGTAGGGGTTTATCTTTCTAAAAACATTTAAGACCCTCTTCCAAGGTTGAAATAAACCTTCCTAGTTAAGCGGTTGACTATTTCCATGACTTCCAACTTAACTAGAAGCATTAAGTTTTGATAAAACAATTTCTCCGATTCCTACTTTTATCTATTTCCATGATAATTTTAGAATCGTTGGTTAATCGACCAAAAGCCAAATTCAAACTTCCGTTTATAATTTGATTTGTTGAATAAAGGTTATCGAATAGTCAGTCCCCGATCACAATCCAACTTCCGTTGGTGATGAACCGTAAAACCAACCTTCGATAACCGTATCGTTTAACTTCGAGTTAACCAATTTCTCAATATAACTACTGATTATCACCACACAATCTTATATGTGAAAAGAACTAAAAACGACTTTTATTAATTAAGAAACTAAACAAAATATATATATATATATATACTAGATACTAATATATAACAGAAAATATAGAGGAAAACATCAAACAACATTTCTACATATATTTATGAATTAAGAACATAAACAAGAAAGAGATACAATACTAGATTGAAGAACACGCGGCAGAAATCCTCCAAGAGAAGAGTAAACCCGGAGGTTAAACCTCTAGAGAGGGTTTCCTTCCTCCCAAAACACACGACGAAATAAGGAGAGGGGAGGTACTTATTTATACTAAAAATATCCAAAATATCTAAATAAATATCTCGACAAATATCTTATTAAAGATCTAAACCAAGCTGCAGAAAAATTGCATGAAGCAGAAAACATTCTGGACAAGGCGCACGGGTCGTGCGTTGTTGTAGCCTGAAGTGCGCACGGGTCGTGCGCACCCACAGAAAGCGAATCCAGCCTTTGTTCTTTAATAGTTCTTCTCCACTTTCCACCTTGCTTCCTTCGTATTACTTGGCATCCTTTGTAACCAAACCAAGCGTTATTAAATCAACCTGAAATTTTAATAAACGCGCAAGTTTCTCGAATATTACCCGAACACGGAACGAATGATGGATGCAATGCGATTTAAGCTAAAAATGCATAATTTAAGCTAAACTAAGATGCAAAACATATTATATTAATAGATAAAATATGTACAAAATTACTAGCTAACAGTATGCAACGTTGGTCGAAGGAGCAGTGAGAGAGTAGGGCAGTGGCGAGGGTGGCGAGGGTAAGATGGCAGGTTGGGCTACCCTTCTAGTTTCGAGAGCGATAAGTTCTTCCTCTTGAAGGAGAAGGCTAATGAGTTCATCAATGTGATCGACATACTTACCAAGTCTTCATTGGAGAGATGGGATGAAAATTTTCAGACAGAACAATGTTGCGTTTTCGTTCGATGTATTCCTAAATAGATAATGAACCCTTCATCAAGGTTTGAAGTTGATTTATGAGGGCCATACGACGAGCCCGAGTTAAGCTTGGAAGGTGCAGTCAAGAGTGCGTCATGCCTCGTGTGTAGAAGAGGCGCAAGAAACAATAGCTAGATTGGGCTCGGTTAGAGTGGATAGAAGCCAAAGAAGTACAAATCGGTCACGACGACGCTAAGTATTGAATATCGGATTTAGCTCCGGAGGAGTGGTGACATTGGCGCCTTGGGGTTTAAATTCGTTGGGAGGGTTATATTGAAGCACAGTGACTTCCAAGTCGAGTCGAATGCTTGTAGAGAAGGTAGAACTATGTTGCGCAAAAGCGAGAAGTTGTTGCGGTCAAGTTTGATGTTGACCGTTAGTATTTGAATGTTGATCGGAGAAGCCGAAGAAGCTGAACTAGCGGTTGTGAGAAGTTGGCTGGCGGTGTTGGAGTTTGACATATTGGTTAAGGATGAAGAATTACCTGCAGCTCTGATACCATATAATCACAAAGGTGACTTTTTATGTGTATCTCATTATGTACAAAGACGAGTATAAATAGGTACAAGGGTGATATGAGATATGGTAAATACAGGGTCGTACCTGTAGGGGGTGGGGCAGGGCAGGCATACGCCCAGGCCCAAAAGAAATAGGGTTCCAATTTTTTTAGTATATAATAGTAATTAAAAAATTAGTAAATAAAAGAGATACAAATTCTAATAGGACTCTAATTGAATTTAGTAATATATTAAGGGTTCATACATGTATTAGGGGTTGTTTGGCAGTTGCTGAATGGTTTGGTGCAGAATGATTAAGTGGTAAGAATGATTAAGAGACTCTTATGATATAGTGAAAAATGAAAGTAATTGTTCATAATGAAATCAGAATGTTGAATGGTTAAGGGATGCCTAAGATACAAAATCAGTCAGAGGGTTTTGGAAGCATTAAGAGACAAACTTTTTTTGTCAAACAAGATTCACCTCTTAGCGATTCAGATGTTGCCTATTAATGAAAACATTAAGGTAAACAAACATGTCGTTAATTAATTAAATTGAAGAAGAAAAATATGTCAAAAGTTAATTGATTATTTATTTTATAATGGTGCTTATTGATTCTCTAAGTTTTACAATCAAAATCTAAAATTGCTTTCCTAGAAAACCTTGATATATTCTTTATCATTCATCTCTGGTGACCCTTTTGATTATTGCATCTACATGAATTCTATTTTTCTATTAGAATATAATAAGTTTTTTGTAACAAATTAAGAAAACTCCAACCTTTTGAAAAAATAAAATTATCAACTATATGAGATGGTTCAACTTATATCTAAATTTAAAATTTCAAAACTATCATTGGTTTTTCATTTATTATTGACTATTTATGACCTAATATTGAGTACATAATCTTGGTACTATCCTATCTGTAAAAAGCAAGAATAAGATCTCAAGCTATAACCGGCATGGCTTTTGATTCAAAGATTGATGGTTCTAAAAAGGTTTATTTTAACTCTAAAAGTTTAAAACGATGATGAAAAACCTTCATATGAGATGAGATGGAAACTCAACTAATTTATATTGATTTACATAGAGTATTACTAGAAATAGTCAATATTGTTAACCCAAGTTATGTCAATTTATATATTAAATGTATATATAAGAGGTTTTTGATGGTGCTACGGATTAACGATGTTATGTAAAAATGAAATGCTTGAAAAATATTAATTTAGAACTAATTATTTATTGATTTTGCTTCTAGAAATACTTGGGAAAACGGTATCATATGAATTATGAAATATTAGTATTTCTTGAATTCAATTTATTTCTCATGATAAAACAATATATTGAAGGTTTTTCGTACATATATCGATGCCTTTTTTACGTCTCGCCCAGGGCTATAAAATGATAAGAACGGGCTGGTAACATACTCTCTATCATAATATATATATATATATATATATATATATATATATATATATATATATAAGAACACAATCCTACAGATTTGATCATAATCCTAAAGATTGATCAATGCCCAAATATACAAGGATAATATTCTCTCAGAATTAGATAATGATACATATAATCTTTACTAGATAATAAGGCTTCAATTATAGGTATTTGACTGGACTCTATCGATGCATATATATGCCCATAAGAGTTCCATAAATTGTAAGTTAATTAATACCTTTTGAAATTCTTGATTTACTTTCGAGTACGTTCTTAGTACGTAGTGAGGACTTGTAATGCTTTCTATCTCTAAATTTCTTCCACCACTATTATTCTATCGCGATAACCTATTAACAATTATGTTTTCGGATCTTTTGACCGAAATCGAGTTCACCACATGAGGGTTTCAGTTCCAGCATTGCCATTTTGATCGAGTGGTGAGGGAAGTCTTATTAATTAATATTGAATATATCAATTTCTTCTTAGGTTGAAGATATGTGGTTGATCATCCATAATTTGGGGAATTTCTTGTCCCACAGGGATGTGAAGGAAATTGCCCTTTTATAACTAAAAATAATACACAATTAATCCCAAACTAGTTGAGTAGGTTAGAAATGAAACCCAATAGGAATTTGCAAGTTCAATAAAAAGAAAAGGAAGTTATACAGAGATGCAATACAACTAACTTACAAAGAAGTGGACAATTGGAGGGCTCTTTCATTGCTTAATTCCTCTTTGCATGTGTCAATCTTGGCTGTATTAATTTCTCTCCAAAGTGTTTATGCTACAGATGGCCAAACCATGTTGATGTCTCAACTTCTCATCATTTAGTTAATTCCACCATGACCTTCTCTTGTAATTCTAATCTCATCCATGATTTTACCATCCATTTATAAACCATGACCCAGGTCTTGAAGTTCTATTGGACTTACCTTTTAGCTTCAATGCACTTTTCCATCACACCAGGATGTTTTTCATCGGTAAAAATATATCTAACGAAACAACTAATCTTCCAAACCTTCTTACCTCATTTTCTCCTTTGCAATCTGGTTAATCGATCTTAAAGGGTATATATTTGATCCGAGGTGTTTCTCCATATCTCTAGATTCCGCAATAAATAAATAAATAAAAACATTTAGCATTATTTTTTTTTGTTGGTGACCATGACACTCGTACTATAAAGCTCCTGCAAATTTTAATTTGTTCGAGTATTCCAATAAACTGCGAATATGATCCATCTAATAAAGACCCGAACCCAAATCCTACAGTACAGGGTGAACATGTGTTTTATGTAAGGGTCGGTGGCAGTTACAAAATCGTATTTTAAGTGATTTACGGTCCCAAAAATGATAACAATAAATCACGTGCAACTGACCCGTTACAACAATGCGGAATAACGAGATCTAAATATTGTATATTTTGGTCTATTGATTCATACCGATCCACAAACGTAAATATAGCAGTTATCGGATATACGATAAAATATAACGAAACAACATATAAATCGAGACAGCAAAATTTAACGTGGTTCCACTATCAGTGTGATAGTGTACATCCACAGGGAGAGAGAGATCTTTATATTACCAACCGGGAGAAATTTCAACGTGTTTACGAGATCCTTGGATCAACAAATCAGCCACCCAAATGTTCCTCCAAAAACGAGATATATATATATATATATATATATATATATATATATATCAATGATATATATTTATATATCAACAAAAGGAACAAGGAAGAAGAAGAAGAAGAGAATTAGAAAGAAGACTTCTAATTTTTTGTTGGTGTGTCTTGTATGTTGGCATGCATCCTTATTTATAGGATGAAAAAGAGAAGTAATTGAGCTAATGGGTATGGGTTGGCAATGTATAATGGAAGACATAATCAAGTTGTCTTCCAATATAGAACAATGGTGGTGGTCTAATCAAGTTGTCTTCCAATATATAATATGTGGTCTAAAATAAACCACACATCAATGCATCAAGAACTTGTACATAGTGCTTGGTGAGTTGCACAGCACCAATAAAACTTATCTGATTTAAGTTTTTCAACACTCCACCATGATGTGCAAATCACCCGACGAAACCAAAGCACGAACCAATACCCTGAATATGGACAAATAGCTGATAGAGATTGACACGAGGTAACATAATGCATTTTGACCGTGACGAGCTTCGGCTCGGCCATCACCCGTCAAAATCAAAAGCAAAAATCCTCAAGTGAACAATCTCAATAAGCGAACGAGTTAAGAAACCTAAAAAAAACACGTACCAAGTAATAACTCCCCAAAGATGTCGCTATGTCATCTGTAGCAATATTCTCATCTCTCCCACAAGGTGCCAAACGGCACTAACACAATCTAAGTTGGATCAAATTCGAGCAGTGCTCGAATGCGGCTGATGGTAACGACTTGGTGAACATGTCGGCAGCATTATCTTCAGATAATATTTTCTTCAAGTACACAACCTTTGCGTCATGTAAAGTTACCAGAAATGCATCACGCACATTAATGTGCTTCGTTCGAGAGTTGAACGCCAAATTTGTTGCCAAGTGAATAGCACTCTGGCTATCACAATTAATACATAAAGTAGTCTGCTTCAGGCCCAAACCAAAAAGGAGTTCCTGTAAATGAACTGCTTCTTTAGCAGACTCCACCGCTGCAATAAGTTCAACTTCGATAGTTGATAATGCAACAACAGACTATAATCGAGATCTCCAACTGACAGTTGTTCCACCTAATGTAAAAACATAACCAGAAGTGGATTTCCAACTGACACGATCACCTGCGTAATCTGAATCGCAGTAACCAAGAATATCACAATTGTTTTGCATACCATAAATCAAGCCATGAGTTTTCGTACCTTTCAAGTAACGAAATACAGTTTTCACTGCATTCCAATGTGACTTACCCGGGTTTGATAAAAACCGACTAATCACACCAACGGAATATGCAAGATCGGGACGTGTGCATACCATAGCATACATGAGGCTCCCGACTGCACTGGCTTACGGAATCTTCGCCATCTCAGCCTTTCCAATATCGTCTACCGGACAATCGTCTTTTGTAATCTTGATGTGTCTTGGAAGTGGCGTAGGCACCGACTTTGCCCCATCAAGATTAAACCGCTTCAGAATCTTCTGAATATAGCTCTTCTGTGTTAACCTGAGAGTACGGGACTTTCTGTCCCAAACAATTTCCATACCGAGAATAACACAAGCTTCACCGAGATCTTTCATTTCAAATTATGGTTTCAACCTATCTTTCAAACGATTGATTTCAGAATGATCCCTGCAAGCTATCAGCATGTCATCAACATAAAGAAGTAGATAAATAGAAATGTCACCGCTTGATCTATGATAGACACAAGCATCTTTCTCACTACGCTCAAAACCCAACGAGAGCATAAATAAATCAAACTTCTTGTACCACTGTCGAGGCGACTGTTTAAGTCCATAAAGGGACTTTTTCAATTTACAGACCCAATCAGGTTTGTTGTCGGAGATGAAACCTTCTGGTTGCTTCATGTAGATGGTTTCTTCAAGATCTCCATGCAGAAAAGTTGTTTTCACATCTAATTGTTCGAGCTCCAGATCGAGAATTGCCACAAGGACCAGAAAGACCCGGATAGATGTGTGTCGAACCACAGGCGCGAAGATATCGTCATACTCGATACCCTTCCGCTATGCAAAGCCTTTCGCAACCATGCGAGCTTTATAACGCTTATCATCTTTGACTTTATAGACCCATTTGCAGCCAATTGCACGACTGCCTTTCGGTAATGGACAAAGCTCCCAAGTGTTATTTTTAGATAGAGCTTCCATTTCCTCATGCATAGCTCCTAACCACTTATCACAATGGCTCGAAGCTAAGGCCTCCGAATAGTCAAACGGCTCATCCTGTACAACATGCAAAGCATACTCAAGCTGGTCAATAAAACTCAGATTTCCAAAATCCCAATCACCATACCTATTAGGAGGACGGATAGTTCTTTGGCTCTGCCTCGTAGGTACTGATAATGGAATTGTATCGCCTTGACCTCCATCATCATTCAGAATTTCTTCCTGAACTGAACTAACTGGATCAGAAGTAGATGTATCTGGTGGACTAACATCTTCTTCAGTTTCTGATCCCAAAGGGAAACCACGAGCAGATGAGTTGGGTACAACAGGACTGACAATTATCTCATCTCCATCGGTTGTTGGAGAAACAGAAGAGATAATTTCCGGTTCTGGAGCTGGCTGTCGATTATGATTAGACTTGAACATAATAGACTCATCTAAGGTCACATGCCGAGAATGAATCACCTTTCAGGTGATCGGGTTCCAGATTCGGTAACCCTTGATTCCATCTGTATAGCCGAGTAGGAATCCCTTGGTGGCTCTGGGATCCAACTTGTCCTGACCTGACACATGAATATACACAGGACATCCAAATACACGTATATATTTCAAACAGATACAACCCTTACCCCTCCAAATTTCTTCTGGAATGTTTCCCCCAATGGCTGAACACGGTAACCGATTCACAATGTGTACAGCAGTGTGAAGTGTTTCAGCCCAAAACATTTTAGGGAAACCAGATGTAACTAACATACATCGGACTTTTTCTAACAATGTCCTATTCATCCGCTCTGCGACTCCGTTTGATTGCGGATCGCCGGGTGTGGTGTAGTGTCGGTGAATACCTCTACGTGAACAAAAGTCTTTAAAGTTACCACTAGTGTATTTACCACCATTGTCAGATCTAAGCACTTTTAATTTTCTACCAGTCTCGACTTCGACTAGTGCTAACCAAGTTTTGAATATTTCAAAAACATCTGGCTTTAACTTAATCACATACACCCAAAGTTTGTGCGAGAAATCATCAATAAAAGTAACATAGTACTTACTTCCACTAAGGGATTGTGTCGAAGATGGTCCCAAGACGTCTGTATGAACATAATCGAGGATCCATTTGGTGTTGTGTTTTCCAACACCAAAAGAAACACGCGTCTGTTTATCCGAGACACATTCTGAACAAAAGTCCAGACTAGTAGGCGTGTCAACTACAATGAGTTTCCGCTTGCGCAGAATCTCCAAATTCTTCTCTGAAGTGTGTCCCAACCTAAGATGCCACAAACGAGTAACATCTAAGTTTTTCGAACTATCCGCGACACACGCAACAGAATTGACCGTCTCGCCTATCAGATGGAACAACAGGTTATTTTCTGCCTGCTCACCTTTCATCACAACAAAGTTCCCTCTGGAGATGCGCATACTCCCATTCTCTATTCGAATCTTACAGCCAAGTTTGGACAGTTGTCCAACAGAAATCAAAGAACGAGTCATAGACGGTACAAATTTAACATTTGATGAAGTTCGAATAGTACCGTCAAACATTTTGATTCTGACCGAACTGATGCCCCGAGTGACACACGATGTACTGTTTCCCATATAAATATGGTTACCTTCGAACTCCTCGAAAGTAGTGAAACAGTCCCGAAATGGTGTCATATGGCACGAAGCTCCGGTATCCAACACCCAACGCCTGTCGCCTTGCGGTGCAGTAACCGTTGCTGAGAAACCTGTATTTTGTTCGGCTGTAACTGCTGAAGATTCTGCTTTGGTCTTGTCCTTGTTTTTCAAACTCGGCCAATCTCTGACCCAATGACCTGGTTTGTGGCAGTAATTACAATTGCCACATTGCTTAGATTTCTCGCGATGACCAGGTTTACGAGATTGGGAGCGGCCAAGAGTTATTCCTCTGAGTTGATCGTCTTGGTCTCTTTCAGCAAATAGACCATGACTGTTGTGGTTGTTCTCTCGCGAATTGTTACCGATTTTCATCTGAATTCTCTGTTCTTCATAGATCATCCCTGCTTTCACGTCAGACAAAGATATGGAATCCCTTCCATAAATAAAACTGTTAGTGAACTGGGAATATTTTTCGGGAAGTGAATACAACAGAATCAAAGCGAGTGCCTCATTATCTGTGGCAAAAATAGAATATGTTGCCTTCAACTTCACTATGATGTTTTCGAATTCAGTCATGTGAGTCTGAATGGTAGTGTCTTCCTTCATTTTGAAGAACAGACACGACCTCATCAATAACAGTCGGTTAGTCAAAGTTTTCTTGAGATAAAGATTCTCAAGTCTTTTCCAAATCCCTGCGGCTGTCTTTTCAGAAACGATTTCAAACATTTGGACCCATAGCCATCTGTAAGGTAGTGAAGGCCCAAGCCTCCATTTCTTTAGCTTCTAAGGTGGACATATCCGGATCTATTTCTTCCGGAGCAAAGACTACGGGGTGAACATCGTTTTTCCTAAGTGTTGCTGCTATAGTAATGTTAGATCACATATCTATTGGATTCAAGATCATCCAAAGTGAAGTTCGCAATCTGAAGCTACTGCTGACAAGTCGCTCTCAACAATAGTCTAGGGTCTATTCTGTAATAATAGTCAAAGTTCTTTTTAGTATTTTATATTAGTTCCTAAATATCTAGATATTATTATTTAGATATTTAGTTTAGATATTATTTAGTTAATTATTATATTAGTTTTTAATATAATATCTAGATATTAGATATCTAGATATTATGTTTTTAGTTTTGTTTATTTTAGATCTCTCTCTCTCTCATAACTCTAATCAGAACAACATCGATCAATCAAGAACTCAGAGAGAGTGAGCTTAAACTGTAAACCGATATTAACCTCTGTAATCCGCGTTTGTAATCCAAACAGGTTGGTAATCTTTATATTGTTTGTTGTTTGATTTATCTGGTAACGATCACGGACTCACAATTGGTATCAGAGCTGATCCAGATTCAAAATCAAAATTTTCAACTCTCTGTGTTCTTCATTTTTGAAGAACACTGTGCAATTGATCAAAATCTTATTTTGTGGTTATTTTCGAAATTAAAGTGTTGTGTATTGTTCTAATTGATAAGGAAAACATATTGTCAAATTTTGGAGTGGTAAAACGACTCCTAGATTGTTTGATTTGAGAGTTGCAGGTCGATTAATCGAAGAAGACAGTGTATCGGTCTTCACTCTATCGGTCAAGTTTATCATATTACCGGTCAAACTTGAAAACAGAATACCGGTCGAATTCTTTGTGTACCGGTTTTACTACTCTATCGGTCTTACCACACTATCGGTCAAACCCCACATCCCGGTCAAAGAGCTTCCGGTGGAACCCCAAAGCCCCGGTCAAAGAATAGTATCGGTCTTCTTCCAAAAATAACATATCGGTCACTTGCTTTCCCACTATCCAATATAATTATCGGTCCAATCACACCCCTCCACAACCATTTTATTCCATGCAAAATTCCACTCACTATAATACATATCGATCCATATTATCAACTCCATTTTATCGGTCCAAATCCCAAAGAAACTCTCCACGTGTTCAACCCTTTTGTTATTTGGTGAATCAAAATACTTCTCCTTTTGCAAATCTACTCATGCAAAACTACACGTGTCCACCACCATAACACCATAATTAGAAGTAAACTTTTGCTCTATATCTATTTCAACATTATAATAGAAGTAAACTTTGTCCACTCACTTTCGGTCCACTCACCATCCTACAATCTATCGGTCCTATTGCAAATCCAATTTCCACCAATTCAAAGAAACACCACGTGTCCTCCCTTTTGTTTCATCCTTTTTAAGCAACCAATCACAACCCTCCATTACTTGGTATACCGGTCGAGTATTTTGCTAAATATCGATCCTTGGATCAATGGAGAAGTATTTTGCTAAACTTCCTAATATCGGTCGAGTGTTCAAGAATTAACAGCCCCGGTCGAATCCTTTGCTATATTCCGGTCGAAGTAAACCTCACTTCCGGTCTTCAACGGGTACTATTTTTAGTATTAAAATTATTGTGAGTGGATATTTGAAATCAAAGAAGCATCATATCGGTCCACTCATTTTTTATCGGTCGATCCACTATTCGATACTTGATTAAATTTCTGAAAATTTATTTTCTGAAATTCGACTGTTTTTCACTTAATTTTATCTGGTCTAACGGTCAAATCAGTTCTTACTGCGCATAATAGAAACAGGATGACATACAGAGAAGTTCTAGCCATTGGAACCGACTCCCAGCCACCAGTACTCTACAGGGGAGACTTTGATCAGTGGAAAAGTCGATTCATAGATTTCATTGAAAGTCATGAATTGAAGGATCTTATAAGAAAATCTCTGAGGGAAGGAAAAATGACAGTTCCAACAAAACCTTCTACTCATATGAAGGAGAATGGAGAAATTGTATCAGCTCAGCTTCAATTATGTCTTGTTCAATACACTGATGAGCAGAAAAAGAGACATGAAGCTGACCAGTTAGCCCGATCTTTCCTATTGAATGGAATGACTGAAGAGATTTCAAAAGAGATTTTTCTCAAATTAGATCGCGAAAGGGCTACAGGAAAGCTGATATGGGAACAAATTGAGAAGTGTATGACAGGATCAGTAATGTCATCAAAAGTTAAGGTTTTGGAAGCTGAGAATAATTAGCTAAAAAGAAAGATTTCTGATCTGGAAGCTCAAATACAGAAGCAAGAATCTGTTAAGAGCAATGAGAAGAAATCCAAAGATTTGGAGAGTGCAAACACTGAGCTTGAAAAGAAAATATCTAAGTTTGAAAAGAAGTTCTCAGATCTGTCAAAGAAGGGTGTTGAGGAGAAGAAGGTGATTGAGATTCAAAGTTTAATGCTTTCTCAAAAAGTTGAAGACTTTGAGAAAGTAATCATATTGGAAAGAGATCAGTTTGCCAAAGAGAGGAAGGCAAATGATCAAAAGGGTGCTAAGAAAGGATTTGAAGAAGAGAGAAGCACCTTTGAAACTGCAATAAAGAAGCTTACCGAGAAACTATCTGAATTATCTAAAAGTGTTCTGACAGAAAAGAAAAAGAAGTCTGCATTTGTGAAGAAGATTGAGCTCCTTATCAAAGAACGAGACAGTTATTCTTCAAAGGTAAAAGAGCTTCAAGATATTATTTCAAAGACGGTGGTGGTGACTGAGCGAACGACTCCAGAGTCAAAAATCCACTCACCTAGAAATAATTCAGTTGGTTCTAACAAACCAGCCGCAAGCTCACATCAGAAAACTGCTCTTTTCAAAAGGTCAGTTAAATCTTCTAATCAGATTCATTCTACTAATCTTTTCTATAACAGAAATATAGATTGTTCAGGTACACAAAGAAGGATAAGAAGCTTCCAGGAAGAAGCTGAACTGGTCTGGAACAGGACACCAGTTAAAGAAGAGTTGAAATGTAAAAACTCATGTGTACATACACCTAATGCCAAGAAGAACAATGCAGGTAAACCTGATTTTGTTTACTCGAGAGATCAATTAATCAGTTTGTCAGGTAAGAAATTTTATTGTTCTTATTGTCGTACACATGATCCTGTTCACAAGACTAGTGACCATTACTGGTATGGTTCTTACTCAGTAACCCCCATACGAACTGCAACTAACACTCATGGACCCAAATACCAGTGGGTACCAAAGAATACTAAACCTATGTTGCAGGCACCTACTGTCAAGGGGGAGTAGGAGATCAATGGCTTTTGAACACAACAGTTCAAGACCCGCACTTCAAAGATCAAAAGACCTTACTCCGTGCTGAAAAGAGTTTGTACTCCGATACTCGAATGAGGAAATCAACCATCAAGGGGGAGTACATACTTTTCTGAAACTTTATGCATATCTTTTACAACTGATAATGTACTAATGCATAATTTCAGGGGGAGTAAAAGGTGACGACTTCTGATTATTTCTGATCAGAACTTGTCAGGATCTGATTCTTAACAAGAATAATTAAACTCAGAAACAATATTAAAGAAGTTGCGGAAAAACACTTTAATATTCAAAAGATCAATGTAACAGTAAAGAATAAATCACAACTTGTAAACTTTATTGAATGATTAAAGCTACAAGCTTTCAAACAAAACCTCAATCTTGATGAACAGGCTCACCAAGACGAATTATACTTCTCTAGAACTAGGATTGTAAACCTTGAGGTTAATTCTCTCTATCAACAAAAACTTAGAAATCTCGTATCAAAACTATTCTGAATACATCTATACATATACTGAAAATAAAAGATAACTACAAAACTTAAAAGATCTTCAGTATATTCTTCTATAATTATCTTCACACCTTCCATGATTATCTTCAAGCCTTGATCTGCGCATATCTTGATTATCACATAAGCAGTACTAAATCAGAGCAGCATTAATACTCTGAGCAGTATTAATCTTCAGCAGTACTAACCATTTTCAGCAGCATTAACCAATTAGCAGTACTAACTACTAGCAGTACTAACTCTCCAAACAGTACTAACTAATCAAGTAGCAGCACTAACTCTTTAAGCAGTATTAATTCTACTAGCAGTAGTAATCTTGAAAGCCTGGCAGTAGTAATCACTTAGACAAATCTTCAGTTCCCAACAATCTCCCCCTAACTTGACTTTTAGAGAAGAGAAGTCAAGTTCTTCAGATGCTCCCAAAACTCCATTGCTCACAATCCCATATCAGGATTCAGCCCCAAACTTTGATTAATAGTTCTCTTAATTAAGTATCTTGCCATTGTAGAATTTGGTGCACAACCTAGCTTTTTCTTCAACATAGCATGTAGCTTTAACCTGCTATGGTTGTAAACTCTATCTACTAGGAAGTATTCAAGATGACTTGTATCCATAGCCAGTGCATATACTCCACTTCTTTCATACAAAGTCCAGTTGTTGATGGTTTTGAACACATTTCTGATAACATGCTGAACTTCTTCTGGCTTGAACAACATGCATAGATATTCCATCACAAGTTTTGTAACAGATATCCCTGGAGCTTTCAGCTTATCAGCATATAGTTTCATCCCCACCTCAAAAATTTCCTCTAAGTCAGATCTGGAGCATACTCTTACTATCTTGGCCCAAGTAGGATACACCTCAAACTTTTCATCCTTCCTCTTAAGCCTGATATACTCTTTACCATCTACTTCCATAGTATCCCAGTGAATAATCTCAGGAGGCTTGACACCAACTGGTTCAGCAGTTATAGGCTCAGGCACTTTCTCCATCACCACCATGTACATATTTACATCATAAGTACTAGATGGTTCTTCCTGAGTTTGAGCTTTCTTTTCATCTGACTTAGGTGCCCCTTCTTCTTCAGCTACCTTTTGTTCTTTCTCAGCTTCTTCCTCAACCACTCTAGGTTTCTTAACAAGTTTTCTTCTTGCCATCATTTTTGTTCTTTTCAAAGTCTTCAAACTTTCACCTAGAGTAGCTTCCTTCTTTGGAGTTTCTTGATCATCAGGAAAGGGTTTTTGTATTAGAAAGTCATTACTCTCTTTCATCCTCTTTTCCACTTCAACTCTGGCTCTGTCATTTTCTTGAAGCTTAGTCATCTCTGCATCATACAACCCTTTGATTTGATCAAAAGACATTTTTGTGAACATCTCCTTTTTGACTCCCACAGCACCTTTGAGAAAAGTGATCATCTTCTTTCTCTCTTCAGTGCCAAGGTAGGTCTTTGAAGGTTGTCTCTTCTTTGCACTCTTTTTGATCATCACAGGCTTCTTTAGAGTTGCAGATTTCTTCTGTGTTATCTCTGTTGCCAAACTCTTTTGAAATGCTTCATTAAGCTCTACAGCTAGAGCTCTTGCCATCTCCCTATCCTTTTCCATTTGATCTCTTTCAGCTATCTCAAGTTCTGCTTGAATCTTCTTAGCCAAAGCTTCATCTGACTCAATCAACTTTTGCTTTTTAAGTGGTTGGTCAGATTCCACTATCTTGGCTTTGCCTTTGTGCTTGCTTGCTACCTTCTCAACACTGGCTTTCTTGATAACCTCAGCATTGTCTTTGAGCGATATATAATTGGAATTTGTACGTGTCAATGTCATAAAATTCTATCAAGATATATGAAGACATGTTACTAGTTTAAATTTTTCCCTGTTAATTTACAATACCGTATGCACTCGCTATATAATTGGAATTCTATCAAGATGCATAAAGATATATGTTACTAGCTAGCTAGTACAAGTTTTACCTTGTTAAAATATTTAGTTACAATATATATTGGTACTCTATTGGTTAAAGTATTTCCAACGGTTTCTTCAAAATGAAAAGGCAAATCTTAGAGTCTCTAAAAAAATTACATTCAACACTAAGTGGGATTTGGTTCACAGAATGAAATTTGATGAAATTGAAATCTATAGAAAGAATTTGACTTTAAAGGAATTGGAATGAAATTTGACGTTGGTAGGAATTAAATTTCTTCACTTAAGCCAAGGAATGATGAATTCCTTAAATTGTGGAATTCAATGGAATTGGAAGGATTCCAACGGTTTTATTCCGTGAACCAAACATGGGCTTGGAATTTGATCAACGGAATTGACCATCCCAATTCCTTCCAATTCCATACACCAAACAGCCCCCAAGGATATTTCTATTTTAGATATTTTAACATTATTTATACTATTAATTGATTATTCTCTCTTTTCGTCCATTTAATTTTACTGATCGAATGGATAGGGAAAAAAACATCGTTATGTTTAATTTATACCAACCCTTAATAGTATTATATATAGTCTCCCTCCATACTTTGGTTCCCTCTTCCTCTATTAATTTTTTAGGGTTCACATTTCTAGAGCTTTTCAGTCTCTCCCCACCTTCTCCAAAATTTGGAGAAACTCTTGGAGCATAAACAAAAACCTAAAATCTCTTTTCTTTTTCTTTTTCTTTTTCTTTTTTCTTTTTTTTTTTTTTTTTTTTTTTGAAAGAGCAATTGGAGATACTTTAACAAAACTAGACCATCAAATTCCTTAGACCATTTCCAACAACATCATCAAAATTGAGATCTTTTGGGTATGAAGTGACCTTAGGAGTATCATGTTTAGCTTTTATTAATGCTTCAGCTACCTCAATTTCTTCCAAATTGCTGCTAAGGAGGTCTGTTAATATCTCTTTAACAATTTCTGCTGCTTCATTTATTTCAGCAGCATTAATTGTTTCTGCTGCTCTATCTGTTACTGCTGCTTCTTCAAACACTGAATCTGTTTCTACTGCTTGTACATCAAACTCCCCCTCAACTCCATGTATCTCCCTCTTATTTTCAGCATTCTTCATGTTGACCTCAGCTTCTGACTCCCCCTTTTTGGGAGCATCATTCACTGGGTTCCTTCTTCTGAGTACAAATCTTTGCTTCTTCTTCTTTTGAATCACTTTCTTAACCAACTGCTTTAATGTGCTGATTTCTTCTTGCTGGTTGATGATGACCTTCTTGAGTTCATTGACAACCTGCTTCTGAGAATCCAGTTCAGTTTCCATTTTGGACATGGCTGAAATCAATTTGTGGTAGTCATATCTATCCTCACCGTCTCCAGGAGTGTAACCCCCTTTTGAGGGATCATTGGAACTTTTAGTAGTAGAGGTCTTCTGCCTAGCAGAAGCACCCTCCACCCCCTTGGTTTCTTGGCACCTGGGACCTTTGGATGATTTCTCACCCAAAGTTTCCATGGGGAAGATCTTAGTGATGTTACCACTAGCCTCCTCTGTGCTAGCAGGAGTAGTGGCAGCCTTCTCACCCACATGCTCAAGCATCTCCTCAGTGAACACCTCCTTGGGGTTGGGAGACACCCTAATGGTTTCCCTATAGATATTATCTAATGGAGAATGCTCCATTAGAGGGCTTTGAGGTTCTTGGTTTGTAGGAGGTACAACAAGGGAAGGAGCCTTGTGTACCTTTCTCTTAGCATATGTTTTGGCTATAACTGGTGTTGGCTTAAGAACAAGAGACTAAGGAAGTGATATAGTGGTTGAAGGTTGGGTTTGGCTATCAGTAGGATGGTCTAGTGAGGGCTTTGACCCTGATGCCATACCTTCTTGGTTGTGGGACACCACCATCATTGTAGAGAACAATGGGGTGTCAACTCCTTCCGAGTCCTTGGCAGATCTTTTCATATTTGAAAAGACCTTTCCCTTAGGGATTTTAGGTACATATACCTCATTAAACTGAGGTATATCCGTCAATTCAGTGGTGATAACTGCCTGGACAAATCTTGGATACATATAGAAACTCTTTTTATTATCCAAGTTTGACACAAGGTCATTGAAAATCATTTTTGAGAAATTATACTTTCTGGCAGTGGACAAGAAGACCAAAGCATAAGCAATGGTACTGCTGAACTGACTTCATCCAGTAGTTTTTCTAGAAATACAGTGCATAAGGGTATGAACAAAGAAACGCCATTGGAGAGAAAAATTAGCTTTGTAAAATTTGAAAACACCCATTTGGCCTTCATACCCCATTCTGGTGAGATTGGAAAACAAGTCCTCATTAGGGATAGAAGTAATACCTGAGGCATCTTCTAGACGTAGACTGATGCGAATGACCTCTTCAGTGACTATCAAGGGTTTGTCACACACCTTTGTCTTGATAAACTGCACACCGTTTTCAGTAACAGCGGTGGCATTGGCCCAAAATTGCTTCTGGTGCTCGATGAAGATTGGTGGTGACAAAGTAAGAGCATACGCTATATGACTGGTCTTGAGAAAATCAACTATTGGATGGAATCCATCAGCCTGCTTCGGCTTTTGAAGCATTGCGATCTCATTATGTTCATCAATGAACGCCATGAATGCCATCGGTCTTGAGGATTCTTGACTGAAACACACTTGTTACTTGAGAGAAAAGAGTTAGAGAGAAGATGAACAATATTCAAAGAGTCGTTGTGAGATTTTAGGCGGGCAAAGAGGGTATTTATATGATTCGGGAAATAAGCAGTATTAACCCTATTTTCAGTTAAAGCAGTATTAACTGAGAGCAGTAGTAACTGAGAGCAGTATTAACTGAGAGCAGTATTAACTGAGAGCAGTATTAACTAAGAGCAGTATTAATTGAGACCAGTATTAACTGAGAGCAGTATTAACTCAGACTAGCAGTATTAACTTTGCACTGGCAGTATTAACAATACTTACACTTTTTAAGCTTATGTTAGTCTGAGAAAGGCAATAAACTTCCTGAGAAAGATGATTAGTAGCACCAAACAAAATAAACAAATAACAGGTATACAAACACTTTTTAAACATGAGCTCATTCAGAGTTGATCATGCCCACACTTGTGACCAAGAAAGTGAATCTACCCACATCAAAAGCTTTAGTGAATAGATCAGCAAACTGGTTATCAGTATGAACTTTAGCAACTTGAATAAGCTTCTTTTCATTGCAGTCTTTAATAAAGTGATACCTGATTTCAATGTTCTTTGTTTTGGAGTGCTTGACTGGATTGTTAACAATGCTGATAGCACTGTTATTGTCAATGAAGATTGGAGTGTGAAGAAAGGTTACCCCATAGTCCAGCATTTGATTCTGAATCCATAGAACCTGAGAACAGCAACTTGCAGCAGCAATGTACTCAGCTTCTGTTGTGGATAAGGACACTGTGGTTTGCTTCTTACACTGCCAAGATACTAGTCTTGCACCCAAAAGTTGACATCCCCCTGAAGTAGACTTTCTATCCATATTAGCACCACCTAAGTCACTGTCTGAATATGCAATCAAATCAAAAGTGGATTCATAAGGATACCAAAGACCTAATCTAGGTTGCCCTCTTAAGTATCTGAAAATCCTCTTAACAGCTTGAAGATGTGACTGCTTTGGCTTGACTTGGAATCTGGCACACACACACACTGGGAACATGATATCTGGTCTTGAGGTTGTGAGATACATGAGAGATCCAATAATTGATCTATATAGATGGACATCAACATCCTCCCCCTCAAGATCAGCAGTGATCTGTTTGTGTGTTTCCATTGGTGTGCTTGTTGGCTTTGAGTCTGATAAACCATACTTATCTAGGATGTCTTTCACATACTTAGATTGACTTATGAAAATCCCATCTTTCTGCTGTTTCACTTGAAGCCCAAGGAAGAAGGTGAGTTCACCCATTGAACTCATTTTGAAGCTCTTGTGCATCAACTCTTCAAAGTCTCTACACATCTGATCTTTTGTGGATCCAAATATGATGTCGTCCACATAGATCTGAACAAGTAAGATGTCCTTCTTACTTCTTCTAATGAAAAGAGTCTTGTCAATTATTCCTCTTTCAAACCCATTTTCCAAGAGATAGGTAGACAGAGTATCATACCATGCTCTTGGGGCTTGATGCAGACCATAAAGTGCTTTCTTAAGTTTGTATACTCTGTCAGGATATGATGGATTTTCAAATCCAGGGGGCTGACAAACGTATACTTCTTCATCAATTGTTTCATATAGAAAGGCACTCTTCACATCCATCTGGTAGACCTTGAACTTCATAAATGAGGCATAGGCTAGAAACAGCCTAATTGCTTCTACCGGTGCAACTGGAGCAAAAACTTCCTCATAGTCTATGCCTTCTTCCTGAGTGTACCCTTGTGCCACTAGCCTTGCTTTGTTCCTGATTACTATTCCTCTCTCATCCTTTTTATTTCTGAAAATCCACTTGGTGCCAATTGCTCTATGACCTTTTGGAAGGTCCACCAAGTCCCAAACATCTTGCAATTTAAACTGTAGCAACTCTTCTTGCATGGCTTTTATCCAACTTGAATCTTTCATTGCCTCATAAGCCTTCTTAGGCTCAATCTGAGATAGAAAGCAAGAGAGTATAGTATGTTGCTGATCCTGCAGATCTTGAAGTCTGCTTTGATTCCTAGTCATCATAGGAGAAGAGATGTCTCGTATTACTAGTTTAGGGGATGATTCTTCTGAGTTCTTGTCTGAAGACTAGGTTCTTCATTAATTCCCACATCTAAATTGGAATTATTTAAGTCAGCTGAGGGAATTTCATCAGCTGCTTCTGGCTCTTTATGCTCTGGATTCTCCTCATCTCTTCTTTCTTCTTCACTATGACTTGATTCAGTAACAGTCTCCCTTTCACAGATTTCAACAGGGGTCATTGTAGGTATGGGAAAGATCACAGACTTAGGAATAATATCTTGTACTTGTTCATCCCCTGATCCTCTACTTCCTGATCCTGCATGATCATCACTACTGAAACCCAAAGAGTTAGTTAGTGAATCAATGTCAAATAACCACTGAGGACCTGAACCAATAGGATTTGGTGTGTTCTCATTGCATTTGACATTGTCACTTTCCTCAATTATTCTAGAAGAAGAATTAAACACTCTGTAGGCCTTACTCTGAGATGAGTAACCAACAAGAAAACCATCATCTGCTTTGCTATCAAACTTTCCTAAGTGAGTTTTGGTATTGAGAATGGTACAAGGACAACCAAAAGGTTTAAAAAATCCAATAAATGGTTTTCTTTTATTAAAAAGCTCATATGGTGTCTTGTTCTTAGTCTTGACTACAAGAACTCTATTTTGGACATAGCAAGCAGTATTTACTGCTTCAGCCCAGAAAGTAATTGGAAGTTTGGAATCAGCTAACAGAGATCTAGCAGCCTCAATCAGTGTCCTATTCCTTCTCTCAGCAACAGCATTTTGTTGTGGAGTCCTAGGAGCACTGTATTTCCTCTCAATTCCTTTTTCCTCACAAAAGGTGTTTAGGTTAATATTTTTAAATTCAGTACCATTATCTGACCTAATGACTTTTACCTTTTGATTTGTTTGGTTTTCAATTCTTAGAATAAAGGATTTGATCAGTCCACTTGTCTCATCCTTAGTCCTTAGAAAAAATACCCAAGTAAATCTAGAGTAATCATCAACAATAACTAAGCAGTATGATTTCTTACCTATACTCATGACATTTGTAGGACCAAACAGATCCATATGCAACAACTGAAGAGAAGAAGAAATTGTGTTCAATTCTTTGGACTTATGAGAAGTTTTGTGTTGTTTGCCTTTGAGACAAGCAACACAATGATCATCACATGAAAAGACTTTTGAAGGCAGACCTCTTACAAGGTTGTTTCTAAAAAGTTTATTCATTGTTTTAAAGTTCATGTGACCCATCCTTTTGTGCCAAAGTGATGATTCATCCAAAGAGGCTTTTGAAACAAGACAGTTTAGGGATGAATCATTTGAAACATTTTCCATATCCAAACAATAGACATTATCCTTTCTAGGAGTTCTTAGTAGTATCATCTTTTCATCAACTACCTTGAATCCAGGAGCAAGGATAATGCATTCTGAATCAGTGAAAAATATACTATGTTTTTTGTCACAAACCTGTGATACACTTAACAGGTTGTATCTTAACTGTTCAACATAGAAAACATCTTCAAAGGTCATCTTACCTTTTGTTACATCACCCTTACCACTAATCTTACCTCCATCTGGAGTATTACCAAAGGCAACATGCCCTCCATCAATTTTCTTGAAATTCTTGAGGCAAGCCATGTTCCCTGTCATGTGCCTAGAGCAACCACTATCAACATGACAAATGCTCTTTCCCTTGAGCTGTTGGTTGCCCTGCACATAAGATAAATCAATTAGTATTGACTGGGAACCCAAGCCAAAGTGGTCTTGGGCCTCCCTTTCTCATCAAAGTACTTACACTCCTTTTTGATGAGTTTTTTAAATTTAAAATCCTCTTGACTGGAGTACTTTGTCAAGATGATTGGTCTAGAAGCACAAGCACTAGAAGCAGTACTAATTTTAGAAGTACTAACAGAGTTAGCAACACTAACAGGTTTAGCAGTACTAACCTTGTTAGAAGCACTAACAGAGTTAGCAGTATTAATATTTGATGAAGTACTAACAATGTTAGTTTTAGAAGTATTAATACTATCAGCAGCACTAACATTGATAGCAGTAGTATTGCTTCTGGCAGCACTATCTTTGTCAGCAGCACTATTTGTGGTAGCAGTACTAACAGTTTTAGTGCTTTTGGGAACCCACATCTTGACACTTTCGTTTATAGTCTTTTTCTTCATGTGGCTTTTAGATTTAACATGTTTCTTAGCCACATGGTTCCTTTCATTCTTCCTATAACCAAAGGGTTTTTGCACAGATCTTTGAAAATTTATCCTTTGGTTCATAGGATTAAAATAACAGTGCTTGGCAAGATGGTTCAATTTGCCACATATGAAACAAGGTTTTGGTCTGATGATTCTACTCAGATCAACTCCTTGTTTCTGAGCCCACTGATTATTCCAATTTCTTTGATTTCCCCTCCTTTTATCATGTTTTAGGGGCTCATATTTATTACCTGCACACTGTTTGCAAGGAACAGGATTCACAACTGTAGTCTGCTTGTAATGGACCTTTTTAGACTTTCCCTCAGTCTTCTCTACACCATCAGATTTGACCCAATCCCTTCCATCACCCTCATTGGTAAGAATGTTATTTTCTAAGGGAATCTCACCACTCACAGTATTTTCCTTACTCTTACCAGCTTCTTTCTCAGTCTTGTCTTCAACAACTACTTCATCTAAAGGATCTATCTTAGTGGCTCCCTCATGCAAGTCCTTCCTATCCTTGGTCTCTAGCAAATCTGATTTAGGAGGGATGTAGTTGTTGTTGTATGGTGGTGGTGTGGTATTGTACCCAATTCCTGGTTTAAGTTTATCATGGATTTGAGCCTTTAGAATTGAATCCATGGCTTTAGAAGCATATGAAAACTTTTCTACATCCAGCTTAACCTTGGTTAGCTCTCCTCTCAACTTTTCATTCTCCTCTCTAGACTTTGTCAGTTGGATTTCTAAATCATTTTTCTCCCACTTCCAGTAATTTGTATCATATGTGTGTTGAAGTTCATTGGCTTGGAAACCTTTAATTTGTTCCTCAAACCTCTCAACAATTTTCACATAGTCTTTTCTATCCTTTTCTAACCTCTTAAGGTCAACACTCATACTTTGGTTGTGATCCCTGTACCTTTTAACAGTGTCTATGCAAGTTTGAGTACAGAGATTAGAAAGTACCTCAGTTGGGAGATCAGATACCTCTGCCATGAGAGCTTGATTTTGAATGGCCTCTTCTGCTTGATCACTCCAGTCAAACCTCATTCCTTGTTGAGAAACAAGAGCTTGAGCAGAGTTTCTGTTCTGGTTGAAGCTTCCAGTATGAGCTTGTTGATGGTTGTTATGAGACACTCCACTTCTGCATTCCCTGGCAAAGTGTCCCTTCATGTGACACTTGTAGCACTCCACCTTTGACTTATCAAAGCCTGCTCCATCTTCTCTTCTTTGAGAAAAGTTGTTCCTCCCAGTCCTCTTGATGAACTTCTTCACCCTCATAGAAAGCATGGCCATCTGCCATTTAATATCCATCTCTTCAAGATCATCAGGATGAAGTTGTTCCAAGTCATCATTGATTAAAGAAGAGTTACCATGGCTGGAAAGAAAGACTTCAAAAACAGATTCATTTCCTTTTTCTTGATTTACTACACTGGCAGCACTAACTGATTCAGGGTTAGCAGTAGAATCAGTTGATGCTGATAGGAGCGCAGCATTATGAACATATCCAGTAGGCTTCTTCTTTGCTTCCACCTCAGATTCAAACACTCTCAGATCATTATACAGATCATCCAGTTCCTTTTCTTCCAACATGTCATTCTGTCTGAATGAGACAGTGTACATGGTCCATTCATCTCCAAGAGATCTGAGGAACTTTCGGTTGACATCATCTTGTTCCATCTGAACTCCAACAGTAGCCAACTCACCAATTAATTTATTGAATCTATCAAAAGTTTGAGTCATAGACTCATTCTTTGAAGATGTAAAATTCTCATATAGTTGCTTGAGAAATATCCCTTTGATTCCTCTTAGTGCTCTTGGTGCCAGCAAATCTCTTCTCTAAAGCATTCCATAGAATATGAGCATCAGTACAGTGATGAAATTGATGTTGATATTCATTAGGGATGGCCAAAAGCAGGGTGCTTAAGGCTTTCATCTCCAATTGTCTCACTTTCTTCTCAGCATCAGTTTTTGGAGGTGGTCTTCTTCCATCTTGTCCAATTTTACCTTCAGCAGAGGGACCATTCTCAACAATGTCCCACATAGAAAAGTCTGTAAGGAGGATGTACTGCTTGATCCTAATTTTCCACATGTCAAACTCATTAGGTTTGAGCATGGGAACCTTTGAAACAAGAGTACTGTTTGATTCAACTGTGTTTTCCATGATGAATGAAGGTTTCTGAGAATATTATGCTCTGATACCACTTGTCAGGATCTGATTCTTAACAAGAATAATTAAACTCAGAAACAATATTAAAGAAGTTGCGGAAAAACACTTTAATATTCAAAAGATCAATGTAACAGTAAAGAATAAATCACAACTTGTAAACTTTATTGAATGATTAAAGCTACAAGCTTTCAAACAAAACCTCAATCTTGATGAACAGGCTCACCAAGACGAATTATACTTCTCTAGAACTAGGATTGTAAACCTTGAGGTTAATTCTCTCTATCAACAAAAACTTAGAAATCTCGTATCAAAACTATTCTGAATACATCTATACATATACTGAAAATAAAAGATAACTACAAAACTTAAAAGATCTTCAGTATATTCTTCTATAATTATCTTCACACCTTCCATGATTATCTTCAAGCCTTGATCTGCGCATATCTTGATTATCACATAAGCAGTACTAAATCAGAGCAGCATTAATACTCTGAGCAGTATTAATCTTCAGCAGTACTAACCATTTTCAGCAGCATTAACCAATTAGCAGTACTAACTACTAGCAGTACTAACTAATCAAGTAGCAGCACTAACTCTTTAAGCAGTATTAATTCTACTAGCAGTAGTAATCTTGAAAGTCTGACAGTAGTAATCACTTAGACAAATCTTCAGTTCCCAACAGAACTCGAACTTTAAAAGTTTTACTGTTTTTTGTCTTTTCAATTTAAGTGAATAAATTTGCTTTGACTTGACTTAAGACTTTTGCATAAGTTTGAGAGAAGCTTTAAAAGATCATATCTTTATGACTTTAAGCTTAGCTTCATGAGATGTAAGATCATACGTTCAGGTATTATCCTTTATCTTAATCTCATATATGGTTGAAAGAAGGACAACTTTCAATCATTGAAAACATCGTTCTCAAACGATCAAATTACTTCCCGATTCTTCAACCAGATTTTATAATTCGGAAGTGTGATTTTCAATGTTTTCTTATTCAATTGAGCTTTAACTGTTAAGTTAAACCATTTTGAGCATTATATGCTTCATAGGAAAACATGGGATCATTGTGCGAGGACTTAACACAACTTCTATGGAATCACCTTAACCAATGATTTCTACCCACGAAGTTAATCCTTAGTGATTGAGTGTGAGAAGTCGAAAAGAAATGAGTGTGTCAAACAAAGAAAGAAAGTTTGATTAGAGTGAGCTTAATGTTTAAAAGAAAGAGCGTGTGAGAACAGAGTTAAAAGAATATCACAACTCTGCACCAACTTTTTCTGACTTGGGTAGCCACATTACTAGTGTTTCACAATTCTTTGGTGAACATTATTGAAACAGGCAACTAACCCATGCCAACTCTTGATCCAACCTCACCATCTACTCATTTTATTCTCAACAAGAAAGTGTTTCACATTTTCTAAGGGGATGCAGCACATTTGCTATCTGATTTTCATTTGGAAAATTTGGATATTGAAAAGAAGGAAGTCTGCCCCACCTTCGCACTTCAATCATGCACATTGAGTTTGTGTTTAACTTACTGTTGTCTCAGTGGTTTACACAATATTGAGCTTATAAGCAATCATCATGTGCTTAATTCTTTCAACACAAGCACGAACACACAAGGAATTAGTTTCTTTGTCATAACGTTTATAGAAATTACCTTTGTGGTGTTTCGATGATTAAATGGAAGCCCTGGGGGAGTCAACATCAAACGGCTCCTTTCCAATGTGTATTTGTTACACACAGTGACTTAGTGTTACTGACAGACATGTTAACTGATTCATTAGTTGATTCAGGCGTTACACAACTACTTTGTCTAGATTTGCAAAGATCTGAATGAATATCTTATGAATTGACGAATCAGGGGCTCTATAAGCATTACATTTCTTGGCAAAAAGTTTTGATGAAATCGTTGCACTTTTCATCAAAAAGGGGGAGAAAATCCTACCAAGAAATGTGAAAGATCAAAGGTTTAGAAAACTCTTCCAACTATTCTGAAGATAGAGAAATGAAGAGTTAATCAAGAAAAGATTCTTCAAAGTGTTCTAAAGACATACTGATCTGAGAGAAATTTTCTTTGAAGATACTTTGCTAAAAGCATTCGAAGCTAAACCTGGAGATTATTACAATTGACTAGAGAAAGAGATTGCATCTTCTGTGCTGAAAGAGAAGATCAGATTGCTAAATCATTTTAGTAATGATCTTGATCCAAAGGGGGAGATTGTTAGATCACATATCTATTGGATTCAAGATCATCTAAACTGAAGTTCGCAATCTGAAGCTACTGCTGACAAGTCGCTCTCAACAATAGTCTAGGGTCTATTCTGTAATAATAGTCAAAGTTGTTTTTAGTATTTTATATTAGTTCCTAAATATCCAGATATTATTATTTAGATATTTAGTTTAGATATTATTTAGTCAATTATTATATTAGTTTTTAATATAATATCTAGATATTATGTTTTTAGTTTTGTTTATTTTAGATCTCTCTCTCTCTCTCTCTCATAACTCTAATCAGAACAACATCGATCAATCAAGAACTCAGAGAGAGTGAGCTTAAATTGTAAACCGATATCAACCTCTGTAATCCGCGTTTGTAATCCAAACAGGTTGGTAGTCTTTATATTGTTTGTTGTTTGATTTATCTGGTAACGATCACGGACTCACAAGTAAACTGCCATTTACCAAAATCACCCTCCCCGTTCCACTTTTCTATTCTAATCCCGACCCCCGATATTTTAAAAGCACCCTCTTGATAAACATTCGGTTTCGGGGTGGAAACGGAACCGGCGAATGGATTTCCTGAATCAACAGACATTTTTAACGAACACTTATCGTGCGACTAAAAATATACAATATAAGTCAAATTTAGATCTAGAAGCTTTGATACCAATTGTAAGGGTCAGTGGCAGTTACAAAATCGTATTTCAAGTGATTTACGGCCCCAAAAATGATAACAATAAATCACGTGCAACTGACCCGTTACAACAATGCGGAATAACGAGATCTAAATATTGTATATTTTGGTCTATTGATTCATACCGATCCACAAACGTAAATATAGCAGTTATCGGATATACGATAAAATATAACGAAACAGCATATAAATCGGGACAGCAAAATTTAACGTGGTTCCACTATCAGTGTGATAGTGTACATCCACAGGGAGAGAGAGATCTTTATATTACCAACCGGGAGAAATTACAACGTGTTTACGAGATCCTTGGATCAACAAATCAGCCACCCAAATATTCCTCCAAAAACGAGATATATATAAATATATATATCAATGATATATATTTATATATCAACAAGAGGAACAAGGAAGAAGAAGAAGAGAATTAGAAAGAAGACTTCTAATTTCTTGTTGGTGTGTCTTGTATGTTGGCATGCATCCTTATTTATAGGATGAAAAGAGAAGTAATAGAGCTAATGGGTATGGGTTTGGGTTTGGGTTTGGCAATGTATAATGGAAGACATAATCAAGTTGTCTTCCAATATAGAACAATGGTGGTGGCCTAATCAAGTTGTCTTCCAATATATAATATGTGGTCTAAAATAAACCACACATCAATGCATCAAGAAATTGTACATAGTGCTTGGTGAGTTGCACAGCACCAATAAAACTTATCTGATTTAAGTTTTTCAACATTTTATAAAACTTATCTGATTTAAGTTTTTCAACATTTTATAGTCATATCCATCGATCCATGCTTGTTACTATGCCATCATATTCATCTTTAATCTCTTCCTACATTTATTGTGATTTTTGTCTTCTAAAGAATATATACACTTCTATATTTTGGTTCTTATTTATTCTATAGATCAATCAAACCGTATTTCCTTCATCTTTCCTTGGAGTATATTGCTGCAGAACTCGACTCCATTAATAAACTATATCCAAGTAAATTTCTCACATAAGTTGGATTGTTGTTTTACGAAGTTTTCTTATATACCCTTGTCATTTCAAAAGCATGAAAATTATTTCAGGTGCGGAGGCAGAGGCAGCGGCAGAGGCGGATAGGGCACTATAGCGAGGACTGTAGAGCTTCAAGGAGATGATACCTAGATTAGCTCCCTTCGAGTTCGTATCTATAATATGTATATATATTTTGATCTAATAAAACTTTATTGAATTGATTTTGTTTCATTTAATATGCATTATATACATGATATGTGTATTTCTTTAGGAAAATACGTGATTTGATTTATTTGTTTTTTAAAAAGCCCAAATTTTACCGAAGGATTTCCGACAGAATATCCGTCGGTGATCGTGCCGTTGGGAATTCGTCTGTGCTATGCGCACTCGAAAATCCATCTGTAATCGCAAACCTCGGAAATTCGTTTGTAAAAGTTGGCCCTTAGAAATCAGTACGATGCCCATCCGAATTCAAAATCCATCTGTGATATCCGTTAGAAATCCATGGGTAAAGTTTGTCTCCACAAAACCATGTGCGGCAGACTTTCAGCGACGAAATACGATTTTACCGACAGGTTTCTGACGGAAAAGTCCGTTGGTAAGCCTTCAGGATTGTAGTGATTCAAGTTTACATGTACGAGAAGAATGTGGCATAGAAATAAAATGATTAAGAGCACCAATCATCAGCATCGACGCCAAAAATTTGGTCGTCATTGATGCCAAGAAATAATAACATGAGTATGCTAATTAATTGTACTAATGGTACGTATAGAGTTGAATTCACAAAAAAAATTGCAGTTCCCTTCTATGCTAATTAAGCTAAACATGATTCAGTAATTTAAAAAAAGGGGATGTTGTGTTTCAAGACTAATTCAAAATGAACGCACGTATTTAAAACAACGCAAAAGAAAGTTAGAAAAAAAAATCAACAATAAAATAAATCCCAACAGCAATTATGCAATCTCGGACCTAATCGAGTGTCTTCATCAACTAACCTTTTAATCTTTCTCAAATTGATTATGATCTTTAACAACTCTAACAATTAATCTAGCTACTTCTCTTTAATTTTCGATGATCGAAACAAAATCCTTGATGATCATTCCCTAATTGGCAAACAACTCCAAACAACCTCTTAGAGTTTAGTTCACAAAATTGTATGTATTAAGAACGAGAGAAACTATCGATTATAATTAACAAACACACATGCAATATATGAAAAAATTACTAGTACAAATTTAACTAGGTTGTGCAATCAACTACGTTAATTTAACGCAATCATCACAACATACACTAGTACAAATTGGACTTTCACCTACGGAAGTTTCTCTCAAGAAATTAGCTACAGATTTCTGCCGTCAAGATTAGCTACGGATTTCCCTGTCGGAGATTAGCTACGGATTTTTGATGGATTTCTTAGGGAATGCAATATATGATCTTAAAAAAGGTATTTAAATTAATTCTACAAACTCATCGGAAATCCGTAGAAAATTCTTAGAGTTTTTAAAAAAATTAATTTTAAAGATCCATCTCAAATCCGACATAATACATTATCTGATTTTAAAGAGGTTTTTCATTATTTGGATAAAGTTTACTACGGATTTCCGACGGATAAATCCGTTGGAAATATCATTTTCTGGCGGGGGATCTTGCGACAGCGAAATCCGCTAATTTCCGTTTCCGCCGGATTTTGCCCCGTCGGAAATGAGCTTCTGTTTTGTAGTGCGATGGTTTATCTACGGTAAGCTTTTTTATTTTTATTTTTATTTATTTTCAATACGTTGTCGGAAAACCATCAGAAATGTTAATGATATAGCGATGGTTTATCGACGGAGGTTTTTTATTTTATTTTTTATTATTTTTAATATGTATCGGAAAACCGTCGAAAAATAATTTGGACCAAACACTACTAGAAAATTTGTTAATTCCAGACGGAAATTACCAAAATACACAAACCGTCGGTGCATAGCGACGGAATACCGACGGATTCTGGATTTTAGTGATGAAAAAATTTGCCGTCGATAAACCGTCGGTAAAAATACCCATCCGTCGCTAAGACGTTGGTAAAAATAATGGTTTTCCGACGGATTACCGATGGACACTTTAATACTTTAATAATTTTTATACAGATTATTCCATCAGTAAAATACGTCTGTCGGTAATCCGTCGATCAAGCCGTCGGTAATCCGTCGGGAAATAATGGTCCTTCGGTAATCCATCGGTAAATGCCGTCGTCGCTTATTCCTCGTTGATCCGTCGGTAATCCGTCGCTAAAATCCATTGGTGATCCGTCGGTAAATCAAATGCCTACCAGATAATTTCCGACAGCGATTACTGACGGATTACCAACGGATCTTACCCATTACCGACGAGTTACCGACGGATCGGGCCGTCAGAAATTATTATTTTGAAATTTTAAAATGTCAGAAAGTCTAAGGGCTATTTTGTGATTAGTTTCAGCAAGATCACGACTGAAATGAAATTGCCCCTTTCGATATCGAGGTCTCTGGCTCTGGCTAGCTCAGTAGTCGAAATCAAAATCAATTCCAAGTTCGAAATAGAAATAGAAATCGAAATCGAAGTCAAATCCGAGCTTCCTTCAATGATTCCAAGAATGTAAGGTTCCTTCACTGGTTTATCATTATCCATACTCAATTTATAACTTCATGATTTGTCAAAACAAGTAGAGAAAGAAAAAAACTTAACTACATCTGTCATGCTCGTTTAAAATAACACAAGTGGTAGCTTTGTTGATTACTATGATGCAAGAATACAAAACTTAATACCGACTAATTAACATCATTGGTGCAAATCAGAAACCAACTATTGCCATCCAATATTATATTGATGATTAAACTAATTCTTGTTAAGCATGAAAAGTTCATTCAAGTTGATTGTGCATATGCACCACTAGCTACTATAGGTCAAGGAATTGACATTGCCTTTTAGCTCTATTTACCAACACTAACAAGATTTTAGTTTGTGTTTATTCATGAACTTCCAAGATATAAAATTTATATTATGTATGTTATGATGACACTCAACCACATTTATCTAACTTTTAGTCAGTTCGTGCAATATTAAATTCCTTAAACCATTCAATTCATGCCAAAGTTATGTTAGTGCAACTTAAATAATTCAATACAACTCCAATATGTGGCTAGCTTACATCACTACTGCTATAATAAAATCGGTGTTATAGGACGTCATTTAAATATGTCTAAATAATGTCCTTGTTTTATATGTTTCATTATTGGCCAGGGGGTAGATATAGTAATGGCTTAGTGGAGTCTCATACTGTTACAAAATTGTTTTGACGTAGTGTAAAAAAAAATTATGGTCTTTAACAGTGTCATCATTTTTATTTCATTATATGCTACGGTACTATCACTTGAAAAGTTTTTGATCCATTCATGAGAGAATTTGATTTTTGTTTCTTATTTCTTAGGACAGACCTAAAGAAGGGCCACCGGCGGCACGTGCCACCGTATTATCTCTCCGCCGAAAGGTTAAAAATTTCACGTTTATGAAAGGTGCAACCATATCGTTTTAAAAGGTGTCACCGTATGATATTCGAAAGTTCAAGAAGGTGCAACCGTACCTTGTAATCAACCAAAAAACCAAAAACAACTCTTGAAATCAACCCAAAAAAACGAAAAAGTCCCTCAAAATCGATACAAAAAAAAAACTTAAAATCCCTCAAAAAAATCAAGCAAAAAACTATAAAAATCCCTCGAAACGGTGGAATTAGGATAAAAAACACATAGGACGATATTGAACGTTGGTAATACGTTGATAAAAACCGTGTTTTTTGTAATTATTTTTTATCTATATTATATAGTGTCACCGTATGGAAAGAAAATTGAGTCCATCCCTGTCATATATGTCTGTCCTGCTGCTGAAGATTCATGCACCCATCATAATTCATAGATATTAATGTGCATCTCCTTGTATTCATAGGTTGGGAGCAAGGGAATTATAGCTGTTGGTGAAAACTGTAAATACCTTACAGATCTTAGCTTTCAATTTTGTGACAGGTAAAAACTTCTGGTTTCTCATATTTCATGCAAATTAGGTGACCTTGGTTGCTTAATGGAAGTATATTTTGATGTTGATAATCCAATACTTGTTATTATGCTAGTACACCACTTTCCATGCATGATTTCTGCAATGAGTAAACATGTGTAGATTTTTATTTTCACTTATGCATTATTTTGTTATAACCTGTTACCATTTGCAAGGATGTTATGGCACTTGAATGCTTTTGTATTTGTTTAGATACTAGGGTGGGTAGAAACAGGACCGTTCTTTAGCATGTTAAATGTGTGAATTTGAACAGGGCCCCCAAAATTTTGGGGCTAATTTTACATTGTTAGAGTCTTTAATCAACGAATGTAAAACTACTGCTCACCTTAGTGACTCACTAATTTCTATCAAAAAACAAAAATAATATTCTGTATCATCGTCTCGGTAATTTGTGTGTGTGTGTCTATATATATATATATATATATATATATATATATATATATATATATATATATATATATATATATATACATGTTATCTCACTTTGCATTATAATCGAAATGTTTAAGTGTAACAGAGCCTACAAAAAGATTGGAACGTCAACCACAAGGGTTGTGGTGTGGTGGTAAAGGTTTGGGGAGTTCATAGCGCTCAACCCGGGTTCGAGCCCCACTAGCAGCACTTGTGGCCACTGAGGATAAACTCAGGGTTGCACGCTTTAGCAGCTGGGCCAAAGGCCCTAATTGTCAAGGATTAGTCTGGGCCATAGGCCCATGATACCCTTTCCAAAAAAAAGATTGGAACGTCCCTGGGTAGAAATGTTTTTTTCTTAACGACCAGAAAGGGAGTACTTTACTAAAACAAAGAAAGGGCCTAGCAAGAGACTACGACGTCAGGAGAACCGCGCGCTAGGGTATAAATAATTAGTACTGCAACCAGGATCCCCTTGGATCGGTTATATGGTAACATTTTTATCCTGTTATCTACTTATATGCCTACAATAATATAAAGATAATACTTTATCTGATTTTTGGGTATATCATAAACTACATAGAGAGCTTATTTTTATCTACAACGATGCTAATATATAAATAATTTATCATAAACTGCATACAATGTAGTCTCCTCAGTAAGAATTATTTATGTTGCTGATGATCCTATTTGTTTTTAATTTTAGTATATTTGCTTAGAGTGTAATTTTGTTCTTGGTGAAAAACAAGCAACATATTTCATAATAACAATCACATGGTATCTAAGTAACTCATGGCATTGAGTAGCACAATTCTATTTTAGAGAAAGACTGTCTACCATTGTGATCAAATATTATGAAATGGGGATGTAAAAGTTGAATAAATTAGGAAATGTCTATGGGTTCTTGGACATTCTGGAGAGATGTTGACAGCGAGTCACGCGCCATTTTGTTCCAACATTTTAAGGTTTGTACTTACTATATTTAAATTTATAAACTATTCACTGATATCTTTAATTAATTGAACATGTGATGTATGTGTAAAGTAACTACATATGAGATGACGATATTAATACTCTCGTTCGCACAACCTGGGATGACGTGCTAAGAGGCGTTGGCCAGATATCAATCACGTGCTAAGAGGCGTTGGCCAGATATCAATCACGATGCCAAGGAAGATGTCGTTGAGAAGGCCCTTGATGCAGATGTAGTGTTTGATGGGTCTAATTATAAAGCTTTGATCCCATTTAACCTGTCATGGATTCACTATGACTATTGGCGTAACATGATCACAAAGGTATATATGTAATATTTATGAATTACGTTATATCTACACATTTCTATTGTATTTTTCTAATTAATTTTGTTTTATGTAGAAATGGAATACAAACAAACTTAAGAAGACGCACGAAACACAATGCATGAAGGAGTGGTGTCCAAGGATATTGGGGTTCCATTTTCATGTCACGACATAGATGGAGTTTTGTAGGTGCAAATGTTTGAAATGACCCATAAGACCAAAAGGTCGGGGGAGTCGTTAAAGTCGGGTATTGGACAGTCTATTACCTTAAGGGATGAAAATTTTGTGTTTAGTATTTACTCTTTCATTAGTTTGCAAGATGAATAAGTCATTTCAAATACTCGTATAGTTTTGCGTTAGCACGTCTTATATGACATACAAATTAGTTTATTGGATGGAGTTATGATGGTCATTTATTATGTTAAATCTTTAAGACAGGTTGTGCATAGATGGAAATGTTCAATTTACAGTTGTTATGCTGCCAAAATTTAAAAAAAATGTTAACCAATTTTTAATTCGTAATGATTTATCGTAGGATGACTATCAACACGAAATGATTAAGAAGTACGGACCTGACACGAGTACCGATCCACATGGAGATATTGAAGTATGGGAGCATTGTGTGGGAGGAAGGAAAAGGGGTCGGATGTTCGGTGTTGGTACGTGTGCAGACCCGAGCTACGTGGTAACTGGTTTGTCAAGCGAGTTGAGTACCGGTAGATCGTATGCCGGTTCAGCGAGGTTAAGTTTTTGTTCCTTTTTGTTTTCTTCTTTAATTAAAACATGTCAATTTACTCATAATGCGTTTTATTTTTGTAGGTGCAAGAATTAGAAGATAAGCTTCATAAAATAGAAGAGAAGCGAGCAGTTGAGAGAGACAAGAACACTCGGCATGAGGAGGAGAATATACGGATGGCAAACAGACTAAAAGTTATCGAGGCGATGTTAACTCGACAATATCCACCACCGTCTTCCGATGACCCCACTTCTCGTGGTCCCCCTTAGCTTTTTCGATAGGATTTGATGATGGCATTGATTTGATATATGTATGGCTCGTGATCCCCACCACCACCACACCCCCCCCCCCCCCCCTTTAGGATATGACGATGGCATGGATTTGATATATATAGGATTTTTATGGATATATGTATGGATTTGCATGGATATATGTACGGATTTTTATGTGAATTTTTGGAATATATATGGATTTTGACATTTTGTATGCAGTATTATAATATATATATATATATATATATATATAAACAGGTTAAAATGCAGCAAATATGTTTTTTTATTTAAATAAATTCAAAAAAACAGACGGCTTACCGACGGGGAGACCGTCGGTAAAAGTTAAACAGTTTTTTTAAAAGTCGTCGGTAATATTAGCCATCGGAAAACCATCGTTTATGAACAGTCGGAAAGTCGTCGCTAAAGGTCCCCGTCGGAAAGCCGTCGGTAAGTTGTCCATAGTTGACGTTGATAAACCGTCGCTAAATATTACCTACCCACTTTTTCCCGACAGTCTTTTCTCGTCGGAAAACATCACTAAAGTCTGTTCCAACGGTTTACCGATTGTTTCTGCAGTCGGTAATACGATTAATTTTAGTAGTGATGAAAGGGTCTAAAGTATAATGTATATATGATTTCGTTATCGAGACTCCAGGATTTTAGCAAACTAATGTGAGCTGCAAAGATCATAACAGTGAGGGTCCCATAGCTTCCGCCCGAGCCATGTGGAAGTATAGTAAACCCTATTCTCCAAATCATTATGAGATCTCAAATTCTATTTTTGAAAATTTATACGAAATTGTGAACATGTTTTAACTCATGATCATAGACGTGCCAGCATGATAGCTATCAAATGAGTTATGTTAAATGTGTGATTAGTTGTTGCATGAAACCAGTAACTCATTGAGTTAAATAAGCCGACTAGTTGCATGCATTTAAAGACTAGAATTTCAGGACTAGACAAAGGTATGTGTTTAGGCTTACTAGACTTCAACTATTCCATGCTTTAATAATTTATATTTTGACCATCTTAGTTTAGTATGAGACGGACTAGAACTAGATATTTTGTTTTAGTTTCTTTTGTAAAAGCCTTACACTATGATATTATTTTTGGTTATGAAGTTTTAATTTTTTTACAGTGATTGATTATATTGAATTTGATGAGGTTATTACTGAGGAAGACGTAATGCCTCGTAATGAAATTTAAAAGAAAAAGGAAAGAAAAAAGTGTTACAATCTTTGTCCAAATACATAACAGGTCATGGGTCGATCTTCCACCCCCCCCCCCCCCCGGCGGGGAGGGGGACTGAGTGAGCCAAAAAAAATTGTCCCTACACATTGGTGCTCCATCGAAAATCACTGACAGATTTGTGTCGTCGGTGATTCCATTTTTTAGAAAGAAAAAAAAAACGACACAACCATATTTGGACGATACTTTATATATGTAAATTGAACAAAATATGACAAGAAAAACTATAATATAACCAAACAAATAAATAAATAAATAAATTTTCTAATAAAATTATATATATAAATAATTTTTTGGGGGTTTTCTCCTTGTCCTAAAGCCGTCACCATTGGAAGTATTGAAGAGTGAAAACATATACGACTAAATAGCATCTCTCACCATTGGGATTGCATACAGATACAAGCTACTAATTTTATATAGAGAGAGGAAGGTTTACGGAAAACTTTAAATAAACGAAACACCAAAAAACACTTTGATTAAGGAGGCGGTTATAATTTTATTTTTTAAATTAAAAAATCTCTCATTTGATTACACCTCTCTCTCAATATATATATATATAGGGAGAGATTCATTTGAGAAATCGTAAATGTATGTGAAACAGATAAGTAATCCTAGCCTTTCATTCAGTCAAGATCGAATTTAACTGGTCAAATATTTGTCTTTGACCGGTCACAATTGCGGCTTTGACCGGTCAAAAGTTGTGGCTTTGACTGGTCTAGGCGTATTACAAATTTGTTATAAATGTTAGCCTTGTTAAAAATTCTTTCGTTTGTTCATCATCAATGTTTATATGTGAAAATCATATTAGTAAATCTCTTCGATTGTTCATCATAGTTTTATAGTTTGTTAAGATTGTATGTTTGTTCATCATTCATGTTAACAAAAACATAAATAAGTTTTGAAAATGTTTGGTTTGTTCATCATAGATGTGTAGGACAAATTAGTAACACTGAAAATGAAATTTTAAAAATTTGTGTTCATCTCTGTAAAAATTAGTTCACCTCTGTGACGGTGGGTAACATGACAAGTGTTTTTCAGGGTTGTTCATCAATGTTCACCTATGGTATAATGAAATTTTTTCTTGTTTTCTATGAATGAAGGCATGTGTATACATATCATAATTAAATCCAACTGCATAAAATGTAATTGAACATTTTAAAACTCTACGAGAGTGAAAAGTTGTAAATTGAACTCATGAGATATGTGATTCATGAAACCAAAAGTGTAAACTCTATTTAAGCAAAGAGATTATGGTATGATTTCACCAATGTGAAAAGGTTAACAAAAAAGATTATTGTAACATACACTAAAATCAATGAGATTTTATTCTTGAAACCCCCAAAAAAATAAATGAGATATTGGCTAATTAAGAATTGACCTATCTACCCTTTAGCATTAAGTATTCAAACAATGAAAACAACAAACAAAGATGAATTTCTATTGGTTAGAATAGGTTCACAAAGTTAACAACAAATTGATGGTTAACAAATGATCCTTACTCTCTCTCTATATATATATATAGAGAGAGAGAGAGAGGTAGGTTTATACGATAACATCTATTTAAGAAAACACGAAAACAGCCGATTACATACAAAATCACATGTGATTCACGTACAAAATCACATGTGATTCACGCGACCTGTGAGTCGCGCTGCACATCGCCCGCGTCCCGAATTTCTCAGGTAGTGCAAAATCACATATGATTTTGTACGTGAACTGTTGTTTTTTGCTGTTTTCGTGTTTTCTTAAATAGTTAGCATTCTTGTTTGAACCTTCCTATATATATATATATGGGGCAGGTTCAAACGAGAAGCTAAACATTTTGCGAGAAGGCGAGAAGTGTTTAATCATATATGATACACAAACTTAATCATATATGATTACACACATATTATATTGGCAATATATAGACGTTTAATCACATATGATTAAACACACCCACAGGTCATGTAATCATATATAATATCACACTTCTCGCCTTCTCGCAAAATGTTTAACTTCTCGCATGATCCTTTCTCTCTCTCTCTCTCTCTCTCTCTCTCTCTCTCTCTATATATATATATATATATATATATATATATATATATATATATATATCAAGGGTTGAGATTGGTTTGTAAGGGGTACAACATATGCACGGTTTATATTTGAAGGGGCCTATATATATATATATATATATATGTATATATACATATATATGGGGCAGGTTCAAACGAGAAGGTAGTCAATTTGCGAGAAGGCGAGAAGGAATATGAGCCACATAATTTATTAATTAAAAAATAGCATAAATAAAATTTTTTAAATTTTTTTAGGATAATTACAATTTGAATTAGATAAATCTTTAAAAATCTCATAATATATTTTAAATTTATTTATTTTTTAATTTTAACAAAATCATAATTTTATTATCAAATTTATATTATATTTTCTAGATAAAATCATAATTGTCATCAAATATCACATGTGATATCCATAACTAATTCATTATTTATTTCACCATTTTTTTATCTATTTTTTATATTTACGTTTTGAATCACATGTGATTAACTTCGTTTAACATATGATATATTATTATGTATCACATATGATCCCACTATATGGATTTTTGTAAATATCACATATGATAATATATGTCTGAATATAAATAACGCATAATCACATGTGATAATATTTACATCACAAAAAGATCTATAAATATAAATATACATAATCACATTATGATTAACTAAAATATATACAATTATCACATGTGCTAATATTTACATCACAAAAAGATCTATAAATAGAAATATACATAATCACATTTGATTAACTAAAATATATATAATTATCACATGTGATAATATGATATGTGATATGCATAAATATTCATATAATGATATCACATGTGATATTTGGTTAAAATTGTGAATTTTTTTTTATTAAAAGTATATTTAGAAAAGAAATTAAAAAATAATTGAAATTAAAAAATAAATAAATCTAAAAGATATAATGAGAATTTTAAGGATTTATCCAATTTAAAATGATAATTATCCTAATTTTTAAAACTATTTTTAATTTTTAATTTATGTTTTTTTAATTAATAAATTATGTGACCCACATTCCTTCTCGCCTTCTCGTAAATTAGTTTGTTTCTCGCATGATCCTCCCTCTATATGTATATATATATATATATATAGCCTTAGGTTCATTTGAGAAATGGTAAATATATGAGAAATAGAGAAGTAATCTTAGTCATTCATATGGTCAAGATCGGATTTGACTGGTCAAAAGTTGCGGCTATTCCAAAAATAGAAGAACACTTTCGTAATTTTTACAAAATACACGGACTGTGTTCATATATGAACATGTATAATTCACATATGAACTATATGTTCATATATGAATCAGTGTAATTCACATCTGAACTCTTTTAACTGATTCATATATGAACCTTTGTGATTCATATATGAACTAATTAACTGATTCACATATGAATTAATTAACTGTAAGTTCATATATGAATCAGTTGAACTAATTAACAGATTCATATATGAACTTTTGTGATTCATATATGAACTAATTAACTGTTTCATATATGAACGTATAGTTCATATGTGAATCATATAGGTTCATATATGAACTCATCCAGCGTATTTTACGAAACTACCCCTCTACCTTCTATAGATCATGCAAAAAATTATCCGATGCTTCGGGGTCAAAGCCGCAAATGTTGATCAGATGAATGGCTAAGATTACTTCTCTATTCCTCATGCATTTACCATTTCTCAAATGAACCTCTCCCTATATATATATATATATATATATATATATATATATATATATATATATATATATATATATATATATATATAGGGGGTCATTCAAGGGAGAACTCAGTTGTTTGTGATAACCGTGAGATCCAATCTCAACCACAAATTAACCCATAAATTAGGAAATTAATAATTTTGGTAATTTTGATTAAAATTTTAATGAAGGGGAATTTTAGGTATTCTAAAATTCTCCTCTCGCCTCTCGCCTCTCTCCATGGTGAACCTTATTTTAGCAGGATTGTGGTACCACTATGATACCAACTGTGATACATGTGATACCCACTGTGATACAATGTGATACCTACTGTGATACAATGTGATAGCAACTATGATACGAATATAATACCAACTATGATACCACTATAATACCAATTGTGAACCCAACATACATACAAGATACAATGTGATACAACTATGATACCAATGATACCAACTCTGATACCCAATACCCATTTTGATACCTACAAATCAGAGTTGCAAAGTAGAAGATTCAACAAGTGTTTTTTTTAAAGAGTTACAGAAAATGATGGGAACTCAAAGTAATACAATTGAATTCAGCAGTACTATTGAATTCCCCAAAAAATAAAAATCTTGTTGTGGGTCTAAATCAAACCGGCACAATAAGTCGAATAGCATCCCATTTCTTTTTGATACCCTATCAAGATGACAAGATTTGAAGAAAATAAAAGGGAAAACAACAACAACAGCCAATATGTGTTTCTCCCCTAACCTTCATCATCCACATAACCGCTTAAACCACCGACGCCGTTTCTATTTCTCCATTAATCTTCATTAGGCGCATAACCCCAAAAACCACCAACGTCCTCTCTGTTTCTCCCTTAACCTTCACTATCGTCGGTGACTGTGAACACACGATATTTGTGAACCATCGAACACCGAATCTTGATCGAGCTTTTCCGTTTGAGTCATCACCGGTGCTATTCATCATGAAAGAAGTAAAGCACCTTCAATGGATGGTAGACGAAGTGTTTCAACGAACTGCAGTAGATCATGAATGAACTCTCACATGAATGAACTGAAGGTTTTGGGGTTAATCACCGATGAGAAGGCTGATGAGGTTGTTGCTTTTGTGCGGCAGGAGGGAATTCAAGTTTATCAAGCGGCTATGGCATAAAATTAGGGTTTAAATTAGAAGTAATCAAAAAAATGTAAATTACCAATTTACCCTTTATTTTATTTTAGTAAATAACATTAATTATCTAAAATGATTGGCCCACATTGGATCCCACGGTTATCACAAACTACACAGTTCTCATTTGATTATGCCCCTATATATATATATGTGTGTATATATATGTATATGTATAACCTATATATATATATATATATATGTATATGTATATATATAGGGGCCTAATCAAATGAGAACTTAATAGTTTGTGATAACTGTGAGATCTAATGTGAACCAATCATTTAATTTAATATTTTTATTTAATAATTAAATATAAAAGGTTATATTGGTAATTTAATTTTTTGACAACTCATTAAAGTATTTAATAAATTTTGGGTTTTTATATCCCTACCCCCTGCAAAATTTTTTATAAAATATACCCCTTACCCTCTCACATAAATTGAATTATATTTCATAATTACAGTTTTAGTCCCTGAACTCATTTAATAGATTTACTTTATAGCTTTTAGTTTTACATTTTACATTTACATTTTATTAACACATATAAGCGTATATTAACTAAAATACATTAAAAAAATAATTTTTAATTTTAACAAGTTACACCATTATAATCGTCTCGTCGATACCTTCGAAATGAGCCCAATATTGAATATTGTTTGATTTGATTATATTATTATATGTCATATATTATACATTGGTTAATCGATTAAAAAAAATGCATTACATCGAACGTAAGTTTTTAACATCAAGATAATAAACATAATAAATATATTGCGTATTTTTTTATTTCAACATATTCCAACTTTTATTATTCATTTAAATCAACATATTCACGAGTACGAGTACGCTCTATATATTCTTCATACGCATCTAATCTACGTTTGTATGGGATAATCCACGACCTTGCATCTGGAAGTGCATGACGTGTCCAATGATGTATGAGTATAGGCATTGGGTAGTCTCCTTTTAATACCACCTTTATGTGATGATTACCATTAACATGCACTATTGCAATTGACACGTCTTGGGATGATGACGGTGGTTGTGTTCTAAATGGTAAGTATGTCGCACTACCTTCCATATTGAGAACATGTAGTATGACATTGAACCTTGAAGCAATTAGAATTCCCATTTCAGGCATAGTGATCCAATGCCTAGGTGGTGCAACCACGTCTTTCTCGAAAAAATCCAACGCTTCGTAAATTATTTGGCACTCGTTGCCAATCACTTCATAGTAATAACCAAAATACTCAGTTAGTTCACCCATTAACTCGGTTTGGATAGTGTCCCATGCATCTTCATGACCACCGAAACAAGTAGATATGGCTCGAAATCCACAATTTCCATCGCCTAATACATCTTGTACTTGTGCGATGTATGGATGAAATAAACTCGGGATTTGATCAAGATATGGATTTGTGGGGGTGGGTTGTCGTTGGAAGTGGGAGCTATGCCTCGCTGATTCTTGATGACCAAAATCTTCAGAGTTGATAAATGTTGGCGCGTTAGAACAACTGCGTCTACGAGGGTCTTCAATAATCTTTTTCTTTTGAGCTTGATTCTTTAGAGAAGGACGTCCACGAGTGGTTCTATGAGCCGAGGGTTCATGAAACAACGTTTTTTCTGACATTATTATATCCTTAAATTTTTTTAACAAGCTTTTGCGACCAGAAACTGATTGTTTATTGAAATTTTCTCTAAACATATGAACTTCATCGTCACATTAAATATCATCATCTTGTGCGGACACACATGGCGAAAAATCAAGTGTTTTCCAAAATACATCGATCGCATCAAGTGGAATGGGTATGTTTTGACATGTATACATTGTTTGTTCATGCGCACATGGCAACACATGACTTGTACGCAGTTTACAACCACAATTTTCAGAAAATACGTTAGTCTTGAAAGACCGCTCATGTTCACTCTAAATCATATCAAGTGCATAAAATGAAACAAAGCCCCACAAATTTTTGAAGTGTGGTTTTTCAAATCGATGTTTCCTAATATTTTTACTCATTTCGAAACTTGCTTTGATCGATGTGTCTTGTGACTGAATTACAACATGAATATGAGATAAAAAAAATTTAAATCCGCTTGTGAAGTCTCCAAATATTTTTTTAATTTTGAATGTTGGCTTTCAACTCTATTTGTTGTATAATGTCCAAAATTTAAAAATTGATCAACCCAAGTAGATACAAACATTTCCTTATATTGCGTCAACCATACACGTTCCAAGTAATTTAAAACCCCTGAAAATATAACAAATATACGTCAATATCTTTAGTAATAATGGTTAAACTTTTTATACAAAAAATACCTGGATAATTGAGTAACTTTTCTTGGAGTTGTCCCAAATTGTACGTGTACCATTCTTGATTTGGAGATTCAAGTAACTGTACCCATGCTTGATGAAAAGAATTCCACGATTGAGACTCGTGTATCAATGCTCTACAATGTTTCAGAATATTCTGATAGATGTGCCATCTACAAAGCAAATTTTTAGCACCCGGAAATACCACTTTGCATGCATTAATCAAAGCCAACTCTCTGTCTGTGACTATGACACCCGGGTAAAAGTTATCGTATTTCTTGGAAAATCTATTTTTTCTTCGTTAGTTTACAAAAATTCATCACAAAAAAACCCAATAAATCAAATGTATATGATGACCATGCTTTTTACTGTACAACTTTCTTGGAAAATCTATTTTTTCTTCGTTAATTTACAAAAATTCATCACAAAAAAAACCCAATAAATCAAACGTATATGATGACCATGCTTTTTACTGTACAACTTTCTTGGAAAATCTATTTTTTCTTCGTTAATTTACAAAAATTCATCACAAAAAAACCCAATAAATCAAATGTATGTAATGATCATATTTTTAGGTAGATACATGATCAACATGATGACCATGCTTTTTACTGTACAACTTTCTTGAAAAAATCTATTTTTTCTTCATTAATTTACAAAAATTCATCATAAAAAAACCCAATAAATCAAATGGGATTAAAAATAACGAATGTGGATTCATGTTCAGGTGTTCATGAAGAAGTTGATGAATTAATTGTATGGTCTAGATTAGGTTGCATAGATTGTACAAAATACTAGGGTTGCAAAAGAAACCAACCCTATATATATATATATATATATATATATATATATATATATATATTTTGAATGATTCTGTTTTCATTAATCGACATGTGATATCCCAAAATAATCGACATTTTTGATTTCCACAATTAATCATATTTGATATCCACAATTAATCGACGTTTGCTACAGATCACATATAATAAAATAATTAAATCTAAAAATATTCAATATTGGGCTCATTTCGAAGGTATCGAAGAGACGATTGTAATGGTGTAACTTGTTAAAATTAAAACGTATTTTTTTAACGTATTTTAGTTAATATACGATTATATGTATTAATATGGTGATGGTGTAAATGAAAATTAGAAAAGTAAAAGATATAAAGTAAACTAATTAACTAATTAACTAATTAACTAATTATAGGGATATAAACTGTAAATGTAAATTAAAAATCTTTTGAAAATTGGTTCGTCGTCGTGTATGTGAGGAAGCATAGTTAGTAGGAGGGGGTATTGGGATAATAGGGGTAGGCTTAACAACCCCCTAAATTTTATTTAAAGATTTAAACCTATTTTAGTAAACTTTCATCCCTAAAATCATGTTTCATCCCTAAATAGTCAACTCTCTCATCTCTAGAGTGTTTTAAATTTTGCACTTGTCATTACATTGCAGCCATGGACGACGAGAGGTCCTAATGCTTGTCCAACTTTTAGTCTATCACCTGTCACCATCTTTTAAGATGGGGTTGATCGAAAAGCTCACCGGAAAGTCTTGTTGACGCGTTGTATTAGACGGACCGAGGCAATGACAAAACATATCTAGTCGACGACGAAGTGTTTGCAAAAGATCCAGCTAAAGACGAAGATATTTGCGGCGAAGTGGGTCTTCGGTGTCAATCGGGTTGTGAAGTGGTTGACTTTTTTGTTTTGCGGTGGGTTTTTTTTTAATGTGCTTCTTTTTGTTTTCCTGGGGTTGGGTTAAAGATTGTTTTTCATGTGTTTTGTTTGGATTTGTAGCAGAACTGGTTGATAATCACAGTGGGTATCACAAAGGGTATCATAGTGGGTATCACAAAGGGCATCACAATGGGTGTTACAACCGAAAAATCACAGTAGGTATCACAAAGGGTATCATAATCATATACGTTTGAATGTATCTTTTTTTAACAGCGTCGTTTTTTTAGGTATCACATTGTGTATCACATTTATTTTTGTTAAATCAAGAAGTGTATCACATTGTATTTTGTATCACAATGAGTTTCACATTGTATTGTGTATCATGGTAGGTATCATAGTGTATTTTGTATCACAACGTATATCATTATGTGTCTTGTATCACAGTGGGTATTATAGTGTATTTTGTATCACAGTAGGTATCACAAAATTTCTTATTTTGTATCACAGTAGGTATCACAACATTTATTGTTTATTTTCATGATTTTCGATGTTTACAAAAGGTACCACAATGTGCATCATGTGGTCACCGGAATAATGTTCACCAGAGAGAGGAGAGAGTAGAAAGGAGAGAGAAGAGAGAGAAAGAGAGAATATTTTTAAAATACCTTACATACCCTTTGATTAAAATTTTAATTAAAATTACCAAAATTATTGTTTTTCTAATTTATTCTTTGATTTGTGGTTAAGATTGGATCTCACGGTTATCACAGATAACCAAGTTCTCCCTTGAATGGCCCCCTATATATATATATATATATATATATAGGGGTTGTTTTATTTGCAACCCTTAAAAAGGTTGCAAACCTTGCAACCCACATCTTAACCGTCAGATTCATGATCGGCGGTTATAAAAGATATGGGGCCCAATATTTTTAATTAAAAAAAGAGAAAAATAAAAATAAAATAACCGTCGATCATTAAGCCAACGGTTAAGATGTGGGTTGCAAGGGTTGCAACCTTTTTCAGGGTTGCAAAATATCCTTCCAATATATATATATATATAGAGAGAGAGAGAGGCATCTTCAAATACAAACTTTTTAATGGTGCAAACCATGCAACCCACTTATCTACCACATATTTTGTTTTTACCTTTTTAATAAAAAATGGGAAAATAAAATATGTGGTAGATAAGTGGGTTGCATGAGTTTGCACCATTAAAAAGTTTGCATTTGAACACCCCTCTATATATATATATATATATATATATATATATATGATGGCAACAAAAGGAAACTGCCGGCAAGCATCCCTAAAACAATAAACTTTGGAAATTATTTAAACCAAAGAATAAAGATAGATTATTTCAAAACATCCCAATTCCTAGCTAATCGACAATATTGGTCTTGTCCAAAAAGTGTAGATACGTTATGATATTGCATCTAAATGCAAATATCGGTGATTTTGGTGAGTTATACAGATACCAAATCGCTTGTCTGCTAGCATAAACCGAGATTTTTTATAATATCTAAGAGCAAGATGCATCAAAACGTAACAAAGTTTGTCTTAATTCCTATTTTAGTGAAATGAATAAAAAAATCCTCACTAAATGCAACAAAGTTTCAAAACTTCTTATTTTGTAAACAATTCAACCGGTAACCAACGGATCATGTAACATTTGATGATGCGAATGTCAAGTTGTCAAGTTATATTGTAAAACTGATTACATGGATACCAGATAAGTTTATTTGTGACTCCCTCCACATAATCAAATTTCACAATATAACTTGACAACCTGGCATCCACATCATCAAAAGTTACAAGATCAACATGTCATCAGTCAAATTGGTTAATATTCGAAATAGAAAATCTTGAAACTTTGGTACACTGACTAGGAAAAAAAAAATCATCGAACAATACAATCTTCGTTGCATTTTGATATATTTTTCCCAAAATCTAATCCAGGTCATACGGTTTTGTCTTCTATATTTTGGAACATGCGCAATAGGGTTAAGTTGTTAAATATAAATATATATATATATATGACCGCATGAGCTATGAGCGACGAATGCATATATACGCAACAAGGTTAGGATTTGCACGATATTTTGGTTTATATAAAGCAGGTCGAACACACAGATAAATAAGTTGAGAGCAAAAGATGGAAAATCTTGACCAGGAAATGAATAAATCATTTAGCGAACCTGACAGCAGCGAAAATGAGAAGGCACCACCAGGATTGTTACGGATGTTATTCCAACACGCAGACTGGAGGGACGTGGTTCTGATGGCGCTGGGGACAAGCGGGTGCTTCATAGACGGGTTAAGCGTGTCTGCAATGATGTTGGTTTTGAGTCGCTTGATGAACGGTTATGCTTCTGTATCTTCTTTAACCCTTGCAGATGTAAATCAGGTTGGTTGTCAATGATGCGTCTCCTGATCATGTTTCATACCATAAATTAAAGACGACATAGAATGAAACGGGCAGGTTCATTTAAGAACCATAAATATTTTGAAAACTCTAAGAACCAACTATTAATTATTTATAATGAATCTCATATGAAAATACATAGTATTCATTATGAATAATTCATGATGAATGGTATTCATTATGAATAATTTCTCAAAATATTTTGCGGTTCCTAGATGAACTTCCCCTAGAACGAGATATTAGCTAACTAGGTTTATCTATTTTGCAGTATGCCCTTGCTTTCGTCTATATTGCTATTGTTGTTGGTGCAGGTGCTTTTCTAGGTAGGTTGATGTTGTTTATGTGGTATCAAACATTCTCCTAGTTTTCAAAGTGAAGAAAAGATTTTTTAGATCAAAACGAAAAATATTTTGAGAACTGACTATTCATGAATCTCGATCAAGGGATCTTTCAGGAATGTCTAGGATCTTACATTCTTACTCCATAACCCTCCTCATTCACATCCTTGTCAGCAACTTTTATATCATGATCTTGATTTTGATCATTGAAAGATCTATCGAACGATGGTGAAACCATGAAAGCAAGGCACATGACACTTTTGTAACCAAAAACAAGGCTAGACATAGATTGTGCTATTATTTCTACAAGATTAGAAAGCAAGCTCATTGGAAATCATGTATTGGCTTTAAACAGAAGGATTCTGTTGGGGTCGCACAGCAGAGAGGCAATCAACTCGTATACGTACCAAATATCTAAAAGCTATTTTACGCCAACAAGTAGGGTACTTCGACACAACCCTGGAAGCATCTCGTGTAACTACAAGTATCTCAATCGATACACTAAATATACAAGGAATCCTGAGCGAAAAGGTGACCTATCTCTCTGTGACATTGTCAACATGATTTTTCTTTTGTTACAAGAAAATCGGCTTTATAAAAACACCAAAAATGTGTAAATGTCCTAATAGACTTAAGTTTATAGAACCAAACAATTGAGATAAGTTTATAGAACCAAACAATTATGTCCTGTATAAATGTGTTACAATAAGTTGACATAATACTTTTTGGGCGTCCTAACAAGTTTTTTAGGACAATTTTGAAATAGAACGTCCTGTTAGTCATTTTATGTAACATTTTTTTTAAAAATAATGTCTTATAAAGACAAGTGTCATATAAAAATACGTGCTGATAAGACACTTCTCAAAAGTGTCCTACAAAAAAACTAAGGGCCTGTTTGTTAGCAGCTTAATGAGCTTAATGGGACTCAACTCACGGCTTATTTGGTCAGCTATATATGACTGTTTGGTAGTGGCTTAATGATATAGAAACTGCCTTATTATGGGGGAGCTTTATGCAGAAAGCCAAGTTTTTTCCAAACTTGGCCCTCCAATTAAAAAACACACTCCTTCCATCTATGAAAAAACCCTCTCAAACAAAAACTTTCTCAATCTAAACCAACAGATTAATCCACACAGCCAGCTTTATCCATACAGGACTTAATGAAAAACCAACCAAACAGCCCCTAATAAGACACTTCAGAAATAAAGTGTCCTGAAAAACTTGTTAGGATGTCTTAAAAACGTCCTAACATCCTATTCTAACACCTTTACAGATGGCGCACATTTGTTTGATCCTATAAAATAGTCTATTAGGACGTTTAGACATATTTCGCCTCCTATTAAGCCGATTTTGTTGTAGTGATGGTTTCTATTTTCACGTATCTTTATCTTAATAGAACTTTATGACATTGGGACAGATTCCGAATTTCATCACGAATATATGGATGTTCATAGCAGCTGAAATAACCGGCATGTACATCTGTTGGAGATTGGCTATTGTCGTGGTCCCTGCAATGTTTTTGCTGATTCTTCCGGGATCATTTTACGGGAAGCAATTATCCAGCAACGAAGAGAAGCTACAAGAAGCATATGCAGTTGCCGGAGGGATAGCAGAGCAGGCTTTATCATCAATAAAGACGGTTCACTCGTATGTTGGAGAAGAAAAAATGGTGATGCGGTTTTCAACTGCGTTAGGACCAACCCTGATTCTCGGGATCAAACAAGGTCTATTGAAGGGGATGGTGTTTGGCAGCATGGGAATCATATACGCTATTTGGGCACTTCTAAGCTGGTATGGGAGCGTTTTGGTCATCGATAAGGGGATCAAAGGTGGAGATATTCTCAGTGCCGGAGTGTGTGTTGTCTATGGAGGATTGTAAGTATAAAAAATTATCATCTTTCATCCTATCGGTTTATGCATAAAGAAACCATCACAATCAGAAGATATCACTATAGTGACATGTAGGGGATTGTTTAATACCTGCTAACCGCCTCTTACCGGGTAAGAGGTGATTACCCGGTAAGAAGGGATGTGGTTTAGTGTTTACCAACACACTCTCAGAACACAAATATGTTGACCGAGAATCCAAGATGTTGACCCAGTACGGAAGGGGTTGCTTTCTGATTCGGTGAGTGCTTCACTCAATAGTCAATAGACACTTGGTAAATAATAATTTTCAGTCAACGCTTACCCAGACACTTGGTAAACAATCATTTGCTTACCTAAACCGCACTCTTACTCAATTAGCGCTTACCCAATTTGTGTTGGTAAATGGCTCCTAAATACGGCCTCAAACCAAACCAAAGCAACTCAGTATTATCCCACTCGAAATCAAGGTCCGGGGGTGGGATGTACACAGACCTGTCCTTTACCACAAAAGGTAGAGCGGTTGTTTTCATGATCTAACTACAGCCTCGTGAACCATAAATAAGAATGAAGTTCTCCAATCGATCTAAGCCATTATGTTGAGATAAAACAAAATTCTGATATTAATACGAAATACTTAAGATAAAGAAAAGCAACTGTCGGTAACACTTACTATTTTGCAGTGGTCTTGGGAGTTCTTTCATGAACATTAAATACTTTGCTGAAGCAAGTATTTCAGCAGCTGTCATTAGTGAAATGATTGATAGAATCCCAGCCATAGATTCTACAGATCAGCAGGGCACAACTATATCCCCTGTAAAAGGCGAACTGGAGTTCAAAGACGTCGATTTTGCATACCCATCAAGACCAGAGAGCTCAGTTCTGAGAAAATTCAACCTGAAAGTGAAGGCTTGCCAAACTGTTGGATTAGTTGGTCGCAGCGGCTCAGGTAAATCAACAGTGATAAATCTGCTTGAAAGATTTTATGATCCCCTTGAGGGAGAGATCCTGCTAGATGGTGTCTGCATAAAGTCACTACAGTTGAATTGGCTGCGTAGACAAATGGGGTTAGTGAGCCAGGAGCCTATACTTTTCGCAACCTCGATCAGAGAGAATATCCAGTTCGGGAAAGAGAATGCTACAGGTGAAGAGATTGAAGAGGCAGCCAAAAGAGCCAATGCACATGACTTCATCACACAACTACCGAAGGGTTATGACACACTGGTGAGTACCAACTCAAGTTTACTGTCACTGTTGGAAATACATGATATTGCTTTATCTTTTGTTGGAGTCCCACATCAGCTAGATTTGGACCATTTCTCCTTGATATATGTCAGAACGTCCCTTCTCTTCTCAAGGGATCTTTTGGAGAGCAATCTAATGGGGTTCCACATATTATCACATGGTATCAAAGCCGATACTTGTACCATCGGGATGGTGGGGCAAACCTCGTTGAGCATGATGAGTCCTGCAGGTGTTTGTAACATCTTAGGCGAATCTCATATCGCTGATGGAGGAGAATACTGGGAAGGTCTAAAGAGAAAGTCAGGATTGAAGTTGGGGAATTCATAACAGCCCATCCCACATGGATAGAGAATGATGTTTGTGAGCTCCTTATAAGCTCAAAGTTGTGGGCTACCAATAACTTTCATCATGCTATTAAGTAGATTTGAAGGTTATTGGGTCAACATGTTGCTTTGGCCTATTAGGCATATAATATAATGGTATCAAAGTCAAGGCTTACCACTCTTGGGACTTGACACTCTCAGACAACTCGTGTCCATCTAGCCCCCGTCAGAGAGGGGATGTTGGAGTCCCACATTCAGTAGCGGATGTAGCATAGAATTAAGGGGGGATGGGCCCCCATTAAAAGAAAAAAATAGGAATTTTCTAAGGTAAAAACACAATCTTTTTAATTTTCTACCTTAGTTTCCCCTCAGTAATTTTTTGTCTGGGACCCCATTAACCAAAAAAAGTTCATCGAAACCAACCAAAAAACACTCTCGAAATCAACTAAAAACTGAAAAAGTCCATCAAAATCGACAAAAAAAAACTTTAAAATTTCTTGAAATCAACCAAAAAAGCTTTAAAGATCCCTCGAAACGGTGGATTTAGGCTAAAAATACATAGGACAACTTTACGCGCATTTAATCTACCTTAATAGGTGCCCCCATTAGGAAAAAATCCCGGATCCGCCACTGCCCACATTGGCTCGACTTGGACCATTTCTCCTCAATATCTTTTTTGGAGAGTAATCCAATGGGGTTCCACATATTATCACAATCTTCTACTCTACTTTCTTCAGGTGGGGCAATTAGGAACTCAAATGTCTGGAGGGCAGAAGCAACGAATTTCTATTGCCAGGGCCCTGCTTAGAGAACCAAAAATATTGCTCCTTGATGAGGCCACAAGTTCATTGGACTCGCATTCTGAGAAAGCGGTGCAGGAGGCTTTGACTCGAGCATCAGTAGGAAGAACAACAATAATCATTGCACACCGTTTGTCTACACTTCGTGATGCAGATTTAATCGTTGTGATTCAATCAGGGGAAGTAACAGAGTCTGGTTCCCATGACCAACTTATTGGAAACACTGGTGGACCATATTCCGTCATGGTGCAGCTACAGAAGACATTGGTTGTGGATGGAAAAACTTTATCGCCGTCTCAAGGAACCAATAGTACGACATTAGTCTCTCCAGCTGTAGATGATGCAGCAATGACAATAGAGAAAACGGAACTTATAGGAACCAGTTTGCGTCACAAAGAAGGAGCAGATCAACAGGTTGATGAAGAAGATAGTCGTCCATCGTGGCAACACCTGATCCAGATGAATGCACCAGAATGGAAGTCGGCTCTAATGGGTTGCATCGGGGCTTTACTTAACGGATTAATTCAACCAATGCTAGCTTTCTTTCAGGGTGCAATGCTGTCTATGTTCTTTCTCAGTGATCACAATGAAATTCGGTCTCAAACAAGAACATTATGCTACGCTTTCGTAGCCATTGCTGCCTCTGCTTTCATCTTCAGTGTGATTCAGCATTACTATTTCGGAATTATGGGAGAGAATCTGACAAAAAGGGTCAGAGAGGTGATTTTCGCAAAGATCATGACTTTTGAGATCGAGTGGTTTGATCAAGAAAATAACAGTACTGGGGCTCTATGCTCAAGACTTGCTACAGACACAATCATGGTAAGAAACCTTGTAGCAGATCGATTGGCATTCTTTGCCCAGGCAATCTCAGCGTCATTTTTAGCAGTTATCTTGAGTATGATATTGTCTTGGAAACTAGCTCTTGTTGCTGTATCATTGCAACTAGTCATCATTGTCAGCTTCTACATGAAAACGCTAATAACAACAAACCCACAGAACAAAAGCAGTGAAATAGCAAGTGAAGCTGTTAATAACCATAGAATCATTACCGCGTATCACTCCCAAGAGCAGGTTATGAGACTCTTTGCGGACACACAGAAAGGTCCTAAGATGGAGAACGACAAGCAGCACTGGTACGCAGGGATGGGTTTGTTCGCTCGACCATTTCTAACTAACATTAATATCGCCATCCTGTACTGGTACGGAGGAAAGCTTCTTTACCAGGGCAATATCACATACAAACACCTATTCCAAACATTCTACATTGTGGTATCAGCAGGTATGATAATTGCTGAAACCGGGAGCATGACTGGGGACTTGACCTTGGGAAAGAATGCTTTAAAATCATTGTTCATGATTTTAAAAAGGCAAAGCCAGATGGGCACTCTCAAACAGCATGTAGTAAGCCCAATAAAGATAGACGGGCACATACAACTAAAAGAGGTGGATTTCTTTTATCAGACCAGACCAACAAAGATGGCCCTTAACAGTCTGAGTTTGAAGATCGATGCTGGACAAGTTGTTGCACTTGTTGGAACAAGTGGATCAGGAAAATCAACAATCATTGGGTTGATCCAGCGATTTTATGACCCCTCGAAGGGATCTGTGGAAGTGGATGGAGTAGATATCAGCTGCTACGATTTGAGAGCATTAAGGTCATGTATTGCATGGGTTAGCCAGGAGCCAACCCTATTTGCAGAAACAGTAAAAGAAAACATTGCCTATGGGAAAGAGAATGCAACAGAAGCTGAGATAATTCAAGCAGCAACTCTTGCCAACATCCATGAATTCATAAGGTTTGATCTTGAAGAGCTTACTCTATCTCTATATTTATCTTCAGCTAGCACTTATACAGAACTATTTCAAATCTTGTAAAAAGATTCATGGCTACACTTCCAAATCATTGCTAACTCTATAGCATTTTCATGAGCAGTTCAATGAAAGATGGATACAATACTTACTGTGGTGAAAGAGGTTTGCAATTATCAGGTGGGCAGAAGCAAAGAATCGCCATTGCTAGAGCAATCCTGAAAAATCCAGCCATTTTACTCCTGGATGAGGCAACAAGTGCATTAGACCTCAAATCAGAGGCTCTTGTCCAAGATGCCCTAGAAAAGACCATGGTTGGTAGGACCTGTGTGATCGTAGCTCATCGCTTATCTACAATTCAAAGATCAAATAGAATATCAGTGATCGACAATGGCAGGGTTATAGAAGAGGGTTCTCATGATGATCTACTGGCCAAAGGAGAAGAGGGTGCATACTTTTCGCTTTTCAGTCTTCAACAGCAAGCTTCCATAAGTAGGGACTAGTTACTCCATAGTTTAAGTATGGAGCTCTGGTGCATGATCATGTAATAGGGTTGTGTAAACAGCCTTATCCTTCCATGTATTGTTCCTAGCTGACCTCAGATGTAGCTTTGGTGTATAAGAAAAGAGGTTAATCCATTCTCTGTTTTCAACTTGGAAACTAAAACTATCCAAATATAAATTTTGAGGTGAGTTTGTAATAAGATTAACTACTTTCAACTTCCAGTACCTGCAATGAAGTTTGATATGGCAGCTACTTTGAACCGGAAGTTAACACATGTGACCCTTAAAGTAAAAGTTCACCTATCACATATAAAAGATGCATTTTCTTGTATGAAAAATCTCAAAAGTAGAAGCATCTACTATATGATGACCTGGGTATGTTTCTGGTCATGTAAATCATAAATGGAATGAAAATTTGGAGGCGATTAACAACTTAGCACTTAAGATCCAACCATTCCAGAAACTGGTTTCAAATTGTAGCAGTCTTTGAATCGAATCGAATTTATAAACATAAAAATCAATAGGGCCACCCAAAATCAAAATTACTGAAACATGAGTGGGACTGGAGCAATCAACTTGTTCACACAACACATGCATGAAATGAATTGATAGTAATATATCTGTACAAACTAATTTGATCACCAGCATAGACAAGGGCAGCGCACACCAACTAATTCTACATAATAGCATGTCACAAGAGGTTGAACTATGGTATCCATCATGTCCACAAGCAAATGACTCCATTCTTGTCTGATGTAGCTAGAGGCTTTCCAAGACCACTCCAAGAACAACATAATACTGAAGCTGTGTGTTCCTTGAGAGTGCTCACTATGTTAGCATTAGATATTGACCAGACATGGACTGAACCATCAACAGATCCAGCAGCAACATAATTGTCATCAGCACTGATACAAGATCTGCTCCAATTAGATGCAACTCTATTCCCACTTGCTCTTAATGTCCCCCAAACTTCAAGGGTCCTTGTATCAAATAAATTGTGCAAGTTATCTCTCCCACTTGTCAGTATCGTATTACCATTTCTAGACAGAGAGATAGAGGTCACAGCAAGAGAATGTGCAGCAACCTCACTGAGTAATTTTCCTGTCTGTATATCCCATAACCGTAGGTGCCCATCAACATGACCTGAACAAATAGTCTGCCCATCTGGGCTGAAAGATAGGGCGTTGCAGTTACTTGGGAAAATGATCGTGTTAATACAGTAACCTTTATTGAGATCCCATATTTTGATGGTTCGGTCATAAGCTGAACTGGCAACATGGCGGTTCGAGAATCTGCTCACGTCTACAGCACATACTTTATCTACATGTCCCGTGAGAGTATGGCGGACTCGGCCTGAATTTGCATCCCATACATATAAATTATTTGAGCTACTTGCTGCAATTACGCATCTGTTATCATGGGTGATGCTGAGATCAAGGATAGATCCCAAGCAACCATAGTAGGTTCGAGTCAGCTGACCTGTGGTTGTGTCCCACATTTTAACAGTCTGGTCCTGTCCCCCACTGACCAATTTACCAGAACTGTTTTCGAAAACTATAGAAGCACAGCCTCCCTCATGAGCAGGGATTCTATGCTTGCATGTTTTGGGTATAATTGATTCTACATAGTACTCGGCACCTTCTTCACTTTGGCGGACCACACCATCCACTTGCTGCCGAGCTAGTTGCTCCAGACCACTGGCTTTGAGCTTACCAAGCATGTCTTCATATAAAGCATTGGCCTGATAAAGTAATAGATAAATAAAACCTGATTAGACATATAATAGCAAGTATAGCTGGTGAATGATAAAATCTAACTTCCCCCTGGAAGTAGAATAAACAAGAGAATGAAGTGCTACTATGATAGCCAATATGACAGGATGACTTGAAGATGGCTTGAATCTTGACAACCACTTCCTCATTGGAAGGTCATTACAGATAGCATAGTGATGATGTGAGATAAGTTATGTCATCAAGGAAATCTTCTGTTTTCTCAAAGTGAATTCATAGCCCATCAAATGTAAAAAAATAAAAAAAAACCCTGCATAGACACCAACTAAAATTATTTTTGGCTTCTTTAGTCTCAACTCTAGTGACGACGATGAGGACAAAAAATGAGAGGGTGTGGATTCCTTCTTGAGAATTACGTGTTAATTGATTGTTGAACTATAAAATATAACCTGAAGTTTATGATGAATGAATGAACATTGCATGAGTTGCATACGGAGAGGTGGCATTTTAAAACCAAGACATGAACAATAAACAAATTACAAGAATTAATGTCAACACAGATAAGGATTGCTTGCTGTGCCACTACAAGCTCAAAATCCAAGAACCAGAAGCAAACATAATGCCATTAATATGGTAATGTAAACTATACCTCATTAAGGCGTTCAGCATCCTGCATTTTCTGCAACATCCAGCGATCAATCAATGTCTTGTTTTCAGCCTCTGCTTTGATAGCTCTAGCTCTCATCTCTTCATATTGGGATCTAAGCTCTTTATTCTCACCCATAAGCAATTCTAGAGCTTCAGTCTTTTCATCTAAAAGTGCTACCAAGCGAGAACATTCATCCCTGCAGCATAAGCATACATACAGTCATCAAGATCATATTTTTGTGAACTAAAGCTCACTCCATGTTAAACCACACAAAAAGCAAAGAGGAGAACCTTGCTTGAGAAAGATCGTTCTCGAGAGTAGGAATTAAGGCTTCTTTCTCTTGAACTAAAGCTTTTGCAGCTCTAGACTCGGCAACTTCCACCACAAGCTGCTCAGATAATCGAGCTTGAGCTTTATAACATTGCTGAAGTTCCAACTCAAGAGTTTCTGCTTTATCCTTCCATTCTGAACCCTTCATGTTGCGTATACAAGTTACATCAGTTATACTGTGTTAGTATTAAAATTACAGTTGGTAAAGATAAAGGTTCTATATAACTTTCAATTATACGGTCAACCACTAATGTGCAGCAGCATGGAATACTATAAAACGTTAAGACAAAGTGGTGGCAGTCACCTCGGCTAAGCGTTCCATAATTTTGCATCAAATAGATGACAAGCAAAACCAAGCAAGCCCCTAAGCCGTTTCTTTTCTAGTGTGCTCTCTCCCTCTTTTTTAGCCAACACCATCAACCCCATTTTTCATTATATCCCACCCTGTCTCTATGTGATGTGCTATGTCATCCTCAACCTGCTACCCTCCTTTCTTAACCATGAAGCCTAGATACTTGAAACTAGTCTTTTAGAGTATCCTTTGCCCCCATGTTGACTGCCACCCCCTCGTCAATACACTGAAATTGCATCATAAGTATTTGGTTTTTGAGCGGCTAACGTGTAGGTCTTGTGTTTCCATGGCAACCCTCCACTGTTTCAATCTGGTTCACCTCTACCTTCGACTCCACTACCACCACATAGGACACTCCCCTGGATCCTTGGGCAAATCTCATCTAAAATCGCAGCAAAAAGGAATGGGCTTAGTATTGATACTTGGTGTAGCCCTGTCTGGGCTATCTCCACCGGAAAATACTCTGTCTCACCCACTAGGGTCCTGACACATCACACAAGTCATCGATCACCCATATATCCTGAATCGCCCTAACATACCTCCATGACATCCCCTCTTCTCCAAACTCCTCCAAATCACATCTCGTGGTACACTATCATATGCCTACTCCAAATCTATGAACACCAAGTATAAGTCACTACTACGCTTTCTCTACTTCTCTACAAGGCATCTGAGGAGGTGTATTGCCTCGATCGTTGATCGACATGGCATGAAACCAAATTGGTTCTCCATAACCTCCGTTTTGCACTCCCCCCTAGCCTCAATCACTCGCTCTCATAATGTCATGGCTTGGCTAAGCAATTTTATAGAATTATAGTACGGTAGTTACCACAACTTTGCGCTTCGCCTTTCTTCTTATAGAGCGGCACCACCACACTAAGCCTCCACTCTTTAGGCATCTTGGCAGTACTGGTATGGCATTGAAGATCCCAGTCAACCACTGCACATCTTCCTGACAAAGCAATACCTCTATGGGGATTTGGTCCAAGCCTACATCCTTACCCCTTACTAAGTAGATGACAAATGGGAACAAACAAATGCTAAGGCACTACAAGAATGTTTTGGCATACAAAATCAATTTAACTTCACACAATCCCTTTCAATATCTTCTTGTTTACTTCCTTCCAAATAAACATAATAATTGCAAAACATGTAATTACATATACGAATGATAGATGTAGCCATAACATTCTTGACAAGATTCTAATAGAAGAACCACAAATTCTTTGGTACAATTAAATTTTACAAAGTGCAATCCACAGTAACCGCCTAAAAAACTAGGCAGTTCTTCACAACTCAAATACATCTAAACACATACAATAAAGTTCAGAGTAAAATAAATTCAGGATTCCTATAGAAAACGGAACCTGAGTAGCAATAGGTTTAGAAAGAGCTACAAAAGCAGGCCCGTGAGCTCCCTCCTCCAACAAATGCCGCTTTCGAAGAGCCTTCAAAGCATGTTTTATTGCTTGAATCGCGATTTCGTCCTCTGACCTAAGAAATGAACTCGATCAAATGAATATACATTCTTTCATAAACAGTGTAACCACATTCAGTGTGCGAAAAATTCGTCAATTCTCAATTGTGCAATCGATTTACAAATTAAATGTTAGTAGAAACCCTAAAGAGATGATTGCTTACATGATGATGATGAATTGGTTTAGAATTGTGATCGGAGTAATCGATTAGGGCTTTTTTGTGTAAATCTGAACGTTTTCTGAAGGTGAAGAAAAGATTTGCAGAACAAGAAAAAGAAATAAGAGTAAATTACGTTTTTAGTCCCTGTGCTTTGTTAAAAATTGCGAATTTAGTCATTGTGATTTTGAAATTTCAGTATTCATCCCTATAATTTGCAATTTATTTCTATTTTCATCACTGAGGCCAAAACACTACTTTTAAACATGAAAGACTAAAATATAAATGAATTGTAAACCATATTAATGAAAAAAAAAACATAAGGATGAAAAATTCAATAAATTATAAATTATAGGGATAAAAATCATAATTTTAAAAGTATAAGGACGAAAATAGAAATTCTCAACAAACCACAAGGACTTAACACGTAATTTACTCAAAAAATAACTTGAGTGACGTGCCGGTTAGTATTAAAGTTCTGAAAGGCCAATGAGGAGAGGACAAGTGGAAAATGCCTCTGGATAATTTTATTTAGTGATAATTTTTAGTTTAAAGGGATAAAAAGAAAAATTTATAAATTAGTTTATTGAAATCTTACTAGTAGGTTTTTAAGAATTTGTTGTTCGGTTTTTTGTTAAACTATGTATTATTTTAAAATAAACCTGTAACGTGACTATTTATCTTTAATTAGATTGTGTTGGATCGATTGATCAATATTAATCCGATCAAATCAGTTGACAAAATTTAGTATCCAGTTGATTATTAGAATCCGTTTATTAAATGCTTAACCGGCTCATATTGTCTTATCTGATAAACATGATAATAATTGAGAATCTTACTCGCTAAAGACGATGACAAAGACCAATAGTCTTACCCGGTAAGTGAAAGTGATGATTCTTACTCGGTAAATGCTTAGCAGATAAAAACATTGCATATGCACCCGTTTTAATGAACCAAAATTTTACTCAGTAAGTTAAGTAAAAATATTGACTATTACCGATAAGCGTTTACCAGGTAAATATTAGGTAAACGGACCTTTATAATATATTCGATATAGGAAATAAATATAATATATTGTTGTAAAAAAATAAAAATAAATAATTGTTAAATATGTGGGATTGTAATTAAAATAATCCAAACAAAAAAAGTATGGGGTGAGAGAGGCTCGAACTCTCGACCTCAGGATTACTCGTTAGCTATGAGACCTACGCGCTAACCAACTGCGCCACCACCCCATTTGTTAAACTTTTTGTTATGAGGAATAAAATACATAAAGAAATTAAATACTTTTTACAAGTACAGCATATTAAAGTTAATTATCTAACATTTCCGTCGCAATTTCAATTGACTAAGGGGACGTTTGGTTCGCAGAATGTTTTTGGATGGAATGGAATTTGTTAAAGGAATTTGACTTTGATGGAATTGGAATGGAATGTTGTCAGGTTTGACCACCTGTTTGGTTGACATAATTGGAATGGAATTTGTTAAATGAATTGGAATTTTTCTGTTTGGTTCGCAGATTGTAGTTCGGAATTGGAATGAAATTTTGGTAAATGACCAAAATACCCTTTTTGATTATTTTAATTTTTTAAACAAAAATTACTTTAATAAAATAGTAATTAAATAGTTTAATTTTTAACAAAAATTGTTTTTATTATTTTAGCACATGAATGATGCTGAGAGAGTGAGGAGAGAGAGGGAGAGGGAAAGAGATAGGAGGAGAGAGAGGAGAGAGTGGAGGAGAGAGAGAGAGAGGAGAGAGGGAGAGAGAGAGGAGAGATAAAGAGAGAGGGAAGAGAGAGAGGGAAGAGAAAGAGAGAGGAGAGAGAGAGGATAGAGGGAGAGAGAGAGGAGAGAGGATAGAGAAAGAGAGAGGAGAGAAAGGGAAGAGAAAGAGAGAGGGAAGAGAGAGAGGAGAGAGAGGGAGGAGAGAGAGAGAGAGGAGAGATAAAGAGAGAGGAGAGAGGGGGAAGAGAGATAAAGAGAGATAGCGAGAGCAGAGAGAGGAGAGAGAGGGAGATAGAGATGAGAGAGATAGTTGGTGTTTGCTGATAATCAATATTAGTAGAGTTTAGTTTGGAGTAAAAGGTAAATATGGAATTATCAAAATATAAGATTCCATTCCATTGAAATCCTTGGGTTTTAGGATGAAATGTTCAAATCCTTCATTTGTGGAATTTGGTGGAATTCACACATTCCTTCCATAGAAAAGAATGAACCAAACAAGGGAATTGAATTTGGTCAAAGGAATTGGACATTCCAATTCCATCAGATTCCATCAGAATCTGCGAACCAAACGCCCCCTAAGGGGGTGTTTGGTTCGCTGGAATCCGCCGGAATCTGATGGAATTGGAATGGTCAATTCCATTGACCAAATTCCATCCTGCTGTTTGGTTTCCAAATGAATGGAATTGAATTCCATGAAATCCTTCAATCAAGGATTTGGTCATTCCTTCTCATTTTAGATGGAATTGAATTCCATTCCATTGCATTTTCTCAAAATGACAAAAATACCCTCCAAACTCTCTTAACAAAATTAAAACCCATCAGATGTGGATTTGGTCTCCTCTCTCTCTCCTCTCTCTCTCTACCCTCTCTCTCCTCTCTCTATCCTCTCTCTTTACCCTATCTCTCATCTCTCTACTCTCTCTCTCTCCCCTCTATCTACCCTCTCTCTCCTCTCTCTCTCTCCTTTCTCTCTCCTCCCTCTCTCTCCTCTCTCTCTCTCCTCTCTACCCTCTCTCTCCTCTCTCTCTCCTCTATCTCCTCTCTCTCTCCTCCCTCTCTCTACCCTCTCTCTACTCTCTCTCCTCTCTCTTTCCTCTCTAATTTCTCTCTCCTCTCTCTCTCCTCTCTAACTTCTCTCTCCTCTCTCTCTCCTCTATCTCTCTCGATATTTAAAAAAATAAAAATAAATAAATAAAAATAAAAGAAAGGGTATTTTTGTCATTTTTCAGAATTCCATTCCAATTTCTTTGCAAACCAAACAGACATATTCCAATTCATTTGACTGGTTACATTCCATTCATACCAACCAAACAGTTGGTCAAACTTGAAAACATTCCATTCCAATTCCTTCCAGATTCCAATTCCATTGACAGATTCCATTCCATCAAAAATCATTCTGCGAACCAAACGCCCCATAAATGTTTTTTTTTCTTCCACTTAGGTAAACTGAATTCGATCAATCTCAACAAGGAACGTTTACTGAACACTTATCTAGGTAAGTATTTACCGATTTAGTTATTTTATTGGGTAAATATAACAAGGACCGAAAATATTAATTAGTAAGATGGAAGACAAGGATCGAGAGTCTTACCTGGTAAATGAGGATGATGACTCTTACCTGGTAAGCGGTTACCGAGTTATAAATGCTTACAAATAATCCATTTTGATGGCTAAGATTGTTACTCCATAAGATAAATGAGAGTGGTGACTCTTACTGGTAAGTGCTTTCCCGGTAAACGTTGGTAAACGGCCCCTAAAAATCTACAGAAATCAGACAGTTGATTGTTTTCGGCTCAAAGGGCGATGAGGACATTCATCATTATGTATTTGCAATGTAATTTGGTTCAAATATATTTGACATTTTCCCGTATGTGGGACTTCTATCTTCTTCTGTAGATAATCCAAATCGAAAGAATAAGACGGAATAACAACCATATTAAAATTACCCAGAAAGGGGAACTGTATAAGAGTTTACATCAAACAACATCGATGGTAGATAACCACAAGGGTTGTGGCGTACTGGTTAAGGCCCTAGGGGATGTGGTGGAATATCTCATATGCCCAGAGTTCCAATTCAGGCGTACATAACAATTCTGGCCACTGAGGTTTAATCAGGGCTGATGTCTACAGTCACAGAACGCTAAGAGATTAGTCTAGGCTTAACCTATGACACCCTTCCAAAAAAACATGGATGGTAGATAACAACCTATTAATCTAAACCAATTTGTGATCTAGATTACCAACTCATGTCACTACAATCTCTAAAAATAACTTATCATCTAGTAACTCCAAATATCCTCCAAAAGGTGATGTCCCCAAAAATGCCTCTACCGACAAATATCGCTCCGCACAAGTATTGGTAGCCTCGCTATCTTGAGATCTTATTATACATGTCATTTAAGAAAAAGTGTTAGACTTAAGCTTGGTAAGTCCAAAAAGTTTAAATAAAGCAAGTAAAAATAGAGTTAGATTTACAAACTTGATCAAAACCAAATAGTCCACATATTTCATTTAAAGATTATAAAGTCTAAAACTTATCTTATGATGACGGGAAAGACCTTATTTTCATGGATAGTGAAGGAACACAAAAGTAGGCCACAATTCCCATGTCATAGAGTTTCACTACGGATAGTCATTGAGTTAAAAAAATCATGACTATAACTTGAGGCTCCCAATAATCTAAGTTATACTCATTCACTAGAAATTACGCCATACGATCAATGAACGATATCCGACTCCAAGAGTCCGTACCATAGTGTCCCCGATGACCTAACGCCTATTTATAGTTACAAAACGGGGAAACCAAAACCATCCCATATCGAACACAAATTGGCCCCATGTATATGAAATCTATTGGATTACAGTCTAATACTTGTCACAACTTTAAAGTAACCAATTATAATCAAACATATAGTTTTTCAATAACTTGGGTTTTCTTAACTAATTTAATACCTAAACGTAATCAATTCTCAAAATGCTTAATAAAAATTATTCTAACGTTAAAAAATATATAAAACTTGAAATTATATTTATAAAAAAATATGGGTGTTACACCTCGGTTCATGTACCTCACCCCCGTTCCCGTTGGATACGGGGAATCAAATCTCATCCCCGATATTTGTTGGACCTATCCCCAGCCGATCCCCGACTAATCCTTGGTCCAAATTTTTTTAAGAATTAAATCAAGGTTTTTGAAAAAAATAAATTCGTGAATCTTGTATTAAGAGAATGAAATTATTTCTTTTAAATGACATTTAGAGATAAAACGAAAAAATATAAAATATAATAATAAAAAGAATTAGAATGATGGAAATTAAAAAAAATATTAGAAATATATAGATTAAATATATAAGGGGACAAGACAGGTTGAAGAATACATTACCCATCCATGGTTCCAGTTTTAGACGATCGGGGATCCCCATCCCTGGTACGCGGTTTTACGAGGAATCCCTTACCCGATTAGGGTGGGTAAACCAGGTTTTCTAACGGATCATGTACAATTACCACGTTACTTAAACCTAAGGCTAGATTAGATTCGATTAGTCGGTCTATTCTTTGAATTAGGTTGAATTGGTTGACGGTTTAGTCAAACTTTTGTGCACCTCTTATATCTTGGAAAAAAAAATATCATTAATGTTGCCTTGTCATGGGTCATAATCGATGACACAGAGATGACTTGGGTCAAGTCTTGATTACTTTCTTTATCACGATAAATAAAAGTTCAAATATTAAGAAAATATGAGTTTCTAGCAATAAAATATCAATATATCAATATATATATATATATGCTTTAAAAATTATATTTTTCTAAAATACCCTTCTTTAAGAATTATCTTTTTATCAACAGTGTTTGGGTACGGGTTAAGACCCTGGGGGATGTGGTGGAATATCCTATCTGTCCAGGATTCGAATCCAGACGTACACAACAATTGTGGTCACTGAGGTTTAATCAAGGCTGATGTCTTACAGTCAATAATTTGCCAAGGGATTAGTATAGGCATAGCCAATGTTTTAAAACCCGGTTTTAAGGTTGACCCGGTGTGGTGACCGGGTCACGGTCCAACCGGTTCAACCGGGTGGTTGACCCGGTTTCAAGAAATTTTATGTATTTTTCATTTTCTTGCATATATATATATAGAGTTTGTTTAATTTGCAACCCTTAAAAATGTTGCAAACTTTGCAACCCACATCTTAACCGTCGGATTCATGATCGGCGGTTATAAAAGATATGGAGCCCAATATTTTTAATTAAAAAAAGAGAAAAATAAAAATAAAATAACCGTCGAACATAAATCCAACGGTTAAGATGTGGGTTGCAAGTGTTGCAAAATATCCTTTCACTATATATATATATATATATATATATATATATATATATATATATTGGAAGAATATTTTACAACCCTTAAAAAAGTTCAAACAAGAAGCTAAACATTTTGCGAGAAGGCGATAAGTGTTTAATCATATATGATACACAAGCTTAATCATATATGATTAAACACATGTTATATTGGCAATACATAAACGTTTAATAATACATGATTAAACACACTTACAAGCCGTGTAATCATATATGATTAAACAATTCTTGCCTTCTCGCAAAATGTTTAACTTCTCGCATGATCCTCCCTCTATATATGTATATATATAAAACCAATAATTTGATGTTTGGCCTTTCTTTCGGGTTATCGAGCGTACAGAAACACGCGATCTTGAGAACGAGAAGCATTTGCTCCTCGTACCCCTTTCCAAAAAGATTGGGATCGATCGCTTGTTTTGGATCGTTGGAAGTCATCACCTTTCTCATCCATTTCACCAAACTCATTTCCGATGTGTGTTGGAAAAACTCGTCCGATGGGAGCTTTCCCATCACCAATACTCCTAACAACACCCCGAAACTGTATACATCACATTTATTGGTAAACTTCATTGTCCGATGATACTCAGGTGCGATGTAGCCAAGCGTTCCCACGACGTTCGAACTCGTCATGTGGGTGTCGGCATCCAGGATCGATTTGGCGAGTCCGAAACCGGCAATCCGAGCCTCGAGGTCGTCATCGAGGAGCACGTTGGCGGGTTTCAGATCTCGGTGGACGATCCGCAGGGTGTGGGTCATGTGGAGATACTCGAGCCCGGACGCGATCCCGATCCCGATCTTATGCCGTGCGAGCCAATCTAACTTGAGGGTGCCGTTTTTAACCTCTTCTAGGATGTCTTGCAAGCTCCCGTTTTTCATGAACTCGTAAACAAGGTAATGGCACGTCGGTCGGGAAACATGGGCGAGCAACGGGAGTAAATTTCGGTGGCGGATTTGGCCGTTGGTTTGGATCTCCGATGGGATTTGACGCATCTTCTTGATCGCGATTGTTTTGATCTTCCCGTCGGGTATATCGGTTCGGTAAACTTCTCCACAACCGCCTCTTCCGATCACTTGCAACGCCGCAACTCCGTCATCGTCGTCGAGAAAGGCGAGCTCCTCCGCCTTGATCGACTGACTAAAGATCGTTGGACCGGCGTCGTTGACTCCACCATTGACCATGATGAAAACCAACTTGTAGAACACTATAAAGATCAGGGCCGTATTTGGGGGAGGGCGGGCCGGGCATACGCCCAGGGCCCACAAAAATTAGGGGCCCAAATTTTTTAAGTATATAGTAGTAGTTTAATAAAATTAGTAAATAAAAGAGACACAAATTGTTTTTACTATATAAATGGGTCTAAAAATAAATTTAATATTATATTAACCATTAAAGGCCCAAATATTTATTAGATAATTACATTGGAGAAGAAAATATCTAAAAATTAAAATTTTCGTTCCTTTTATAATACTAGTGTTGGACCCGTGCATTGCACGGGAGGATAAATTTTTTGTTGGAATATTGAACCAAGTTAAAATGAAACGTAATTTATCTGTTAACAGTTAATGAAATACAATGTGAAAAACGAATGTATTTTCATAAGTGGTTAACTTGCATATATTCTTAATCGTTTGTTGTTATGAGTTTGTGCAATAATATTGGTAATACTTTTGTATTATATTATTTAAAACTCAAACGACATGTCTCACAATATATCACTATTATTGAAATAATTATAAATATGAACATACGTTTTTACAGATTTTGCAATTTTTCTGAAACCTTCTCGACAACACTTGACAATCACTTTGAACGTATAAATCTGTAGATTAATTAACAACATTCAACCCACATCAAATATGACAAAGAAAATAAATGATTTATATCTTTTGTAACCGGCAACTCAACTGATATGGTTCAAATTCACTCCGTAACACTTGAAAATATTGTGAATATTGTGACCCCAAATGATGTCAATCTATACTAAAGATATATCATAGGTAAAGATTATAAGAAATCCTGCTAATAATCCACCAAAAAGCCCTAGAATCCAACGCCGCATTGTGCTCTTTTTTTTATGTTCTTTATTTGGCGCCGGCGCCGGAGATGACGGGGCTTGAAAATTTTCAGTTTGATTTCCTGAAGAAATTGTTGATTCAGCGAATATATAACGTTTTGGAACATTTTTGTGGTTAGTTTTCATCGTTTTCAGCTCCGGTGCCGGAGAGTCCAACTGGGTCAACGCCGGCAAGGGGTCTTGCAAGAAACTATTGCCGGAGATGTTGAAAAACCGGAGATTTCTGAACGAACGTAACGCCGGCGGTACTTTTCCGGCGAACATGTTATTATCAAGATAGAGTTTTTTAAGGTTCCGAAAATATTTCAAGAAACCCAAGTCGCCGGAAAATTTATTTGAAGAAAGATCGAGGATACGAAGGCGGACGAGAGACGATAATTCCGCCGGCACTTCGCCGGAAAATGTATTGTTACGAAAGTTAATAACTTCAAGTTTCCGGCAGCCGGCGATTTGGGAAAAGAGAGTTCTTTAATTTCCGGCAACTCCCCAATCGCCGGCGAGAGGAACCCTTTTAGTTTATGAGATTTTAAGACAATTCCGGTGACTTTAAGGACATGTGCATTGGTTGAAACCCTTGGTTGACAAAAGATTCCGGCGGTGGTGCAGAGGTTTTCCGGCCGGCGGAGCTCCGGCGAGACACCTAAGTGTTGGAGGGTTGTTAAAAGGGCACGGTGGTCGGCGGTGGTGAGGTTTAATTTAGCATGAAGTGGGAGGGTTAGAGTGAAGAAGAGGAGCAGTGAGAGGTGGTTGATGGTGGTCATTGGCGGTGGCCGGAGGATAAAGGTTACAATAGGAGGATGATGGTTTTTATAAGGAGGGTGGTGGTGGAAATTTTGAAAATGTTTTGTTTTCAATTGAACGTGTGGAAAAAGGTGAGTGAATATTGAATAGTGATCAAGCCAGTTCTTAACATCATTCATAAGAAATACTAATAATTTATATAAAATTCTTAACATTAATCAATAATTATTTCTAAATTAATATTATCCACCATATCATGTATATATATAACATCGTTAATCAATTCCACTATAAAAAACATCTTATAATATACCTTTAATATATAGATTGAAATCATTTGAAGTCATATGTTTATCATTTAGAATAAGTTGTTATTTAGGGGTGTTTAAGATTGCTTATACATGTAAAATAACCAGAAAAGTCATATGTTATTTCAAATAAGTTGATAAGACATAATGATTTAGCTTATCAAAATCTTCTTATTAGCGGTGTGGAAAAGTTATAAGTCATTTTTTTTCATATCTAAACACTCAAAATAGCTTATTAGTGGTATAGAAAAGTTAATAAGGAATTTTAATAAGAAATCCCCAACACCCCCTAACTTGTTTGTATTTGAATTTCCGAAAATACCCTTTGTTCATATGTTTTGTTTTGTGATAGATATATGTATTTTCTTCTTAAAAAATGCTAAAAGTATTTTAATGGGTGGTCTTCTATTTGGAAAAAATATTTAAACATTGATAAAAGTACAAGTATTGGGTTCCGGTGAGAAGTTGAGGTTAACGTGAAAAGTGTGAGAAGTGGTTATCAACCGTTAGATGAGAAATAGATGCACATTAAAATGAGATGCACTAAGATAAGATGCACCAGATCAATTCCCTTATAAGACGCAATTCATGGGAGGGCATGTGATTAAAAGTGATAAACGATTCAGATCCACTTCTCACGATAACTTTAACTTCTCACACGATTCTTCGCCTATATCATATGGGGTTAATTATTTGAAAACTCTATATATTATGATAATCGTAAGAACTTTTATCATAAGACATTGTTTTACATGATTTTTTCTCATCTAAGTTTAACATTTAATGTATTATAACCAAAGTTGCATAATGTACATATTTTTGTAAAAATGGATTCAAAAAGTCAGGAAGATGTGGTAACCGATTGAAAATTTCCATTTTTGTTCCAACAAAAACAAAGAGAACCTCTGAGAAAAATCTAATGTATAGAGGTAAAATCAACGAGTTCAAGGTAAGAATTCATAACAAAGTCATGTTCTTAATGTGTGGATCAGTAATAACTAATAACACGTATGTTATAATCTTCGATATGATTTTGGTGTAAAACCAGAGGCCTTAATACAATAAAAGCAAGTAAACGTGAAATGAGGTCGAGCTTTGTCTGCTTCAAAAGCGAGTTGTGGCCACATTAAATAACGATAACCAATGAGAGTTATATACATTATCCTAGCCGTTTATCAAACTATGGACAGACCTATATTGGTGGTTAAGGTGACACGCGTCACTGTATTATTTATCCGACAAAAGGTAAAAAAAAAATAGGTTTGTGAATGGTGTAACCGTATCGTTCTGGAAGGTGCTACCGTATTATTTTGGAAACTTTAAAAAGATGCAACTGTACCTCATAATCAACAAAAAAAAACTCTTGAAATCATCCAAAAAACTAAAAAAACCCTTGAAAGCAAACAAAAAAAATCCATCGAAATCAATAAAAAAAAAAGTAAAAATCCCTTGAAATCAAACAAAAAATTTTAAAAATCCCACAAAATGTTGGAACGTAGGAAAAAGATGAAGACGTGTCGATAGAAGCCTGTGCCTTTTGTAATTACTTTTTTCTCTATATTATATCACTGAGCTACACGCCATTGGCCTTGATAGAATATTGATAACAGTTCGACATGCTTAATTAACTCCAGTACAGATGGGATGAGAGCAATGAAGATGGCCAACGACAACTGTAGAAGAATAATACATTCGATACCTATGTGGTGTAAAAAAAATAAAATACGTCATCAATTAAGGTGTGATGATCTCTAATTGATGTATTCGATGGAACCCGATTGCACTCAAGAGCGGATCGAAGCGTAATACATGAAACATAGGGTATGCCGGTAGTAGAGATGTAAAAATGGGAACAAGGATCTGGCTCGACCCGAAAAAAGACGTGGTGTAACAAGGCTCGAGACTTCAGACACGGACTGTGTTCATGCCCAAAAGGCAGATCTCGACCCCATTTTTTCCCACTAACGCTCACGTTCTTTTCTATATTCTTCATAATAAGAATTTAAGATTTTGAGTTTGAGTTTGCTCTTTAAAAGTCATTTATTCAAGAATAAAAATATGTTGTTTGAAAATTTATCGTCCCCTTCTTGTCCCACCAATCGGACGATGACACGTTATTATTTTATTTAATGTAATTTTTATTTAATCCAGGTTTCAGCTATATGTATTCACCTGATTGGTGGACAAAAAAGGGGACTGAGAATTTTGGGACCACATATTTTCTTCCACATATCAAGTCCCTCGGAATCCGTTACATAATTGAATCGGTTACATAATTTGTCTAACTGTTAACTTTAAGCCATAAAATTCGTTGACATGGACATAAACAGTTAATTACACATTTTCGACGTGAAACATGATACATTCATGAAAACCGACTGTGAACTTAAGATCTTAAGATTCTAGAGAGAGAAAGCTAGAGAGAGAAAGTGAATGTGGAGCCAAAAGTAGTATTGTATTCAAGATATGCAAAAGTAATCTGTTGTTCTTAAAAAACAACTAAGACAAGGGTTTATATACCCTCAAAGTAAAATAAATACAAAGGTTACAACTAAAATTGATCTAACAATCTCCCCCTTTGTAACCTTTGACACCGAGCTCTAAAATCAAGAAAATCTTCTGATATCCACTTGAGCTTCAAGGCGACGTAAAGCATTTCGAAAGTTGATTCTGTCTTGAATTACATCAATTGCCTTCTCCAATCTCAGTAACTCTTTGTTTCCTTCCTTTTGTGGATAAAAATTGAATCTCTGTCTGTTTGCCACATTCTGCTTTTCATAATTCAACTTCTGAATTAGATGCATCTTGATAAGCTTCAAAGTTCCATCAGAATACTTGCAGACTTCTTCAAATCTCATAAAACAATGACGACCCTTCAAGTTTCTGTACACCACACCATACGGTTCATCAACAACAGTATATAATAAGAAACTTTTAATGTTGTCGAGCTTCTGTTTTCAAATAAGCTATAAAAGCGAATTGTTCTGATAATATGTCTTCTGACAGTGTTGAAGGCTCTATTCATATCATCTGATCGTTCATTGAGAGAGCTGAAGAAATTGAATAAAAACTCAATATCATCCACATGAACTTCATTAAAATCTGCTTCTGTGAAGGTATAGTCTTTGCAGTCTCTTCGTTGAACAGTGAAATTAGAAACCCAGATGTTGAATATGTTGAACATGGAAACACATTTAACTTGTACAATCCCCTTCTCAGAATATACTGTTTCTTTCCCTTGTCTCAAATACCTCATGGCCATCAAATAGTTCTGTTTAACAAGATCAGACTCTTTTTCAATGCCCAAGAAAAACTCAAAACTCAAAGCAGTCTTGTGTTTCACAAAAATACTTCTGTGAGTATCTTCAAGGTATACATTTCGAAACACCTGTCTCATATCTCTAGCCTCAAACCTTTGTCGTCTATGCTCCCTTGAAATAGGAATTCCTGAAGATCTAAGATTTTCTGGAATAAAATCAGGAGCCATAAAATTAGGATCCACTGACTTACCAGATTTACTTGTTGGAGCACGAGGAATCTTGGTAGGTGGAATCACAACTGGAATAGACACATTAGAAACAATTGCTGGAGGCTCAGAGACAACTGATGTATAAGATATAAGAGTTGTAGAGACAAACAGAGGATTTGAAACTGCTTCAGACTGAATCTGAGAAGAATCATCTTGTGTAGAATTCTGTTCATCTTGAAAAGGAAATCTAACTTCATGAGATGAAAGATCTGCATACAATACATCAGCATCACTATCATCATCATCTTCTTCTTCTTCTTCTTTGACTTTCCAAAAGCTTTCAAACTTGGCATCAATTACATTTTCAGAATCCACATCAATAATATTTTCGTAAGATGCTCTGAAATTTTCAAACGCTTCAGCCTCAGTCATATTCACAGATTTTGGTATAACAGAAAAAACTGGCTCAGAATCTGGATCAACATAAAGTACCAGTTGTAAATTGTTTTCTGTAGAAATGTTAGTCTCTGGAAGATTTACTTTGCTCAACATGTCTTCAAACATAGACTGCATTTCTGTTTCTGCTTCTTTAGGCTTTTCTTTATCAGCAGAGCATGTTTCACTTGGAGCAGTTTCTGCTTTATTTTCTTTAGAAAAATCAGCTGCAGACTCATCCAAGCGTCTCTTTTTCTCCCCCTCATGATCAGGTTGAGAATCATCATGATCATGTGAACGCTTGTTAGATGGTCCAGCTTCAGCACGACACGAGACATTTGGAACCTGCAAGTGTTGAGCAATTGCAAAAACAGTGGATTGCAACTGACCCAAACCTAACTGTACCTCATCTCTAAATTTCTCAAAATCTGATCTTAAAGCAGAGAGAGAATATTCAGTTGTAGGTGGTCGAAATGATGGCTGAAAAGATCTGAGAAGAGATAAAAGATCGATCGACTGTTGATTTGCTGGAGCCATAGATGCAAGTCGAGCTCTTAAGTGCTCAGCTACTTCCTGAACAGAAAGATCATCAATACGAGGACCTGCAGGAGTAGAAGAAGAAGATGCACCCGCAAAAGTTGATGACATAGTAGCACATGAAGCCATTTGAGCAGAAGAAGATAGAAGACCCGATGACATAGTAGAAGACGAAAAAATCGGTGCAGATAGTGAAGGTGCAGAACCCAGAGCTGCTGAATGAGAAAGATGAAGTTCTATGGGTTTGCCGGTCAATAAATGTGGAGGGATAATAGAAGGATCAATATTTGACAGATTTCCTTGCAGAAACGCCTCCATCCTGGCTAATTGAGTATCCCTTTCTGCATCCATAGAAGCCTTTGTTGTCCGTAGAAGATTATGAACAATGTCTAATTTTGAAGAAGAGTGCAAACCAGAAGAAGTGAACCCCATAGTCAATGTTGAATCAGTTGTAGATACAACAACAGTAGAAGATTCATGAGCAGCAGAAAATTTCTTCAGTAAAAGATCAAGCTCGTCTACAGCAAGATGGCCAACAATTGGATTTATTGGAACAGACTCATCATCAGAACCTTCTTGATTGGATTGAAAATCAACAAACTCTTGATTATCATCATCAGCATGTAATTCCTCAAGTTCATCTTCAATGACAAAGTGAATATCTGAACCTGATTCAGGGATTGCCTGAACCAAACGAGAACCAACAGGGAATGCCTGTTGTTGTTTCTGAATTTGCTCTGCAACTTCTTGAACTTCATCAACATGTTCCTCTGCAACCTGGTCTTGAACTTGTTGTTGTAATTGAGCAACTTGAACATCTGTATCAGCATTCTCTGACTGTGGAATTTCGTAATCATGATCTAGCATGTATTCGACCACAGCTTCATTTGTCAAATCTGCATAATTGACAATAAGAATTGCTGGAATGGGCATCCATTGATCTTCATTCGTAAACGTATGCTTTTGAATATGGAAGTATTTACACTGATAATCAGTAATGCGAGGCCACTGTGTGCGAGCAGAAAAATTCTCTGTGCTATCCATAATGCTCCGAACAAAGATCTTCAAAAATCGCAAAAACGGCACAAACTTTCTCCTATTGTTTGTCGCTTTAGCATATACAACTTCTGAAAGACCAGTCCAGATGGCCAAAGTATAATCGATATGAAGATCGTGAATAACACAGTAGAATAGCTTCAGAATCGGCATGCTTGTGCTATCTGTACCAGTAGCCTTTGAAGTTAAGCACCGATTGAATATAGAGAAGAAATCATACCAGAGAGGTGGAAGCTTAGCCTTGTGAAACTGAGTCACTTTCCTGAGTTCACCATTATAACCAAGTGCAATAATGCCATCAAGAACAGTTTGATCAGAAGGGAACGGATCATAAGCAACTTTGCCTGGTCTGGAATCAGGGCCTGGAAATTGTAGAAGCACACGTAACCTTCTGAAAGTAAGCCGAGATTCAAACTGATCTACATTTATCAGGAAATGTGGAGGATTTACTTTATCATTCTTTGTAATATAGTGCCAGGCTTGCTGCACATATACCTCAGGAACATCAACTGTTTTTGTCAACGCATAAGCAAGGGGATGTCCTCTTAAAATTTCTTTCACCACTCCACGTATGTTCAGATGTCCAAAATCAACATAATGATTATTGCCCTTGTAAGGAAGGAAGTGAGAATGATGCAGAAAATCATCCGGAACTAGTCCTTGAGTAGATTGATCAGCTGTTGTTGAAGGCTGAGAAGGCATAGGACGAAGCCTAGAAATCTGTTCTTGATCATTAAGATGATCCAAGAGATCATTCTCATCTTGTTGTACTTGAACATCAGCCATTAAGTCTGAAAAGTAAGCATAGTTAAAAAGTTAGGACATAATCAATCTGAAAGAACCAAGTGAGGTTTTCGGTTGTAGAACAAACCGAAAAGGGTAAAATTCGGTTGAAACAAGAACCGAAAAGCAAGGTTCTCGGTTGCACCAAGAACCGAGAAGAGAGGTTCTCGGTTATAACATAGACCGAGAAATGAGCTTCTCGGGTATGGATTGAACCGAGAAGCAAAGATGGCAAAAATATATAGTGAACCAAGGTTGAAGTACTCGGTTGAATGGAAGGAACCGAGAAATGAAGTTTAGTTAGTGAACCGAGAGTTGAAGTTCTCGGTTGGTGAGAGAACCGAGAAGTGAAGTTATCGGTTGATGAAAGAACCGAGAAGTGAAGTTCTCGGTTATGAGTGAACCGAGAAGTGAAGTTCTCGGTTATGAGTGAACCGAGAAGTGAAGTTATCGGTTATGAGTGAACCGAGAAGTGAAATACTCATTCCAGATTATAATCGAAAGAAATTCCTTTGCTCCCCCTACAAAAATGCATACATAAAACCTTTCAGTCGAAGCATAAGAGTAGAAAAACATACCTGTAATGCGGAATTTGTTAAAAAACAAAAAATCGACTTAAAATCTAGAAGAACCAGTCGATTCGAATACTCCCCCTGAACTTCACCACCACCGAAATGAGAAAATCGATTCGTAGAAGAATCGGCGAACCACGAAACACATAAGTGAAATGAAAATGAGTCGAAGACAAACTGATATTTCAAAAGATATGGAACCCAAAGAGACCGACTGGAAAAAGAAAATGAAGAAGAAGATGAATAGTTACCTTGGGAAAAGAAATTGAGAAAAGAAAATCATTTTATATTACATCAACATTTTTAGAAAATAAAATTGAACAAGATTTTGTAATTACTGAGTATTTTAAAGAATAAAAATTAATTGACAAATAAAATTTGACCTAATAAAATTTTCATAAAATAAACCATCTAATGAAATCCTATGCATGCTTTTGGAACTATAGACATGTATTATTGCATAAAGAGTTTATATAAGTTCGAAAACAAAGATTTTCATCCTTCTAATAGGTGGACAAACATGAGAAAAAATGACCAGTCTTAAGAAAAATGTATTTCACTATATAAGAGTAAAAGCAGCTGTTACTCACACTAAAAAAATAGAACTTTCATAGATTTACAGGTTTATCACATCTTAGCAGTTTTACCAAGTATCATGAGATGTTGTGCTCATTGGCATCTTTTTGTACAGTGTGCACATTGGCATCTTCAAATGAGTGTGCTCTTATAGCATCTTTTGCATTTGTGCACTATGGCATCTTTTTAACCAGAGAGTTTAGTAAGCCTGGAAAACATCGTAAACATAACTTTCTATCTGATCCTATAGCAGGTTTTCTGATCAGCCGCTCCCAGACCATAGCCTTAGGGGACTAGGTGACAAGCACCCCACAGAACTTACTTACCCAGATCAGAAAGGCTATATCGATATTCCCTAAGCCCATTCATATCAGTAGAACATGACTTTCTAACTGGTTTTATAGCAGAATTTCTGATCGACCGCTCCCAAACCGTAGCCTTAGGGGGTCAGCTGTCAAGCAACCCGCGGATCTTACTCTTCCAAACCAGAAAGGTCACAGATATGAACTATCAAACTAAATGATTTCTGTATTATGAAATATGAATTATTTTATCATCTCAATCACTAGGATCAACTAACTAATTAGTTTAGCCTATATCTCCATAATCATCCATAAAATTTGTAAAATAGGATTTCAAAGCCTTGATGACTATTATATATTGACCTACATATCTTAAAACACATATCAAAATTTTCATGAAGTGGACCATTCGAGATCAAAAATTTTGAAATTTGAACAAATAACACTCATTTATAAACAATAAACTTGTAAATATTTCCTAGGCATGCACAAGCAATCAAAAGATAGAAAATTTATAAAAATTCTATTCTGTTAAATAATATTTGTTAATCATTTTGAATCTTTAAATTAAGCATTCCAATTTTCGTCAGAAGAAAATTAAAGCGTTTTTCATCCAATGCTTTAGCAAAGATATCAGCTAATTGATACTCAGTAGGTACAAAATAAAGTTCAATCGTACCTTCTTCGACGTGATGCTTTATAAAGTGATATCTCATATCAATATGCTTTGTTTTAGTGTGCTGAACCAGGTTTACAGAAATAGCAATGGCAGATTTGCTATCACAATAGATTGGAATCTTGTTGTAATTCATCCCATAGTCCCGCAGCTGTGTTTTCATCCATAACACTTGAGCACAACAGCTTGCAGCGGCCACATATTCTGCTTCAGCAGTACTGATTGACACACAGTTCTGTTTCTTTGATGACCAGCTAATCAAACGATCTCCCAAAAACTGGATATGCCCGGAAGTGCTTTTGCGATCAAGCTGATTTCCTCCGTAATCTGCATCTGAAAAAGCTGTTAATGAATAATCAGAAGATTTAGGATACCACAAACCTAGATATGGTGTTCCTTTGATGTAACGGAAGATCCGTTTTACAGCTAACAGATGAGATTCCTTTGGATTCGCCTGAAATCGTGCAAGTAAGCATGTTGAAAACATGATGTCCGGTCTACTGGCAGTTAAATACATTAGAGATCCTATCATGGCTCTGTAAGTCTTGATGTCAACAGTTTTTCCATCTGGGTCCAAGCCTATCTTTGCACCATGAGCCATTGGAGTTCCAATGCTTGTAGATTTATCCATATTGAACTTCTTCAGAATGTCAAAGACATATTTGGCTTGATTGATAAAAATCCCATCTGAAAGTTGCTGAACATTGAGTCCGAGAAAGAATTTAATCTCTCCCATCATACTCATCTGAAATCTAGAAGTCATGAGATCGGAAAACCAAGTACAAAGTGAAGGATTAGTAGCGCCGAAAATAATGTCATCAACATAAATTTGAACTAAGCAAATATCAGAATCTTTTCTAAAAACAAACAGAGTAGTATCGATTAAACCTTTTGTGAAACCTGAGCTTAGCAGAAATGCAGACAATTCGTCATACCACGCTCTTGGAGCTTGTTTCAAGCCATACAATGCTTTGTCGAGGATGTAAACATGATCTGGATGATCTTTGTCTATAAAGCCTTCCGGTTGAGAGACATAGACCTCTTCTTTTAGACGACCGTTAAGAAACGCTGTCTTTACATCCATCTGATAAACTTTAAAGTTCTGATAAGCAGCAAAAGCAAGAAACATTCGAATAGCTTCAAGACGTGCAACGGGAGCAAATGTCTCATCATAGTCTATCCCTTCTTGTTGACGATATCCTTTTGCAACAAGTCTTGCTTTGTTTCTGACAACAATACCCTCTGAATCTCTCTTGTTTTTAAAGATCCACTTCGTTCCGATAATGCTCTTTCCTCGTGGTTTTGGAACAAGACGCCATACCTTTAATGCCTTGAACTGATTCAGTTCTTCTTGCATTGCAATGATCCAGTCTGGGTCGGCCAATGCTTCAGAAACTTTTGTAGGTTCAAGCTTGCTTAGAAAACAAGTGAACAAACATTCATTTGAAGAAGCAACTTTTGACCTAGTTGATACCGAAGAAGCAGGATCACCAATGATTTGATGAAGAGGATGCGCCTTTGTCCATTTTGTCGTATGAGGTAGAGGAATTATTTCATCTTGAACACTTTGAATATCATGAGATGAAATTATGAGAGGTTCTGAATCAGAAGAGATAATCTATGTAGTATTAATTGTTGGAGGAGGGACTACTTCAACTGATTCAGATAAAGTAACATCTGGAAATGTTGTTTGAGAGTCATCAGAAATAGCTGGAGCATCTTCAGATTGAACTGGTGGAGAAAAATTCAGCTCTATAACAATGGATGGTTCCAGTTGAGATGTAGTTTCAACTGATGATGTAGGAAGTTCAGTCACAGGAACATCTGGAATTTCATCATCAGAATTTTGTGTAGCAGCGGAAGAACTTGTAGAAGCAATGCCAGGTTCCTGTAATACAGCAGTAGAACCATTAGAAGAATTAGTTTTAGGTGCATCATCATAAAAATTTTCAAATAATAAATCAAGATCAGTAAGAATAATAGATGAAGTATTAGATGAAAAATCTTGATTATCAGAAATCTTCACTGGTTCTGATCTTGATTTATCAGAAGCATTCTTAATAACACCGGGTTCTGATCCAGACTGGTCAGAAGCCAAACCAGCAGCTTCATCAAATCTGACATTGACACTTTCGATGACTTTGCGCGAAGAAGTAAGATATACTCGATAAGAAACTGAAGAAATTGAATAACCAAGAAAAATTGCTTCATCAGCCTTTGGTGCAAACTTGTTGAGGTTATCTCGATCGTTCAGAACATAACATTTTGACCCAAACGCTTTGAAGTATTTGATATTGGGCTTGATTCCATTCATCAATTCGTATGGAGTCTTATTGAATCTGCGATGAAGAATCGAACGGTTCTGAGTATAACATGCAGTAGAGATAGCCTCGGCCCAAAGAGAGATAGGAAGTTCAGAGTAAGCAAGCATGGAACGAGCAGCTTCTACAAGCGTACGATTGCGGCGTTCAACAACTCCGTTCTGTTGTGGTGTACGTGCGGCAGAAAACTGTTGTTGGATGCCATGTTCATTATAAAAAGCTTGTAAAATGTTGTTCTTGAATTCTGTACCATTGTCTGATCGGACAATCTTGACTGGCTTTTGCTTGTTAGTCTGAGTAGTCTTGATGAGAGTGATAAGTATCTCCGGGGTTTCGTCTTTGGATTTCAGAAAACGAACCCAAGTGTATCTTGAATAATCATCAACAACGACCAATACATAGCGTTTCTTACCAATGCTCTTTGTCTTCATTGGGCCACACAAGTCTACATGAAGGATTTCTAGAATATCCTTTGTGCAAAAATCAGGCTTTGGCTTGTGTGCAACTTTCTTCATTTTGCCTTTCTCACAATCTCGGCAAAGTTTGTCTGTTTGAAATCGAAGAGTCGGAAGACCACGAACTGAGTCATTTTTAGCAAGACGATCAATGTACTTGAAATTGAGATGAGCTAGCCGTCTATGCCACAACCAGCTTTCTTGGACTGAAGCCTTTGAAAGAAGACAAGTCTTGGAAGGGAACTTGGCTGTTGAAAAATCAATAGTGTAAAGATTTGACCGTCTTCTACCAATGAGAAGTTCCTTACCTGACTGTAACTCTTTTTGATTTAAAATTGACTCCCAAATTCTTATCACAGAATTGCCCAATACTAAAGAGATTGAAGTCGAGGCCTTCAACATAGCTAACTCTTTTAATCGTTATGTTGCCTTGTACAAGATCGCCATAGCCAAGAATAGGAGAAGTATCTTTGTTTCCGAACCTCACACGACCTCCAGACTGTTCTTTAAAATTTGACAATAAAGATTTATTGCCAGTCATATGTTTTGAACATCCAGAGTCCATATACCAGAGATGACTAGGCTGCATTCATGTAGAAAAAAAAAAACTCACAAAGATTTAGGAACCCACTTCATAATGGGTCCCTTTTTATTAGAACATTCCATGAGTTTGTTAAAGAAAAATGTACTTTTCACAAAAGATTTTGCATAGTGAAACAAATAAGAGTTAGTACATTTAGATGAAATGTGTAAAGCAATAGAAGATAGATCACATGGAGAAGACAAACATGAGATATCATGTTGAAGAATCAACATTTGCTCACGAGAATATTTTTGAACATTATTCAAACTAGCAAATGTGTTTTTATTACAAGTATCATCACGTTTATCTAATACATGTATATCATCTATTTTTCTATTCTTCACCCGCCATTCCATCTTGATTTCCTTTCTCAAAGGCCGATCTGAAAAGGAAGAATCAGAATCAGATTTATCAGACTCATCCTTATCTTTCTTCTTAGACTTTCTTGACCGTCTTCTTTTTCTTTTCTTTGAAAAATAAAAATCATTGAAAGTCAAAGAATCATCCATTTGATCAGACAACTTATATGATTCACCTTCAGTAGCATAAGTCGTAAAATTATCACAATGATAAGAGTAAGAATCTGGTTTTCGTTCCAAGGATGAACCGAAAACTGATGTTTTCGTTTCTAACTGAGACCGAGAAAGTCCAGTTTTCGTTTCCAACTGAGACCAAGAATATTCAGTTTTCGTTTCTAACTTGGACCGAGAACCAACACTTGATGAAAATCCCATTTTATTTTCAACTGAAACTTCAGAAAATCCAGAAACTTGTTTTTCAGAAATAACATTCTTTTTAAAACTAGATTTAAAAACAGTAAAAATGATATCTTTTTCCAAACTGTTTTGAATAAAATCATCATCTATCTTATCTTCCAACTCAACAATTTTAGATTCTAAAATCAAAGGAGGAACGTATTTCTTAGTATTATAAGATGTTTTAGAAACACTATCCTCATTTTTGTTTACAATATAAGAATCAAAATAGTCGTTTGGTAAAGTTGTTTTGTTAGATGAGTTTGTATTTAAAAATATCCCAGATTTCTTTTTCTTTTGAGGATCAGGAAAATATTTTGCATTTTCACGCGAATAAACAAATGGGAGTTCCATTCTAGTGTTTTCCGTTCTTCTCTTAGCCTCATTATCTAAGATTTGCTGTTCATTCATCCAATCTATTATAAATTGGGGAGCATAACGAGCAAGTCTCAAATATTCAAAGTGATATATAGTAGGGGATTTGTTAATGGCTAAATTTAAATATTTAGGACTTTCATATCCAAGCCCCCACTTTTCTTTAATGGACTCATAACTACGAGGTTTATTCATATTAATTGTTTGTTCAGATTGAGCTCTCATATATAATTTTTCTTCTAAATCAACAATGTTATTTGAAAGCTCATTTTTAGAATTGGTCAAGTTAGTCAATGAATCAAGATAAGTCTTGTTTGAACTTTCCAACTCATTTATTTTATTTTGCAAATTTTCTTTGGTATCATTTAGAATCAATTTTTGATCTTCCAAAGAAATTTGTAATTTTTCAATTTTATAAGACTTTTCTTGATTCACTTCCTTTTCAGATTTAAGCATTTTTCGAAAATTTTGCAAGGCAGAAATGATAATATCAAACTGAGAGTTAATGAATTTAATTTCTAAGTCAGAATATACCTCAGACTCATCAGTTGAATCATCATCTTCATCATCAGTTTGATCATCACCGATAAAGCACATTGCTGCAGTTTCCTCTTTTTCTTCTTCATTATCAGAGAAATCAATAAATGATTCTTCCTCAGCTAAGAGAACAGCTCCATTTTCCTTCTTTTTCAACATATCAGCCTTCTTTTGATAGTAGGTAGAATCACGAACCACCTTTGTTCGGCATTCTTTAGAGTAATGACCTACTTTACCACAGTTGTAGCATGTGGGAGGTTTCTTCTCATCCCTCTTTTCTTCCACAAGCTTTGGATGATCAGGCTTTGGATAGATAGTCTTTGACCCAGAAAAATCCACCTTCCTTGACCCAGATGAAAGTCGAAGATTGTTGTTGGAGCTGGCCCGGTTAGGAAACTTTCGTGCAAAGTGCTGAGAAAGTAAGATTATTGCTTTTTGAAGAGCTTCTCCTTCATCATCAATATTCCCATCATAAGTATTCTCAAAAGCTTGCTCAGTAAATTTTGCAGTCATTAGAGCAATAGGATCTACATCTTTTCCTTTCTTCTTCTTTTCATGCTTTTCTTTCTTTGCCACAATCAGATTTTCTTCATTCAGGAGAATTTCAAACATTTCTTGAATTGGCATGATTGAAATCTTTGGATCAATACGAAGTCTATGACATGCCTTTGTCCATTCAGGTTGAAGAGCGTTCAGAAACTTTAAGTTTGTTTCCAACGGGGACTTTTCCACACTAATCTTGTATAAATCATTTATCACAGCACAGAATCTATCAAAGACAGTCTTCAAATCCTCCCCACTCTTTGCTTTGAACTCCTCAAAACTGTTCATGTATCTCGTTTTTCGAAGTTGAGTAGCCACCACTGAGCCAAGCATGATTTTCTCCAAATGAGTCCACATAAGCTTTAGATTGTTCTTGTAACAATCTACACGATTATATATGTGATTTGGCAAGGCAAGAATGAGATTAGACTTAGCAATTTTTTCTCCGTTGTACTTTAAAGATTCTTCTTCATTGTACTCATCAACTGGCTTTAGTATTGTGGATTGTTCAGTATTAGCAGTGGCTGGAATGATCTTGACAGGTCTCTCAAAAGGAGGATTGGTTAAAGCATGAACCATGTAATCCCCATTTTGTTGTCTCTCAAGAAAATTAATAAATCGATCTCTCCATTGAGAATACTCATTCTCATTAATAAGCACAGGGGGATGTGTATCTGTCCCGAGAGACATCATCAACTCATTCTTATAGACTTGAGATTGAAGAGACATGCTGAATAGTAGCAGAGAGCTTTTCGGCTGAAGAAAATAAGAACCGAAAATCACGCTTTTCGGTTGTTGAGGAAACCGAAAACCAAACTTTTCGGTTATATAAGAGACCGAAAACTTAGCTTCTCGGTTGAAGATGATACTGAAAAGAACGAAAACCCTTAGCCGAAAACCTTAACCGAAAACCTTAGCCGAAAAGAACAAAATCCAGATGAATGAACCGAAAAACTTGAAGAAAGAACCGAAAACCCTGATGAATAACCCGAAAACTCTTATGAATGAACCGAAAATCGATTCTGTCCAGTTTACGAACGAAGAAAATCACACAAGTCCAAAATTTCTCAAAACACTCTCACGGAATTCACTTAGAAACAGGTTCATTATCCAAAACTAATCCAAATATAGATCAAACACCAAAAATCAGCAAGAATTCGCGAAGAACAGAAAAACTCGAGAACTTTTCTGGAATATTCAAAATTGACAAATTCGATTACAAAATGATCAAATCTTTGCACGAATCAAGAACAAAACATGTTCTACACTTAATTCCGAAGCAATTGAATCCAAATTCACTGAAAATCATTCAGAAAATCAACATAGATCTAGAAAAAATGTCCAGAAAACTATTTTCTTGAAAAAAAATTTTCTGACGAATTAGAAAATCGATTGAACTGATTAACACGAAATTTAGTACTCTACTCTCAAATCTCTCAAAATCTAACCTGCTTTGATACCAATTGTGAACTTAAGATCTTAAGATTCTAGAGAGAGAAAGCTAGAGAGAGAAAGTGAATGTGGAGCCAAAAGTAGTATTGTATTCAAGATATGCAAAAGTAATCTGTTGTTCTTAAAAAAACAACTAAGACAAGGGTTTATATACCCTCAAAGTAAAATAAATACAAAGGTTACAACTAAAATTGATCTAACACCGACATATAATACACATTTTCTGAAATCAAATTACGGACCTCCGTGGTTATTGTATGTAGATCAATGCACGATTTGATCCAACATGGTCCTACATTCCTTACTGTTTGGCCTTTCTTTCGGGTCATCGAGCGTGCAGAAACACGCAATCTTGAGAACGAGGAGTATTTGCTTCTCGTACCCGTTTTCCAAAAGTTTGGGATCGATCGCTTGTCTTGGATCGTCGGAAGTCATCACCTTTTTCATCCATTTCACCAAACTCATTTCCGACGTGCGTTGGAAAAACTCGTCCGACGGGAGCTTTCCCATCACCAATACCCCTAATAACACCCCGAAACTGTATATATCACATTTATCGGTAAACTTCATCGTCTGATGATACTCGGGTGCGATGTACCCGAGCGTCCCCGCGACGTTCGAACTCGTCATGTGGGTATCGGCTTCGGGGATCGATTTGGCGAGCCCGAAATCGGCGATCCGAGCCTCGAGGTCGTCGTCGAGGAGCACGTTGGCGGGTTTCAGGTCTCGGTGGACGATCTGCGGGGCGTGGTTTATGTGGAGATACTCGAGCCCGGACGCGACCCCGACCGCAATCTTATGCCGCGCGAGCCAATCTAACTCGCGGGTGCCGTTGTTAACCTCCTCTAGGATGTCTTGCAAGCTCCCGTTTCTCATGAACTCGTAAACGAGGTAATGGCACGTCGGTCGGGAAACGTGGGCGAGCAACGGTAGTAAATTCCGGTGGCGGATTTGGCCGACGGTTTGGATCTCCGATCGGATTTGCCGCATTTTCTTGTTGAGCAACTTCGTGTCTTCTTGGGTGAGTTCCGCCGCGTCTTTCGGCGGTTGTATGATCTTCTTGATCGCGATCGTTTTGATCTTCCCGTCGGGTATATCGGTTCGGTAAACTTCTCCACAACCGCCTCTTCCGATCACTTGCAACGCCACGACTCCGTCGTCGTTGTCGAGAAAAGCGAGCTCCTCCGCCTTGATCAACTGACTAAAGATCGCCGGACCACCGTCGTTGACTCCATCGTTGACCATGATGAAAACCAACTTGAAGAAAATTGTAAAGATTATAGCAGAAAGAAATCCTGCTAATAATCCAACAAAAAGCCCTAAAATCCAACCCATTAGTTTCTTTGTGCTCTTTTTTTTATGTTTTTCAATTGGCACACTCGCCGGAGACGGCGCCGGAGATGACGCCGGAGCTTGGAAATTATCAGTTTGATTTCGTGAAGAAATTGTTGATTCAGCGAATATATAACGTTTTGGAACATTTTTGTGGTTAGTTTTCATCGTTTTCAGCTCCGGTGCCGGAGATTCCAACTGGGTCAACGCCGGCAAGGGGCCTTGCAAGAAACTATTGCCGGAGATGTTGAAAAACCGGAGATTTCTGAAGGAACGTAACGCCGGCGGTACTTTTCCGGCGAACATGTTGTTATCAAGATAGAGTTTTTCAAGGTTTGGGAAATATTTCAAGAAACCCAAGTCGCCGGAAAATTTATTGTAAGAAAGATCGAGGATACGAAGGAGGAGGAGAGAAGAAAACTCCGCCGGAACTTCGCCGGAAAATGTATTGTTACGAAAGTTAACAACTTCAAGTTTCCGGCAGCCGGCGATTTGAGGTGGGATACGATCGGTGAGGTAATTGTTGGGAAAAGAGAGGTCTTTAATTTCCGGCAACTCCCCAATCGCCGGCGAGAGAAACCCTTTAAGTTCTTGAGATTTTAAGACAATTCCGGTGACTTTAAGGACATGGGTATTGGTTAAAACCCTCGGTTGACAAAAGATTCCGGCGGTGGTGCAGAGGTTTTCCGGCCGGCGGAGCTCCGGTGAGAGACCCAAGTCTTGGAGGGTTGTCAAGAGTGCACGGTGGTTGGCGGTGGTGAGGTTGAATTTAGCATGAAGTGGGAGGGTTAGAGTGAAGAAGAGGAGGAGTAGTGAGAGGTGGTTGACGGTGGTCATTGGCGGTGGTTGATGGTGGCGCCGGAGTATGAAGGTTGCAATAGGGGTATGTTTGTTTTTATAAGTGGGTGTGGGATGATGGTGTGTAGGGGTGGTGGTGGAAATTTTGGAAAATCTTATTCAATAAACGTGTGGAAAAAGGTGAGTGATAGGGCTTTCAAAAGACTTTTAAGTTTTCTAGTCTAAGGGGTGTTTGGGATTGTTTATTTAAAACAACTTATTATGCTTATTTGCAGAAGTACTTATTAACTTATGGTTATTTGTAAAGTGTTTATTAACTTATAGGAAGAAGGAGCAAATATGTAATTTGGTTAAATAAGTTAATAAGGAGTTTCAAATAAGTCAGTTGAGAATGACTTATCAAAAAATGCTTATTAGCGGAGTAGAGAAGTCATAAGCAGTTTCCAATCCAAACACTCAAAACAACTTATTTACTGTTTGAAAACACAATAAGTTAATAAGCACCTCAAATAAGCAATCCCAAACACCCCCTAAACTTGTTTGTATTTGAATTTCCTAAATTACCCTTCTATAAAAATGATTTATTTTGTAATAATAATGGGGTGTTTGGGATTGCTTATTTAAAACAATTTATGCTTATTTTTAAATGTGTTTATCAACTTATGTGTTGAGAAGAAAAGGTTTTATAAAAAATGTGTGGATTAGCTTATTGTGATACAAAAACGTAATAAGCTAATAAGTTGTTATTTGGGGGTGTTTGAGATTGCTTATACATGTAAAATAACTAAAAAAATCATAAGTTGTTTCAGGTAAGCGTTTACCAGGTGAGAGCCTTCTCCTTTATTTACCGGTTAAGAGTCTTGGTTCTTGCCTTGCTCACCGATAAGGTAAGCGACGCCGAGTAAACACTTACCTGATAACAATTTGGTAAACGACCCCTAAGACGTGATTATTTGAACATCCTGTTGTTGCATGATAATTTATGTAAGAAATTTGTAATTATACTGTGTTTGGTTGTAATGACAATGAACTTACTGCTATAAGCTAATTAGTAACCTTCCTTAAACTTTCATGCATATTTTTATAGTTAAAAGACTGAAAAAATATTTGTTAAAACATTAAAAAGGATGTTTTTCTTTGAATTTGTAGCAACATTTTACCTAAAATCTAAATGATCTTAATCCACGACGATCTACTCGGAATACCACCGTTAATCACCGTGAGCATGTAAAAACCCGGTGGTGCGACGTAAATCGAAGGCGGAGCCACCACGTTTGCCTCCACCAAACCCCGGTTACCCCTCTCCGAACTCAAACACTCGAGTCTCAACATTCTTTGATTCATCGATAACGAGTGGGTCGTAAATGGCGGTGCGTACGCCACAACGCTCAAATTTCTCGGCTCGGACGCGAGCCGGAAACTGATGTCGAAAGTCTGTCTGTTCTTGACACCTGTTGAATGTTGTGGGTAGACGACCGTCACATTTTTTGGTCGGAGATGGTCGAACCGGTTGCTCATGTAGTCTGGGACAAGAGCCTGTAGCCGCAGCTCAGTTGGGTGAGCCACCCCGCGCAAAATGTACCGGTTATTCGGGTTTCCACCGGCTACCAAGATCCGACCGTCGGGTAATAGGACGGCGGACGAATGATACATGCGAGAGATTTTCGTTTGCTTTAGAACCTGAAACCGTCGGCCCACCGACTGTTTCGGTCTGTAGAGGTAGGGCTCGAGAGCCGGAGTTGATGCGCTATTCCATCCGGCACAACCCCGTTTTGCACCATTGATGATCAGGACGTCACCCGTCGGCAAAATCAGCATGTCACTCATGAGCCGTGGTCCGGGCATGTTTTCCATCCGCCATTGGTGATGGTTTCCGGTGATGACCATTCTCCCACAAGACCGTAAACCCGTCAAGTATCTATGTTGCTGAGCCGCGACATAGGAGCCATGGGCCGCACCACCGCAAACCATGACTTCGACTTTAGTGAAGTTGTCACTATGGTCTAAAGGAAGAATCACGGAAGAACCGGTGCTCGGGTAGCTACGTCCTCCGTTTCCTGGGATTGTCGGGAACTTCTTCACAATCTTATGTCGTTTATAATCGAAAAGAATCGAATCCCGGTTAGCGAAAATGAACAAATGTCCATCACTCGATAAGTGTAAGATAGGGTACAAATTGTTCCCTTTCGAGTTTCTCTCGTAGGTACGGTGCAAGAAAGGGAGATTGTACGGTCCACTCGAGCCCGAAGATTTCGGTACGAATTCGTAACTGAAAACTGATCGTCCTCCGACAACTATAACACCGTTCTCCCGTGGGAGATACAGGCTCGAAGCATACCAACGCCTAACCGATAACTGCTTCTTCTGTTCCGTCCAATCACATCGGTTATCGGCACAAGGCCTATAATATCGGATTCTTCTCGATCCCTCCCCGTTACCACCAGTTTGAAGGAGACTTCCGTTGCTCAAAAATGAACCCGACGAGCACCAAGTATCGGTCTCAAGATGTAGAGCCCTAACTTGGTTTTTCAACACATTATACTCTACCGAATGTGCATAGCACGACGAATCATCGCGGGTCCTACACTTCTTCCCTTTACGTTGGTGACGGAGCCGGTACTCAGACGGGCCCGCTTCCGTCTGATCAAATATCACGACGTTATTGTGATGGGTCACGGCCATGTGCATAGCCACGACGCCCGTGTTGTTCAAGAGAAGTTTCCAATTCCACTGGCTACCGACACTCACCGTTCTACCTACGACACGATTCAACAGTAAAAGAACGAGCGTCAACCGCTCCAGTAACCTACATGAGGCCCGTCTACGTTCCATGGAAGAGTGAGGTAGAAACAAACTATGATCTCAAGAAACGAATCTAAGGTATTTGTAGCTGGAAACTAACGGGAATCGTGCAAATCGATCGATTCGTTTATTTTGCTAAAGAAATGCATATGGTACATCCTAAAAGTGTGCAACTACTTTACAAGATCACAAGAAAAACTTTCCCTAAGATTTCGCGATTCTTTCGGACCAAAAGGCACCAAGGTGAACCGACTGCAACATATACAAATCGAAGCAATATGGTATCGTTAAACACAGTGAAGATCAGGAATATGAACAGAAACGTAGCATTTGGAACAAACTTGCACCATGAGACCATAGCGTTTAATAAAGCTTGATCCTGGTCTGTATGTGACTCCGGCAAATCGGGCATAGTTGAAGGTCTGTGCCACATTCACAACATGTCTGAAAACATAGGAGGAAAACGAAGAAATTAACTTATTTGTATGTATATTTCTCCGTAGGTTAAGGTATATGCGGAAAACATACCTGATGCCCACAACCAAAGGCCATATCTTTTCGGTTAGTTATGCATATGGGACAAAGCTGCAAAGAAACGCGATTTTCAGGGTCAAAATGTCTCTTTTTACACGAGCTTCATGCTGCGAGTATTTTTAGGTACGTAACATATACGTGCAAAATGTAAACTTGCGTGGTAGATTACAATTATTTTAGGTATTTTTAACAAACAAAGACCATATAGTTGATAGAATGTGACACTTACGTTGCTATCCGAGGTAGAAGTCCCATAGTAACTTGTATTAGCCGATGGTTGTTTTCTCTCAAAAGTAGGTGCGATTGGTTGGAAAGTAGCAGAACGAGAAGGCTTTGGTCCACCTAAAGATGCGGAACCGTAACATGGTGGGGGAAGAGAAACCCGATCTATAATCTTCCCTCGACGAGCACTGAGGGATTATATTCATAAATATAACGATAAGAAATCTGCCTTCTATTTCTATATATGTACAAGGAGTGAGCTGCAATTCAAATAGTTCTACTTGGCATTTCATTTTTAACCAACCAACGTACCTGAAAATTGCAAAAAAGGGCAGCCGAGTTTGCAGAAATAGCATCAGATACGCAACAGTTGGCAGGAAATTTGCAAAAATAATTCTACTTTTCGAGGGTTATGTTGATAGTTTCTGCCAACTCGACTGTTTCCTTCCTTTTTCTTTGCATGTTAAATTTTCAGGAACAAAGTGTGTAAGTACACCGGTTCAAAATGCTAATCACTCAATAAAATTATTGAAAACAAAGTGTCAAGTAATACTACAACAAAATTGGGTTTATAAACCACAAGGGCTGTGGCTACTAGTTAAGGCCATGGGGGATGTGGTGGAATATCCCATCTGCCCAGGGTTCTAATCCAGGGGTACACAACAATTGTGGCCACTGAGGTTTGTTTAATTAGGGCTCATGTCTTACAGTCATAATTTGCCAAGGGAAGGGATTAGTCTAGGCATAGCCTAGGACATCCTTCCAAGAAAAAAAATTTGGGTTTATAGAACACCAAAATGTCCAAGCATCATAATAGACCGCTTTACAAGACTTACGTTTATAAGAACACCCTATCTAAATGTGTTGTAATAAGTTTATAGAATATTTTTGGGCATCGTAACAAGTTTTTTAGGACATTTATATAAAAAGTGCGTATTAGCTATTTTACAGGACACTATTTGAAAAACGGCCTTATAAAACAATGTCCTGTAAAAAGAGGTGTTTATAGGACACTTATGATAAGTGTCCTATAAAAGGGCTAATGGGACACTTTGTTTCAAAATGTCCTAAAAAGCTTGATAAGACGACCAAAAGCGTAGTATAGACTTATTACAACACTTTTAGATACGATGCACAAGTGTTTGGTTCTATAAACTTAAGTTCTATAAAGTAACCTATTAGGACACTTAAACACTTTTGGTGTCCTATAAACCCAATTTTATTGTAGAGTAAAATGGTTCGAAATGCTGATCACTCTATATAAAATTATATGATCCGAAATATTATTGAAGCAAGAAATTATAAAGGACTTAAGAGCATAAGAGGTAAGTGAAAGGTTACCCTAATATGTTGAGCTCTAGTGTTGCCTTGTATTGTGAAGGTATCTCCATCAAGGCTGAAAGAGAAAATTCTGCTTCCTTCCTAGACGAATCCATGTTCTTCGACATAATTTCTGTGAAATTTACAAACTAAAACGAACAAAACAAGTAGCTCAGAGATTGAAAATGGCGCAAGCTCAAAAGAGTCGATATATGAGCCTATAAACTTTGGTCAAAATGGTAAAATGGCACATGAACTTTAAAACATAAAAGATAGGTCTAAATTTCTGAAGAATTTGAAAATTGGCTTTTGAGGATAACCCTTTACTGCTTTCAAATAAAGAAAAGTGCAATCCGACTATTTTGTCCCCGACTATAAACAAAACCAAACAAACTCAGTAAATCCGACACAGAGGGTCAGGGGAGGTATGATGTATGCGGCCTTTTCTCTACCCCATGAAGTAAAAAGGCTGTTTCTGTGAAGACCCCCGGCTTGCAAAAGAGTTCTGTGATTTTTTCTTTTGCAAAGAGTAAGACTAAAAAAATGCAAGAAAATAAGTTTTGAAGAGTTGATGAAAAGCTTGAAGACAAACTTGGAAAGTAGAGTAAGTATGCACAATAAACATCAGAGAATAAACTTAAAACAAGTAGGGGTAGAAATGTCATATTAAAAGAAAAAAAAACATTTTCTTGTTTAAATTAAAAAAATCCTGGGGTTCCATCTCCTTTTTCGAAAAAAAAAATCATTTTCTTAGGGTAGAAATGTCATATCACATAATTCACAGAAACATGTCTAAATCATACCATTTTCTAGTAATAAACTGTTTTGAATTTCTCAAAAAAGGCTGATAGGCCCATATACTGGTATATCAATGCAGTATCTGTATGCCATTCATGGCTTCCATCAACACCAGATAAAAACTTGCCTGGAAATTGTCAAAAGCTCGAGCAGGAATATTGTCGTCAAAGTCCTTCATCATGTCCCATGGTCCATCTCCAACCCCAACTAATACAATTGATAAGGGGTACTCGCTGTAAATAGAAAAAGAAAACATTTTAGCAATGGTCGAAAAGTTTTCATGCGTGAAAACACAGAAAACTGGACATTTGGAATGTACCTAGCTTTCACAATTGCCTCCACAGTCCTCCTTTCCTGTGGACTTAGTTGGCCACGGTCAGTATCAACACTTCTTGTGACCTGTGTGCAAAGGTGAATATTAGCAGCCAAGCAACATATAGACGAATGCAAGATGGTGTAAGTTTGAAAGTTAGCAGTTTTTTAGAAAACTTACCTGCCCATCGGCAATGATCAACAAGACATGATACTGACCACCACTTTGTTCGACAATGGTTACAGCCATTTCAATAATAGGGGCGAACGATGTAGGTCCTGTTTAGGGTGCAGTAAAGAACAGAGGTATAAGTTTTGAGAATAATTGACTTTTTGAATGGAAGTATTATGTGTTGGGAATAATTTCTACAAACAATGCACAAAAGTTCTAAAGCAATACTAAAATGTGCAAAGATGCAACCCAATAATCAATACAGAATATCAGGATCCTAAATGTGTCCAAATGTACCAACAAGTAGAAAACACATTTCAAATCAATACTCAAACAATGTTAATGCAAATAAATGCAAAGAATGCCAATATTTAACGTGGTTCCACTATCATGAGATAGAGGAATGGAGCTTGTATATTGATGAACAAATGGAGGAGATTACAATAGTTTACCTTTTGGTAAAGATCCTACAATCTCAAGGTAAAAAGCTCTCAAAATGACTTGCATCAAAGCCAAAATCGCCCTAGGGAAGAGTTTTAAGAAAGACACAAAAAACTAGCTGAAACAGCGCCTAAAAGGCTGAAACAGAGCTTCACGCGGCCCTACCCGCTACCTGAGTCGCGGGGTAGGGTGTCCGCCGTACCCAAACCCCGGCTGAAGTCCAGTAGTATACGCGACCCAAGCCGCCACCCTGATCATGCGCGCCCATTTTGGGCCCAAATCGGTCGGCGTTGATGGGGGTGGTGGGTAACAAAAAAATCCAACATTCTTGCTTTTAGTGGCAAACTAAACATCATTCTTAGGAAGATGACTAAGTACACTACAGTTTGAAAGAATAAGCAATTTGGACAAAGTGTCGATAATAACACAAAAACAGGAAAATACTTTCCATTGTTTGTCAATTGTCACTACACATTTTGACAAGAAAACTTTAATGAAAATGATAAAACGAATTTCAACCTGCAAGACGCAGTTGAGGTACTAATTCCCTGTACCGTCTCAAAACATCCTCAAATCCGTCACAAAATTTGTCATCTGGGTAGAAGCTGAAGACTTCTTGGTCATGAGTTGAAGCTGTCAAATGACAAAATCACATAAGTGGCTACAACTTTGAACAACTCAAGCAAGTTTAACCAGAAAGTTTCAATTTCATACCGTCTCCGAATCCATAACAAGGAATTAAATTATCCTCATCAAAGGAAGCGAGTGTCCTTCCAATTATGGATATAGCTTCTTCATAAGGGTTTATATCATTTCCAATGTGATGCAAGCTTCGTCGATGAAACGACCTTGTGCCTAATATCAACAGAGGTAAAGATCATTCTAAAAAGCCCCCCAAAACATATATAAATGTATCAAGACATCCAAGATTAAGTTCAACCGGTCCACTCATTGCTCTTGGTAAAATCCACACCAACAATCAAATTTGAAGACTCCAAACCAGCACGCACTAGAGCATCAGTAACCTGGAGAAAGTAAAGCGAAGGGTTAATTACCAACAAGAAAAATGTGCTATGATTTGTACACCGATTTAACAAACAACGATGATGGTAAACCAACTCGCCAATCGTTTTACATTGAAAAACAAGATTGGTGCCATCATTGGAGTTCTTTAGACCTCAGAAAGGCACTGGCTTTGTTCAAAGTGAACTAAATCTTTTAACTAATATATTTTTAAAGCTTAATCTTTTCCTCATTAATTGAGAATGGGAACTGAATGACAGTACAATTACAATGGTGCTCAAAATCAAATACATAGATAATGATGTTACCTGCTCTAAGTTGTTGTAATTATCATCTATTCTTGAGTATTTTCTCTCAAGCTTCCTCTTAACTGTGGGAACCCTATCTGGATAGCTTTGAGAAGGAGAAGGGGAAGCATACGGTTGTTGCATAGGTGGTTGAGGGTACGGCGATTGCGGGTATGGTGATGGTGATTGCGGATAAGCCCATGAATTTGATGATGAGCCATATGAGGAGTACCTACCTGAAATAGCCCTCTTTGAACTTTTGCCACCCATGAACTCTAGTCCTCACGGCTCTGTAATTTATATCAAAGTTGCTAATTAATGAGAGTAACCATCTAACATATCAAAAGAAGATAAATACAAAAAAAAATCCAAATCAAGGAAAATAAAAGCTAGCACCAAATGGTAGTATGGGTGGCTAAACAGACCTCCAAGCCTAAATGGGGGACAAGCACCAAGGCAAGGGTCAACTCTGAATGGACACCATAGGAATTTCGTCTCTGATCCGTCCTAGAACTCTATAAATAGCATAGCCGACCAAAAATACATATTGGTGCTCTATACAACAATCTTACACATGAGGCGGATGAAATCGGTAAATCCAAGGCCCGCACCTCACATTAGATAGGAACACTTGGACAATTTAGATTCAACCTTAATTGCCTAATGTAACCAAAACAAAAGGTTTGTCTTACTATTAGCTTATGCTTTAAAACTGGAAGAAAGAAATAAGATCCATGGACTGCCTACTTTTGACCTAACAGCTACAAGTCTTTGCCTTCTTACTATAACCAACATTAATAGATACTTTTTGACATATGTTCAAACTCAAAGTCAAAGTTAGATCCAAGTACAAGTAAAGGAAGCATGATGTCCGCCTAATAAGTAATTCTTTCACCTACCAAGAAAAAACCATAGCCTAGCAGATCCTTGCCAAAAGAAAGTTTCTGTTTTATCAAGTAAATCAGATAGCTTTTTTTTTTTCATAAGTAACTTAGGTAAGCTATTTTACGTTATTTTAAAGCTAATTCGTAAATGCAGTTCACGATCCCTTTGTTAAGAGGCAATACACACCCCAAGTCAAGATAATCAATTGCACCTCCTAGTGTTCACCCGAACACCTAACCAAACCAACAGCCATTCTAAATTTAGGTGTCAATAAAAATAAGCATCCACTAAGGTCATATCGAAATTAACTTGAAAAAAATTTATGATTACTCAACCAAACCGTCTGATCTGACTCTCGAAGCAATCAGAATCTGAAGAGAAAAACAGATAATTGTAACCTAATTATACCGATAATTAACAAGAATGGATATTATTGAATCAAAATTGGAACTCATCTTGTTGGCATATTTCAAGTCCATGGTCACCAGTCAATTCATAAAGATATACATCGAACTATAAACTTTTCTTAAAACCATTAGTCACTACATATAACTTTATATCAGCTTCCACAAGAAGGAACAAGAATAGTGCCAGATTTTGACCGCCAATCCATAGACTTTTGAAAAGTCACTCCAAAAGTCAAGGTCTTATCTCTTCTGTACTGATATATTATATCACAAATAAACACGAAATTGAAAATCATGATCACTAAAACACACAAATCATAATCATACTTCAACGAAACTAATCTAAATTCACACACACACACACACACACACATTCGATCGAAATTGAAACTTCCGATTGAATCAAACAAAACACATGCGACTGAAACCGAATTAACTGCAAAAAATAAGCGTTACCGAAAACAGTATCAAATCAAATTGAAGAAGCAAGGCTGTTAAGTTGTTGTAATCGGTGGAAAATTAAACACGAAATTGAATATCATGATCGCTAAAACACACAAATCACACTTCAACGAAACTAATCGGAATTCATTCATTCACTCACACACACACACACACGATCGAAATTGAAACTTCCAATTGAATCAAACATAACACATGCGACTGAAACCGAATTAACTGCAAAGAAAACAAGCGTTACCGAACACAGTATCGAATCAATTGAAGAATGAAGACTGTTAAGTTGTTGTAATCGGTGGAAAAAAGAGAGTTACCTGGTGAATATAGGGGGAATGGAAAGGAGTTGGTGGTTGTAGGTGAAACTGAAAGTAGAGTTACAGGTGGCAATGGATTGAGACTGAAAATATAAAAAACAACTCCATAGAAATCAATGGCGACCTGCAACTTTTTTCGGTTGGGAAGTTCAATTCCACCAAGTTTCGTTTTGATGTTAATGTGTTATGTGTGTATATCTAGGTTTTCGTGTCTTTGTTTGTCGTCACTTCCTGAAGACGTCAACCCATGAAGTTGACTTATTAAAATATTTAATTAGAGTAAATTATAAATTTGGTGTTGTTTGGCAAAAATAAGTTTGCTGGATATAAATTAACTTAGGGAAAAGTTCATAAAAACCCAACAAACTATTCCATTTTGAATGGTTAAGTTCCTAAACTAATTTTTTGAATGAAAAAACCATTAAACTTTCTCATTTTGAATGAGTAAGTCCCTAAACTATTTTTTTGAATGAAAAGATCATTAAACTTTTTCATTTTTGAATGAAAAAACCATTAAACTTTTTTATTTTGAATGAAAAAAACCATTAAATTTTTCAATTTTGAATGATTAAGTACCTACGTATTTTTTTTCAGTAAATTAAATTATCGAACTTCTAAAAATTGGTTACTTACAACATTTTAACCCAAAAAAAACGACATGGAACAGATTATCTTTTGATTCTTCCTCTTTTGATAAATAAAAAATAGATCAAAAAGAAGGAGATTGATGCCAGGAGCAACACCGTGTTAGGTGATATGGAGAGCGGACAATGTGAGGGCAATGGGGAGAGACGGGGCGGAGCGATACGATTGTCTATGAGAGGTTTTAATGGCGTATAATTTGAGAACGGTAAAATTGATTTTGATTTGTTTTTACTTTAAAACATTCATCGTCAGTTCCAGGTATCTTAAAAAAAAGGTAACCAATTTTTAAAAGTTCGATGATTTATTTATTCAAAAAAAATGTTGAAGGACTTAATCATTCAAAATTAGAAAGTTTAATGGTTTTTTCGTTCAAAAAAATAGTTGAGGGACTTAATCATTTAAAATGAGAAAGTTTAATGGTTTTTTCGTTCAAAAAAATAGTTCAGAAACTTAACTATTCAAAATATGATAGTTTATTGGGTTTTTTTTGAACTTTTCCCATTAACTTATAGCATTTTCAACCGCTTTTTTAAAATGGAGAAAATGAAAAGAAAAAAAATAGGGATTTTGAGCTAATATTTTACTCTAACAATTTTCCTAAAACTATCTCTAAAATGGAGAAAGTAAGAAAGAGAGAGTTTTTTCTCTGAATTTGGAGATCACCCCAAATGAATGGACCAATAGAAAACTTTGAAAATAAATATGTAGAGAGAGAAATAATACTTTAATAGATTAATTGAATATTTTAATATATATTTGATTCTCGAAAATGTGGAATCTGTTCGAGATAGATGTATTTTTTTATAGAGATTTTGATTTTTGACCAAAATTTTGGAAAAACTGTTGGAGATGCTCTTAGAGGATCTCCAACAGCTTTGCTAAAATAGAAAGAAAAAAAGGGAAAAGTCCAAAAAAACCAATGGACTTTAGTGTTTGGAGTGATTAAGTCATAGGACAATTTTTTGAAACAAATAAATCTTTAGACATTTCAAAACTTTTTAACTAAATTCTTGGACTTTTGATAACCTATTGAATACATCCTTATCAATTAAAATTTTAACTTGCAACCTATATAACAGGTAAAACTACAAATTAAAAACAAAGTCACCTACTTTATCCGCCTACAAATTAAAAATGGAAAAATTAACTAAAATAGTCAATCTCATCAATCATATTTATTTTTCTTTTACTTTTTTTTCCTAAAATTGCCAAAGTTTGCACATAATGGTTTTTTTTCCTGCATAAGGATTGTTTTTTTTCCAAAAAAATAAAAATAACAAACATTCTCACGTAGAAAATTTTATGTATAAAGATTCACTTTCTGCTTATAGTTTTGGAAAAAATTTACGCTTTGCATTCTTATAAAGTTATAATTAGTTATTTAATTTATTTTATATCAATTACTTTTTCATTTACAATTTTATTTTATTAACATACACAATCGGATATTAACTATCAAAAAAATAGTTTTTTTACAAATTACACCATTATAGTCGTTTCGTCAATACATTAAAAATAAATTAACTCAATATTGTTTTTGAACTTTATCTTGTATTATTCAATATCATAAATACGTACGAATTATTTTTAATATTTACCCTATAATTACAAATTAATCTTATATTATTAAATAAATAACCTTAAAGGATAGAAAGTGTAAATATTAAATATAATTAGTACGTATTTATGATATTTAATAATATGAGATTAAATCCAAAAAAAATCAATATTAGGCTCATTTTAAACGTATTGACGAGACAATTATAATGGTGTAATTTGTAAAAATACATAATTTTTTTGATATATTTTAGTTAATATACGATTATGTGTGTTAATATAATAAAAAGTTAAAATGAAAATAAAAAGGTAAAAGATATAAAGTAAATTAAATAACAAATTATAAAGATGTTTTCTATTTTTTTTTTGCCAAAACAATTTTTAAGGCAAAAAAATAATATGCTTTGACTATTTTAAGAAAAGATTTTGAAAAGTGCTTAAAAAATTAATTTTGTTGATGAGATTGACTATTTAGTTAATTTTTTTATTTTTTTTATTTGTAGGATGATAAAGTAGGTGACATTTTTTTTGTTTTTTCTTCTAATTTGTAGTTTTACCTATTATGTAGGTTACAAGTTATATTTTTAAGTAATAAGAATGTATTTAACAGGTTTCCAAAAGTCCAAGGATTTATTTAGTGTGTTTTGAAATGTCTAAGGACTTATTTATTCCAAAAAATTGTCCAATGACTTAATCACTCCAAACACTAAAGTCCATTGGGTTTTTTTGGACTTTTCCCTTTTTTCTTTCTATTTTAGCAAGGCTGTTGGAGATCCTTTAAGAGCATCTCCAACAGTTTTTCCAAAACTTTGGTCAAAAATCAAAATCTCTATAAAAAAATACATCTATCTAGTGTACATGTTTGGATGACCATAAGCTAGCTTATTGAAACGCTACTCAAAGTAGCATTTCGAAAAGATAGCTTATCAACTACAAGCTAGCTTATAAGCTAGTTTGCCAAACAAAGCCTAAAGTCCATTGAGTTTTTTTGGACTTTTCCGAAAAAAAAATGGTTTTTGTTCTCTAAACATCCGCAACAACTTTGCTATCTTGTTTGCTATAATAGAAAAAACTTGAAATTTTTCAAAGTTTATAAATTTCTTTAAAAGTTGATGGTAGGAGAGAGAAATAATTATTTTATTCAATCACAACAATGGAATTCAATTTTTATCATTTTATATTATTATTTTTAAAAAAAGTGTATTTGGATTATAAATTAAATAATATTATAATAATATAAGTTGTTTTAAAATCTCTAAAATAACAAATCTATTGGAGTTTAATGTGATACTTTTTAGAGATTTTCACTTTTGTTTTTTCTATTTTAGAGAAATTATAGCAAAGTTGTTGGAGATTCTCTTATAAGTTAACTTATTGATAAACTACCTGAAGTAGCTTATAAAGAGATTTTTGTGACTTTTTCTTATTATACCCTTATTAGAGCATCTCCAACAGCATTGCTAAAATTTCTTTAAAATAGAGAATAAAAAAATCAAAATTTATAAAAGCATTTTCGTTCAACTCCAACAACTTTTATATTTTAGAGAATCAATTATTACTTATATTATTAAAATATCCAATATATTTAATATTTCAACAAATTTTTGGTGGGAAATCATTAAAATAATATTTTCTCTCTCCTACTAAGAGGGTCCTTCTCCATAATTTTGATGAAAAATCATTAAAATAATATTTTCTTTCTCCTATTTAGAGATTATAGAGAATTCTCTATATTTAGATATTTTTTGATGATTCCCTATTTTAGCAAACCATATAGCAAAGCTGTTGGAGAAGAATAGCAAAACAAAAACCAATATTTTATATTTTAGCAATGCTGTTGGAGATGTTCTTAATATTACTTATTATTTATTAATTATAAATAAATTTTAATTATTAAATATCCACGTAATACTTTGTTAATTTATAATTATGCCACATCATAGTACAATAACCGCTTACCTACTTAACCGGTAAATGAGACTCTTAAATGAATACAAACTTTCTTTCAGACTCTTAAATGATAATTTTAAAAGTTGGTTCCCTAAAACATGAATCAGATCAAAGTTAGTTTCATTTTTATGCAGTTTTACCTTTAATAATAGAGAGAAAAAATTTATTCATCACATAATTAAGGATAAAATGAGAAAATAAACATTTATTTTAAAAAATAAACACTTATTTTAAAATAAACTAAAATAAAAATATGGACTATTATTTTGAAATAGAAAAAGTACCTTTTTAATATTGACCAGCTAATCTTTTAATAAAAAATTTAATTTATCAACTAATTTACCAAATACGATCTTATATTGTTTTCCCATTTCTGATATACAGTAAGAACATCTCCAACAACTTATTCAAAAAGGAGAAAATGAAGTTTTTGAGCAATTTTTTGCTCTAACAACTTTTCCAAAATGGAGAAAATAGGAGAGATAGTGTTATTTTCTCCAAATTTTGAGGTATTCCCAAAATGATTACTAAGAGAGAGATTATTTTTTATTAGAACATCTCCAACAGCTTTTCCAAAATGGAGATTTTGGAGATTTTTTGTTCTAACAGATTTCTCAAAATCTTCTCCAAAATGAAGAATGTATGAGAGAGATGATAAAAATCTTTAAATTTAGAGATATCTCCAAAATGATTACATATGAGAGAAATAATTTTTTATTCAATCTATCAATAAAATTGCTCTAAATTAAATATTTAGGGAAGAAGAAACGATATTTTATGAATTGTATCAAGTCTATGTTTGACAAACTAGCTGATAAGCTAGCTAGTAGCTGATAATCTAGCTGGTGACTGATAAGCTAGCTGATGAAAAAGTCATGTTTGACAAAAACTAACTTATAAACATTTAAATTATCAAAAGGACATTAATTATTTATTTATAATTAAAAGTTAATATATAATTATGAATATTAATGAGAGGCATAATTGAAATAATCACAATAAACTCCTCATAAATTACTCCAAGTTAGGGGTGCTGGTGTGTTGGGTTGACCGGGTTGAAGACACTTGAACAACCCAACCTAACGTTTGCAGTTTGAAAAATCTCAACCCAACCCAACTCAACCCAAACCGTGCGGGTTAGGTTGGGTTGGTTGGGTTGCTCGGTTGAAACTTTAATACATCGTTTTACAATCGAACCAAGTGATTTTGTTTAAAAAAACTACAATCAAAATGGAAATATAAAAATAAGGTTAATAAGATAAGAGAAGAAGAAGAGTATATTTTTCCTCTTGATTATATCGATTTTGAAGGTTTTTGAAGATTTGAATGTTAGATTCGTACGATTTTAATTGGCGTGGTTTTGTAGACAGATCTAAACTACGACTAAGATAGGAAGAATTGAGAATTGATAGAAAGAACAACCGCTAAAAGTTTAAAACCATAAAAAAAAAAAGTAAAAACATATGAGTTTGGTCGGGTTACTTTCGGTCCAACCCGTTTCCAACCCAATAGATGCGGTTTGGAAAAAAACTGTATCGATTATGTATCCGATTACCTCGGTTTGAGTTTTTTGCGTTTTTTTCGGGTTGGGTTGGTCGGGTTGATCGGAAATTTGAACACCCCTACTCCAAGTAGTTTATCAAAAAGTTAGTTTATGGTCATCTAAACATGTACCCAGAAAATAAATAGCTTATTTTTGCTAAACAATACCTAAATATTTTAATAATTTAATTAATTGTTTAATACCAAGTGAAAATCGAGATGAAAGTGATATCTTTTAGAAATTTTTGACATTTTACTTCTTTATTTTGGAGAATCTCTCTACATTGCAAATTGTAAAAAAAAAAGTCAAAATAATTACAGGATTCGGGGTTAATCATATCCGTTTGATATATTTGATCCATCAACAAAAATCATCAAAATTCTCACTCCTGCTATCTGCCTTCCACAACAATGGAAGCTCTCAATCTTCCAATTTCACCTCTCATCTCAACCTCCTTTACTTACAATCACAATCCACATTTCAATAACCACCGGTTATGCAAACCTCAATGTTTCACCTCTTCATCGTTTCATCATAAACCCCTTCATCAAATCCAATTCCGATCCAGTGTATGTTCATGCTCCACTAATCCAATTTCCTCGCGATTTACACGTTTTTTTTAGTTATCATGAATCGGTGCCTTGAATTTTATGTTCGTTTGATGATTCAGTACAAGGGGATCGTAAGAGCGCAAGCGGTGGATGAAGATTACGAGTTGAAGCAAGTGAAAGATATGGCTGCTGCTAGGAAGAGATGGGAATCGTTGGTATTTTTCTCGATTTTGTATATTGACTGCGATTCTTTTTGCTACTGTTTGTGTGAATTAGAATCAATTGTTCAGTTGTTGGATTTTGAATTGCGTTTGTTTGAAGAATTTCGTGAGGGTTATTGTATGTTTGAATGTTTTGCATTTTTTTTGGTGGAAGATTGAAATTGTAGGTTAATTCTTGCATTCGGAATTGCTAAAATGTATGAAGATTTTGGTAAAGGGTAAACAATGAGGTTTAATGTCATATAACCTTTTATAAAGTTTTTATATGGATTTATAGAAAAATTTAATAATATAATTAAGAGTTGGAATTGTTAAAATAGAGTAGCTGTTGGAGTTGGATGTAATTTTTTTTATATTTTTTTATTTTAGATAATCTATTTTAGAAAAATTACAGCATAGTTGTTGGAAAGTGATGGAAAAATCAAAGGTAAAACTTTTGCTTTTTGAAATGAGGGGATTCTCAAATTCACAAACCGGGTTTTTATTCAAGGGCTTCTTACCAAACTAGACATGTAGTCGGTTCATTTTTATCCGTTAGAGTCCACATCGGCTAGATTTGGAGCATTTTTCCTCTATATGTATTGGAACTCCCATTCTGTTCTCAATTCTCAATGACTCTTTTGGTGAGTAATCTAATGAGGTTCCACATATTTCACATGGTATCAGAGCCAATGTCTACCATTTAAGGGACCCGACACTCTCGAGCATTTGGACTTGTCTAACCTCCTTTGGAGGGGGCGTGTTGGAGTCCCATATCGGCTAGGCCTAGACTTGGACCCTTTCTCCTCAATATATGTTGGAACCCCCTTCTCTTCTCAAAGACTCTTCTAGAGAGTAATACGATGAGGTTCTACATATCTCGCTTTATATGCATGCAAAATTTCTGTCTAATGAATCATGATGTTCTAGAAGCCAATGATTTTTTTTTTGGAAGGGTGTCCTAGGCTATGCCCAGACTAATCCCTTGGCAAATTATGACTATAAGACATCAACCCTGATTAAATCTCAGTGGCCACAATTGTTGTGTACGCTTGGATTCGAACTGAACCCTGGGCAGATGGGATATTCCACCACATCCCTAGGGCTTAACCAGTACGCCACAACGTGGGTAAGGTTCCCTTGCGTTGACTTCAGCTCAACATTTTTGTTAGAGTCCCACATCGGCTAGACTTATTTTTCTCGTCTATATATGTTGAAATTAGAGATGAAAATTTTACCCATAGGGGCGGGTACCCGACCCTAACAGGGCGGGGATTCCCCGCTTTGGCAGGTAATGGGACGGGGATGGGGATTTATTTTCATACCCGAGGCAGGGTCGGGTTGGGTGGGGGCCGGGGATGGCATACCCGCCCCTAATCCGACCCTGATTAAACTTTTTAATTTATTTAATATATGTATATAGTGTGTATAAATAAATATATATAGCTCTTTTGATGAGTAAATCTAGGGGTTCCACATATTCTGACAATTTTGTTCATATTTTGAGCTTTTTTCCCCCTCAAATGGCATGCAGGGTGTGGTTTCCATGTTTCAATTAGGTGGGTCTTTATCGTATTTACTACCGTAGTTGGTATGCTATTTTCTGTTGGATATTGAACCGTATTCGGTTTTGCATATTGACTTGCTTGTTGTTACATCCTTCTTTAGTTCAATGGTTCGTGAAATGCACAATGTATGTATCTTTTCAAATTTCCACACGTTTATCGTAGGTGAGAGAGGGAAAAGTGAGCATTCTTACACCGAGGGAAGCTGGATATGCGATTCAACTTTCGGGCAAAACCCTGCTCGATGTTCGCCCATCGATAGAGCATGAAAAGGTGAATACCATTCGTTCTACTTTTTCTTATCAAGTAGACATATAAGTAGGTGAAATAAAATTCAGAAAGCAACACTATTATTGTTGTACAGACATTCATTCTTGGATCTACGTACATCTTACCCCAAACGCTATCTCTGTGTGGGATATACTAGGCCCATTTGGTTTTACTGATATTGTAGATAAGTTGTTTATAGAGTAAAATGTTTATGCAAATATACAATTTACTAATTCTTACTCGTGTTTTGAAGGCGTGGGTTAAAGGGTCGACTTGGGTCCCAATCTTTGATGTCGATACTACATTTGACGCCGGAACTCTTTCAAGAAAGGTCACAAGTTACATGATGGGTATCACACCTTTTCATCTTGTGTTTGCTTATTGAAAAATTGCAACTTTTTTGACTATTTATCGATCATTCGATCATCTATGTGAGAATATCTGAAACCCCATTAGATTACTCTCGAAAAGAGCTCTTGAGGAGAGAAGGGAGGTTCCAACATAGATTGAGAAGAAATGGTCCAAGTTTAGCCGATATGGGACACCAACACGCCCCCTCCAAAGGAGGCTAGCCGGGCACATATTGTCCCAGTGTGTCGAGAGGGGGCAAGACGGGTGAAAGGGCTTGACGAGTATAGATTGCCCCACAGTGTAGACCTTGACTCTGATACCATGCGAGAATATCTGAAACCCCATTAGATTAGTCTCTAAAAGAGCTATTGAGGAGAGAAGGGAGGTTTCAATATAGATTGAGGAGAAATGGTGTAAGTCTACTGATGTGGGACTCTAACGATCTATAATCACAGGAGGCTGGTGGAGTGGCGTGCCTACGTTATCTTACGATAAGTACGTCATGGATTGTAATCCTTACTATGAATTTAATGGATGTTGAAAGTAATTCTTCGCTAACGGTTTTTCTTTCTTCAACAGCCAATTTATACCCAAAGTCACCCAGAAATTCCCGAAAGATACAGACCTTATTGTTGCATGCCAAAAGGGATTGCGGTAAACATTTCTCTTGAACTCATGGGTTTTTGTTTCATTTCTTTCATTTGTCCGATTTATGTTAAGCGAAATGGTTGCAGATCGCTAGCCGCTTGTGAGCTACTATACAATGCTGGTTATAGAAACCTTTTCTGGGTTCAAGGAGGTTTAGAGGCTGCGGAAGAAGAGGTACAATCGCTTGAAATAAAGCGTCCTATTAGTCTTTTATATGACATCACTTGAAAAAATGTTTAATAAAAAAAATATCCTATAAAAAGACGTGTTCAATGTCAAATAAAAAGCTAATAAGACACTTTATTTCAAAAAAAATTAAACAACTTGTTAGGATGTCAAATACGTTCCATCAACTTATTGTAACACCTTTACATATGACATAATTGTTTGGTCTTATAAACTTACGTCCGTGACGGCCTTGGATTTTTGCCGAGCTTGTGCACCTTGTAGGTGGATCAAAGGCCCACAAAGTCGCCATATGTGTTTTTAGCAAGGTTCTAAATGGCGTGTGGCGTGGCGGCGAGGCCAAGCCTCAAGCCTTAGGAGCCACGGCGAAGCCATGGCGTTTTCAAGGCGTGACTTATGGCGTCAAATTTCTAATTCATATATAATATTATATAAAAAAACGTATGTTTTGTAGTGTTAGTCAATGAGTCAATAGTAATAAGCAAGTTAAATTAGGTTATATATTAAAAACTTGCAAATAAGACATTAAAAATGTAAAGAAAAATCAAATATCTCATTACAATAATTGCGCATTAGGCCATGGCGTGCCATGGGCTTAACGTGGCGTGACACACAAGCCTTGGTGCCATGGCGCGCCATGGCGGTTGTGCGGCTAGTTATTTAGAACATTGGTTTTTAGCCGAATTCCACAATTTCGACGGATTTTTAAAGTTTTTTGGTTGATTTTGAGGGTTTCTTTTAAGTTTTTGGTTGATTTCGCGGGACTTTTTCAGTTTTTTGGTTCATGCCCCTTGTAGTTTCTAATATCCCGGAGCACCCCTCAAAGGTAACATGTGCACCTTTCATACCCCAAAAAAATTCTACTTGTGAAATTCAGTTAAGCGGGTGCACGGGACCCCATTAGGGTCTTCATAGGTCCCCTGCCTATAAAGCAGTCATTAAAACATATTTGCCATCTTATAAAGCCGATGTTGTTGTAGTGAGCTAATCCAAATAATAATCACTTGTGCTCTTCGGCAATATGTACTAAAAAACACGAGTTGATAGAGTAATTAAGTCTTGTTCGGTGCAGGATCTTGAAAGGGAAGGCCCTAAGCCGTTTAAGTTTGCCGGAATCGGTGGGCTTTCAGAGTTCCTCGGGTAATTATGAAACACGCTTTCATTTTTCCAAACAATTTTCAAAGAAATATGTTTCAATTGACCGCTGACTTTCTCTATTTGCTCTAATTATGTAGTTGGACCGATCAACAAAGAGCTCAAGCTTCAAAGGAGGGTTGGGGTTACCGACTAGTCTTTTCTGCTCGATTGGTAATGAGTTTTAAATCTTTCATTTTACATTATCATCTAGCTTATCAGCCAGTTTTTACCAAACCCGACTATTTTATCAGCCAACAACTAACTTATTTGCTAGTTTGCGAAACATAAAATCTAGTTGTAATCTGAACAATCTCAAACGTGTCTACTTCCCCAGATTGGGGTCGTTCTTGCTGCTGATGCATTGTTTATCGGGGTTCAACAAGTCGCTCGTTATCTTCAAGCCCTACGGGCTAACTAAAGATCCGTTTGAATGAGGTGATTATACCGCTATCGCCTCACTAAATTTTGGCTATTTACGGTAACGACTTGTAGAGGTTTGTGTATAAATTTAGTGTAGGAAACAATTGGATTCTTACGGGTTTTTTTGTTATTCGATTGCTTGATGATTTCAAGTGTTCATAAATCATAACTAGAACGACACAAAACAACATACATACAACCAAGAAAATCAACCCTGAAGTCTGAAGATAGCAGCCTGGAAAATCCTAAGTGGCCATGTGGAGACTCAGACCGGGGATCGATGGGAGGAGCCCCAAGAGCTAGCCTGACCCTCGAGATTCGTTAGGCCGGAGTTGCGACAACGAGAAGAGGAACCCTCTTGCGCACGGCAACGCCTGGGCATTCGGTCATATCCAAATCCTTTACCGTATCTCCGTTAGCCAATTTCCAATCATACTTGTATAGAAGGTTCGCTATCAAATTCTCGTTTGTAGCCATTGCAAACACAATTCCCGGGCAAATCCTCCTTCCGGCTCCAAAAGGAATCAGCTCGAAATCATGCCCTTTGAAATCGATGCTAGAACCCAAGAACCTCTCTGGGCGAAACTCTTCTGGTTCGTCCCAAAGTTTCGGGTCCCGCCCGATCGCCCAGACGTTGGTCATAACCATCGTTCCCTTGGCGATATCGTACCCCATGACTTTGACGTCTTTCGAGGCGATGTTTGGGACGAGCATCGGAAGCGGAGGATGGAGTCGGAGAGTCTCCTTGATTACCGCTTTTAGGTACGTCATCTTCTCGAGATCCTCTTCGGTGAGGCCGGTTTTGCCACCAGAAACCGCCCTTACTTCCACCTGTGCTTTCTTCATGATACTCGGGTGTCTGAGGAGCTCCGCCATCACCCATTCTAGTACGGTGGCGGTTGTGTCGGTTCCGGCGGTATATGCGTCCAGAAGGAGCGCTTTGATGTTAGTCTTGTCGAGAAGAATCCCGTTCGTTTCGTCTCGTTGCATCTCGAGCACGATATCGACGAAATTATCGTAGTCGACCGCATTTTCTGCGGTACCACGATGTTTCTTCGTACGCTCTTTGACTACTCCCTCCACGAATTCGTCAATTTCTCTCGCGATTCTGTCGACTTCCCTGTCGGAACCATTGACACGATCGACCCACGCGAGATACGGAATGAAGTCCCCGATGTTGACGGAACCCAACGCCACGAGAAATTCCCGCAAAAGCCGCTTGAACTTCTTCCCATTCGGCCCTTCACCGTACTTCCGCCCGAGCACCACCTCACACGTCACGTTGTTCGTGTACGTCACAAACAACTCGCTTAGATTCACGGGGTGGTTGTTCGAATCGTCAACGATTCTCAACAGAAGAGCGGTTTCTTCTGCTCGTACCGAGCGGAAGAACCGAACCCTCTTGGTGCTCAGAAGCTGGAGCACCATGACGCTCTTGAGCTGCCGCCAGTGGTCGCCGTACGGTGCCGCCGAGACGGTTTTCGCGTCGTACAGAAGTTTCTTGGCCAATTTGGATTCGGGCCGGCTCGCAAAGACAATGTCGTGGGTTTTCATGATCTCGCGAGCGGCTTCGGCGGAGGAGGCGACCACGGTCGGGATGTTGCCGAGGTGGATGAGCATGAGGGGACCGTAACGGAGGGATAACGACCGGAGGGATCGGTGGGGGAGGGTGCCGAGTTGGTGGAAGTTTCCGATGATCGGTAACCGGAACGGTGACGGCGGCAGGTTTACGGTGGTTTTTGGAGGGAAGAATTGCCATATGATGAAGAGAAGGATGAAGAATGGCCAAAGAAATGGGTTCAACAAGAAGGTCAACATGGTGGTTTATGGTGGTGGTTTGATTTTTGTTTTTATGGTGGTAGTGGCGGGTTGATGCGACTGAGTTGTGTCCAATTGCGTTATTGCTTATGTTCTTTGTGGCATTTTCTTTCTTTTTATTGTGTAGATACGAACGGCGACCGAATATTAAAACTTTTGATTTTATTTGTTTAGAAAATTATAACAGCATCTCCAACAACTATGTTAAAATAGAAAAAAAAAAAAAAGATTTTTATTAATTTTTTACTCCAACAACTATACTATCTTGTATGTTAAAATAGAGAAAAGAGGAAATAGAAGATAAAAAATTAAAAATCGAGAAATCTCTAGAACTCACTTTTTAAAAAAGAGAAAATAATATTCTAATTTTTCCACCAAGAAATTGGAGTAAAATGTTTAGTAAAGAGATAATATTTTATTAATGTATTAATTATTTTAATAATATAATAAATGTTACAGTCTTTAAAATAGAATAGCTGATGGATTTGGAAGTGATTTTTTTTAGAGATTTTGGTTTTTGATATTTTAATTTGAAAATAATATAGCATACCTGTTAGAGATGTTTTAATAAATCTATATTTAGCATTGTTAGTTTTTTTAATGGCACGTCACGGAGCATCGTGCCATGCGTTTTTTCGAAGACGTGACTTTTTTTTCAGTTTTTCTTTCTTAACTTGTGTGTTCTTACATTTTTAACTTTAGATTTTATATTTTTACAAATTTAGTTAATCACATTACTCAGAGTTTCTTGTATTCACAGATGTCAAGAACTCGCAGTTAAAACCATGATGTAAAATCTTGCGAAGTTCTATTTTCAATATTTGGTCACAAACTTTTTATATAATTGTAGTTAATTTATATGAATGTAAAATTTTTAATATGATCATATTATTGAATAATAAATAGAAAACATATATGTATATAGGCAAAGATCGTGTGAGAAGTTGATTTAATGGTGAGAATCGTGAGAAGTTGATCTAAACCGTTAATCTCAAGCCCTCCCATGAATTGCAGCTTAGAAAGGAATTGATCTGGTGCATCTCATCATAATGTGCGTCAAATTCTCATCCAACGGTTGATAATCACTTCTCACGTTTCTCACCATTAACTCAACTTCTCAGCGAAACTCAACCCTATATATATATATATATACACACACACACAATTATATATGTCATACAAATTTGTCACTTTATGTCACGTTTTAGAAAACGTCACGTCCTCGTCGTGGTTTATAAAGTTTAAGGCTTGAGCTCACAGTCACACCATATATCACACTATTTTGAACCATGATTTTTTTTTATATTATTATTGTTGTTTTTTAATTCAAATTTTGGGATCTTTATCCACATTATTCGCAAACAACTTGTGGACAAATCCGAATTTGTATATAATATATAACAAAAAGAAGGTTTTGCTTATAGGAACAAGCTACAAGAAAAAGGTAACCCGTCCCGAATTTATTCATGTTTATTGATCACATGAATAAATGTCATTAGAGACTGAATATGAATTTGAATTAAATAAAATAAAAAATATATAAAATCTGACATGTCTTTATTTCATTGGTGGGACAAGAATGATACATGAAATTTTGGGACAACAAATTATTATCCCCCAAATTCTCATTTCTCATTCATATCCATCAATTACATGAATATAAATAATCATAGAGAAAATATGAACTTGACTAAAATAAATTTAAAATATATAAAAATCTGCTTTATCTTTGTTTCATTGGTTGGATAGGGATGATACATGTGATTTTGGGACTACAATTTTTTTAAGGGTTGTTTTTCGTCGAATAGGAGTCTGTTGACACAACCCCATTTCTTCATCCCTTTCTTTCCGTTGGTCAACAAAAGTTATCATTTAGTTCTTCACTAAGGCCTCTCCTTATGTATAGAGAAAATCTTTTGTTCTCAATCAAGACGCATGCTTACGTCATCTAGAATATAGAGTAATAGTACTCTATCTATAAAATATGAAGCAACTCCATCTAAGAACTTTCAGATCTGAAATATGGCAGAGGCTGAGAGACATCCATCTTAACCCATACATGAGCAAAAAAAGGTCCATAACTTCTATTCCAGTACGTGTAAAATGTGGCACAATAATGGCGCAAGTATACACCACGTATTGCGTTCGTTTCTCAACTAATATAATGGTAAAGACCAAATATCGTATCCACAGGGATTGGACTTAACTAAGATCAGAGATTTCCACGAACTTCCGGTGCAAAGTTAGATTTATAAAATTGATGGGTTGATTTTCAGCGAAATATTAAATATTAATTAAACAAGATAATAAAAAGTGGATACGGGTGTAAGTTTTCCCCGAGAGTATTTTAATAACTTAAATGGTTAACAAAACCGGTCGCAATGGACTCCACACGATTTCCTCCTATCGAAGCGACGTCGTATCGGTTACGATAACGGTTTTATTATAAAATTACCACACTTGCTAACTTTCGGTTTACCAATCTCACTAAGTAGATCTCGAAGATCTTAGCCTCGCCAGTATGGAGAGATGCACATATCTCTATGTCACACCAACTCGACCGACATCTAGACCTTAGTTTGATTATGCAAAAATCCATATCTCTATGCGATTATTGAAGATTTTCTCAAACCTCCTTGCATCACCCAATCCGTATTCGGATTCGCCCCTCTCGAGGTCTAAGATCTAATATTAACACACACAAGTGATCAGCTTGTCCGCGTTGAGATGAAGTTTCAACTTGGATGACCAAACCGAGAAGTTAGCCGAATGCGGTAACACCCAAGTGTTACATTTTAACCTCTCAGGTTGGCTTACACCCACACCCAAAGGGGGGTTTAGCTACTCATAATGTTAAAAGACATGATAAAGAAGAAGAAGAAGTGCATAAACTGAAATTTCATAAAACGTAAACGTACCACTGTGGCTACAAGCTCACCACAGTGGTGGAAAAAAAGTAAATAAAGCATAAAGGAAATTACAACAAGAACTAGAAATACAAAGCAAAGCTCTACAACTATTGATTCCAAGTGTTGTGATATGAGGGATGATCCTCCAAAGTCAAACACCCTTGATATTTATAGGGAATAAAAGAGAGGGGTGAATAGTAACATGAGAGTGACCTCTTATGTTGATTTGTTTCAATGTTTTTGTCTTTATCTTGCCTCTTCTTTTGCACAAGGTCAGGTTTGACCCCAATAAGCATGCCTTGAACTTTCACCAAAATGGCCTTCAAAAATCTGCAGAAAATCGCGTGAACAGTACTTGCCACAGTGGTGACACTGTGGCCACAACGGCGCACGAAAATTTCACGAAAATCAACTTTTTGATCTCATTAGTTATTTAGAAAATATTGGAACATTTTAGACCAAAGAAATGAGAAAAACTCAAATGGGTACGAAAACAGGTTATAATTGGGTTAAAAAGAGTGACAAATAACTCTAAAAATTGAGGGATATCACCTTCCCAAACTTGAGATATTACTTGTCCTCAAGTAAAAAAGAATGGAAGAACAAAAGATAGACCGACATTTTGGCTAAAAAGACGAAACAAAATATTTGTGATGGCGATGCGTTACCTTTGGAAATTGCCGGTGCACTCCTTTTTCGTCTTCGTATTACTTCGTTGATCAATAGGACTTTTTGAGGGTGTATGCTCGCTCGATTCTTGGGTTTTCCCTTTTATTCCCCAAACTTATTTTTTTTGTGGGGTTAATCGAAAGGAATAATTCGGCTTTTTGAGTGGGCTAGACTTTTTCCTCCTTTTTCTTCCTTTGATTAATTTTAACCTCCATGTCGAAAGCGAACCCAAAAAAATATAGTTTACAATTGCCTAATGTATCTTTTTTTCTTTGGTTTTTTAAAATTGTAAACTATATAAATCATTTTTTTCCGGATTTATTTGGGGTGATTAAAAACCCCTCCCCCAACTTTAGAGATAGACAATGTCCACATTGCCGGGAAGGTGTCATCTAAGAAAGCACGGCTAGGTTACGAAAGGGACGTGTATGGACCAAAAATGAGAAATAGAGGCCTACATCATTTCAAACATCGCAATACGAAAGAAAAAATGAAATGCACCTGCAAACATCGTTAGCACAACGAAACGGGAGAACGCACATAAAACACACATAACAACCAAGCAGATAATATCAGATAAGGTTCACAGTCAGAGAATAACAAAATGTACCCCAAAAGAAGATAACACAAAAGATAGGAGATAAATGTTCCAAGAGTTTAAAAAGAACCAAGAGATCACGCGCGCGGGGGCTGGTCACTGTGGCCGGCAACAGCAGTAGGCGGTGGAGGGACTGCGGCAGCAACGTCGGCCGATGTACCTGCCGGAGGGTCCAAAGTATCAGGGAAGGGCGGGAGTCTAGCAGCAATGACCAGATCCAAGGTGTGGCGGATGAGCAAGCTATCACGGGCACGTGCGTACGTCCAATAAGCAGCTAAACGTGACTCATTGCTCCTGGAGCGCTCATCAACAACAGATAGGTAAGACACATCAGCTGAAAGAGTCGCCTGGAGCCCGCGGATGGCGATAGTCTGCTCCTCAAGCTGCCCCGTGAGAATAGTCAACCATGTTTCCGTGCTGTAAACGACATCGGGAACATGTGGCTGCAAAGGTGGAGCGCGCGGCGGGGCACGCGAGGAGGAGGCTCCATGAGAAAGAGGTACCTGTGGTGCTCGTCTACCTGAAAATCGAAAAGACCGCTTCATGTGGTCGATGGTCCCCTGATCGATGCAGGAAGTATGTATCTGGGTCTCGTCGTCATCGTCAACCGGGACCTCAAAACGCCTCAGTAACCGAGTGATCAAACTCGGGAAAATCAAACGAGCACTAAGTCTCCCCACAGCCTCTCGGAACGCACTCTGGATTACCGGGCCGAGATTAATCGGATGGTCCCGTAAAATACAATACAACAAGATGCATTTGTCTCAAGAAAGTGTACCATCGTGTAAAGTCGGCATAATGTTGTGTCGTAAAAACTGAAACCAAAGACTGGCAGCGGTAGTGAGGTGTCTAGAGAGAATAATCGCTAGTTTATGGTCCATAGTCCAGCCAAAACCAGGAATAGTCAAGGTGGCCGCAATATCGTCATCTTCCTCAATAGTAGTGTGGAGAGCTAAACGCGAATAAACGCAGTTGCGCGGGGTGAGGGCCGGAGGTGAGAACTTTCTGCCGAGCCATGGGGTCGCCGGCGAGATTTCTATGGATGGGGTGCGATGTTGAGAGAGAAAGGTGAAGGGTGGGTGGTTTTGGGGTTTAGTGGTTTTTAGGTAGTGGTTTTCTAAGAAAAAAGGTTTAGATTATTAGGAAGTGGGTTTGAGGAAGAAGAGTGGGGTGGGGCCGGTGGGTAGGATAGATAGAGGAGATTGGGTTTCTAAAAAAAATATTATTATTATACATTTGTAATAATAATAAAAAAATGGGTCTTGGTTTCTTGAAAAGATGCAAGAGAAGGTGTAAGAAAAGTTGATAGAAAAGTTTATGACTTAGGTTATATAGGCCGACTTTGGGAAGGGTGAGGAGACTGCTTTTTGACTAGATAAAAGGACACAAACATGCTTTAGTGAAAACCCTCTTTTATCTACCAAAAAATTGGGTAAGATGTGTCATGAAAGAGGGATATCACATGGGGAACCAAAAATTTTGCTTGGGAACCGAAAACTTGATTATGGGAGCAAGAGATTCTCAGCTTTTTAAAGGACCAACTATTATCGAACATGCATTTTAATATCTGGAGTTGCCATGGGACCCTTGGACCAAGCCTGCCACAGTGGTAACACTGCGACCACATCTGCACACACAAAAACACTTTTTGATCACTTCTTTAAAATTAAAATAAAACATTGCAATAATAATAATAATAATAATAATAATAATAATAATAATAATAAAAACTAGATCCTAATATTTACATGGGTTACAAGTAACCCCACAACTTAAACAGAGCATTCGGTTTCGTTAGGCAGTTCCTCGGGGAGGTAGTGCTTAACGCGGTGGCCATTCACTCGAAAGGTGCTACCATCTTGAGGGTTTATCAAATCCACCGTACCGAATGGGCTAACTTTGGCAATCTTGAACGGTCCGGACCAACGAGATTTGAGTTTACCCGGGAACAATTTTAAGCGTGAATTAAAAAGCAACACTTGTTGACCTTCCGAAAAATGTCTTTGATTAATGCGACGATCATGCCATATTTTTGTTTTTTCCTTGTAAATTTTGGCATTTTCGTACGCGTTGTGTCGCAATTCCTCGAGTTCAATAAGTTAGAGCTTGAGCTTATTTCCCGCGATATCCTCGGCCATGTTTAACTCTTTGGTGGCCCAAAACGCTTTATACTCCAATTCCAATGGGAGGTGACACGCTTTACCAAACACAAGACGATACATTGACATGTCCAACGGGGTTTTGAAAGCCGTGCGATAAGCCCAAAGTGCATCATCCAATTTTAGCGACCAATCTTTACGATGGGGCTTGACGACTTTTTCTAAAATTGTTTTTATTTCTCGATTTGAAAGCTCGGCAAGTCCATTTGTTTGCGGATGGTAAGTGGTGGCTACTCGATGTTGGATGTTGTACTTGCTAAGAACAACACTTAACATTTTATTGACAAAATGAGTTCCCCCATCGCTAATTAAAGCGCAAGGTGTTCTAAAACGTGTGAAAATGTTTTTGTGCAAAAAGTTAATTACCGTCTTAGCGTCATTATGAGGACATGCAATAGCCTCTACCCATTTTGACACGTAGTCAACTGCAACTAAAATATACTGATTGTTAAAGGACATCGGAAACGGTCCCATAAAATCAATACCCCAAACATCAAAAATTTCCACTTCCGAAATATTGTTAAGGGGCATTTCATTTCTTTGAGACACGTTCCCGGTCCTTTGACAACGGTCACATCTCTTGACAAATTCAAATGAGTCTTTAAAGATCGTTGGCCAGAAAAATCCACTTTGCAAAATTTTAGCGGCCGTTCGTTGGCCACCAAAGTGACCTTCGTACGGCGATGCATGGCATTCTTGCAAAATGTGTTGCATTTCAGATTCGGGTACACAACGTCTTAAAACTTGATCCGCTCCCATTTTAAAAAGGAGGGGATCATCCCACAAATAATGCTTACAATCATGGAGAAACTTTTTAAATTGTTGCATGGTGAGGTTATACGGTCGTAACCCACTAGCTAGGTAGTTGGCTATGTCCGCATACCACGAATGTGTTTCTCCACGATAGTGTTGAATGGACAAGATTTGTTCATCAGGAAAAATTTCATTAATGTCATGGCTCCCTCCACTTGAAATGACACCCTCCAACCGAGAGAGGTGATCCGCTACTTGATTCTCGACCCCTTCTCGATCAACTATCTCAAGATCGAACTCTTGAAGGAGTAAGACCCAACGTATGAGCTGAGGCTTGGCATCAGCTTTGTTGATAAGATATTTAATCGCAGAGTGATCGGTATGCACAATGACCTTGGCGCCAATTAAATAAGACCGAAATCGGTCAAAAGCAAACACTATGACAAACAATTCTTTTTCGGTAGTGGTATAATTAATTTGAGCCTCAATCAAAGTTTTGCTTGCGTAATAAATCGGGTGAAAATTTTACCATGCTTTTGACCAAGGACGGCGCCAACGGCCCAGTCACTCGCATTGCACATAACCTCGAAAGGTAACGTCCAATCCGGTGCTACAACAATCGGAGCCAATACAAGTGCGGTTTTGATTTTTGCAAAAGCCGTTTTACATTCCGAATTAAAATAAAAAACTTGGTCATTATGAAGCAAGTTAGACAAAGGTTTTGCAATTTTTGAAAAATCTTTAATAAACCTTCGGTAAAACCCGGCATGACCCAAGAAGCTTCTAATGCCTTTGACCGAGGAAGGCTCGGGCAATTGCATTACAACCTCTAGTTTTGCTTTGTCGACTTCCAAACCTCGTGAAGAAACCAAATGTCCCAAGACTATTCCTTCTTGGACCATAAAATGACATTTTTCCCAATTTAAAATCAAGTCATGTTTTTCGCATCTTTCCAAAATTTTCTGCAAATTATTAATGTTAGTGAATGCCCAAAAGCTAATCATAAGATGATTGTAATTTTGAGTTTTGTTTCATGAAATTAATAAATAAATAAAAGACATTGCACACTTTATTATGTCTATGTTATATTATGTGTTTTTAATTATTCATAATAAATAACCTTACATTTATGTATTCTAAGGTGCTGTTCGGTTCGTTTTCTGTTAAGACCTGTATGGATATAGCTGTCTGTATGGATATAGTTGTCTGGGTGTTAACAGATAAATTGTTGTTCCGTTGTTGTGCTGAATAAACAGTCTGAATGTCAGAAATTACCATTTTACCCCTTAGTCTATATTAAATGAAGTAATTGTTTGATAAATTATTGAATGATAAAAAATATTAATTTAATTATTTTTTAAATAAAAAAGTATATTATACAAGTGATTAGTACTACATACAAATTCTTTATTTCCCATCTTCAAATTCATTGTTTATCACTAAAGTAGCCACCAAACCAAAATAAAAAAAGGAAAAATGAAACCTCTGGAACTTCATCAACCTACTTTTGACCTTCCCCTTTCTTCTTCTTTTTCAACCTCTTCCCCTAATTGAACCTATGAGTTCTTTTCTTTTTCTTAGTACACGACCCAAAGGACCAAATATAGGTGGCAAGTTCTTTTCTTGGTACACGACCCAAAGGACCAAATACAGGTGGCGATGCAAGAAGAAGAACAACATATGTCTTTTTAAGAAGAAGAACAACAGTTGTCGTCTTTTTGAAGAAGAATGAGGTCTCTTTTTTTCCTTGGAGTTGGAGCACAGGTCTAAGCTTGAGATGTCCTTTTTTTTTAAGAGAAAAGGTTTAACAAAGGGTAGGTGGGGGAAATTTGTGGCTGAGTGTAAAGGACCAAACTTTTTTAGCTTACCGAATCAGCCATGGGCTGACCGATTCAGCCAACACCGAACACCCGGATATGGCTGTGCGAATAAGCCATATCCACCATCCAGCTCATTAAGCCACAAACGAACAGGCCCTAGATGTCCCTAGTTAAATATTATGTTGAGTTTTAAGGTTGAAGTAATATGATAATGACTAGCATATGTAGGGATTCATATAGAGATATTGAATCTACATATGGGTACCAAATGGAGATTTTGTGTATCGGATGTGACTCGCTATGAGAACACTTCATTGGATGTCATGTTAGTGTCATAAGTGTTTCTTATGTGGTCAATGTACATGTAATTCTTTGACTTGAGAAATATGGAGTTTGCTATGTGTGAGTAATATATTTTGACATTTGTTCTAATCATTCCGTAACTGGTGACAGAATTATTGTTGGGTATGTTATAAATCGCATGGTAGAACTAACATGTATCGAGATAGGATTTGTCCCTCTTTTATGACGGGAGTGATGTCTCTGGGCCCCTTGATAAATATATACTAAGGAAATGCATGCATGCTCAGATAAATGATATGAGATATCAACTTCTGTTTTTATTAGTATATTAGGGAATTAAGAAACTATAGTTTGGACATTACGAGAATGACACATTTAATGTCTCGTGTTCAATCTAGACATCAAGGACAAAGGAATTAAATGTGTAAACTAAAATTGACTACAAATCGATAATTTGTTGTATCACCAATTCTCGTCATTTGGGTGACGATGATGTATTGCTAGATACCGCTCATCGTTTATAAATATAAATATGAGATTTATATTTATTACCAACATGTCGAGAACCCATTGGGTCACACGCTTTGAACATATCCGGATAAGGAGTTTCAATAATTAAAATGTTTAATTATTATATCTGATTTGTATTGTTTAATCTGATTAAATAAAAATCAGATATTATTTTGTTGGACATTAAATAAGTTGACTTGGTATGGTTATGTAAGAAAGTGATGGTGCATGGCCACTCTTACACTCAAGTAAGGTGTGGAGATGATGGTGATCTTTTAAGCCATACTTCCATCACCATATATAATGTATGACATTGTATACAATTGTTGTTCTTGCAATTCTCTCTAAAATCACCTACAACTATATGCTCCATTTCCTTTCTAAGTTTTGAAACCGTGACTAGCATCACGAGAAGGCAAAGGATTCGGATTGTTCGCGTGGATACCGTGGAGGCATCAAGCTTGTTGCTGTGATTCAAAGTCTCATTAACTGTGAGGTATAATTTCGAAACACCCGATTTATTCCGGTTCGTATGGGTCCTTGGAGGGTTACGGTTTTATTTTCCACTGTGCTTGAGATCCCGTAACCCAACAATTAAGAAAATTTTCAAACGAAGTTCCAATCACCGAAAAATCATCCATGAACACTTCCATGGTGTCTTCAATCATATCCGAAAATATAGACATCATACACCGTTGGAAGGTTTCGGGTGCATTACATAGACCAAAGGGAATTCTTCGGAAAGCAAATGTACCGTATGGACAAGTGAAAGTAGTTTTCTCTTGATCCTCGGGTGCAATGTGGATTTGATTATACCCCGAGTACCCATCTAGGAAGCAAAAAATTCTTTTCCCGCTAACCTATCAAGCATTTGGTCTATAAATGGTAATGGAAAATGATCTTTCTTGGTTGCCAAATTTAATTGCCTATAATCCATGCAAATACGCCACCCGGTCACGGTCCTAGTTGGGATGAGCTCATTTTTGTCATTGGTGATCACCGTGGTGCCACCCTTTTTCGGAACACATTGGACCAAGCTCACCCAACTACTACTAGATATTGGGTAAATTATACCCGCATCTAACCACTTTAAAATCTCCTTTTTGACCACTTCCTTCATAATCGGGTTAAGTCTCCTTTGAGGTTGCACTTTGCCAACGTTATTGTCTTCCAAAATAATCTTATGTTGGCAAATCGAAGGACTTATTTCCTTAATGTCGGCTATGGTCCACCCTAGTGCTTTCTTATGTTTCCTCAAAAGTTCCAATAATCTTATTTCTTGCTCAAGGTTCAATTTAGATGAAATGATAATGGGTAACTTTTCATCTTCCATAAGATAAGCATACTTAAGGTGACTAGGTAAAGGCTTCAACTCCAAATCGGGTGGTTGGACTGTGGATAGGAGTTAGGTGGTTTTATCCTTAAAATCTAGCTGCTCAAAAGCTGCTAATTCTTCCAAAAATTCGTCGTCAAAAATTGGGCCATCGTCTGTCACCACAGTGGTGAGGTTGTGGCCACAAACTTCCAGATTTAAACTTAGATTCTCACTAATGGCCGAACAGTCCTCTATCTCTCCATGAAACTTAAGGGTTTTGAACACATTGAATGTCACTTGCTGGTCATTCACCCTCATTGTGAGCTCACCTTTTTGGACGTCGATTAAAGTTCTTCCCGTGGCGAGAAAAGGTCGTCCCAAGATGATTGAGACGTTTTTATCGGCTTCATAATATAAAATTAAAAAGTCCGTTGGGAAGATAAATTTATCGACTTTAACTAATATATCCTCAATTTTACCCTTTGGATAAGCCAATGATCTATTCACCAATTGTAAAGTCACGGTGGTGGGACGGACTTCTCCTATTCCTAACTTGTTAAAAATGGACAAAGGCATGAGGTTGATGCTAGCTCCTAAGTCGCACAAGGAATGTCCCACTTCTTGGCCTCCTATGGAACACGGGATGGTAAAACTTCCGGGGTCTTTGAGTTTGGGAGGAATCTTACAAGTAAGGAGGGCACTATATTCCTTGGTCAAAGCTACCGTCTCATACTCACTCAACCGTCTCTTCTTATTAAAGATGTCTTTGAGGAATTTAACATAGTTTGGCATTTGATCAAGAGCTTCAACCAAAGGTATGTTAATGTGGAGTTGTTTAAAGATGTCCAAGAACTTCTTAAACTGATCATCCACATTCTTTTGCTTCATCCTACCAGGAAAAGGGAGGTCTCTAAGATCTGGTTCCACGTGCTTTGAAGGTGTCGACTTCTTGACTGGTTTTGTGGCCACAATGTCACCACTGCGGTCAGAAACAACCGAGGGTAATTCAGGTACAACAGGCTCAACTACAACAGGGGTAGTTTGAGCTGTTGGGATTGTAGAAGTTGAGGGGAACAAGTCCGAAAAATTTTGTTTGTCAAAAGAATGCGTTATTTCCCTTTCTTCTTGCATGATGGGAATGTCCACTAGGTTACTGCTACTTCTGAACGAAACGGCCTTGACGTGCTCTTTGGGATTAATCTTAGGGGTCTCGGTATCACTAGGTAACGTGCCATGTTGTTTTCCCCTAAGATCGGCCGCAAATTGTCCTAGTTGGGTCTCAAAACCTCGTAACATGTCGTTAGTTTGGTTAATGAAACCCTTGAGTAATGATTCCAAAGAACCATTATCCATCGTGCTTTGCTGCCTGTTTACGTGAGGGGGTGAGTTTTGACCATTATTCTGAGACTGTGAAGACTGTCCACTGTGATGATGTAACACCCGTGATTTTCGGTAAGTAAATGTCAACCAGACGTTTCTGTGACTTGTAATCCGTGGGGGTTTTGTCGGGGAATTGCATTGTTTAAAGTCCCTCGGAGTATCGGGAGTTTTGGCGTCGAAAAGTCAGAAGTTTGACGCTCGGTACGTCCTGGGCGGTTGTGCCCGCGATTGTAACAGGGTGTCACTGTCGCGGGGCACTGTCGTGAGAAACGTACCGCGAGCACCCCCTTTCGGGCGACTATGCCATAGCATAGTCGCGTGGCACTATCGCCGGCGGGTGCAGACCTGCATAAATCGCAAATTCCAGCTCTCTTTCATTTCAACCTTCCCCTATTTCACCCTTTTCTCTCTAAAAACCGAACCCAAACCCTAAAACCGGTTTCTATGCTTTCAAGTCACCAAATCCATTAGATTCCAAGTGTTTCTCAACCACCCAACCAAGATTGGAAGCTATGGTCAAGAACCTCCATCTTCATCTTCCTCATCAAGTTGTGTTTGGGGGCTCGGGTTGAAGAGTTGTTATGGGTGTCCTCGGAAGGTCTCATCGTCTCTATTGGCAAGCTTTCTTGATTTAAAGGTTTTAAATGCTCCATAGGTGAATTCTTAGTGTTTGATACCTAAAATCTTGGATTTGGTGGGTTCGGAGAAATTAGGGTTTTGATCTTGTTTGGGATCTTGGTATATAATGTTTGAGGAATGTTTCTTAGCGATTAAATATGAATATTTATGGTTTGAAATGTTCGGATCTAGGTTGTGGAAGTTCTTGGCTCGAAGATTCAAGTGGTCTTCAAAAGAGCTCGTTGGGTGAAATCTGGGTTTTTGCCTAAATCTAGCAAGGTGAGTTCAAGTTGATTTGCGAAAACGGTGTATATGCCAAAAGGTTTATTTTAAAGTGTTTTACATGAAATGGTTAACTACTGATAAGTTTTGAGTATTTAGAAGTAAAATATGTTTTACTTGGTTATTTGTCAAAATGTGAGTATTTTGATAGGTCTTCATATTTAGTAAACTTGGGTTGTGTTAACCTCTTAAAATGCTTATTTTGGGGTTTTGAACGTTCAACAACTAAATAACATGGATTACGTATTCTTGGTGATTTTGTACAAGTAAAATCTATTTTATGAGTTATACATCTTTGACGATTTTGTACAAATGAAGTCTATTTCATGTTATATGCATTTTGGTTTATTTGCATTCATAAACCCTTTGGAAAACCTTTGGTCCCATTATGCGTCGAGTTTTTGGGTTAATCTCGTCTTTGAGGTATGTATCTTTGTAAACGTTGTTTAAAGACATTTCATTATTCGGGGGACCGACAATTGTTGGTCAAATGGATTTTTAGCATTGTAGCTTGGTGTTGGCTTAAAAGAGTCTTGAGGACATTTGTCCGGTTTTAAATGGCTCGAAGTAGAGTCCGATTTGTGATTTACATCTTAATGAATTTTATTGTATATTATCGATGGTTACAGACTCGAGTGCTTTAGTCATTCATGAGTAGTCGTGTAACTTTAGACTGTGTTGCATTGGATCCATAGGCACGTGAGTCAGTCTTATTTGATGGTCATTTGGGTGGTACGGGGTTGGACTCCGGGTTGAGCTATTATGACTGGGGATATTCCTCTGATAGGCGTTTGGGACCTTTGCTGTATGGGGCAATGCCTTCGTTGTATCCCCCGCGTGCCGAGCCTTTGGCGATAATTTCAGTGGTATTCGCTAAGGTCAACTGTCTCTTTGGGTGAAACTTGTCGAGAGGTCGTAGGGGCACTTGGGCTAGCGTGTCATGAGGTGTCATACGATCAACGTTGTTTGAGCGGCATACTTTTGTGTTCCTCCGCTCTCAACGGATACGAGTATCCCCCGTTGTCGGCCCGCTGTATTTTGGATATTTAATTGTCCATGCTTTAATATTTGGATTTCATTCCGTTTTATGGTCGCGTGAGTATTAAGTTTCAGTTTCATGTTTTAATGGCGTATCATATTTACATGGATTATTTTCCGTTATTTAAGGGTCGAGTATTAGGTCCCACCCGAGTTTTGGGTGTTTTGGGTTATGAAGTATTATTTACATTTTAGCACATTTGAGTATCGAACTATGATCCCGTTTTGGGTGAGTTATGGGTTGCATCGTTTTACAAGAAATGTGTGTTTGGGAGCATTGTCTTTAAAGGTGCATATTATTGGGAAATTGCGTCGTTTCTATTTTGAAGTTTAATATTTCGGAAGACCTTGCTTTAAACTGAATCCTTTCTTTTAATGATATATTCACTCATGTTAAAATTCTTGAGCTCACTAGGCGTTAAGCCTAACCTTTTTATTTGTCGGCATGTGCATCAGGTTTCTGTTGGAGATAGTGACTATGCATGGATATTAAGCCTTCCGCAGGGTTGAAGACAGTAATAGTTATTGGGTTTTAGTAGCACCCGTCCTCACCGTAGATTGTTGAATATAATGTATGTATATTTCGAGGCTAATTATTAAATTGTGATTGTAGACAAATCGATTATTGATGTATTTAGAACATTTTAAATAAGTTGCTATTTCAGATTTGAGGGTGTTACAGATGAGGATGTGGGGACTGCCCACTGTGATGAAATCCCAGAGGATTTTGGGGTCGGTTTTGCCCATAATTTACCCCAGAGGGTTGCAATCCAGGATTTCCTGACCATGAAAAGTTCGGGTGATTTCGCTAGTTCGGATTGTATGTCTGGGAATACGGACCGTTCCTTGAGTGATTTCCTACATAATTAACCGAGATGGGGTTGCCTGGACAATTTTCATACACATGATTCTCATCACAAATGCACAAGTTTCATTGGTCACGTTAGCGTTCATAGCATGCACTTGGTTTTTCTCTCCTAAGTTCAAGTAATTTTTTTACCAAGTTTGTTAAAGCAACAGTTTGTGCATTTAAAGCCATGATGGCGTCTACTTCATGAACTCCCGATGCATTTTTTGGAGGAAGTGCACGGGGGTTGGACCACTCAGTGTTATTGTTGGCAACTTTCTCAAGAATGTCGTATCCTTCATTATATGTCTTGGCGGTAAATGCACCACCAACTGTAGCATCAAGGACAATTTTTACAAAGTTGGAAAGTCCATTATAAAATGTTTCCAATTGGATGCAATGGGGGATTCCATGATGAGGGCATTTCCTAAGAAGTTCTTTGAACCTCTCCCATGCATCCGACACTGCTTCGTCGTCCCCTTGCTGAAACAGTAAAATTTCATTTCTGAGTTTTACATTCCTCGTTGGAGGAAAGTATTTTTTCAGAAATTTTTTCGCAAGTTCCACCCAAGTAGAAATGGAGTGGGGCGGTTGGGAATTTAGCCAAGCTTTAGATCTATCTCTTAACGAAAAAGTGAAGAGCATTAGCCTTAAGGCATCTTGAGGAACTCCTTGAACTTTAAAAACGTCCGCAATTTCTAAAAATGGTTTTAAATGCAAACGCGGATCTTCCGACGGTAATCCCCCAAACTGACCCATTGTTTGGATCATTTGGAACATTAACGGTTTTAACTCAAAGTTTGCGGCTGCAATATCGGGTCTAAGAATTCCCGAATTTAATTGAGCAAATTCGGGAGTAGCATAGTCCCTTATTCCACGGTCTTTGGCATCGGCAATTTTTACTGTACTTTCCACATTAGATGGAGGTGGTGGATTATTAGGTCCTCCTCCAACGTCACCCATGGTGTTCGGTTATCGACTGCCTCTACCTCTTCTACCTCGTCGACGTCTCCGAACGGTTCTTTCGATTTCGGGATCTAGAAGTACAAGTTCACCGTGTTGCAGCCGTGGCATACAACACGGGAAAACGAAAAGAAAAACTCGCGACTCGAGCTCAAGTAGAAATCAATATCTTATGTTAAGTCCAAATATTGTATCCAAGATTTAATTAGGAATGTCAATGATGTAAAAGTCAACATTGTCTAAGTCAAAGCATGTTTAGTTTCCTTAGCCATTAAGGCTTTGTAATTGTTAGATGGTATAAATTGTGTTGTCTTTGTAATCTTGATATAACGTCTAGTGCATTGTATTGAATATTCAGAGACATGTGATATGAATATAAGATCTACTTTCTCTCTCTAGTTCTTGATCTTATTTGTCTAAATCTTGAGTAATTGCTTGATATGTTTGGGATTTTATGTTTAACAATTGGTATCAGAGTTGAACCAAACTTTTCGGAAATGATTTGATCAGAGTTTGAATTGAAATCTGAAGGTTGAAATCGAAAATTTGAAATCTTAGGATGTAAAATCTTGCCAATCCCCGGCAACGACGCCAAAAACTTGATGGCAAAAATGCACACGTGTAAAATGTGGCACAATAATGGCGCAAGTATACACCACGTATTGCGTTCGCTTCTCAAGTTATATAATGGTAAGAACCAAATATCGTATCCACAGGGATTGGACTTAACTAAGAATCAGAGATTTCCACGAACTTCCGGTGCAAAGTTAGATTTATAAAATTGATGGGTTGAATTTTAGCGAAATATTAAATATTAATTAAACAAGATAATAAAAAGCGGATACGGGTGTAAGTTTCCCCCGAGAGTATTTTAATAACTTAAATGGTTAACAAAACCGGTCGCAATGGACTCCACACGATTTCCTCCTCTCGAAGCGACGTCGTATCGGTTGTGATAACGGTTTTATTATAAAATTACCACACTTGCTAACTTTCGGTTTACCAATCTCACTAAGTAGATCTCGAAGATCTTAGCCTCGTCAGTATGGAGAGATGAGCATATCTCTATGACACGCCAACTCGACCGGCATCTAGACCTTAGTTTGATTATGCAAAAATCCATATCTCTATGCGATTATTGAAGATTTTCTCAAACCTCCTTGCATCACCCAATCCGTATTCGGATTCGCCCCTCTCGAGGTCTAAGATCTAATATTAACACACACAAGTGATCGGCTTGTCCGCGTTGAGATGAAGCTTCAACTTGGATGACCAAACCGAGAAGTTAGCCGAATGCGGTAACACCCAAGTGTTACATTTTAACCTCTCGGGTTGGCTTACACCCACACCCAAAGGGAGGTTTAGCTACTCATAATGTTAAAAGACATGATAAAGAAGAAGAAGTGCATAAACTGAAATTTCATAAAACGTAAACGTACCACTGTGGCTACAAGCTCACCACAGTGGTGGACAGAAAATAAATAAAGCTTACAGGAAATTACAACAAGAACTAGAAATACAAAGCAATGCTCTACAACTATTGATTCCAAGTGTTGTGATATGAGGGATGATCCTCCAAAGCCAAACACCCTTGATATTTATAGGGAAGAAAAGAGAGGGGTGAATAGTAACATGAGAGTGACCTCTCATGTTGCTTTGTTTCAATGTTTTTGTCTTTATCTTGCCTCCTCTTTTGCACAAGGTCAAGTTTGACCCCAACAAACATGCCTTAAACTTTCACCAAAATGGTCTTAAAAAATCTGCAGAAAATCGCGTGAACAGTACTTGCCACAGTGGTGACACTGTGGCCACAGCGGCGCACGAAGATTTCACGAAAATTCGACTTTTTGATCTCATTAGTTATTTAGAAAATCTTGTAACATTTTAGACCAAAGAAATGAGAAAAGCTCAAATGGGTACGAAAAAAGGTTATAATTGGGTTAAAAAGAGTGACAAATAACTCTAAAAATTGAGGGATATCACCTGCAGATGATTTGGTCGACCTTGATCCTGCTATAGCATTTGCACATTTGGATGTTACTTCTACAAACCCGAAGTTTATAGTTGATTGATATGGTTCATCATCATTAGTTGACTAATTTTGGGATTGGGCACAGTATGAAAGATCTTTTAGATGCACATATCTCTCAAGGTAGGCAATTGGGATGTGGGATAATAAGGGCCTTAATGACACAATTAATAATTCGATTCATGTTCAATGAAGCTTTGTTGGTAGCTTCTTTAGGGGTTATTACTTCTTTGGTAGCTCAACACATGTACTTTTTACCTGGTTATGACTAGAATCGAAATGCATACATTTGTCTCATACACTATAAGGATGGTGAAAAGAGATAAATCTTACATCCCAGTGCTATAATTGGATATACGATTGTTTATGGTACAAAAGTTCCTATAAAAATGGGAAATTCCCCTACTAATGACGTATACAATAATTGAATTCTAGGTGCAGATGCTACATAATTGGTTCTCATCCTTTAGAGACTACACGTGTAATAGGAGCATTCATCGACCAAAGTATCACCCTAAGATGATCTTCTCACGACTATTGAGAACAAATCAAATCATAGGCTTATACAAGTAATCAAGTCCGACAATGTGTTTTCCAACAAGCCTTACAAGGAGCTCTTGGAACTCTGAATAGTTGTTTAAACAATGAGTTACCTTTACCTATTATCAGTGCCAATATTGGCATTTACGAAGCTCTATTTACACTATAATTTGCGCAATAGCGGAGTTTTAGAAATTTCGAAGGTGGGCCGGGGATTTGAATATAAGAACCGACTATAATTTTTTTTGGAAGGGGACATGATGAAATTTTTTAGTCATGAATCTATATTAATTTTTTTAAACAAGTATATTAATTGTAAAAATTTGAAGGCGATTACGTCTTTACAATAACCATCATTTTTGTAAAATTAACTATAGATATGCAACAATAATCACCAAAAATTTGTGATTTCAGATTAGCTTCATTTATAGTACTTTTTTATATGTAGTTTTATGACTATTGTTATCTAGTTATATATAAATTTTTAATTGTAACAAGTTTTTTTTTTTTTTTTCATGTTGATTTTTAATTGTAACAAAATTTTTAATTGTAACAAGTTAGATTTGACACAAAAGAAGTTCAAAAAAGAAATGTTTTGAGCCCACTGCATATGGCCCAGGCCCAACTATGGAAATTATCCAAATAAGTCTTTTGTATTTTCTCATAAATTTTCATGTTTCAATATTCTCAAGAAAAGCAGCATTGTGCTTGTGCATGCATGTATGAGAGTGTGTGTGTGTGTGTGAGAGAGAGAGAGAGAGAGGGGTTCAATTGGAGCAAGTTCTTGAAAGATCAAAGTAAGTTTGCAAAAGGGTTGGATTGGTTGGATTGAAGGCATTTGAACAGCCTAATCTAATATTTGTGGTTTGAAAATTCTCAATCCAACTTAACCCAAACAAAAGTATAACCTAACCTAACCCAATTCGTATGGGTGGAATTGGGTTGGTGGTTTAGTAGGGTTGAAACTTTGGTACATCATTTTATAATCTAGCTAAATGATTTTTGTTTAAACAAAGTAAAATCAAAATGAGAACATACAAATAAAGCTAACTATTACATAAGAGATATTAAAAGACATTTGTATGAGACTTTCTGCTAAGACTGTTTATATATACTAATTAAGGACTTAACAATCATATTAAATCCATGGTATCAAAAGACATTTGATTCATCGGGTTGGGGTTGGGTTCAAATGACTTTAATCCAATTCCAACCCAATACATACACTTTGAATATTTTACAACTCAATTAGGCATCAAGTAGTTTTGAGTTGGGTTGGTCAGGTTAGTCGATTTTTTGAGCACTCTTATATCAAAAAGGAGAAGTCATTTAAAATGGTTAGAGATTGAGATAATGTTAAATTCTGAAAGGTTTTAAGATAAAATATTAAAATTCTATTTGAGAAGTCCTTGTTAGATCATTATAAACTATCCTAAGAAAAGAGTCAATGATAATGATGCAAAGATCATCATATGTAAGTTATACTCGATATATTTTCTTACATAACTTTGTCAAAAACTCAGTTGATTTTAGTTTTGAGTTCAAGAACAGTTGCATATGTAGATTGTTCAATGATTCAAGTAAATTTTGTGGTTAGAAGTTGATGTGAGTTTATAAGCCAGGAAAGAGCATGGTTAGAAAACCAAGTTTTCGAGCAATATTGAAGCATAGCAAAAAAGTATATAAGCAAACTATGAGTTTCTGAACCACAAGGGTTATGGCGTACTGGTTAAGGCCCTGAGGGATGTGGTGGAATATTCTATTTGTCCAGGGTTCTAATCCAGGCGTGCACAACAATTGTGGCCACTGAGGTTTAATCAGGGCTGATGTCTGGTAGCAAATAATCGTGTACTGCACAGCGGGGGCACAATATTACCTAGTGAGAGCACAAGTATATACCTTCACTAGAATCGCTACAAGTAATATAATGGTACAAGTATCGAGTATCGTTCTCACAGGGACTGAACTACTGAGAATTGCTGATTTTTATGAACTTCTTGCACAAGTTTCGAGTTTGGGAAAAATATTTGTTTTTGATGGTGATTTGACGGCCGGAAAATGCGAAATGAATTTTATAATTAAAAGTTGGGTAAAGATGTAAGTTTTTCTTGGGAAAAACGTAGTGACACGATGGTTGGATACATTGTAGTATGGAATGTCTATAAAAAGTCCGATCTCTCGAAAGTGGATTTTTATAGACCGGTCCTAAAACGTGTTCATAAAGTGTCCATTTTTACCGCCTCTTGATCTTGCCGATTTAACTAAGTTGAAAAAAATAATCAAGTTCTACCAATATGGAGATTTATACTCAAATCTCTTTGTGATATAAATGTCGACCGGCGTTTGAACCTTAGTAAATCATACAAAACCCGTATCTCTACGTGGTTATCAAAGACTCTCTCAAATTTTTGTGCATCACTTAAGTCGTATTTCGAATCCGCCCCTCTCGAGGTCAAGATATAATATTAACACATAAAAGTGATCGGCTTATCTGCGTTGAGTTGGAGCCCCGACTCAAGTGACCAAGGTCAAGAGTTAGTAACGATGACCACATCCAAGTGTTGCCTACTAGACCCAAGTTGGCTTACATCCGCGCCCAAGAGGGTGCTTAACTCATAACGATAATAAAAGACATAATATAATAAAAGAAATATTTGTTAACTACCTGCATAATAAAATTAAACTACAATTATAAAAGGAAAGTACGGAATTTAATTACTTAAAAGTGCGGAAATTAAATAACTAAAGTAAGTACGAAATTTAAATACAAAAGTACGAAAATTAAATACTGAAAATAAAACACGGAATGGAAAGCAAGAAATAAAGACTAAAATTAAAGTCTCACTTCAAGTCAAGATACTTTCAATCAAGTAATCTAGACTTGAATGAGGAGAATGTTGATGATGAGAGGTAGATGAGATGTTGATGGTGTGTATTAAATGCTCCACAAAATCTTCTATTTTTAGGAGGGTGACTTGAACATCCAATGGTCATGATTGAGTCTTCAATGAGTGGCCAAGATTATTCCAGCAAACTTGTGTTTCCAGCTAACTTCCAACCTTTATAAACTGCTGGATAAAAGTCTCGGGTGCCCACAGTGGGCACACCAGTGCCCACAAACTGATCTGCAATATCAATTCTTACAAGATTGAACACATTGGTTAAATTATCATATTTTGCAAACAATGTGGACCAAATGAAGAAGATAGAACCAAGAGTGGGTAAAAAGATGAATAAAAACCTCTAAAAATAGTAACAAATAACTCTAAAAAATGAGAGTTATCAATGTCTTACAATCATAATTTGCTAAGGGATTAGTCTAGTCATAGCCTACCGTTCCCAAAAAAAAACTACAAGTTTCTGTTTGTTGGTGTAATATTGCTTATGTTAGGTGAGGGCGTATTGTTACACCTTTCTTAGTGAATGTTATGTTGATCTTCTGTTTAATGATGTAGCATATGATTGGAGCGATTTAATGCTATGGTGCACAACATTGCGTCTAGGTGTTAAGGCCCACACGTTAATGTTTTTGAGGCAGTACGATTTTTGGTTAAGGGTTAATCAATGAAGCGTATGTTTAAGGATTTGTCTTGGACAAAATTATGCTATTTAATCATTTTGCTTACAAGGAACAACGTTAAGCATGATTAGATTTTTTTTAGTAGAGACCCTAAAATACGTTGTTGGTTATAGGAGAAAGATCGGGAGTAGACATTGTGAATGCATAACAAAGCCGACCTTTTAGGTGAGTACTTTCATGAATACGTTTAACAAACAATGGATGCATGTTAAGATTGACATAAATTGATTTGCCAAGATTTACTCCGTTCACGTAAATTGAACACTTTTAGCTAAGAAAGAAAGTGTTGACACTGGTATTTGCTTGTAATTTGCAAATAAATGGATTCAGGTTAAGAATTGGGTTTATCCACACATGACAAGAATGTTAAGATATTGGTTGAATCTAAAATAACACTACAAGAAAAATGGCCTTCAGTGAAGGTTTTCTTTTGTATTTAAAAGTTTCAAAAACTTCTCTAAAGGCTTTAGAGAAGTTTTTCACTTCCGTCAATAACCTTCTCTATATAACGGTAGCTAAAGGTTTTAGGGAGGGTTTTCGGGGGGTACATTTATGTTAACCTTTAGAGAAGCTTTTTTGGGCTTTAAATACGCTTTCAAACCTTATCTAAAGGTTGACCGATTTATTTTAAAAAGCTTCTCTAAAAGTATGTTTTTAGTGACGTTTCTTGAGCATCAGTGACGTTTTTCAAGCGTCACTAAAAGGTACCTTCAGAGAAGGTTTATGGAAAAGCTTCTCTAAAGGTTTAAGCTTTAGTGACACTTTTCGTAAACCTTCTCTAAAGGTATCATTTAGTTACACTTCTTAAACCTTCTCTAAATGTTATCTTTAGATACATATAATCTAAACTTTCTCTAAAAGTATAGGTTTTAGTGACGCTTTTTGTAAACCTTCTTTAAAGGTATTCTTTAGTTACACTTCAAAAAACCATTTCCTTCTCTAAAGGGCGTATATATATATATACACAATATATATATATTCCATATTTCCAGCTATATATATTATAATAATAAATAACAATACTTAACAAGAAAAACAACATCAAAATCCTAAAACAATTTTTTTTATATATTTGTCATAAAAGACAAGAATTTTTCAAAACAAACTATATGTTTCAATGAATTCACACATATGCTCAAATTTATCAACAACAAAAAAAACGGAAAAAGCACCCAAAATTATACTGCAACCATCCAAGATCTTCAATATGCCAATTCCTCTCTTTTACGTGCAACAAGTCAATAGGACATCAAAGCAGTTTCATGTCATACCAGCTTTGAGACCTGATGAACCAAAAAAAAGTTGTTGTTAGTCAGAGGCTACAAAGGCAAAAAGTAATGATCAAGACTACGATGAAGAATAAATTGTTAGTTAAAGGCTAATACAACTAAAAAAGATGTCTAGATATAAATAGCAAGATAAAAACCATCGTCCAATAGAATTTGACCAAACATTGATTCAGATTAACACATACATACATACATACATACATATATATATATATATATATATATATATATATATATTAATGATGGCATGTTGCCCTTTTTTTTAATAAAAAACTATTTTCAATATAAACAATATTAGATTTTTCGTCTTTGTGAGATGAGAGTTAGGGGGGCGGGGGATTGGCATCAGCCTGCCCCTACTGTCTCCTCCTTTGTTAAGAACTTGGATAATCAGTGAATACGTTACCTCCTCAGTCATGACTAGAAACATTTGTCGAAGATCATGTGCTTTCACGTCTTGTACATCAGTGACTTTCATTTTTATATTTCAACTTTTCCAATTTTGACACCTGAATCACAGATAGGAATCAAGTTTGACACATGCAATATCTAGCAACAAAAAATGAGATAACAATTGCAAAATGTATTATTATGCAAAATTAAAAGACCTTAGTTTCTCCTTCCACAATGTCACGGACAATTGCACCAAATTCCTTCTCTATTTTTTCAAAAGTAACAAGGTTCGTATCTTCAACTGTGTCATGTAATAAACCAGCAACGATCGACTCCCAGTCCAATTCCTTATAAAATAACTACGGGTCATTTTTTCCTTCCTAACATCTGCCAGTACTCCAACCATATAATTTTGTCCATCCATCCTATTATCTATCAAATACACTTGGAACCATAAAATTCAGGATTCAATTCAACATCTAACTAACCTTTGTGTAGAAATCTGGTGGTGAGAATTTATCAAAATGAGTGTGGCTAAAATCCATCCGCCATCCGTCACCCATGTATCTTTCACCTGAAAAACAACAATGGCTTTTATTTAGTAGGGGTTGAGGAGTGGTCTGTATTTGATTTCTTGGATCCATTTGGAACTATAAAGAAGGTTTTGATTAAAAATTAGCTTCAAGGGTAACTATTTACATTTGCAACTATTCTCGAGTAAATACTAAATCTTTCTTATGACATAGATAATTACAATTTGGTTTGACTGCATAGTCCTGGTGTCTTTGACATTTTAAATTTTGATTGTTTGGCAGTTGTCAATTTGTCATAGCATACAACACAAGTCTCGTGGAATATACTTATTTGCAAATCAATTGATTTTGGAACACAAGATTCTAATACAAGGTCATTGTTGAAGGGCATTGAGACATTTATTTAATATTCAAACACTTTTCTTAATATCATCTTAAAACACATACACAGATGACATAACAAAATTTAAGAATTTCCAAAACCTCATCTCATAATTGATCCATTTTCAAAAAACAAAAAAAATCATAAAAGATAAATTTAAAACAAATCAATTTTCGGTTTACAATCAAATTTTAAATTCTATTATAAGGTTAAAAGAAAAAGGTTTGAGAGAGAGAGAGAGAGAGAGACTTACATCAGAATAAGCTGGATCATCCTTTGATTCCTGGAAGGGGAAAAAGGTAAAAAGTTCAAATGCTGAACAAGGGTATTATACATCTTTCTGTTCCTCCCATCATTTATTCTCTTATTTTAAACCAACCTTCTGCATTATGTTTCTCATAAATTGTTTTCAAAATACTCGATTTTTCAAATGTTTCCAACATAATTATATGCTATTTTGTTACCACCTACCTAATAGAATCATAATTTATAAGAAACAATGGACACAAGGTTTTCTTTTCTACATTTACCTGGAAAAATGTCAATTATAAAGAAAACAGCAAACACGAAAGCCTGAAAACATCATACCTCTGCCGCTTTTTGCTTTTCTAGCTCTTCAAATGCTGCCTTCTCAGCCTAGAACAGAAGGAAGCTCATAATGAGTAGGAGAAAATGCCGCTAACAGAAACAAGTAATAATAAATTAATGAATATTAAAGTAACATACATATTTTTGTTTGCCCCAAGTTTCTGCTGCTAATTGTTTGGCACATTCAGGATCATCACATATCAAGACATTGTCAAATAGAGTTCCTGATTTCACTTGAAACATAAGATTAACAATAAATTAAGCATGTGATCCATATGAAGAAAACAAATAGTTGCACATAGCTAACGAGAGAGAGAGAGAGAGAGAGAGAGAGAGAGAGAGAGAGAGAGAGAGAGAGAGAGTAACGTGGCGCAACTCAATGCCAACATACTTCAACTTGGGGGAAACATAAAGATCAGCATCATCCTTAAACTCTATAATTGAGAACAAAAACATGTCGTCAATAAAAAATAGGAGTTCATACTAGAAAGAATAAGATATGTGTCATGATTTAAAAGGTCAAAGGACTTCAAAGCTGAAAGTATAGATACATGGGTTGTCGATCACATTATTAAAAAAAATATGTGAAATACTCAAGAAAAGACGCGGTTCATACGAGGAACTATGTGATTTACTCCACAAAAAAACAATTCACATTAGAAACCCTGTGACTTACTCGAGAAAAGATGATCGGAGTTTTGAGTTTGATTGGTTTCTCATGAAGATTTGCCTAAGACCCTCTTCTATATAATCAGGGAAATAAACAGGTATCGGATCAACAAAACCAGTATCCGAGTGGTAGGTATCGAGTGAGGAGTTACTGATAAAAATCACACCCACATTAGGAACCTTCAATATATCATGAAGCTTGAAAAGAAGAGGTAATATGGTAGAACTTTTGTCCCAATCTCTAACAAGCTCTAGACTATTGAAAATCAAGTAAACCATACTTCCATTAGCCGATCCTCCCGACTTCTTTGAGCTAGAAGATCTCCCCACATTCCTCTTCAAACTATTTACAACACCCACCAATGCTTCCTTCAAAAAGATAAACAAAATCCGCCTGCTTTTCACACTTCTTTGCACTCGAATAACCATTGCTTTCAATTTTCCTATGAAGCAACAACTGATTCAGAATATTTTCAAACAATTGGCGGGCATTGTAACAAGTCCTACAACTGGAGTACACAAATGGTCGGTTTAAGTGTCGAAAAACCTGAATAATGTCAAAATGGTTGTTTCTGTGTAGTCAAACCAGAAATTGGTATCTTGCTGCTCAGTTTGAGAGAAGAGATGCAGTTGATCTTTGAGGTTGAAATGGTTCTTGAATCTTTTGAAAATTTTGAAGAACCCATAACAAATTATGACCAAAATCCACATCTTTTCGCTCACAGTTGACTTTTGGCGTGAAAAATTGTTGTGAAATCTTGAAAATATTAAAGAATCCATATCCATTCTATGATCAAGAATCAATCTTGTTGTTCAGTTTGTTAGAAAAAGATACAGTTGACTTAAGAGATCAAAATAGTTATCAATCTTGAATTTTTTTGAGAACCCATATCAACTTTAAACAAAAAAACAAATACAGTGGGAAATATTAATCAACTTTAAGCAAAAATACACATAAAATAATTATCTATTAGATTGTCTAACATTAAATTGGTTTGATGAGGGTGTGGGGTAAGAAAACGGTGATTTTGAAGCATTTCTGATTTTGAGACCAATAGGCATTATATGCAAGCATGTAACAAGTATACATGTATATTTAGTGTAACTTGACCTTATCTTTCTGTTTCCATGCTTGCAATGGTAAGGCAGGAGCCATATTTCATGATTCATACAACCCACGTATAATCAATTTAACTTACAAAGTGACAATCCCTATGTAATTAACTCTTATGGAACTTTACTTACTTCTCTCTTAAACTCTGCTAAAGCAGCACCTGAAAAATCCTGATCAAGGAACTTCTTCACTGCCACCTCCTGTTTAAAGAAGCATCAACTAATTAGGTAACATAGTAGTCTCTGTAAAGGAAGTGACACATTTGGCTATGCATTCAGTAATAATCTATATATTTAAAATTTTGTCCGAACTAAATCATCCACAATAATTATGTGGTAGATCATTGAAAACTTCTCCCTCACTGCCACAACTTATTTTCGTAAGAAGATAAACATAAACTTATAGTGCCATTCCAATCAGCATGATAAACCTCACCATATGAACCTACAGGTGGAAATTAATACAAAGCATAAGGAAAATGGAACTAAGCATACAATGCATTCTAAATCTGAGAGGTAAGCAGTGTAATGCGCACAGTTCACGATGATCACAAATAAACCTAATTGATTGCAATGAATCAACAACAGATTATAATGCAACCAGAGAGCCACTGAATCACAAATCGATAATACCTGTAACCAAATCAAACATAGTTTTACAGTATAAACATAACTTCCTAATTGATTTCAATGAATCGTCAAACTGAAGATATGAAGACAAACTCGAAGTCGCCTACCGTATCGATGAATCCTCAAGCCCTAGATCGAGAAATCAAACAGAAATTGAAGAGAACTCGTAATACTCGTAGTACCAGTACGATTGATTCTAGGGAGATTGTTCCGATTGCTGAAAAATGGAAGAGAGATCGGAGAACTTGTACAGGATTCTCGACTCTGGACTCTCGTTCGTATTCTCCTTTCTCATTGTATTTTTATTATATAAATTTAACTTATTGAAAAATAAATAAAAAAACCTTTAGAGACGTTTTGAGAATTATAAAAAGGGTAACTAAAACCCTTTGTTTAATTTAAAAAACAAAAATAAAAACAATTTACTGTGTAGAGACGATTTGAAAAGGGTATCTAAAGTTTTTGGTTAACTTTTAGAGAAGATTTTCATAGAGTATCATTTGTTTTGAAATCCTTCTCTGAAAGTTATTTTACCTTCTGTTACATTTTTCATTTTTGTCATGCAGTTCCTTCCCTAAAAGTCATCTTTAGATACACTTCCAAATCCTTCTCTGAAACTTCCTTCTCTTGTAGTGTAAGGATGAGCCGGTTTGTAAACCAAATGACCAAGATTTACAACAGTGGGATTTATATATGTCTCGTAAACAGTTTTTTTTGCCAAGATGTTGTGTACTTATAACATAACAATCAGTCTCTAGCTTACAAAACTGTGTTTGACACATATAATAGACAAATGAAACCTAAATTGAACAGTAAAAATAAAGAAGAGATATAAGCAAAATAATCAGATGTTGCTATAATGTTAAATCATCCTTTTTGGATCAAAAGAGAAATAAATGCTTGTATTTTTGAACATCTCACATAAATAAAATCCAATTATATCATTAATCGATTATTATATATAAGTCTAATAAATGTAATAGTTTTTTTTTTAAGATTTTAATCAAATTAATTTATATATTTAAAATCATCATAAAATATTGGTGTAGCCTTGATTTTCATTTGAATCTTTTTACTTAACTATTATTATTGTAAAAATATTTGATATTTAATCAATAATCAAACAATTTTAGCATTACATATAAAATAAAACACTACATTTATTTTAAACGAAATATTAACATGGGTCAGAAAGTCCAATTTTTTTCATGCCCTTACAAGTACGTGTAGATTACTAAAATATTATTGTAAGTTATTATATGCCCACGACACGTGTCACACAGAGATTCTGCTGAGGAGTATGTAAACCTATAGGGTCACACACAAAGAATGCGTTTGTTTCCATTTGTAGAAACCCGGATTTAATGAAAATATGTGTTAAACTGTAATTATGATAATTACAGGGTGAAAACGTAATTATGTTAATTACGGGGAATTATCTGTAATTATATTTTAAAGTTTAAAAGGATAATTATATATACTTATATAATTATATTTTAAAGTTTAAAAGAATAATTATATATATATATACATATATATATTTGAATATGATTTGAATATTACAGATAATAATTAAACCTTATTTAATTATTAGTTGAATTATAGTCTAACTATAATTCTTCTGATATAAATAAGGGGTTAGGCTAAACCATTTGATAGACAATTGAGTTAGAATAACCTTTCACAAAATACAGAAAAGAAACCCTTTTCTTTTCTGTAAAACACATATAGATCTAGGTTTATTGGGCTAGCACCCAGTGGAATTTCGCGTGCTCGTGTGTGGATACCGCTAGAGGAAACCTAGATTGGTTTCTAAGTGCTCAACTAGTTCAACCACAACAGATCTGAAAGGTACATCTCTAAACACCCTATGGTGTGGTTTTAAGTTTTAATTAAATACATCATTTGATCCGTTTGGGTTTTAATTGTTTAGAAAAGTTTTCTAGGTTGTAACCAAAATTATTTTTTTAATTTCCGCTGCGTATAACGGTTACAAAATGTTATTAAAACCCTACAGTGGTATCAGAGCCAGGTTGATGTCATTTAATCAAAAGAGGAACAATACTGTTATGATGGCAAATTAAAATTTTAATTTTAACCTAAAAATCTAATTGAACCCATTTTGTTTTAATTGGGTCTAAAAGTCTAATAGGAATTTTAAAAGGGTTGCAAACCCTAATATTTGCTATCTGAGAGATCACAACTTTATGTGGCCTCCATCCTTTTTGGGTTTGAGTCGCCGTTGGCTTCTGCCGGTGTTTTTTTATCGCCGCCCGCCGCTGGCCGGTTTTCCCATCGCACATTTCCCTCCCATCACAAAGAGGTGACAACCTGAACAGGTTTCATCGCCGTCGTTTTTAGTTGTTGGTTCTCTTTTGTAGCCACGAGTACCGTCGGTCTTTGCCTCTATTTCGCCGGTTGCTGCCGGCCGTCGTCGTTTTCGTCACAGTGACCACCTGAGGTACGTTGCAGGTTGATCGTGGTTGTTGCCACCAATCCCTGGCGTTCGCCCTCCTTGCGAGGTGCGATTCCCTTCGTTGGTCATCGGCGGCCGACTGCGGCTGAGTGCCGCCGGCCGTCGTTCCTTGTCGATGGGTTATTACCCTACATGGCTGAACGAGCCTCATTGCGTGATTTATTCTTGTCTCGTTTATTTTTCATCTAAGGTCATCGACGATCGGCTATGGTTGATGCCACCATCACCATGAACCACGACCATGGTCGTGGGTTTCTCGATAAACATCGATTGTTGAGTAACTAGTAGCTACTTTTTGAACACCGTGGTTGATTTTATTGCAAACTGGAAGATTTCCGGTTAGGTTCAATGGCTGTTGCCGTTTTCTGGTTGGGTCCAACGGTTGCTGCCGTATTTTTCCTTGTTCACCACACCGCCACTCCAAGCGGGTGGAGTTTGGTTTTCCCTTTTGTTTACAAGATTCCAATGCTAGCCATCGAGCCAAACAACGGTTTATGGTCAAATCGTTGTTATTGATAGTCTGGGTTCGTGCTAATAGTGGAACAGTGGTGGGACTAGGGCTTTGGCCCAAAGTTGCCGTCATCGGCTATTGCCATTGTTCATTGAACTACAACTAAAGGGTTGTTGATCGTCGGTTTCTTTCTTTCCCACACCATGGATAGTTGATTGCGTGATCCATGGTCAAGCTATCAGTGTTGTTTCCACATGATAGGATCACGGTTTAGGACCATATGGCTCATCGGGCTAATCCACAACTTAAATCGTCGATTTTGTTTCGATTAGTTTGTCCCCAAAATTCAACGGTTTCGTGACTAATGTTTTGGGCCAAATCTTTAGTTTGGGTGTTGGACTCCGGCTAGTAGACCCAAATATTTTTCACCCTAGCTTTCTTGTTGGACTTGTGTCCTGAACGACTTGATCGTAGGACGGCCCAAGGCCCGTTTTATTGGGTCAACTCTCTTTTGGGTTTGGTTTGTTAACCAACAATTAAATTAGGTCAATAAATTTAAATTTGCCATATAATAATTTGTTCCAATTAAATTGGTCATTTAATTATGTTAATTATAAATCGGCCTTTTAATTATGTTAGTTATTTTGGCCGAATGTTTTATTTTATGTTTAAAATAAAATAGTATATGGATTGCCTCGTGAAGACCCGTGGTTTGGATTGGTTGTTTATTTTATTCATGGAAAATTAAAATGTAATAATTGCATGGGATGTATTTTTCGGTTTTAAATTTCCTAGATAGGAACAAATGTAAATAGAATAGACATGTTGTATTTTCTATTTTTCAAATCTGAAGACGACGTTCCAAGAGGTCGAGACGGAGTCCCTGGAGTTCACCAAGATGGCGAGGCCAGTGGGAGCTTGAAGACGTCCTTAAAATTGACCGTGGTTGTTGTGTTGGCTCACAACACCACATTAGGGGCAAATCCATATATTATTGTTGTGATTGTTTATTTTGTGCTTGCTTTTATTTATTGCTTTATTATTGTTATAATACTTGCAAACGTTTTAAAATAAAATCAAACGCAAAATAAATTTTAAATCGGTAAATAAAATATGATATTCTATATTTGATATGTTTATCAAATTTAAACCGATTTAATAACATAAACTTTTAAAACAAGATTTTAGAGGTAAAGTCAAACGTTTTAAAAAGGGAATTAGAATGTTTTCTAAAATTAAACCTTTTACAAAATGTAAATTTAACGCCACCCATTTAAGGTACTTGTCAAGCATACAGGATTCTGGGATGGTCAGTGCTCAACCAATCATGCCGGTTGAATGTAGTGTTAGACAAGGAGCCAAAATATTGAGATTTAAGTGGACAGTTGCTTGGCCATTCACTTAAATAGTCGTATTTTGGACGACCGATCCCAATAAACCCTAAGTCCAATATTTAGGTGGGATCATGATACCTTAGTATGGTTTGTTTACTTGAGAATGTGATAAACAGTTGTTTGGCCATTTATGAGTATTTTCAAGGCGTTGAAGTAGGATTAAACGTGCCAATTTCAATATATGATATATTGAATAGGATCCCACGATATCTAAGAGTTATGTTGAACATAATTGGATGATGCCTACCTAAATAGCCTAATTCCATAGACAGTTGTTTGGTCATTTATGGAAGTAGGTGAAATATGAATCTTAGCTCAAATCAAATGATTTTGAAAGGTTAATCCATTTATTTGAGATATTAAAGTTACTAAAATTAAATCATGTTTTTGTAGATGTTTACCTTAGATTCAAACTCAAACAATTTATCCCAATTTACACTACGGTCAATCCTGGATAAGGAAAAATTGGACGGAACGAACTTCATCGAATGGTTTCGCTCCCTAAGGGCAGTCCTTAGGTATGAAAAGAAGTTCTACGTTCTTGAAAACCCCCCTCCAAATACTCCTGTCAGAAATGCTCCAACTGAAGTCATAACTGCTTATGATAAGTACCAAGATGACTCTCTGATTGTTGGTTGCCTAATGTTAGCCACCATGACTCCCGAATTATTACGGGATCATGAAAACATGACTGCTTGGGATATGATATCTTCACTGAAGTCTATGTTTCGGTTACAAATAAAACGGGAGAGATTTGATACAATTAAAGCATTGTGTGCTTGTAAAATGACCGAGCGTTCGTCAGTTAGTACCCACATTTTGAAAATGAAAGGGTACTTTGACCAACTGACTCGTCTTGGTTTCCCACTGGGTCAAGAGTTGGAAATCGATATGGTTCTCAACTCTCTACCCAAAACATATAAACAGTTCATTAAGGGCTATAATATGAAAGGTTTGAATAAAACTCTCACAGAGCTTTACAGCTTACTTAAAACTACTGAGAAGGATATGAAATCCAAGTTGGGTTCAATCAAACCAAAACAGGCTTTGATGATCAAACCTGATAGTGGGATAATCAAGAAAAAGGGGGAGTTAACCAAGGGTAAAACACATGTTGGAAGATCCAGCATAGATAAGGGCAAAGGAGAAATTCCCGAGGTTGCAGTATGGTATAATTGTTTTCACCATGGGCACCAAATGAGAACTTGTCCAGCCCGATTGGCAGAAATCAAAAAGCAAAAGGCTACCAGAGCCGGGCCTTCAGGTATGTTTACCATTTGATTTAATTCACTTCTGACTAAGTGTTACATATTGAGTATGATACTCATATTAGTACTACTTTTTCAGGAAATAAGAAGTGAAGAGAAGATGAAACCAGACCAAATGAAGCTAAGCTAGCTGTTGCTCAAAGGGACATATGATATGAACTTTCCAGATGGTCTTACATTAACACTTAGCAAGTGTCATCATGTACCTAGTGCTACTAGGAATTTAGTTTCATTTTCTCAATTACAACGAACCAAATTTATGTTTTAGAAATAAATTTTCGTTTTATCTTAATAAATGTTTTATGAAATTAATAGTTGTAATTATAAATCATTATAACGAATTAAGCGGGGCTTAAAACTGATCTATTTGTGACATTTAAACAAGAAACACATAGCCAAACTCTAGGCGGACGGAGAGTTGGAATCATATGATGATTCATATGATACATGTGTATCTTGTTAGTCAAGATGACAAAAGAGCCTTCAAAGGGTAAACCTTTAAGGGCCACAAGAATTATTAGGGGTTAACCATACTGATGTATGTGAGACTTATAGTTATGTCACAAGATACGGTCATCAATACTTCATTACATCCTACTGATAACTTCAGTATACATAGGTATGTTTGCCTAATAGAACAAATATAAAAACTTTGAAATTTTCAAAGAGTTTTAGAAAGAAGTAGTGAGTATATTTGGCAAAGGATAAAGATGCTTCGGTTAGATTGAGGTCATGAATATCTAAGCCGATAGATCATCCTAGAGATTTTTGGGATTGTATCCCCGTTGACTCCTCACGGGACACCGCATCACAACGGTGTATCCAAGAAGAGAAATAGAACCCTGTTGAACATGGTTCACTCTATGATGAATCTCACCACTCTTCCTAAATGTTTCTAGGATTATACCCTAGAAACAGTTGCCCAAATATTAGTTTATCTAGCAACCAACAAGGACCAATAAAACCCACTCTCTTAAATGAACTAGGAAGATCCCAAAGTTATCATATTTGAGAATATGGGGTTATAATGCTTAAGCTAAGCATAAAGCTTTTGGAAAGCATGATTCAAAGGTCCAAAAGGTACATCTTTATGTGATATCCAATTGGATATTGTTTCTACAGGTCTAGCGAGAACAAAAGTTTTGTTAACGCACCCTGGTGAGTTCTTAAGAAAAGATTTTCTGTCAAGAATCACAAATGGGGACACAGTAGATCTTGAAGAAATTCAAGAACCACAAAGATGGGACGATGGTTGACACTGACATTCAACAAGATATTGAGCTTCAACAAACTGTTGAAGATAATAAAACGAGATACAAGATAATCCGAAGATCGGATTACTGAAAAATGGCAAGATACCATGAAGACTGATGTCAAAAGCGACATTCCTTAAAAGGAATATTGAGCAAGGACGTATACAAGGCTTTAAAACATCAAACCTAAAAGTGCAAGTTGCAAAAGTCCATTTATGGACTAGAACAATCATCTCGTAATTGAAAACTTTCATACAAGAAGGTCAGTGGGAGCATAACAATATTCTAGATCCTATATGACATCCCAATGCTTGAAGGTGTAAAATCATGGATTAAGATAGTACTTCGCGATGAAGGATCTAGAAGAGACAAAGTCCTTGGTATAAAGATCTCTCTCGTAACAGATCAAAATGCTTAATTAGATTAAGCAAAAGTACATACATTGACAAGATCTTGAAACACTTCAAGATGAAGGGTTCCAAGAAAGGAAACTTGCCAATAGAACATAGTGTACATCTGAGTATAACTCAGAGTCCTAGCACTAAGAGGACATGAACCGTATAAAGGGTGTTCCTGGTGTTTTCAGCCAACTGTTCAAACATGTATGCCATATTAATGTACTAAGACCGGATATCTCGTATACCCTGTGTATGACGAGTCAAACCAAGTGATGCTCACTGTATAACAATGAAGAACATTATGAGGTATCTAAGGATAACTAAAGATATGTTCTTACTATACAACGGTTAGGAAAGAGATCTGTGTGTTTGAGGATGCATAGATACTAGTTTCCAAACCAACCTTAATGACTTAAATTGTAATAGGGATATATGTATTGAACGGATGTACTATGATCTATAAGAGCTTACATACAAATCTACTTGTCAAGCCTATGTCTCAAAACAAACATGATGTTCATGTTATAGGCTTAAAGTTTTTTTTATTGAATAATAATTTTAGTAAAACTTTAAACTTTTTGGAACATTAAAACAATTATGTTTTTATCTGATATAGCATACTGGGTATGAGTATATACATTAAACATTCCCGTGTTCTTTATTAGCATGTTTAAGTATCCTTAAATGAATATGATGATCATATTATTTAAAACTGTCCTTGATCACTTATTACTAGGGGACTAGTAATAAATCAAGATCATTGTGAAGTCTGGTCATAGTCCAAGTTGGAGGTGCACTAGGTGCAACCAGAGTCACATGCGCTTCTTGGAGCACAAGGCGTTGGACAAGACCCACGGTCAAGATCACCTCATAGATCGGCGTCATAAGGTGAGTCTTGAAATAGTACAACACTATTTATCCTCAGACCTGAGATGTGCATTGGGATCTAATACACAAGGATTGTTATACTTTGATATAGTCTAACGTTACCCTTGACCGGGTAATCATAAGGGCTATATTAGGTATAACATGAATTATGTAGTTAATCGTGTACATGCAATATGGGATTTGCTCCTCTCAAGATGAGAGAGATATTTCTGGGCCCCTCGATTACATATTCTGATTTACATGCATGAACAAGTGGATTAGTTAGACTAATGACACTTGTATAATCAAATATGTTGGGATCGAGAAACACAATCTTTGAACTATAAATGATGAGATAGATCTATGCATTAAGTTCAAAATAAAATATCGTGAAGCAAAAGGATAATGAATTATTCTACTATATGATTGATTATATCAATCAAATTGCTCGAAGGTAAAAGCACATTTACATAGCCTTGGGGGCGGTGACGTGTTGGCGTGTTACTAGACGCTTACCATCGTCTGTGTTACTGTGTATCGTGTGCAAGTGGGAGAATGTAAGTTATTATATGCCCACAACACGTGTCACACAGAGATACTGCTGAGGAGTGTGTAAACCTATAGGGTCACACACAAAGAATGCGTTTGTTTCCATTTGTAGAAACCCGGATTTAATGAAAATATGTGTTAAACTGTAATTATGATAATTACAGGGTGAAAACGTAATTATGTTAATTACGGGGAATTATCTGTAATTATATTTTAAAGTTTAAAAGGATAATTATATATACTTATATAATTATATTTTAAAGTTTAAAAGGATAATTATATATATATATATATATATTTGAATATGATTTGAATATTACAGATAATAATTAAACCTTATTTAATTATTAGTTGAATTATAGTCTAACTATAATTCTTCTGATATAAATAAGTTTAAAAGGATAATTATATATATATATATATATATTTGAATATGATTTGAATATTACAGATAATAATTAAACCTTATTTAATTATTAGTTGAATTATAGTCTAACTATAATTCTTCTGATATAAATAAGGGGTTAGGCTAAACCATTTGATAGACAATTGAGTTAGAATAACCTTTCACAAAATACAGAAAAGAAACCCTTTTCTTTTCTGTAAAACACATATAGATCTAGGGTTATTGGGCTAGCACCCGGTGGAATTTCGGGTGTTCGTGTGTGGATACCGCTAGAGGAAACCTAGATTGGTTTCTAAGTGCTCAACTAGTTCAACCACAACAGATCTGAAAGGTACATCTCTAAACACCCTATGGTGTGGTTTTAAGTTTTAATTAAATACATCATTTGATCCGTTTGGGTTTTAATTGTTTAGAAAAGTTTTCTAGGTTGTAACCAAAATTATTTTTTTAATTTCCGCTGCGTATAACGGTTACAAAGTGTTATTAAAACCCTACAATTATTTATATACATTTTTACGACAATAATGCAATGAAATATAATGCTTACATATACAAGTGATGATTTAGTAGATAAATCATGTTGAGATGTTTCTTCGATGATTTTACATATATAATTGGAGTTCAATTGACGTAAGTGTCATTTTGTGTATTTGATCTTATAAACCTTTTTCAGAAAACACATATTATTGTATTATGAGGCATTTTGAAAATATAAGAGTATGAGTTCATTTGAAAAATGGTTTGTCTCAACCAACGATGAGATTTTAGTTAATTATACTTTTGGTCATGTTTGCATACTAGTTGGTCAAACGTGTTTCAATATTTATATCGACTTTCATTGGGTATTTACGTAAACTGTTGGGTCGTTGGCTAGGTTTTAACTAAATGGAGTCTTGAAGAAATTTGTCCGGTTTAAAAACAGTGGTATTGTTTCCATTTGAGTTTAGTGGGAGCAGTTTAGTTGCACATATCATGTATGCATATTTTATTGGAAATTTCCGTCATGGTATTTCAGCCAATGTTTTAGAACGATGAGAGCATGTTTATATTTGGCTTTAAACTCGAAACCGACATAAATTATTTCATGTTTTAACCGGGTGCGTACACATATCAATCTACTAGCTTTGTGAAATAAACGGTCGCATGCAAGTTTTGTTGTGAAATCTTATTTCGTATCGCATTGTGAATAAAAGAGAGAAAACTTTAAGAGTTCGATATTATGAGCATGTTGTCTTGGGCTTTGGAAACATTTTATTTATACAGTTTGGAATTAAACTAAATTACTCTTACAATTGCTCAAATAGCATGCATATGTCTTTACTAAATTTTGGGGAATAAACCGATGTATACGAGTCACGTTGGAAAGTTTTATTTCATGACATTTCATGGTTAATTGCAGAAATTTTGGGGTTCGATTTTGTGAATTTCCCTTCTGTAGTTTTGTACGAACGTCTTGTTATACACTGTTTTAGTATGTAAAACTTTTTCTCATTCATTACATAAATTATACTGTTGGTGTGAGTAATCGTATGAAATATTTATGTTATTTCGGATAGAACTTTTGTCCAGAACATATTTCAATTATTGATTTTACTGTTAGGAGTTTTTCGCAATGCATGAAGGGAATTTCCGGTTTGCATGACGTTGTGGTTATAGTTTTGGGTATGTACGTTTAATTGGTGCGGCCCAAATTTGAAACGCGAAAAAAAATTATTTACGTTCCTATTGTGTTGCTACATTTGGGAAATGATCGGACGTATATAGGTCTTGTTGGAAATTTTATCTTCCGACGTTTTGTGTTAAAGTAAAAGATTTTAAAGTTGAAATTGTGAAACTCTCTTTTGGGAGTTGTACAAACTTTTATTGCACATGTTATAGGACGGAAAGTTATTTTCATATGCATGGCATAAATTGATGCATACTAAGACCCTGGTAGTCCGTTTGAAAATTTTGTTACTCATCTTTCGTTATCGTTTTATTAGCGTAAGTACTGATCAAATGAGTTTTGAAAATGGTTTTATATGCGTGGCATTGGTGATCAATTTTGAAACCTATCGAATGCACGATAGTGTATTTTCACCGCACGTTTAATTGTTATAAAACTTATGTATTTGAGAGTTTTATAAATTTCAAATTGGCATAGTAGTGTGAAAAACCTTGAACTCATTGGGCTATAGGTGTAGGTCCCCTCGTGTTAGAAGTTGATATTAAGGATTAAAAGAGTCCTCGGAGTTTGAGGCATTAGACATGTGCTTTCTCCCAGTTAGTTAAGTAATGATCTTTATACTTCGTTAAACCTACGGATTAAAATCGTGTTCGGTTGTTTGGGTATGGTTGGTTTTGGAATTGTGGGAATTTGGTACGACGGTATGCTATGTGTCGGTGGTGTACTATATTGTTGGGTATTCGTGAATAGTGATGATGTTATGGTTGACTGGTAAGGATGTTGGATTTGGGTGACTACTTCCAAGAGTAGGTGTCAACTTTGAATCGACAATGCTAATCGGGAATGAAATATTTGATAGTATACCCACGGTTGCAGAATGGTCATTCCGAGTTTAGGTGTCGACACTCGATTTTGAGGACAATAACTATTGGTGTGCTTCAGTGTACTTCCGTTAGATCGGGTGTGTCTGTGGAACAAGCGGTAACCTTAAGGGGATTAGATGTTGTTAATTAAAAATCAATCATTGGTGTTTCGGTAATCGTCAAGGCTTTCGTTGATTCATCGAGCAATAATTGAAAGCAGTATTGGAGTTGTGTAACCAGGGGATTTGGGATAATCGACTATCTGTAGAGCGTAATGGTATATTTCTGGTGGAAACACAATGCTTGGGTCTATGGAAGTGTGGGAGCCCTTGCATACATTGTGTCTGGGTCAACTTTGAGGAACGAATTTAGAGGTTGCGATGGTGCAAACCAAACTAGTCGTTAGGAAATTTCGTCAAAGGACAATAACTCTTTGGTGGTAATGTTTATTGGAGACATTTTGTGAGAATGTCGAAGTAGACTTTAAGTATAAATCAATTATTGAAGAGACTTTGATGCGTCGTATTTAGAGGTATCGAAGGGAATTGTTAGCCTTGGAGTATTCTCGGTGGAAAGGACTAGATAAGGTCGTAAATTGTTTTCGGGATAATATGAGCAATCTAAGGTTGAGAGACAACCGAGATTTAATGATTAAGAAAATGATTAATCAATAGTTGGATCATTTCTACAGAAATTGTTGTGTTAGTAAAAAGCAAGAAAAGAGTCTAATGTGATTCAATGAAGGACTATTAGAGGTGTGTAAGGTCAATTTCACTATGGGGTACCATTGGTGAGAGTGGTTAGCTCAGAGTCGTAAGTTATCTTGAGGTGTTATGTTCAATCTAAGGTTGGAAGGCAACCGAAAATTTATTGATGGGGAAAATGAATTGATAAGGACTTGATGCTCTTTACGTCATCGGAAAGGTGCATTGAACCTTATAATTTGAGTTCATGGCGGCTTGTTATGTGGAATTCAGTGGCAACGTCAACAGGATGTAATTGGGATCGAATATGAGGTGAAGTTTAGTGAAAGCATTCCTTTTGGATAGGAAATCAATCGATATTTCCAAGTGCGATGTTGGGTGCTTGGTGGTGCCAGATTTCGAGGACGAAATCTCTTTTAAGGTTGGGAGGATTGTAACATCCCGATTTCGAAAATCTATCGTTTCAAGCTAATACAGAACTCGGTAATTTAAGGGAAAAATAAGATATTGAATTTTGGACTTGAATCCTAGATTTTATAGTCTAGATGGATGAATGATTCAATTACGAGTCCAACGGTTCTTTCCGGAGCAAAAACGGAGCTATAACGAAGAAGTTACGGCCAAAACAGTAAACGAGGGGAAAACCGGGCGAACAGTGCATCTCGCGACTTAAGCGCGACTTGCACTAGCGGCATAAGTTGCGAAACCCCCCTGATCGAGCTTAAATCGCGATTTTCAGCCCCAAACTTCATTTCTTCATATCTTTCTCATCCTAGCTCCGATTTCAGTGATTCAAGTTGCTACAGTTTCGTTTTTGAGAGCTCTTCAAGGATCTAGAAAGAGATTGTAAGTCTATTGGAGTATACTAGAGTATTTTTTGGTGGTAAGCTTCTCATCTCTCACTATTCATCTTCTTCACCAAAGTTTTCTAGGGTTTCATCCACCATTTGTTCTCCCTTTCGTAGATTGGAAGTTTGTAACCATTTTGGTGAACTAGAGGTGTTTTGGTTAGTGGATTCAATCTTGGATTAAGGTAATCTTCTATTCTCTTCATTTATGGAAGTTAGAGTTTCGGTATTAGTTGAGGTATTCGTGTATAAGGTTGGGAAACGATTCTTTGTGGTGGAATATGTATATTTATGGTTGGAACCTTGTGGATCTAGGTTTTGGAAGATTTGGTTTGAAGAATCAAGTTCTTCAAAGAAAGTTATAAGTGGGTAAAATCTAGATTTAGTCTAAATCTAGCAAGGTGGGTTTACTAAACTTTTGTTAAAACTGGATACACATCATATTTGCTTATTTGTTGTTATTATCACATAATTTCTCAAAATGTTCATCCTTACGGGTTCAAGTATTTGATGGTATTTTCATGAGATTATGTGAGAATTATGCTTTATAAGTATCATCCCATGAATTATTCTATTTTGCGTAATTATTTGGGATTTCTTGGTGAAAATAGTTGGAAAGGTGGATATTGGTGATGTGCCATGATTTATGTTATATGTACCATTGTTTGAGGCTTTTCTCATGGATACATAATGTGGGTACCTTGATATGTTAAATGTATGCATGTATGGGTATTATGATGATTCTAGTGGGAACACCATTTTGGTGATATATTTATATGTATGATGAGTATAATTGTCATTTGGGTCTTTTGTTAGACTTAATGAGGATATGATGGTAATATTGTACTCGTAGTCGGTATGGAAATATGTTGGGTTGAAATACACCTAAAGGACCTCCTATATGCGTTATGTTGGACGAACCAAGTCAGTACACTAGGAGGATGTAGTCTTGGGCGCCACTGTGATGGTATATGCCTAGACCTCCGCCATTCGGGGAATTTTCTTAGCGACAGTCTTCGGGTGTGTCGGGCCTTTCGGGTGTTCCTTGTTAAGGGCATCAAGGTATATCAACTATTGGGTGGGACTTGATTGGTGCTATGGGTCTCCCCTATTGACTCCACATATATTGAACTCTGGTTAACTACTGATAAGAATTGTAACTATTCATGCATGCTTATTATTGTTCAACTCACTAGGCTTTTTGGCCTAACACTTGTTTGGTGTCGATGTGTATCTCAGGTTCTAGCGGAGCCGGTTCTAAGCTAGCATAGTGCTTGGGTGAGAGATTGGGGAATATTGCATTTGGACTTACTTTTGGTAGGAGAACCTTTGGGTTTATAAATGACACCCTTGTTTGTAATCTCTTTTCTAGTTATGGAAATTAGATTAGTTGGTTGTTATTTATTGTCCGTTTAATTACGACTGTATTTAAACAGGTTTGTGTATTTTTCTCATTGTTGGGAGGCTCTTGCTTTGGCAATTTTAAATACCGCATGCTCGATTTTCGGATTTTTGTTATCCCTATTTTTAGGGTGTTACATGGGGATCATTAACGTTGATATATACTTTGTGTATAACCACAATCGATGGATAGGAGTCTCCTCCGTTACCAAAAGGTGTTGTTTTGGATATAGAGATTATCTATGTTTTCGGTGTTGTTCTGGGTATGAAGTGTAACCAGGATTTATGATTTTAGTTTATTGGAATTTATCCATGTTTCAATGTTTTGGATAATGGAGTTTTATCTATGTTTGTAGTATTCGAGTATTAAGCCTTATTCATATTTTGTGTGAGTATTGGATTTTGGTTCCATGTTAAATAGATGTTTGATTAATGATTTTTCATCACGAAGATGGTGGGTTTTTAGGAAAGATGGTGCTTTTATATTTAATACATTTTATTTTGGGAAATTGTGATTTAAATAGCTTCTTTTTAGTTTTATTATTTTATATTAAAGATGAAAACTCTTGAACTCGCTGGGAGTACCAACTCTTTTATTTGTCGGCATGTGCATCAAATCCTCGATTGGGAATGATACAACTACACTATGATGAGTTGATTGCTAGTTAGAGGCACAAGAAGAAATTAGCTAATTGACCTCTCCCGTACCTTGGTAACAACGACAGTTATTGGGTTTTAGTACCACATATCTCTAATCTAGACTTTGTGTAAGGTTTAAGTTATTATTAATTGATGTTAAATCCTAGATTGCCATTATAGGTAATGAACTATGGACATTTAGAAATGTATTTACTCTTTATCTGATGTTAATTCAAAAAATTTAAATTAGCCGCTCTATCCAAATTTGAGGGTGTTAAACCCTCGTATTTACTCTTCGAAAGATCCTTTAGAAAAAGAACGAATGTTCTGTTATATAGAGGAGAAATAGTCCATGTGTAGTTGATATCAAGCTCTAACAGTTTAAATATATAGTTTATCATATATATATATATATATTTATTTATATGTTTGGATTTTTCGAAACTCCATGGACATGCACGAGAGAAATGCTATCCTCACTCGGACCAAGACATAACTTTTACTTATTCAAATAACAATTAGGGTACCACCTGGACAATTAGACATCCAACCGGTAATCACAACGACACGATTGCATATATATATATATATATATAGAGAGAGAGAGAGAGAGAGAGAGAGAGAGAGATAGAGAGAGAGAGAGAGGTTCAGAGAAAAACCTCAAAAAATAAAAAACCAAAAAACACTTCGTCAACCGTTAGATTAATTTATCTAGTGGATGTGAAAGAGACGGTTACAATTTTATTTTTTAATTAAAAAATCTTTCACATCCTATTTTTTAAATCGAAAAAAGTACGAAATATGATCAAAATTCAAACGAAACAAATTACACCAAAATAACAATAATATTTTTCTCATTAATTTGACATCCATATTCATATACTTTTTCATTCGTATTTTTCTTGGTTTTCCAGTTTTCATTTATTTAGCGTTTTCCCCTGAACCTGATGTTATATATATATATATATATATATATATATATATATAAACAAAAATATATATACACACAGGGAGAGTAAAAGTTATGTAAGAAAGGTAAGAACGGATCTTCACCTTTGGATACACATTAGGATGTGATGCACTGAGATACAAAAGATCAATTCCCGCATCAAGCGTGATTCGTGGGATGGGGTGAGATTAAAAGTGATCAAATATTTAAATCTCTTCTTATCTTCTCACCTTAACTCTTATTCTCACACAATTTTTTGACTAACGTTATCTTTTGGACACCTGTTTTTTTCTTTTCAAAGAGATTTTATATTTATCAAATGCTATCTTCAACAATTGGTGTTGAATTTTTCAAATTGATTTAATATTTTTATAAGTAACAATATTGCAAGATGCCATATTATTTTATAAGTAACAATAATTATTATCATTTATTGGCTACCTTCATATTCAGACTGAACTTCTAAGAGTAATCCAGTCATACTCATTTTTATAGTTGGATTTTCAGGTGTCAAGTCAATCTGTAAAAAAAAATACATAAATATATCATGCATTTATAAACATAACACTTGATAAAAATTATTGAATAAATTAAAAAAATATAACACAATATTTTATTTAAAAAAAGTGGGGTCATGGAATATGAAAAATTGGTTGACATAATAACATACAATTATCAATTTGTACATTGTCATTAAACTCTTGTGAAACCTATAAAATTATATATGTATATATACTATCATATCATTCAAATTAAAAACATAAATTCAAGTAGAAAAAAGTCGAAAAAAAGCCGAACCTCTTGTGCAGACCCAGTTTGTAAGACCAGTCCAGTTGTACTCGTACTTATGCATGGATTTTCAGGTGTCATGTCAATCTGTATAAAAAAAGTTATACATACTTATGTCATCCATTTTAAAGTGTAACTCTTAATAAAAATAACACTATAAAAGAACCAATGTATTACTTGGTCAAGCTTGAATGGTGTTGTGGAATATGAAAACTCTGGTTGAGAAGATTACATATAATTACCGACTTGATTCTTGTTAAAATCTTGTGAAACCTACAAAGTTAAATATACAAATCTTGATATTGTCAAGATATTCTAAAAAACGTAAGTTAAAAAATAAGAGAAAGAAAGTCAAACCTCTGGTATAGACAAATTTCTTTTGGAAACGTTGCTTCTTTTACGAGTCTTCTCAAGAGCATTCTTTGGACGCGAAGAGCTACTACACCTTCTCAGATCATCTTTATCAGCTTGTAAAGCATAAAAAAATTAGGATCTTTTGACTTCTTTTCTTGAAGATATTCAAGCACACCACATGTATCCCCTACACACATTTGAACTGTTCTTTTGGTGCGTAAATAATTTCTGCAATCATCTAAAATAAATCCAAGATTTGAATGTCCACCTGCTCGTCTAATCATTAGTTCCACACTAGCTTTAGGAGCAATTCCAGAATTCTCAGCCAATACAATTTCATATGCATGAGCATGTGTTATTCTTCTTTGTGACCTATGTAAGTGGCTCGTATTAGGACTTGCAGTCACATGTGTATGCTCTGCTTTGAAGTCAACTACTTTATATTTTCCACATTCATGAAGTTTTATCTTCATCATCGCCAAACAACCAAACCTTGTTTGAGCGTGATGACGTTTCATATTATCATCTCGTTTATCTTTTCCACGAAAGCCTTCACATGAACAACAAAATATTCTGCTTTTTATTTTTCCATCTTTATTTTCTTTATACCCTTTGCTTCTTCGTGTGCTAAAACCAACTTTATAAGCATAAACATTATAAAAGTGGTAAGCTTGTTCTTCGGTTTCAAATTCCATACTAACCTTTGGTATATCTTCCTAAAAAATGTTGGAATGAATCTGGTTTATTTTCATTCCATCATCAATCGGAGCTTCCGCAGCTTCCCTAAACGTATCATTAGATTGTCCTTCCACACCATTTGTATCAATATTCATTATCTTAAATTAAAAAGAAAAACAAAAAAAGTTAGATGTTAATTTCTACAATATGTTCGCGTGCTTTACTATTTAATAAAATATATACTTACTTGATATATTGTCTTCCACAACAAATTATGAGCAAAGAGAAAACGAACTAGAAAAAATAAGAGAAATCGAGCATAAAAATGACATATCAAAGAGAGAAATATAAAAATGTCATTGAAGAACTGGGATAAATAAGATAACAACCATTTGAATGATAATTATCTATCAACTAAAATAGATTAATAAAATAAGATAATAAATGATAATAATAATTTTTGTTAAGTTAATATATATTAATAGAGTGAGATAGAGAGAAAAGGAAAAATAGTTTTTTTATTTGAAAAAGGATTGAAAGGTAAATTAATTAAATTGAAAGAAAAGTAGAAAAAATTGCGATTAAAAATAATATGAAAAGAGAAAGATTTTTTTTGTAAAATAAATATGTAAAAGAAAAGGAAATTCAATTATCAACAGAATATTAAATCAAATTTAAAGAGAAAAAAATATTTAATATTATTAAGAGAGAGAGGGAGAGGGAGAGGAGTGGGGCATTTTGGGGAGGGGTAGAGGTTAACGGAGTTAAAATGGTTAAAACGTTTTAAAAATAATTAATTATTTAGTGTAGAAATATTAGGTGGCAAGTTACTATTGGATGGACAGCAGATTTTTTTCCATCTATGATTGAAACTTTAAAATCGATATTCAAGAGACCTGATTAAAAATCGGCCTTAAATTACGTTTTTGGTCCCTATGGTTTGTTAAAAAATGCCATTTTTGTCTTTGTGGTTTTGAAATTTCGGTTTTGGTCCATATGGTTTGCAATTTATTTCTATTTTCGTCCCTGAGGCCAAAACACTACTTTTTAGTATGAAGGACTAAAATAGAAATGAATTGTAAACCATAGGGATGAAAAAAGAAATAAAATTTAAATCATTCAGACGAAAAAGATAATTAATTATAAACCATAGGGATGAAAATTGTAGTTTCAAAACCCTAAGGCAAAAATAGAAATTTTCAACAAACCAATTCTCGAGAGTGTGAGGAGTAATTTTTTTGGGGAGGGGGGGGGGGGGGAGGACTTGGTGAGGATGTGATAAAAAAGGGGGATGACTTGGGTTAAATGGGATAGGGTCTTCAGGAGTTTTAAGAGAGGCGGTCTTAATATTAGGCCGTTGAGGGACGCTAATTTGGGTTTACTTGGAAAGTGGTGGTGGAGATTTCATAAGGAGAGAGACGCGTTTTGGTAGAGGTGATTAGGAGTCTTTATGGGAAAGACGGAAGCCTACTAGGGGAGTCTCGTAGAAACTGGGGGGGTCGATTTGGGGGAGTATTATGAAAGTAGGGGGGACGTTGGAGAAAGAAGGCATTCCATTCCCTAACTCTTTTGGGAAAGAAGTGGGGGAGGGGTCGAAGACACGATTTTGGGAGGATAGGTGGATTTCGAATGCAAGGCTAAAAGAGTCTTTTCGGAGACTTTATCAACATGAGACATCTAAAGATATCTCAGTGTTAGAGAGAGGAGAATGGAGAGATGATGTGTGGGTGTGGAGGTGGGGGTGGAGACGGGATCCGAGGGGGAGAGAACTAGGAGAGTTAGAGAACTTACAAGAATTATTGCAAAACATGGCACCAAAAAGAGAAGGAAAAGATCGAGTAAGGTGGAGTTTGAACAAAAACGGGGAATTTTCGATAAAAAATCTAAGGCAAATCGTAGAGGATAGGAGGATTAGTAGGGGGTCGGGTGGAGAAGAGACGAAATGGAATAAGGCGGTTCCAAAGAAAATAGCCATTCTCATTTGTAGAGTGCGCTTAGGTCGGATTCCAACAAGAGTCATTTTGGACAAATTGGGTTTAGAACTAGATTCTATTATGTGTCCTAGATGCAAGGCTGGGGTAGAGACGGTTGATCACGCGTTAGTGAGTTGTGAAGAGGTGAAAAATTTGTGGAAAGAAGTGGGGAGATGGTGGAACTTGAGTGTGGACTCGATCAATTTGGTGGCCGACTTGTTTGGTCTAGTGGCGCAACTGGAAAATAATATGAAAGGAGCAAACAGGTAGGAAGTTGTGTGTTGGGGCTTGGTGTATCTCATTTGGGCCAACCGAAATAGAATGGTTTTTGAAGCGAAAAAGGACAAGATTTGGGAACAGTGCTTCGAATTTCAAAGAAAAACGTTTGAGTGGATTTCAAAGAGAGATAGTCACCTAGCAGGTGATTGGGTGACGTGGGTATTGAATCCTATGATGTAAAAGGAAGGTTCGGTCGAGCTGGGTTGCGGGGGATGGGACGAGAAGGAGGCTGTCGCAAAGGGTTGTTTTCTTTTGGAAGGTCGAATTTCAGAACTGTCCCACCTAACAACAGTCTGTGAGTGTTCGGTCGAGTAGGTCTGTTGCAGCTCGGTTGTAGAAGTGATCGTGGGATCCAGGCGCGAAGATCGGGGTTGCGGCTGACTGTACTCTCGATTAGTACTGGCAGGTTGGGGTTGTTTGCAAATCGCAAACTCCATTGTTGGCCTTTCGGCTGTTGTTTAATTGTAGTTTTAATTGGCTTCCCTTGTTTGGTTGGTTTAAACTTGTCGGGATAATTTCGACCTCATTGTACTTTCCAACGAACGTTTTGGATTGTGGGGAAGCTAAGAAGAGTGAAGGCGCTGTGACATAGAGGATTGTAATAACCGGGTATAAAGTTTAATAAAGATAAATGTTGGGGATTGCTTAATCAAGACTTAAAGTTGAAGGGGTAGGGAGTAACATTGGTATAAAAAGGAGTTTTACCCTAGAAATCCTCATTTTTGCATCTAGTGCGGCGGAGAGCAGGAAAAGGAACTTTGGATCAATTTTTCTGTGTCTAAGAGTAGAGGTTGGGCGTGCATTCCAGAGGAGAAAATTTCTCAGGCTTCTTCAAGGTATTAATCCTCTTCATCTTCTTCCTTAAGGTTTTGGTATCAGCTTTCCACTGTTAAGTTGGAGTCATTGGATTAGCATGTTGGTTCTGTATTTTTGGGGAAGAAGGGATTCATTCTGTTCTTGTTAAAGATTTCTAGATGGTGGGTTTCGTTTTGGGTTGTGTTTTATGCTAATCGATTGATGTTTAGGGGAGTATGTTTTATCTATTAATCGAATCCTCTGGGTTGGAACTGTTCGATCGAGCATGGTTAGGTCGACAGACCCCGATCATAGCTCTGAGGGTGTCGCCCCGGTCGTTTAAGGACCGATAGACACCGGTCGTGTTTGAAGGTTGGACCCCGGTCGTTGGTAGACCCCGGTCGGGGAAGGGGAGTCCGGTCAATTTGATAGACACCGGTTGAATTGTCAGAGGCCGGTCAAGGCACCGGTCGACACATGGGAAGGGAGACATCGGTCAAATTATTGGGAAGTCCGGTCATTTCATTTTACCGGTTGAGATTTTTTTTAAGGCAGACCTCGGTTGATGGGGTGTTGACCCCGGTTCCCGGGGTGGTATTGTGGGCCGAGGCCCAAACTAGTTTCTGGTTGGGCCGAAGATTTATTTAATATAGTGTAAGTGTTGGGCCATAGTTAGTTAAGGACGAAGCCCAGTTCTGGTTTCTTTTAGCTAGTACTTGGGCTGAAGAATTAAGGCTGGTCCATTTGTGTTTTATTATTAATATCTTAAGGTTTACCGTTCTAATTGGTTCCAAAGGGATTAAGTTTATAGAGAATAAGTGAAGTGAGAAGTATGGGTTAAATTCTTTATAAAGTATATCGTTTGGGAGTTCATCGGTCAATGTTTCCTTTATAGGTTTCGGACCGAATTTCAGAGTAGACGCGAGATTTGAGCTAAGGACGTCAGGTGAGTTTTTCTGAACTAAACTTTTTGGTGACGAAAGCATGTGAAGTTTAATTTTTAAACTTCGATTTATTTATGGCATGATTTTAATTGTACAGGTGTGGTTTAAGTTGTTGAAATTTAAATGTATGCATACATTCTATGTGGAGCTTTTGACCTAAGTCGGGGAGTGTGGCCCGCCTACTCGTGCCGGGGAGTGTGGCCCGTTTATGCCGTTGGGGGTGTATCCCAACATCAAGGCAGTGCGAGTTAGACACATCGTCTTTGACTGTCGTGTGGTCAGTAGCGTGTTTGTTTCTGTGGATTTATTGCATGTTATTTTAAATTCTGAAAAGTTATTTTAATTGCTATCTGTAGAGGGAACTCACTAGACCTTCGGTCTAACCCTCGATCTTTTAAAATTAAAAATCTTTTCAGGCAGGCGTGATGTGGGACGGGCGGATAAACGGAAAGAGAAGGCTTAGCGGACCCAGTTAGAAGACCAACACTTAGTTACTTATTATCTCGGTTGTGTATAGGTTGTTTTTAGCAAACTTCGATCTATCTATTGTAAGCCTGGAACCGTTTAGGCATGGAATATTGTTATCGTTGATATTTTTATATTAAGGCTTTATTCTGATGGATTTATTTCTGGTTGGGTTGTTACAGTTGGTATCAGAGCCATAGTTTAAGGGATTTAGGTGACCGGATGGGCCTAAACTTAAACTGTAGAGTAGTTGAACACAACTGAGATATAGGAAGCCTTTAAGAAAGACCTTAATTATCGTGAGACACGCTAACAATAGTGAGTACCCTCATGTAAGGTAAATTCAGAATCGCATCTGGCCAATGCTATTATGAATTTACAGGTGCGTGGGCATACTCAAATACTATTGTTGAGTATGGTTCAGGGTAGAGAGTTATATCCATAGATTGATAGTGTTAGCCTAGCCTGTGGTGGAAGTTCGTTTTGGTAGTAAGGTTAATACCGTTTAGGATGCATATCGTGCGGAATGTAGATATTTCGTTGAGAAAGGACCTCCTGAGTTCATAAGGAGGAGAATGATGTTAGGAGGTGGGTTGTTGCTCCAAGGAAGTCTTCGGTTTGGTAGAGTGACATGTTGATTGGTGAGAAGCAGGAAAGTGTTAATCCAAGAATCGAAGGATAGAAATGAAGCTTCTAAAGCTGTAGTTATTTGAAGGGTGGGTGAGGGACGATATAGTGTTGACGGATAATATGTAGTGAGGGTCTATAGAATCAAGATAAGGTTGGAAAGTTTGTTTGGGGGTATAAGTGAGGATGCGATTTTGGCGAAATTGTAGTTGCGTTGGTAACGGGCACCTGAACCTTCAAGGAGGTTGAGAAGCGTTGGTGCTGGAAGTAGTGGCAGATATGAGGATCATAAGGGGTTGGTCTGTAATCGAAAATCTAAGATGAGTTGTGGTGAGTGCAAGCAGTCGACCTTGGTGGAGTAAATAACCTTCAATGTCATTGAGTCTCATGCATTGTGTGTCAAATAATTGCTAGAGTTTTATTTCATATCTTTCACATCAGATATTGTGGCGTGTGTGCCTTATGAAGCAGATGTTTTGAAAACGTATTAACGCATGCAAATATGTATTGAAATTGAAAAGGCAAGTTTATGGCATTGGTGTTAAATTTTGATTTTTTTTTTGTTGTGGGAGAAATATTATATACCTCTTTATAAATGAGCTAACTTTCGTTATGGAAGCCAAAACAACAATTGATCGCGTGTTTTATAACTAAATTTGGTACAGACTTGTGTTGCTATATCAATAAAGATGAGAGTCGTTTTACACCCTCAGTGTAAGCAATTCTGTAGTATTTTATAAACCGTGTGAGTAAAGTTCTTCGGAACTGATTTTAATTGCGCCAACACCGATGTTGAGGTGTGGTGAAGAGAAATTGTCGTAAGTTGAGGTTGAATGATTCTTGAAATCGTTGCACATGGTTAAGTCGGAATTGGGTTGTGTCCATTCAAGTTTGTTTCATAATGTAATATCTTCTTAATTTTTAAAAACGTGTCAAAAGTTTAAATGTTTGTGCATCATGCATGAAGGCTATGAACTCACTAGGTCATAGGGAAGGGTTGCAATTAAGGATAAGGAAAGTTTTGAGGGTGGAAGTGTGTCGCTCGATCTGAGGATGGAGGGTACTTGATATTGGTATCCTGCTAAGTAAGGGTGGTGAATAGCGGGACGCTGAAAATGAAGAAGTAGTTATGGTTAGTTTTGAGGAGTTTGAGAGGAAGTGAGGAGTTTTTCAGAAAAGGTGTGTACCTATTGCGATGTTATATAGCACAACTAGGAAGGGTTGTGCTTTGAGCACTTAAGTCTTCGAGGTTGTACGCTTAATCTTTCAGGCTACTGGAGTTGATTCCAAAAGGTCGCGATGAGTCGACAAGGAGCGAAACTTTGTTGAATAGTTTTGAGGATCTTAGTTTTGCAATTTATTCAGGTCCGGGAAAGACAAGGTCATGGAATGTCTCGAAGTCAAATTTTAATATATTGATCAGTGAGGAAATGATGGTGTTGGTATGTGTGACAAGTGGTTGTGGAGAGTTGCTTTTGTTCTGGGATGAGGCAGTAGAGTGGTAGTTGTAACCTTGAGTTGGTGATACCTCTATGGTATATCTGGGAGTGCAAATCATTAAAGTGGTAAGGAGTTTCATGAAGGATATGTAAAAGTCCGACGTCATTACTATCGGATGAGCAATAAAATAGTTTTGTAGGACGTAAAAAATGACCAAGTGTTAAAATAGACCGTTTTATAAGACCAAACAATAAAGTGTATATCTAAAAGTGTTGCAATAAATTTCACATGATGTACGTATTTTAGCGTCTTAACAAGTTTTAGAATATTCTTAAAACAAAGTGTTGTATTATTAGCTATTTTACATACACTTTTGAATAGATGCTATATGAAAATAAGTGTCTTATAAAAATATGTATATGTGACATTTTTCAAAAATATCCTATAAAATAGCTAATAAAGTACTTCATTTTAAGTTTTCATTACTAACATTAATGATATATGATAAGTCAAATATTACATTTAGGGGGTGTTCAATTAGAGGTATTAAGCAGTAATCAAAGAAACTGATAATAAAAGAAACTGTTTGACTTTACATAATATAATATGTTTCATTCCCCCATAAGTTCAAATTTTTATTCTAGGTTAACCCGGGGGATGAAAATTCATTCCCATTTTCATTCCTTGATATTTTCATTTTCATTTTCCAGCCTGACCCAAAGAGTCCATTTTCACACATATTAAGTATTAGCGATATTATAACAAAAAAAAAATTCAAGGAACTTATATAGGGGTGAGTTCAAATGAAAACTCATCTTTCATTGTGCACATGAGGACAAATCTCGACCATTGATCAAAACTTAGAAAACTAATCAATGATTATTACATAATAAGGTTAATTGGGAAGTGATTAAGAACAAAATTGTAATTTTGAATCAACGCCTATCTTCTTTGACTTTTTATTTTTATTTTTAATTAAAAATATTTACCCCCTTAAACTTTAAAATAATTTATCTTAAAAATTACTAATATTTTAATCAAACAAATTATATCAAAAAAATGAGAATTTCGTGCTCTTCGATATGACATCCATCTCGATATAGTTTTTTTTCTCAATTTAACCGTTTTTTACGTGAAATTCTATATACGTGTTATATTCATTATGAATATGCATGCACGTCCCCGAATGTCCATATTCAGTCTGAATAACAAAGGTGAACGTTCATTCACTATTCATGATGAATAATACATTATTCAGGATGAATAATACAACATTCAGGATGAATAATACACGAATTCATGATTCATGTATTATTTATCACAAATCGTATAGAATTTTACGTGAAATTCTATATATGTGTTATATTCATTATAAATATTCATGCACGTCATCGGGTGTCCACATTCAGTATGAATAACAAATGTGAACGTTCATTCACTATTCATGATGAATAATACAATATTCAGGATGAATAATACAATATTCAGGATGAATAATACACGAATTCATGTTTCATGTTTCATGTATTATTTATCATGAATCGTGTATTATTCACCCTGAATGTTTTATTATTCATCCTGAATGATACATTATTCATGATGAATAATATATGAATGACCCGTGAATGTGTAGACACATGACGCACTCTCTTTTGTTTCACAATTCACAACCGAAATTTGGTTTAATTCATTATGAATATGTATGCGCATCCCCGGATGTCCCACATTCAGTATGAATAACAATTATGAACGTTCATTCATTATTCATGATGAATAATATAATATTCAAGATGAATTACACAACATTCATGACGAATAATATACGAATTCATGAATCGTGAATTATTCACCCTGATTGTTGTATTATTCATTCTGAATGATACATTATTCATGATGAATAACACATGAATGACCTATGAAGATTTGGAGACGTGACACGCTCTTTTTTTTCCCCGATTCACAACATAATTAGTCGATAGGTTCTCGATTCGTCTTGATGGGTGTTGGGTTACGGTGCTGAAGAAACGTGATGTCTTACGACGTTGAAGAAAGTGTTGAAGAAGGTGATGTCGAGTTACATACTTACGGTGTCGAGACGTTGTACAAACTTGAACGTACATAAATATTCATAATGAATATAACAGATATATAGCATTTCATGTAAAAACGGTTAAAACGACAAAAAAACTATATCGAGATGGATGTCATATCGAAGAGTACGAAATTCTCGTTTTTTTGATATAATTTGTTTGATTAAAATATTAATAATTTTTAAGATAATTTATTTTAAACTTTAATTGGGTAAAAAGTTTTTGATTAAAAAAGAAAATAAAAAGTCAAATTTGATAGGCGTATGTTTAAATTTTTCTTCCATTTTTACCCCTAAACATTTTATAATTAAAAACTCTATTTAATATGAGTTGTTGGATCAAAAGAGATCGAGCGACTGAGATTTGTCCTCACGTGCACAATGAAAAATGAGTTTTAATTTGAATTTTCCTCTCTCTATATATATAGAGAGAGGGAGGATATTTTGTAACCCATGAAAAGGTTGAAACCTTTGCAAAATCATCTATAGTCATTGATCCTGATCTAGAGATTATTTAGTAGATTTTTTAATAATTTTAAATTTAAATGGTAAAATAGGTATTTCATCAGTGGACGGTTTTTTAAGGAAACTATCATAATTATTTATTATTAATTTTGTTCCGTTATTTTTGGAAAAGAATCTTTTTTTTTTTTGGTAGTTATCTTCTTCACTGACAATTAGTTTCTTCATTAGGTTTCTTTTTCCTGCTATTTTCACCATTTTTTGATTTGTTCGTTTTCATTATTTTCACTTCTGTTTTAATATGGTTTCATCTAGTATATATATAAAGAGAGACTTGTTAACTTTCACGATTGCATTTTTTGTTAACTGTGATGGTAGTAATGAGTGTGTCTTAAAATCGAGTTAACTGAATATAGTTTTGATGATGTCGTAGATGGTTTCGATGATGCTTAATATGGTTTCGATGATGCCGAAGATGGTTTCGATGATGCCAAATATGGTTTCGATGATGCCGAAGATGGTTTCGATGATGATGAAACCAATATTATAACCCCATGTTGTCGAGTTGTCGTTGTAAGTGATTATCTCATTTGTTAAAAAATTTATTTTTGTTTAAAAGAAAATTTTTAGCTAAAATTTATTTATGGATAATGTCATGCCATTAATTTAAGGATATAATTTAAGTTCCTATCCACATAAGAGCATCCGCAATAGATCTAGGGTCTTGGCTAAATTCTTTCTTTTTTTACTAATTTATAAAACTAGAAATGTACCCTCGCAATGCAGCGGGTTTCTGAAATCTAGAACTCGAACCATCGATCATTATTCATATTTTTTGTTAGTCTTTTTTTATTTTATTTTACGATTTTGAGAAACCTAAATTTAAAACAAAAATATATTTTAGTTTAGTTTAATTATGGTTTTTTATAAAAAAATAATAAATTTTTTTGTTACGAGTCAAAAAATGTTTAATTTAAATGATAATTATATTTAAGATATTTTATATTTAAAATTAAAAAGATAACATACTTCAATAAAAAAATAAAAATGAGGTGTTTTATCTCAAATTTTCTTATATTTATCAGTTAGTTATATCAGTAGTTAAAAAATTTAGATATTTTAGAAAATAAAAATAAGTGCTTATCTGCAGTTAGTTACACGAATTCAAACATTGAGTTTTTATAAGTTGTACTTATGTTTAATCAATTTGTACTTTTGAATTTTAAGTAATATGTATTAATAAGTGATACCTAATGCATAAAAATTAGTTTTTAAGAGTTTAACTTAAATGCTTTATAATATAGTATATATATATTAGTTAAAATTCAAAATTACAAGTTAATGAAACATAATTATAACTTATTAAAGTCCCATGTTTTATTTGTATAACTAACTGCAAATAAATATATTAAACACATGATAAACACTATGAGATAAACTACATGTTTTATTTTTTTTAAATATATTTATTAGATCAATGCATGTTTTTATAATATAGTATAGATATATTAGTTATGAGATTATAACTAATATAGATATAGATATATTAAGAGCAAATCATAAAATAAAAAATAAATTTTGATAATAGTAATATTGATCAAATCGTCCAATAAATATAAAAAATAAATATTGATAATAGTAGATAATATTGATCAAATCGTCCATTAAATATAAAAAACAAATATTTATATTAATAAATAAGTATCCATTTCACAAATAGATGATGATGTGAGATATTGTGCTTGTATAAGTTATATCAATGTATTATGAAATTGTAAATTAAGTAATTGACTTTAATTAGTTATATTTTATGCTTAAAATATTATAATTAAGAGTTTTTTTATTTCTCTTTTATAATATAGTATAGATATATAAATTAATATTAATAAAAAATATAAACTAATAATTATGAAGCATGCTCTCATGTCGCTTTCTTTGGAAAGTATTTGTAAGTTGTAACTTTCGTTTTTCCCTTCCATTTACCTTTCCTACTCTCGGTGACGGATCTAAGATTTTTATTGAGTGAATATATTTTTAAAGTGGATTAAAGGCTCACAAAATCGTCTGATGTGTTTTTAGCAGAATTTTACCTCATCGAAGAATTTTTTAAGTTTTTTTGGTTGATTTCAAAAGATTTTTAATGTTAATTTAGTTGATTTTTAGAGACTTTTTCGGGTTTTTGCTTCATTTCGAGAGACTTTCGGTTTTTTGGTTAATTTCAATAGATATTTTTTTTGTTTTTTGGTAGATATTACTTGTATTTTTCAATATCTTGAAGCACTCCTCAAAGTTAGTAGGTGTACCTTTCATACCCCAAAAAAATTTCTGCTTGCGCAAATAAGTTGAGCGAGTGCACGGGACACCGCTCAAAGCTTCATAGGTCCGTCCCTGCCTACTATTCATATTCGCTCTATTTTTTCCATCGTTTTCTGCTTCTCTCGTCTATCCTTAAACCGCAAGTAGAACTGTCTTTTTTCGAAGAAAAATATAAATTCTAAATAGTACTTAGTTATCTATAGATGAGTTTTAGCAACAAATTTTCTATCATCACTAGCACCCATGTTTGATATCGGTTACAAAATTGGTTTCAAAATATTTGAGATCACCCTTCCAAAATCAAATGAATGCATATTTCATACATCTAATTTTTTTTTTCTCTTCCAATAGTTGCATGAGTGAGGGAAAACACGAAAGTCTGTTCAGCCCTTAATAAGTCCGCTTTTGCATATCAACATATAAATTTGACGAGATGTAATTATACATTAAAAATATATATTAGAATTATTTAATAAAAGAAAAGTTATAATAAAAGGGTCAATAACTATCCATCGTGATGTATGTGTTTTTTAACGTTATGAATAGTAATTTAATATAGATGGTTAAGTCAACGTAATTTAATTAATCATTATTCTTCCTAATCTATTTGTCAATAATATTTATACTTCCTTTTAAAAAATTTAAATTTAATTTATTTTTGAACTTATAAGTTGACAAAAATTATGTTAATTATTGTTGCCTCTTTTGATCATTTATCAATAGAACTAGATGGGTCAAAGTGATATTTTTTTTTTCAATTTCAATTTCAATTTTAAGTTTCTATGTTTCTATTTTTGTTTGTTCGAAAAAAAATATTTAATTTAAAATAAAAATAACTAAATTTTCAAATCTACCTTTAATTAATAAATAAATATTAAAAGTGTAATAATTATTCTTCTCTAAAATTATATACCATTTTGTTATGTACATTTATTTTAAAACAATGAAAATAATTTTTTTTTTCTAATTCTATAGGGCTCATTTGTTCCTTTTTCTTTTCCTTATAATGCACTTGGCCTTAAATGATCATTTTTAATTGTGTTTTGAATTTTGAAAGTAAGTACTTGCAATTATATATATGAGGGGCTAATTAAAAAGATTTGTAAAAGAATAAGTTAAAATGATATGATATTAATAATATGATTAAGTTTTTCTTTTGTTTTATTAGTTTTGTAAATATGCACACTATCATAAAGAATTAAAGTATCATGCACTTGCATGCCATCTTGTTCCTGCATAGGCTTATATGGGTTGGGTTTATGTGACACTGACATGTTTTTCTATGACATGTGAAACCATAACCGAATCTTTATAAGATAACACTGTTAATGCATAAAAATATCGAATCTTTACAACAAAAACACTCAAATAAACCTTCATAGTGTTATAAATAGTGTTATTTATGTGGTTTCACAGATCCCACAAAACAATTTGGTCTCACATGTATAGTGGCGAAGCCACATACAAATCAACAGGGTCTCTTGACTCCAGTAAAACATTATAAAAACCTAGATTTAACTTGGAATTTTTTACTCTTAATAAATGACTTATACTTAAAGAACCCATTTAATTTTTACAAATCCCCAAACATTTGACTTTTTTTCTACTAAAACCAAAATAATAAATTCATCTCAAAATCCATTTCAAGACTAGGCATCTCAATATCTAGTTCTTCTATATATATATATATATATATATATATATATATATATATATATATATATATATATATATATATATATATATATATATATATATATATATATATATATATATATGGGTAGTTTAATTTACAACCCATGTAAATCTTACAACCTATGCAACCCACATCTTAACCGTTGGATTCATGATCGACGGTTACAATAGATGTGGGTCTAATATTTTTAATTATAAAAACAAAAAAATAAAAATAACATAACCGCTTATCATTGATCCAACGGTTAAGATGTGGGTTGCATGGGTTGCAAGATTTACATGGGTTGCAAATATATATATATATATATATATATATATATATATATATATATATATATATATATATATATGTATAGGGGTGGGTTCAAATGAAAACTCAACTTTCATTGTGTACATGAGAACAAATCTTAATCGTTGATCAAAACTTAAAAAACTAATCAATGATTAATACATAATAAGGTTAATTGAAAAGTGATTAAGGACAAAATTGTAATTTTGAATCAACGCCTACCTTCTTTGACTTTTTATTTTTATTTTTAATTAAAAAAAATTATCCCCTTAAACTTTAAAATAATTTATCTTAAAAATTACTAATACTTGAATCAAACAAATTACATCAAAAAAACGAGAATTTCGTGTTCTTCGATATGACATCCATCTCGATATAATTTATTTTTCGTTTTAATCGTTTTTTACGTGAAATTCTATATACGTGTTATATTCATTATGAATATGCATGCACGTCTTCGGGTGTCCACATTCAGTATGAATAACGAAGGTGAACGTTCATTCACTATTCATGATGAATAACACCGTATGCAGGATGAATAATACAGTATTCATGATTTTTTCGTTTTAATCGTTTTTTATGTGATTCTATTTATGTGTTATATTCATTATTAATATGCATGCACGTCCTCGGATGTCCACATTCAGTATTAATAACAAAGGTGAACGTTCATTCAGGGGGTGTTTGGTTGGAGGTATTGAGGGGTAAGGAATGAGAATGAGAATGAAAAATGTTGTTTGTTTTGATATAATATAATGGGTCCATTACCCCAAATCCATTAATTTTCATTCCTGACCAAATTGGGGGGAATGAAAACTTTATTCCCGCTCAGTCACTTTTTCCCATACGTTCTTCATCTCTCGATGTTAAATGAAACATATTTTTTATTTTCGTGTTGAACGACACATATTTATATTAAAAAATATTATATAAAACAATTTTTTATTGATTATATTAGTTTAACCAAACAATATCAATGCAATGCTCATTCCTATTCCCATTCTACTTCATTCCCATTTTCATTTTCATTCCTATTCCTTAAATTGAACCAAACGCCCCTCACTATTCATGATGAATAATACAGTATTCAGGATGAATAATATACAAATCCATGATTCATGTATTATTTATCATGAATCGTGTATTATTTATCCTGAATGATACATTATTCATGATGAATAATATATGAATGACCCGTGAAGGTGTAGACACCTGAATGATACATTATTCACTCTCTTTTGTTTCCCAATTCACAACCGAAATTTGGTTTAATTCATTATGAATATGTATGCGCATCCCCGGATGTCCCACATTCAGTATGAATAACAAATGTGAGTGTTCATTCATCATTCATGATGAATAATATAGTATTCATGATGAATTACACAACATTCATGACGAATACGAATTCATGAATCATGAATTATTCACCCTGAATGTTGTATTATTCATCCTGAATGATAAATTATTTATGATGAATAACAAATGAATGACATGTGAAGATGTGGAGACGTGACACACTCTCTTTTGTTCTCCGATTTACAACAGAATTACTCGATACGTTCTCGATTCTTCTTGATGGGTGTTGGGTTACGGTGCTGAAGAAACGTGATGCCTTACGACATTGAAGAAAGTGTTGAAGAAGGTGATGTCGAGTTACATACTTACAGTGTTGAGGCGTTGTACAAACTTGAACGCACATAAATATTCATAATGAATATAACACATATATAACATTTCACGTAAAAAATGGTTAAAACGACAAAAAAACTATATCGAGATGAATGTCATATCGAAGAGCGCAAAATTCTCGTTTTTTTGATGTAATTTGTTTGATTAAAATATTAGTAATTTTTAAGATAATTTATTTTAAACTTTAATTAGGTAAAAAAATTTTAATTAAAAAAGAAAATAAAAAGTCAAATATGGTAGGTGTGTTTTTAAATTTTTTTCCATTTTTACCCCTAAACATTTTAAAATTAAAAGCTCTATTTAATATGAGTTGTTGGATCAAAAGAGATCGAGTGACTACGATTTGTTCTCACGTGCACAATGAAAAATGAGTTTTCATTTGAACTTTTTTCTCTCTCTATATATATATTTAATTAAATACATCTCAATATATATCTTATTATTTTAACTTTAATATAAAACGTTTATGATATATTAATTGTTTTATACGCTCAAAGCCTCAAACCAATTATCTAGATATAAAATATATAAAATCATGGTATAGTTTGCTATTAGGTTTATAATAACTGAAATTGAACCGTTTAACTCGAAAATCAAATAACCCGAAACCATTTTGGTTCAGATAGGCTATTCAATTTTAAACTTTTTTTCATCACTTCTAAATTTAACCCCTATCACTTGAGTTTCTAGATCCGCCACTAAATCACATGATTTAAAGTCTAGCTACTCTTATATATACATCATAATTATCTCAACCTTCTACTACATCCTAAATCAAATCTAATCAACACTTATTATGTTCACCTTTTATCAACTCTTGTCTTCCTTTCTTCTTCCCTTGTTCATTTTAGTAGTTGCCATTTTTTCAAAATGGTTACTTTCCCCTTCAAAGACACTCAAAACCCTACCACCTTCTCCGCAGCGGCTTCCGATCATCGGAAACCTCCACCAACTCGGTTCAAGCCCTCATCGATCTCTCCACGCTTTATCCAAAAAACACGGCCCTCTCATGCTTCTTCACTTCGGAAGCGTCCCCGTGGTTGTCGCCTCCTCCGCTGACGCATCTCGAGAAATCATGAAAACCCACGATTTGATCTTCGCCAATCGCGCAAAATCGAGCGTCCCAAGCATACTTTCTTACAACGCAAGGGACATCGCGTTCGCAGATTACGGAGAGTATTGGAGACAGATTAAAAGCATCGCCGTCCTCCAGCTTCTAAGCCAGAAAAGGGTTCAATCGTTTCGTCGAATGAGAGAAGAAGAGACGGATCTGCTTGTCGAAAGGATCGCAGAGATCAGCCGTTCGAATTCTCCGGTGGTTAACATGAGTGAGTTATTGATTTCGCTGACGAATGGCGTGATTTGTAGATCGGCGTTGGGGCGGAAGCACGGGGGTGAGAAGTTTAAAGAGTTGTTTGCGAACTTTGTGGAGTTATTGGGTGTTTTTAGTGTGGGAGATTATATCCCTTGGCTTTCATGGGTGGATCGTTTAAATGGTTATGATATTAGAGCAGTGAAAGTTGCTGCAGAATTTGATGCGTTTCTTGAAGGTGTGATCAAAGAGCATGTTGATCGGAAAAAACAATCATCTGGTGTTTCCGGTGATGACGATGAGAAAGATTTTGTGGACATTTTGCTGGATATTCAGAACGATAAAGACGCAAGTTTTGTTCTTGATAGAGATACCGTCAAAGCTCTTATCTTGGTAAATTAGGGTTTCTAGTTTTTACATCTCATTTCTACTAATTTTTCTTTGTTAAAATAGACGCTACAACACAATTAATCGTCTTCTCCAACTCAACCACTATAAAAAAAACACTAAAAATGGTGGTTTTTGAATACTAAAAAAAATTGAACTCCAACTACACACTAAAAAAACACTAAAAACATCTATAATATTATAATAATAATAATAAAATAATATTATCTAATGTATTAAACTATTAATGTATAAAATTTGAATAAAATATCATTATTTAGTTTTAGAGGCCTACTATATTGGCCTTCAAATATAGAGGTGACTTTTATTGACCTACATTTTTTTTAGTGTTTTAGTATTGGGTTGGAGAAAACAACTTGATTTTTGTGTTGGGTTGGAGATGGTCTTATAGGACGTAAAAAATGTTTAAATGTTCTAATTAGACAGATTTATTTATAGTATTTAAGTTTATAGGACTAAACAATTTTAACAAGTTTTTAAAGACACTTTTGAAATAAAATGTTTTATAAGCTTTTTTTTACAGGATAATTGTTTACCGTATATATGAACACATATTTTTATATGAAACTTGTTTTTATAAGAAACTTTTTTTTTAAAATGATGTTATATAAAAGTGTTCTATTAATTTTTTTCCCTAAAAAACTAGTTAAGATACCAAAAAACGTCGTATAAACTTATTGTAACACTTTTAAGTATGACATAAAAATGTTGCTATAAATTTAAGTTTTATAAAACAGTTTATTAGAACATTTATACATTTTAGACGTACTAAAAACCCGATCTTGTTCACTACTAAAATTAATCGTATTATTGACGGCTGAAACAGTCAGTAAACCGTCGGAAAAAGGATTTAGCGACGGCTTTTCGACGGGAATGACTGTTGGTAAAAAGCTGGTCGATAATATTTAGCGACAGTTTTCCAATGACAACTATCGACAGCTTACCGACGGTTTTCTGACAGTATTTACTTATTAAAAAGAAATATAAAATAAAATAAAAAAAACCAACCATGGTAAGCTGTCGGTATATCACTAATTTTTCCGACGGTTTTACGACGACTTATAAAAAATAAATAAAAAATAAAATTAAAAAGATACCATTGGTGGGCCGTCGGTAAATAACGGTTTGCCGTCGGTATTTCACAGTTTTCTAGTAGTGGTTGTAGTGAGAAATTAAAATGCTGATCACGAAAGTGTTGTACGTAGGATGTGTTCACGGGTGGAACCGATACAACATACTCAACTCTCGAGTGGGAACTCAGCGAGTTACTACGAAACCCTCATGCCATGAAAAAGCTACAAGAAGAGGCACGGGAAGTAGCGAAAGGCAAGCCGAAGATCACCGAAGACGACTTGGATCAAATGCACTATCTGAAGGCCGTTGTCAAAGAAACTTTCCGAATGCACACACCACTCCCACTGCTCGTTCCTCGTGAATCGACCCAAGATGTTAAAGTAATGGGCTACGATATCGCAGCAGGGACACAAGTCCTGATCAACGCGTGGGCTGTTGGGCGAGACCCATGTTCATGGGACGAACCTGAACAGTTTCGTCCCGAAAGGTTCTTGGATAGTCCCATTGATTACAAAGGGCTTCATTTCGAGTTGACGCCATTTGGCGCTGGTCGGAGGAAATGCCCCGGAATCCAGTTTGCAATGAATGTTAACGAGCTTGTGTTGGCTAGTTTGGTGCATAAGTTTGATTTTGGGTTACCTGATGCACAAAAATGGGAGGATTTGGACATGAGTGAGACTACTGGGATCACAATTCATAAGAAGTTGCCTTTACTAGTGGTGGCAACTCCATATGTTTGAGTACTTTCTCGTGATCTCTTCACTTGTTTTACAATATCATAAGCAGAAGAATGTGTGTGTATATATATCTATATAGGAAGGATCATGCGAGAAGTTAAACATTTTACGAGAAGGCGAGAAATGTGATATCATATACGATTACACGACATGTGGAAACGTCTATTTATTGTCAATGTAACATGTGCCTGTGTATCATATATGATATCACACTTCTCGCAAAATATTTAGTTTCTCGTTTGAACCAGCCCATATATGTATATATATGTATATGTATCCAACCGGATTATTAACAATATGCCATCGGGTTTAATTACCGTTTTATGTAAAAGCTAATCGTATATTTATCTTGTAATTCGATCATTTCGGCCTGATGTATGTATATTATGGTTTTTGAAGGTTATATCGTTTGTGGCTGATTTGTGGCGGATTTCAGACGGATATTTTATCCGTCACAAATCCGCCACAAATCTGTCACAAATATTTGTTTAATTGAAATTAAAATACTTAATTAAATAAATTAGTAACTAAACAAGCAAATTAGAAGAAAATTAAATTAATTATAATTAATTTCCGACGGAAATTAATTTAATTTTAATTAAATTAATTTTCCGTCGGAAATCCGTCGGAAATTAAGTCGATTTTTAATTCTTTTTTAATTTTAAAACATTTTCTTAAATTAATTGGTTAAGTTTTATTTTTTTTTTAAAAATCGAATTAATTTCCAACGGATTTCCGACGGAAAATTAATTTAATTATTTAATTTTAATTAAATTAATTTTCCGTCGGAAATTAATTCGATTTTTAATTTTTTTTTAATTTTAAAACATTTTCTTAAATTAATTGGTTAAGTTTTAATTTTTTTTAAAAAAATCGAATTAATTTCCGACGGATTTCCGACGGAAAATTAATTTAAATTAAATTAATTTTCCGTCGGAAATCCGTCGGAAATTAATTCGATTTTTATTTTTTTTTAATTTTAAAACATTTTCTTAAATTAATTGGTTAAGTTTTATTTTTTTTAAAAAATCGAATTAATTTCCGACGGATTTCCGACGGAAAAATAATTTATTTTTAATTTTTTTTAATTTTAAAACATTTTCTTAAACTAATTGGTTAAGTTTTATTTTTTTTAAAAATCGAATTAATTTCCGACGGATTTCCGTCGGAAATTAATTCGATTTTTACTTTTTTTTTAATTTTAAAACATTTTCTTAAATTAATTGGTTAAGTTTTATTTTTTTTTAAAAATCGAATTAATTTCCGACGGAAATTAATTTAATTTTAATTAAATTAATTTTCCGTCGGAAATCCGTCGGAAATTAATTCGATTTTTAATTTTTTTTTAAAAATCGAATTAATTTCCGACGGAAATTAATTTAATTTTAATTAAATTAATTTTCCGTCGGAAATACGTCGGAAATTAATTCGATTTTTTATTTTTTTTAATTTTAAAACATTTTCTTAAATTAATTGGTTAAGTTTTAATATTTTTAAAAAAATCGAATTAATTTCCGACGGATTTCCAACGGAAATAATTTAATTTTAAATTAAATTAATTTTCCGTCGGAAATCCGTCGGAAATTAATTCAATTTTTATTTTTTTTAATTTTAAAGCATTTTCTTAAATCAAATGGTTAAGTTATAAATTTTTTATAAAATCGAATTTATTTCCGACGGATTTCCGTGTGGGGCTATGGTGGTTTAGTTTTCTTATCTAACCAAGTGCACACCACACACATATATGTGGTAAATATTTGTACACAAACACGTAATGAGTCACATATGGTGTTAAGGCGGACCTTAATAAGTTATAAATCATCATATTAGGATATAATGGTGATTTAGTGGTTTGTATTGTGATATAATGGTTCTTAGTTCTTTTTTCGACCTTAATATACAACATATACATCTATGAGTGGATACGTGCACACAAACACATAATAAGTCACCATTGGTGTTATTGGGCTTAATAAGTCATAAAATGTCATATTGGGCAATAATGGTGGTTGAGTGGCTTATATCAGTGTATAATGGTTTTTAGTTGTCTAGTTGACACAAATACACGACACATGCATCTATGAAGTCGTTATATGTAAAGAAGCACATAATAAGTCTTTACTTGTGTGTTTGGGCATTAATAATCGATACAACGATCATAACAGACTTTGATGGGTTCAATTAGGATTTGATGGGTTATATTGATCTTATATCGGTCCTGTTGGACTCAAATCGGTTCAATTACGTTTAAATCGATTCAGTTGGGTTTTTAGGTTATATTGGGCCATAATAAGTCAACAATACCCACAATGGGCTTTGATGGGCGTTTATTGGGATTTGATGGTTCTATTGGGCTTTGATGACTCTATTGGGATTTAATGACTCTATTGGGCTTAAATCGATTCAACTGAGTTTTATTAGGTTATATTGGGCTTAAATCGATTCAATTGGACTTAAATCGGTTCTATTGGGCTTAAATAGGTTTAGTTGGGCTTTTAATAAGTCAATGACAATCATAATGAGTTTTTATGGGTTTTATTGGGATTGATGGGTTATATTGATCTTAAGTCGGTTCAATTGGGCTTAAATCGGTTATGCTGGGCTTAAACTGATTCAACTAGGCTTAAATCGGTTCAATTGGGTTTAATAGGTTATATTGGGCCTTAATAAGTCAACAATGCTCGTAATGGGCTTTATTGAGCTTTGATGGTTCTATTGGGCTTAAATCGATTCAATTGGGTTTTAATCGGTTATATTGGGCCTTAATAAGTCAACAATGCTTGTAATGGGCTTTGATGGTTCAATTGGGGTTAAATCGATTCAATTGGGTTTTAATAGGTTATATTGGGCCTTAACAAGTCAACAATGCTTGTAATGGGCTTTGATTGGCTTTATTTGGCTTTGATGGTTCTATTGGGCTTAAATCGGTTCAATTGGATATATTGGTCTTAATAAGTCACCAACAATCACAAGTGGCTTTGATGGGTTCAGTTGAGCTTAAACCGATTCAGTTGGGCTTAAATCGTTTGTATTGCTCTTTGATGGGTTATATATTGCGTGTGAATCGATTTTTAATTTTTATTTTATTTTAAAACATTTTCTTAAATTAAATTGTTAAGATATAAAGCATCATATTAGGATATAATGGTGATTTAGTGGTTTGTATTGTGATATAATGGTGATTTAGTGGTTTGTATTGTGATATAATGGTTCTTAGTTCTTTTTTCGACCTTAATAGACAACATATACATCTATGAGTGGATACGTGCACACAAACACATAATAAGTCACCATTGGTGTTATTGGGCTTAATAAGTCATAAAATGTCGTATTGGGCAATACTGGTGGTTGAGTGGCTTAATGTCCACAATATAAATGTCCACAATGAAAAAGACACACAGTTTTAGGAGTATGTAGTTATTACTCCATCCGTCCCAACATAAATGTTCACAATGAAAAAGACACACAGTTTTAGGAGTATGTAATTATTACACTTTTCAATTACCCAAAGTACAATTTTACCCTTAATTATAGAGAGAAAAAAATTCGTTTTTTTCAAAAAAACATTTCTTATTTGAAAACCTTTTTAAAAATGTTAAATTGTTTTTAAAAATCTTTAAAAAAAAAGGAATTTTAAGAAAATGATTTTGGGCGGGTTCTCAAAAACACCTATCCCGCTCAAATCTTTTCTTCCCCAAAAACAACCCTTTTCCCAAAAAAAACCCTAAGACTAAATCTTCCTCTCCTCCGGTACTCCCTCCCCTCTCCCCTGTCGTCTCCTCCGCTGTTCCCTCCCACGCGGCGACCTCCCCTCTCCACTGTCGTCTCCTCGACGCCAACACAGAAGAATCCCTAAAACTCTCCTTCTCTCAAAGCTCTATACTCTGACTCTATAACCCCTTGGTCTCCATCATCGCACCATGAAACCACCATAGGAGAAGCATCGTCGGCGCACCACCGTAGCGCCATTTTTTTTTAGTTTTTTACAATACACATCGCCGCTTCCATCCTTCCAATTCCAATCTCTCCTCCATCCTTCCAATTCCAGACGAGATCGAGTTGAGACTTGAGAGTCGACTGTCGAGAGAGAGTCGAGAGAGATTTAAATCGCCGCCTGGCGCCCTGCCTTCGATCTAAACCCTTCGGTCGATTTCATGGAAATTGATTGATTTTTTTTGTCTGTGTGTTGTGATTTGGTGAGTAGGGCTAGTGATAAGTGTCAGAAAGAGAAGAGGAAGACAATTAATGGTGATGATTTGGTCTGGGCTATGGCTACACTAGGTTTTGAAGATTATATTGATCCACTCAAGGCTTACCTGTCTAGATACAGAGAGGTAAAACGTTTTGTAGTTGTCTTGTAGTTAAAGCTTGCCTTCTTGTTTTCTTATGATGATTGAACAGGGTTGGGTGTTCATATAATTTCATCTTATCTTTTTGATTTAAATAACAATAAGAATGGAATGGGGTTTGTGGGATCTTTTTTTGTCATTACAATTTAGTGTTTATATTGCTCATTTGTGGTGTATGTTAGTTGAATTGTTTATTTCGTCCCGAATGTTGAATAGGTGTTGCCCAATACATACCAGTATTTACTACAAATCAATTCAGACTTGATAATACATCTGGTAGTAAAAATGATTTTAGATGTTTGTAGTTGTAACTAATCGTGATTTGGGGCAAGGGCGGACCTAGAAAAAATTTCAAGTGGTGGCACCAGTAGACCCTAAAGGTGAAAGCTACAGAGAATTTTTTCATAATATCATGGTAGATTAGTTGGTATGTTGCTATCCTTTGCTAGGGAAGGTTGCAGGTTCGACCTTTCTCCATGTTACTTTCCTATATGTTTATGTGCAAAAACGGGAGTCGAACCCGCAATCACTTGAAGGGCAAGCATTAATCTAGAGATTTAGACCATCTAAGCTATTTCTGATTTCTGTTATAAGTTTGGTTTTAGAACATTGCAGGGCACCCCTCCAAATTAAGTGGGTGGACCTTTAAGCCTCTGTTGGTATCAGGTTATCAGTTCCGTAAATTTAGTTTCTGACATGATTTTTGTTTCTTGTTTTGTTGTTGGATGCTTACATGGAATACTGATCTACTCAGTTAGAGGTGCGGGATTCATTCTAAACTCTTATAACTTAACTCACATTAATCTAAATATGACTTTCGAGCTGTTTGTCAAGTAGTATAAGTAGCTGATGTAGTGGTATACTTTTTTTAGGGTGATACAAAGGGTTCTGCAAGGGGTGGAGATGGATCTGGTAAGAAAGATACGATGGGATCTCAGCTTGTTGCAAATGCACAGGTGAACCAAAGCCTAGTTTTCGTATTGTAGTTTCAGTTATTACGGGTGTTCAATTTATCTCTTTATTGAATGTGCTCTAATTGGTTTTCGCGGCTAGCTTTTTTCTTGATTTTGCATTGGTGTATCAATTTGCAGTTCCCTCATCAAGGATCATATACACAGGGCATTAATTTTTTGAATTCACATGTTTGAACTTCCAAGTAATCTCTTTCTCCCTTGCTGAGCTCAACTCACATTTTTAACTAAGCGTCTCATTGCTTTGATATTTGATTTCATCTTGTTTAAACACAACCCGACCAACCCGAACGGGTTGGGTTGGGTTGTACTTTTGATTGGGTTAGGTTGGCTTGTAAATTTTCAAACCGCCTATATTGGGTTGATTAGTCGAAAAGCCTCCAACCCGATCAACCTAACCCGTGAGCACCCCTAGTTATATCTAGTTTGGGTTGCCATTTTTTGGGGCATACATCTTATTGTTTAGCGGTTATATATGTCTTTGGTTTCATTGTTTGCGGAAATTAATATTGTTTTGGTTTAAATGTTGGTATATACATCTCCATTTTAGTCTGGGTTGCCATTTGTTGGGCAAACGTTAGGATTGTTTTATTTGGAAATGTCCTAATTACAGCCGTTATGTTGTTGAAATTAATTTGTGTCTTAAACCACAGGGTAACTATAATGCTAATCTCACCAAAAAATATGGCGAGGATGCCACTTCCCATCCCATAATAGATGGTGACCAGAAGACGCCCGACTTCTCGAATCAGAAGATGCCCGCAACAAAGAGATGGAGGAGATGCGCCGAAGAGACGAGGTCCGCAGGAAGGAACATCAGGAAATGATGGAGATGGTGACCAGGTTAACACAGAGTCAGTTTACTCAATCGCAGTTTCCGCCTCCCACACCTCCAGAGTCTTGATGGTTGAGTATTATGACCTATTTTGTATTTAAATTAATGTACATGAACTTGCTTTAGTAAACAATTGGGACAATTTGTATTTTTAGCGTCTTTTATAATCGATGACGGCGTTAATTTATTTTAATATTTTATTTACAGCTTTTTTGCATTTACAAGATTTTAAAATTTTAAAATCGTTTTTTTTAATTTTTTTTTTAAATATTCAGTTAATTTCCGACGGATTATCCGTCAGTGAAATTAAAGAAATATATTCAAAATTATAATTTTAAAAACGTTTCCGACGGATTTCCGACAGATAATTTAAATAAATATTTTTAATAATAATTTTAAAAAACAATTTTAAAAAAGAAAAACAAATTTCCGACGGATTTTCCGTCGGAAATTTGTTTTTCTTTTTTAAAAATTTTTCTTATATTTTTTTAATAAATAAACGGTTAAAAATAAAAAAATTAATAAAAAATTTATCCGTCGGAAACTAATTAATCAGATTAAGAGTTTGTTGATTAATCTGACTTTTTTAAAAAAAATGGGAAATTAATTTCTGACGGATTTCTGACGGAAAATCCGTCGGAAATCCGTCGGAAAATCCATTTTCTGGCGGAGCATTTTTTGACAGCGTAATCCACTAGAAATCCGCCGGTAATTCGATTTTCCGACGGATTTCCGACGGATTTTGCCGTCGGTAATGGTCTTTTTTCTAGTAGTGTTAGTAAATTTATAGAAATAAAAAATATGTTTAAAAATAATCAATAAAAGTATTAAAATACACACACACATATATATATATATATATATATTGTGTATAAAAAACTGATTGTTTTGAAAATGGAGTTAAGGATGGATATTTTTTTAATTAATGAATAATTAACCGTTTCTAAACTTATTCAAATAGTTGAGGCTATCCACTCCATGTTTTTTTCCCTTAAGCAAACATGCAATATTTTTTTTCTATCTTTAATTTAAAACAAAATAAATAAATGATTTATGTTAATATATATATATATATATATATATATATATATATTAACATAAATCATTTTACAGATTAATATAATATATATATATATATATATATATATATATATATATATATATATATATATATATTTCCACAAACTACAAGGACTAAAAACAAAATTTACTCTAGATTTTAATCAGTGAACAAGATAAATAAATACTTGATTTGTCGAAATAATTGAAAATATATTAAAATGAGTGTTTATCCAAATTGTTGTTCTTTCCCCCTTTTTCTTTCCGGTTCATAAAGTTAAATTAATTATTAAACCTTAATGGGTATTTTTATTTTGCATCTATTAAAATTATTATGATCATTATTATTTTTATTAATTATGTAAAGATTTTATCATGAGTATAAAGGTCATTTGTTAAGGGGGTGTTTGGGATTGCTTATTTAAAAACAACTTATACTTATTTTAAAAAGTGTTTATCAACTTATGTGGTGATAAACCGGAGTTTTTCAAAAAGTGTTTGGATTAGATTATTGTGATACCAAAACGTAATAAGTTGTTATTTAAAGATGTTTGAAATTGCTTATACATATAAAATAACTAAAAAAGTCATAAACACTTCTCAAATAAGTTTATAAGTTAAAATCAAATGACTTATCAAAAAGTGTTACCAAAAAAGTCATAAACACTTCAACCCAAAATCTTTAAAGATCCTCCAACATATCATTAAGAGGAAAACTTGGAGAGGCAGTTAAAGTCTAATCTCGTGATCGTCTTCTCTGTGATCGTCTTCTGCTCGTGAATCGCATCTTCATGTGTCTTTGCTGAGCTTTTGGTCCTTCTAATACAGGTTTGATCTTCTATTTTTTGTTCAATTTTTGTTCTATAATCAATGACATTCTTGTTGCCACATCCCACAATTTCTGCTTTGTTTTTGTTCCCATGGTTGTTCTTATGAATACAATTTATTTGCTCTGTTTTTCCTCCTAAATCAAAGATTTCAAAAGGGTTTTATTTGGTTTTGTTTGTGATTTAATGAATCAAAAGGTTATGTTTGTGATTTCAAAAGGTTATTTGGTTTCAAGTGATTTCAAAAAGCTAAACCTAAATTGAATCTAATACATTAGGTTATTTGACCACTTCTGTAATCTAAAAATATAAAAGGAGAGAACACGTTGACTTCAAAAATTGCAATTTAACTATCACAGGTTAGTGGCAGTACCTTTGTTCATGTAACAGTAACTGTTTTTTCTAAATTGTGATGACTGGTGTGTTTAATGTGTTGTGTTTTTCACATGGAGAGGTGTGACAAACAATGGCCCATGTGTATGAGAAATACACAAATAGTCCAGGACACCATAAAGAGAAATAGAGAATGTGTTTAGAAGAACACATAACTTTTGTTATAAAATTGCATAGAAACAAGTATCACAGAGGTAGAATAAATGAATGGGTGTGTTAAATAGGGGTGTAAACGAGTTGAGTCGAGTATTAGGTTAATAAAGTCGGGCTCAAAAAACTAATATCGGGGTCGAGTTCAATTAACTTTTTCAATGTAGGGCTCGAGATCAAGCTCGAATATATTTTGAGTTTTCGAGCTCGAGCTCGATGCTCGTTTATGGGTTCGAACTCGCGATCGATTAACTCGTTTATCGGCTTGAGTTCAATAATTTTTATATTTTTATTGTATGATTTATGAATATACGAGCTCGAGTAACTCGTTAAAAACTCGACTCGTTTACACCCCTCCTTTCCCTCTTAATATTTATTTAGATTAATAGCAAAGTGAAGTTGAGTGATCGGAAAACAAAAACAAAAAGGGATTATATATACGAGGTCCAATATATTAAAGTTTGCATACAATTTTGATTTAGTAACTTTTATGTGCAAAGCAGTGAAAAAGTGGAAGTAGATATGAGAGAGGAGGTGGTTTGCTTTGTGTTTAGGTCATGGGAGTACTCTCCAGGAACCCTTACCCATGGTTAAAGGCAAAATCCATCAACATGTGCCTACTGATACTTTGCATCAAACAAGACTTGGCTAAAAAAGAGGTTCTAACATTTAGCAATATCCATACCAAGTGAAGAAAAATGTTAGAACTTAAACTATATATTTCTTAAATACCCACAGTTTAAATACCATCTCCTAGGAACTTTGCTTCATATTTTCGTATATAAAAGCTATGAATGACAAAATTATATATCTTTAATTGTTGGATGAAACATAATATTAAAATATGGACAAACCATATAGAAAAGTAGATTAGTTGGTACATGGACAAATATCACATTGTTAACGTCCATATGTCAAGCAACTTACTAGATGATTATACATTTTAGGCTTAATTAGAAGTTGGGCAAATAAACCATCTATGTAGGTGCAAGAAATGGAACCTTCCCATATTTGAACATCATACCATTTTATTATAATTTAAAATGCTAAAACTTACAAAATCAAACTTTTATAAGAATTACCAAACTCCTACATTACGAAATCAAACTTTTATCAGAACTCTTCACTCCCCTAAGCCACTGTAACTTCTAGTTGGCTACCTAGCCATTATATTCAACATGATATACAAGAAATGTCTTAAAAAGTTCCTCACCGCTAGGATCGCATAACTCAAACCCATCGTCAGTTTGATGAATAAACAACATTAAAAAACTTTAGTCCTCAAGGAGTTCACCTTGGTTTTATCTCTTATCTTTCTTAAGCAGTTATGACAATTGATAAGAGTTGGATTACGTGTAGAAGACGTAACTCTAATGAGTTTTGGAATGGTCTTCAAGAATTTTTGGCGATGGCAAAGGAACACGTTGATTGTGATGGAAAAGTGAAATGTTCATGCAACAAGTGTGTGAACTTTTTAAATCATGAGTTGAATGTGATTGAGGCTCACATACATAGTTATGGGTTTGACCTCGATTATCAAAAATGGATTTATCACGGTGAAGTAGATTCTCCTTCAGATGTAAACGACGGAGCTCCAAGGGCAGATGAGATGTTTGATGTCCTTAATGACATTATTGGGGAGAGAAATAGTAATGAAGAAGACTTAGATGAGGGAATATGGGATAGAGGCGTAAGTGGAACAGACACTGAATTTGCTGAATTGTTTCAAGAGGTTGAAACTGAGTTATACCCAGGTTGTACTTGGTTGTCTTCCCTAAGATTTTTAGCAAAAATGTTGCACATGAAGGTTATGAATAAATGGACTGATAGTTCATTTGACCAACTATTAGAGTTTATGAAGTTTGCCTTCCCAAAAGAAAATAAGGTTCCAACTTCATACTATGAAGCTAAGAAGAAAATGAGAAAGATAGGGTTAGGGTATCAACCGATCCATGTTTGCAAGAATGATTGTTGTCTTTTTTGGAAGGAAAATGAATCGATGCATAACTGTCCAATTTGTGGTGAAAGTAGATGGATCGAGAAAAATACAAAAGGTAAAAAAGTTGCTCAGAAAGTATTGCATTACTTTCCTTTGACTCCTAGGTTAAAACGTATGTATAGTTCGAGACATACTGCAAAAGATATGACTTGGCATAGTACTGGACGATCAACAGAAGATGGTACGATGCATCACCCGGTTGATGGGAGTGCATGGAAAGATTTTGATGCGAGATATCCAGAGTTTGCCAAAGAACCTAGGAACGTCCGCTTAGGGTTGGCTGCCGATGGTTTTAATCCATTTGGTAACATGAGTCTGTCTTACAGCATGTGGCCGGTCATATTGACAACATACAACACTCCTCCGTGGTATTTGATACATTTTCAACGGTCATGGTTTAAATATGGTTCCAAACTGGTAAACATGTAAATTAAAATAAATATACAAATATAATTCAAATAAGCACAAATTGTTAGTCATTTGTTGTGTGTGTGTATATATATATATATATATATATATATATATATATATAACTCCAAAATTTAAGTGGAGTAATTAGAGAGATTGATGAGTTCAAATACCCAAGAAAATAAAAACCTTCTGTTTGGTAGCTCATTCGTGTCTAGACCTAGAGGTCAATTACAATTACTAGACCATGATACATTTTCACTCCAATATTTAAATATGTTGAATTTGATAATCACATAAGGTGCTTTTCTTGCTCATATACCTCGATATTTAACTTTATCGAGAATTTCTCTTGCTTACATTGTACTTATGATTTTGCAAAATATGCCATGCCATGATTTTGGTACTCTTCCATCCTGTCGGTTACACGCTTACTATATGATGCGTATGAGCTACGAGGTAGAATAAATAAATAACAAGCATCAAATTGTTAGTTAGCTGTTGTTATATATACATATATATATATATATATATATATATATATATATATATTGGATTATAACTCTCAGTTTAAGGGGCTGTTTACCAAATGCTTACCCGAGTAGGCATTTGGAAGGTTATATATGGCTGCTGTTGCTAGAGGTCACGGTGGAGATGCTGGCGGTGACCCTCCTCCTGGTCCACATAGGATACCGACGTCATGTGAGAGAGGTAAGTTACTACTCACGATTATATTTTAATGTTTTGTGTAGTTTTCTAATTTTTTGACTAAAAACTGTAGGCAATGGAAAAAAGGTCCGAGGCAAGTCTAGAAGTCTAAACCTATTGTCTGCATTCAAGGCGAATGGACGCAAACCTTTGCCAATCGAGTTCGATCGAAAAAATCACACATATCAACCTGTCGGGGATAACCATACTTTATTCACTAGATGTATTGGGAATTGGATAGGTTTCAATGTCCCGACGTGTTATGAAAGTTGGGACAAGGTTCCTGATAACTTTAAGATGGCGATCTTGACTCGACTTCAGGTAAATATATCTTATTATTTACTTGTTTATAGAAGTTATTTATATATATTTTTAACTTCTTTTGCAGTTTTATTTCCAACTCAATCGCTATCGCAATGGGTCTGATTGGCCATTTATAGTTGCCGGTATTGAGCGATTCTGCAAGGATCGGTATAGAGACCGAAAAAACAAGAACAAGACGCACTTTCTCAAGAATGGTGGTTATGAAAATGTAGACAGAGTAAAACAACATCCGCCACCAAACGTCAATAGTGCAAATTGGAATAAGACAGTTGATCACTTTCTTGATCCGAAGTATCAGAACCGCTCACAAGTAAATGCTGAAAATAGGGGGCATGCAAATTACCCGAGTCTTCATGGTTCAACATCATATGCTGCTGCACGTTATAAGAAGGTAAAAGTTTTGACTTCAAAACTATCTGATAAATATTATTTCTTTTTCACTTCTACTACTTTTATTTATTTTGGTTTTTCACAGAGAGATCCCCAGACACAAGCTTGATTAATTTTTGGGCTGACATGCACCGTAAGAAAACAGGTGAATGGGTGAATGATCTTGCTGAGAAGGACTATGTAAGTAATTATTTCACATTCTATTAATCAATTATATTTACTTTTGGTTTACTAAATTTTTTTTCTTTCAAAAAAATATACAGGATAAGATGCTTGCAGAACAAGAATCACAGACACAAGGGTTGTCCTCCACGTCTACTGTAAACGAGACATAAGTTGTCTCAAAAGTATTGGGTGAAAGTCATGGTCACAACACAGGACGAGGACGCAAGTTGAAGGGTGTTGCAACTTCTCTTTTCGCTTCACAATTCCAATCTACCGTGACACCACCAGGAATGTACACGACTGAGGAGGTTCAAGATTTGGTAGACCAGTGCAATGAAAATGCTAATAGGATTAATTTGAACCAGCAGACTCTATTTGAGGCATTTATGAGAGTTAATCCCGAAGTCACCCTCCCACCAATGCATGAGGTAACCCCAATCAGTTTGTCACCGCCACGACAACCACCACAACAAGAACCGCAACAGACTGATAGTGGTGAGGATGAGTCGGATTTTTTCGATGACTAGATACATTTCCTAGTTTAGCAGTTTAGCACGTATTGTTAAACGTTAAATACTTTTTTTTATGTTTGTTTGAATCTTTTGATTTATTAGCTTTAGTTTTTTGTTACATTAAATTCATTTACAATGAAAAAATCAGCATTGATTATAAATATATTTACTAAAATATGGCAGGTAAGAAAAATAATGTACACACACACACACACATATATATATATATATATATATATATATATATATAGGGTGCGTTTCTTTTGCAAACCAAACAATTTGTACAAACTATGCAAACCACTATATTAGGAAACAATAGATATATTTATGGATAATGATTATGATTCATTAATAATTATTGTGATATATATGGAAAATGTTAAGTTTATTCATTATAATCATGATTTTAAATTAGGAAATGTTAAGTTTATTCATTATAATCATGATTTTAAATTATGAAACATAATAAAATCATATATTCATTAGACTTGATGAACGGCTAAGATTGGTTTGCATAGTTTGTACAAATTGCTTGGTTTGCAAAAGAAACGCACCCTATATATATATATATATATATATATATATATATATATATATATATATATATATATATATATATATATATATATATAACGACGACAAGTCGTCGCTAAAGGTTGCCATATATATTTTTATATAAAAATAAGTTGAAACCTTTAGCGACGAGTTTTTGTTGCTATAGACTACGGTAAAAAATAAAATAATTTAATTGTAAAATAAATAAAATAATTTAAAAAAAAAATATTTTTACTTTTAGCGACAACTTATAGCGACGACAATCACGTCTCTGTAAATAGTGAAGTATAGCGACAACTTATATTGCCTCAATAAAGATACAGCAACAAACTTTCAGCGACGACATCTATAGCGACGACAATCGTTGCTATAGGTCTATTGCGACGAGTTGTTAACCTTTAGCGACGACTTCTGTCGTTGCTATAGCTTTGGTTTTTTGTAGTGGTCGTGTCGAAGTTCATTGCTGGAGTTAACCCAATTTTAATTATATCTTCATGCTTACTTGTTGCTTCTCTCCATAGACGAACCAAAGTTGTTCTCCATCATTGGTTTGCTGTATTTCTCAAGCTTGTAACATCATCAAAAGTGAAAATCTCTGGTGTCATCTCTTCTCTTGCTCTATTTTCTAATTGATTGGGTTTGCATTGACATTGATTAATGTTTGGTAGATGATTTTATTGGTTAGTACAATCTTATACTGCCTAATCTTGATACATAACATATTATTGGTTCTTGGGAATTATCGGGATTTGGTTTTAACCTAATATTTTGGCAAATCGCTATTTAGGGATTCCTTATTTACATCAATTCCATCAAGAAGGTTGATAATATGTTTGCAGCTGATCATACACAATTTTAATAGTGAAGTTATGAGATTAAACTTAAAACTTGACATTTCAAGATACAGAAGATAATTAAAGCATTAGAATCGCGGAGTGGCTACAACCATTAAAGAGGAGTTCCGATGGAGTGTAATGCCAAATTTCTCGGTCATATCCAAATCCTCGCAATTGACTCCATCCGGCAACGCCAAATCAAACTTGTATACGATATTTGCTAGCGCAAGCTCCATGACAACTACACTAAATTGAATACCAGGGCATCCCCTCCTGCCCGCGCCAAATGGGATCCACTCAAAAGTACCATGCGCTTTATAGTCGTTGAACTTGTTCAAAAACCTCTCCGGCCTAAATTCCTCTGAGTCTTCCCATTCGGCAGGATCTCTTCCGATTGCCCAAGCATTGATGATCACTTGTGTGCCTGACGAAATGTCGTACCCCATTAGTTTCACGTCTTGTGTTGATTCTCGAGGAATAAGAAGTGGGAATGAAGGATGCAATCGCAAGGTTTCTTTTATGACGGCTTTAAGGTACTGCATTTTGTCCAAATCCTCCTCTGGAATCATCGGTCTTCCTCGCCCTATTTTTGTTACTTCCTGCTGCAGCCTTCTCATTGTGTTTGGGTTTTTTAGTAGCTCGCTCATTGTCCACTCTAAAGTTGTGGACGTTGTTTCGGTTCCACCAGCAAAGATATCCTATACATATATGCAATCAGATAGAATATTAGAGCATCTCCAACAGCTTCCCTAAAATTTCTCCAAATGGCGAATCAAAAGTCAAAATCTCCAAAAAAATTTATAACCATCTCCAACAACTTCCCCATTTTAGTGATAAATTATTGATTATATTATTAAAATATTTTATATATTTAATAAAATATTATTTCTCTCACCTAAACAATTCATTTCAAAGTTTTTCATTGGTGGAATGTGATAAAAAATAATTTCCCTCTCTTGGTAATCATTTTTGGGGATATCTCCAAATTTGGAGGAAAATGTAATCTCTCTCATACTTTCTCCATTTTGGAGAAAGTTTTGGGGAAACTGTTGGAGCTCATTTTACAACCAAAATCTCCATTTTATCCAAAATGGAGAAGCTGTTGGAGATGCTCTACGATTTTTTTTTTGACAGCAAGAAATCGTATTTATTACCACACAAAAAGGCTAGCGAGAGGCTAGAAATTACAAAAATAAAGAATGAGTCCACCAGCAAAGATATCCTATACGATTTAATTAATTTTATTAATGTTCTTGGCATATATATATATATATATATATATATATATATATAATGTCCATTGCAACGTATATAAATTCCAAAATTTACAGGACTTGTTGTATGAAAAAAAAAAACAATTAAGAAATTAACACCAAGCCGAACCAATGAATATGGTTGGAGCAAATGAATTTTGTTCATGGATCAACTATGATTGAATTTTGTATTTTCCTACGGCACAAAATAAAAGTCTAAAATAATAAAATAACTAAAAAGACGGTGTATATATATCACAACAAATCTGTAGCAGGAATTGAAAAATCTATATATGGTTTCTGTCAATTAATCAAGGATTTATATATTAATATATGGTTTCTTTTAACTTGTCTACCAATCACATAATTACACATTAGGAGAGAGAATAGTGTACTTAAATAAAATAAACTTGAAATATATAAAACTCTAATGTGTCTTAATTTTATTAGTTGGATAAGGACGAGACGTGTGATTTTGGGACAATAGATTTTCATCTCATCCATGTAAGTAGAAGGAACTGAAAAATATCTAATAAAATTTATAAATTCATTAAAATTTTTAGATGATTAGATCCAATCATTAATGAATACTATATTTTAGATCATTAGATCCAATCATTAAGGAATGCTATATTTTATATACTTGGATCCAATCAGTCACATTATTTAAAGAAAACAGTTCTATGCAATAGTAACAAGCATGTCTGAGCAGCACATGATAAAGAAATTAAAAAGCAAGTCTAGAAATTAAAAAAAAATAGGTTTGCCTGGACATTCATTTAAGAGGGAGAAAATCATACCAAGATGACACATTTGAGGGTATCTCTCTGCAAGGTGAAGCCAGTTGTGTTATCTCTTTGTACATTGAGCATGATTTCAACTAGATTTTGACATTCATGATTTCTATTAGCCTCCATCTCGCTTTTCTTATTTATATCATGTTCTTCGATAACACTCTCAAGAAACTTATCGACTTCTTTTGCCATTTTTTTTGCTCTTCCCTCTAAACCACTCACTCGATCTATCCATGATAACCACGGAATATAAGTCCCAACGCTTAAAACAGTAAACATATCGATGAACCTTGTCAATAAATCTGTTAACTTCCCATCATATGTCCTCCCAACAGCCACCCTACAAATTATGTTATTTGTAAGTGAGGTAAACAATGAACCCATATTAACCAAAGAACCACTAGTTTCTCCAAGAATGCCCATGATACTACCAATCTCTTTTTCTCTCACTTGCCGGAATGACTTAACTTGTGTATTATTCAGAAGATGAACTGCAACGATGCTCTTCAACTGCCTCCAATAGTCCCCATAAGGAGAAAATACGATATCCTTGGAGCCGTACAAAAGTATGTTGGGGATACTTAAATTGGGTCGACTACAGAATGATAAATCATGGGTTTTCATGATCTCTCGTGCTACTTCAGCAGAAGAGGCTACAAGCGTGGGCACGCTACCAAAATGAAGGAGCATGATAGGACCATGCTTCCGGGACAAGGCTCTGAGGGAATGATTGGGGCTCAAGCCTAGTTGGTGGAAGTTTCCGATGATTGGTAGTTTTCTTGGAGATGGGGGGAAGTTTCTCTTCGTCTTGGAATAGAATGAACTCCATTTGGTACGAATAAAAATCATCAAAACCATGAATGAAAACAAAAAAAGGAGAAGAGTTGGAAAGATTGAAGAAGTTGTCATGATGTTACTAGTTAGGAAATCTGCTAAGTTTCTTTTTTGTGCTTGTACCACATGGAAGGACTCTAAATATATAAAGGAGGGTATCATTAGTTCATCATCTTTAATTACTATAATAAATATATTAATTTAATTATTAATGAATAAAATAAAGATATTAAACGAAGTAGAAAAATAATTCCATAAAAACTTGTGTATCAATGGATTGTACCACCTTCTCCAACGGTCAATATTAAATCTTACACAAATATTAAATCTTAAATCAAATCATTCCAACCGAAACATCAAATCTTACATAAAAATTAGTGTAATAAATAGCAACACATCAATTTTACTGTACCATTATTAATTCATCAACATCAATTTTTCATATTTTTACAATTAGAATTTTGGTGCCTAAATCTTGATATATATATACAAGTGTTCAAATTTAAATAGTTTTAATTTTAACTTTTAATCTATTGAATGATTATATATGTATTCGACTTATTTTAAAATACTAAAAACATGTTAAATAATATAAAACACGATAATGTTACTTTTCTTATATAGTAGATCAACGTTTTAACTAACAATAAAATTTATTAAGTTAGCTTATAAATAAAAATACATGGATATAACTTGTAAATAAATAAATATAAGAGTATTATAAAAGTTTAATTATATAATTAAAGATAAAAATGAATATACTTAGAATAACATATTTTGGTGTTACCCTCTGAAAAACAATTACTGTTTGCATTAAATTATGAGATGCCCCAACAAACATTGAATGTAACAAAATATAATACTAAAACAAGGCAAAATTGTGAGGTTTAAATTTACATGGAATGATCAATCAGGAGAATGTGATGGTATTTCTATTAGAGCAACTACGTAGTACTTTTATATTTTTCATTTGTGTTTTAGTTTTTTTGTATCATATTAGTTTGGTGTGGAATAGGCTAGAGGTTTTCAGACAGTTAACTTGTTTCAATTTATAAGATTTTTGTTGCATAAGTTGGTTTTAGTTTCCGAGTATGAGAATTTTGTAAGATGTGTTTAGCGTATATCTGATTGAAGTCATAATTGGTATAACATTTACAAACCAAAAAATAATATGATTTGAAGTTCGAGCAACTCAAATCAGACTACATTGCTCCAAAATCAAATCATACTGGTTGATACTACTCCAATTTGTGGTTTGATGGTTCACACCAAGAGCATCAATTATTGCAAGAAAATTGGTAAAAAAAATGGTATATATGTAGACATACACATTATTGAGAAAGAAAGATAATTGATGGGTCAGGAACTTTCTGTCCCCTTGATTAAAATATCGTCCATATACTTGGATAACATTGATACACCATATACGTTGGGTTAATGACAAAACAAAATTATTGATGTCTAGAAGGAAGGAACATGTATTCGAGCATTTAGCATTAAAATATCATCCACATACATAACACTATTAATGTAGGGTTAATGACAAAACAAATTTATTGATATCTAAAAGGAAAGAAAATTCTTCAGTATTTATCGTAGTAGTATTTAACTTGCTCCATCGATCTCCCACATAGTAGTACATTGAAGATCACAGATTCTCGCTAGTTTTTCTAAATAAAGAAAATAATGAAAGAAATGGTTAATTTTTCTCATGAAATGAGAGAGTAAAAAAGTTTGTTGCCAAAAAATACTACTTGATAACAATATATATATATATATATATATACATATACACACACACAGAGAGAGAGAGAGAGAGAGAGAATGCGGGAAGGGTTCAAACGAGAGCTCCTATGATTTACGAAAATGCGAGAACAGTCTGTAAACCAAACATTGTGATTTAACTAACAATTTAAGAGGATATAAGGGATTTTTTAAATTAAAATTAATATTAAACAGTTTTTATTTTATTATATTAAAGACGTGGAAGGGTAAAATTGGAAATCTCAATGCTAAAATTCAAATAAGATGATCATATTTTTTTCGATCATTTGGGAGACGATAAGCGTCAGCACAGTCCCTATCACAATGGCTGATATGGTGTAGAAGGAGAAAAGCGAAGACATTATATTACAACCAGTTCGATAAATTTAGGGCAAAATCACGGCTCTATAAGGAAGAAAAGAAGCAAGTGATTCTTAAAAGGTATGTGTAGATTATCACAAGGTTATCACATATTCATCCTATATTGACTTCGTAATCAGCGATTTCACATCCGAAGCAAACGATTATCACATATCGAAGCACACGGGCTAGGGCAAAATTGAATGGTGATTCTTTTTATCGTGTAGAATCAACAATCAATTTATAAGATTTATGTGTTACTTATCACATCTTTATCAATACACAAATGCAGTTCTAGATAATTCATCACATGTGATAAGATGAACATTTCAAAATATTTGGACGAGAACACATAGGATCAATCGACATATGATTAAAATAAATTCCTAAATCCACATCTTATCAAAATTCGAATTCAATTTAAAACAATGTTACATAATCACACAATCTGGAACAAACACATAAAACTAATGTAGTTCTACCCAGTTTATCACATGTGATAAACCAATAATTCAAAATAATAAGACTACCACACCTTGTTCAATCTACATGAACTAAAATTACTACCACACTAAACTCAAATGAAGATATGCTAATCAAGATATATGATCAACTGAACCTTTCAAAATAATAAGACTACCACACCATGTTCAATCTAACCGATTTGGGATTTTAATAAATCCAAACATGTGAAACATTAATTAATAGAAGGAATGGTAGTTCCGACGTAGGCACATAAGTGAATGGCTAAAATTAATTTAGTTGCGGATAGATCGTTTCTTCTATAATTTAATTTCGTTATTTGCATTAGGCCAAGAACTACGAGCATATCTTCTACATCATTTCTCACATATATCATATGTCTACATCATTCTTCACATATATCATATGTTAGATATCATCAAATAAGCTCGCTATAAGAAAATTCAGAATAGTGTTATGCAAGAGAATGGCTAAAATTAATTAGTTGTAGATTTGAACGCTTCTCATATAGAATTTAATTTCGTTATTTGTATTAGGCAAAGAAATATGAGATAATCCAAAGAAATATGAACATATCTTCTACTGCATTTAGAATCATTACTTACTGTATAAGCAACAACTATAACCGTATAAAAAACATAAAATTAAGACGTACTTGAGAAAAACCACACTCTAGACTTATAAATAGTTCCTACAATGACGACTTAAAAAGAGTAAAAAAGACATTGACAACCAATCAAAATTATAATTGCAACAAGAAACCCAAAAGATCAAGACTTCGAACGCTTAAACACATTAAAATAAATCATGGCTGAATTAATTCTAAAAGGTTCGCTTGGATTTTTTCTTTACCGAGCACTTACCTTGACCAATAGAGGGGACTTCCTACGAACTGTAATGCCATATGTTTCACTCATGTCCAAATCCTTATTTTTGGCTCCATTTGGTAATGCCAAATCAAACTTGTATACAATATTTGCTAATACAAGCTCAATCATAGCTGCACTAAATTGAATACCTGGGCACCCTCTTCGCCCGGAACCAAACGGAATAAACTCAAAATGAAGCCCTTTATAGTCGATAGAATTATTCAAAAACCTCTCAGGCCTAAACTCCATTGATTTTTCCCATAAGGCAGAATCTGTTGCTATTGCCCAAGCATTGATGATCACTTGTGTGCCTGCTGGAATGTCGTATCCCATTAGTTTGACATCTTGTGTTGATTCTCGAGGAACTAGAAGTGGTAGTGGAACATGTAACCGTAGGGTTTCTTTTATTACGACTTTAAGATACTCCATTTTCTCCAAATCCTCCTCGAGAATCATTGATCTTCCTTGTGCTATTGTTGTCACTTCTTGTTGCAACTTTTTCATCACTCTTGGGTGTTTTATTAGCTCGCTGATTGCCCATTCTAAAGTTGTGGATCCGTTATCAATTCCAGCACCGAATACATCCTACAAGCAAAGCATTACTTTTTTTACATATTACACCCCATATTTTTTTTACAAATTACACCCCATATTTTTTTTACAATAACTTAGTAACTTTTATTATTAATTATGAATTAAAATTATTTTACTGTATAAAACAAAACATATCCATCTACTAAATAATATAACTTATATTATAAAACAAATCCAAAAAATAGTGCATATCTATTTAAACATTATAATTACTAAATTTATTCTACAAATGATCAATTAATAAAAATATATTTAATAATATGATATAAATAACACTTAAAAGTGTTAAAAATTTTAACAGTTTCAAAATAAAAATACAAAAATCTCAAAATTGATGGACCAAAGTTGTAATCATGAAAAATAGTACATAAAATGGTGTAAATAAATTATGTTACACCAAATTTGGTGTGTTACTATTTTCTTGGTGTCCATGGGTGTCAAGGACAACTTCCACACAACTCGATTAATCCCATAGGGCTCTGGAAAATCCCCGGTTGCCTTGAAGGAACTCAAACTATATATGTTCAATAATTAATAACTGTCTGAACTTTGGTTCGAATGTGTACATTAATTGAAATGATTTGGTATAAGAAATGGTGTATATTGATAGAGTTTTTTTACCCCATTAGAGAGTGCATGTCTTAGTAAAGAAGGTACAATATATACTAATATTCTAATTGTTTTTCTATTGTGTGCAGGTGTGTGTATATGTGTGTATGTTTATATGTATGTATGATAAGTCAATTGATGATATCTTATTGAGGATTAGATGCAATCCTTGATCTCATTTAAACAAGAAGGGTTTTGACATGAAAATTACACATTAAACCAAAACTGAATGATTAATTTTTTTAAAACAGAAAATTGAACTACAATGCTTCAAAATTGACTCAAACACATGTCAATTCAAATTGAATCGGTTATTTGATGATTCATGCTTACATAGTAGCACCAAAAGCATCAAGTGTTTCGAGAAAAAGAAGGAAACAAGTCACCTTTGAGATCATGAAATCCAATTAATATTTTATCTTGGTTCTTAAAACACATACTAACTCTATAATATTTTTCTAACTTTATTAAAGTGGGGTACTACTAAATTTGCATATGTTGTGTGCATGAGGCATTAAGCAAATCCCTTTTTTGTGCGTCATCCTTTGATCACCCTCATTATGTATATAAGTATGTTAGTTAGGTTTATAATCATAAATCTTAAAATTGAAAAGGAAGATGGAGAAATCATACCAAGATTACAGCTTTAAGGCTATCTCTTTGAAGCGTAAAGCCTGTTGTGTTATCACTTTGGATTTCCAGTAAGATGTCGACTAAGTCTTTGCCTTCATCACTTTTAGCATCTGCCCTCTTCCCCTTATTTACGTGTTCTTCAAGAATATCTTCAAGGAACTTATCGAATTCTTTTGCAATGTTTTTCGCTCGTCCCTCCAAACCGCTTAGTCGATCCACCCACGACAACCATGAAATATAATTCCCAACACTAAAGCCAAAAAGTACCTCAGTGAGTTCTTTAAATAACTCTGTGAATTTTGATCCATGATGTGTTCTTCCGAACGCCACTCTACAAATTATGTTTTTCGAAAGCGAAGCAAACAATGCAGTTAAATCAACCAAAGAACCGCGACTTTCTCCAAGAAGACTAATCGTAAGGTCCATCTCTTCTTCTCTCACTTGGCGGAAGGATTTGACTCTAGTGTGACTTAGAAGATGGATTACTACAATTGATTTCAACTGCCTCCAGTATTCCCCATAAGAAGAAAATGCTATGTCCTTGCAGCCATATAATAATATGTTGGGGATTGTTAATTTTGGTCGATTAGAGAATAATAAATCATGGGTTTTCATGATTTCTTGGGCTGCTTCTGAAGAGGATGCTACAAGTGTGGCTACGTTGCCAAGTTGAATGAGCATGAGTGGACCATATTTTTGGGACAAGGATTTGAGATAGCGATGGGGGCTCGATCCTAGTTGGTGCAAGTTTCCTATAACCGGGAGTTTTGGTGGAGATGGTGGCAGGTTTTTGTTGGTCCTCAAATTGAATATTAAAACCCATTTCGAACTAATATAGAACATCAAAATAATGATGAAAGATAACAAAGAAAGAAGAAAGGTTTCTAATGATGGAAATATTGCCATGATCAGCTTACAAGCTATATGAATCCTTATGTGGAAATTGGAATGACTAGACACACACACATATACATATATATATATAGAGAGAGAGAAAGAGATGGGTTCATGTGAGACGTCTTCCTTTTCGTGACAATTAGACCTTTGGGGCCGTCAATCTCTTTTAATCCAACAAAGTTGTTCATGTGCATTTTTGTAAAGGAGGGACACTTTCATCTTTTAGTTTCCGTATCTAGGTACCATCTTATTGATTTTTCTAAAGGTATGTTAAGTTCCATTATTTTTCTTATGAGGTTTGTGAAGATTAGTGAATTGAAGATTTGTACAATTTCAATATTTTTCACGTCGAGATATATGTAGGCATGTGTAGGTCCAGTGTTTTTCATGAGAAGTAAGGTTCGATTTGTTTTTCATGTAAAGGGGCGTGAAGTTGTTGCTGTTATTATTATTACAGTAAATACACTTTTCATCCTTGTGGCTTGTTGAAAATTGTTATTTTTGTCTCTATATATACTTTGAAATTATAATTTTCGTCTATGGGGTTTCCAACTCATTGTTGTTTTCGTCCTTATAGTTAAAAATTAATTGTTGTTCTACCACTGACGAACTTAACATCAAGGACAAAAACATAATTGAATTGCAAATCATAGGAACAAATTAAAACCGTAATTGTAAAAGCACATTAAAAAAAGTTGCAATTTTTTAACAAATAACATGGACAGAAAACATAGTTTACTCTTATTATTATTGATGTGGATGAAACGAAATGGTGTGGAAGGCCAAGATGCTCTTATTGATTGAAACCCATCTTGACTTGTTGACATCAGGAGTATTAAAGTAATCAAGTTTCTAAATCGTTAGGTACAAGAGATGACATCCATCAATAATTTAACTAAAAAACATAGGTATGTGACAACCCATACCACGAATTAGACTTGAATGTTTGTCATACATCGATAGGAATTTTCGAAATGGTCAAATGCAGCACTGTGATGGTGTGGACCATCGTGGTGTTAGAAATAAACTTTACTGCAGAGATAAATAAAACTAGATTAGGATGTGATTTTCAATCACTATCCTTAGGATAATATTAGCCCCCACTATTTGCTGTTGGGTTAAGGCTAATTCACACCCAGGACTTACCCAATCTAGATGGAGGATATAGCAAATCCTCTCATCTCCATGAACACCATTAATTTTCCTCAGAAAATTGAAGAGAGAAAGAAGATGGAAAAAAACATAATGATTTCAACCAATTTGCTTAGTATATATAGGCATGGTAGTTGACATGTTTTAAACAACAAAAATGTCAAAAAATCTTATCCAAAACGGATAAGAAAATCACCAACTAAATAAACTGTCAAAATCTGAAAAAGGTCCGCAAACAACGAGTTTGGCGGCTTAGGCCGCGGTTCTAAACGTGGGACAAACCGCGGGAGTCGCTGTTCGAGAGACCAACAAACAGCGAGTTAGGCGGATAAGGCCGCGACTCTTAACCCACGTAGTAAGCCGCGGGAATCAGTCCCTCCGAAAAATAAAAATCAGATTTTGAGAACCACACACGCGCAATATATAATATATACTAGCCAAACCAAGTAGAAACTCAAGCCCTAATCTTATAAACCCATTATTGCTTATTTGATAAATCAAATAAGCTAAGGCTTATAGGGTAATCATACTTTCACTCTTCTTCCTATGTGGGACACAATTGAAGACTATATTCAACAATCCCCCACTTAGTCTTCAATGTACAAATTGTGCATACATGAAATAATCTTTCGATTTGAACTTTCACTTAGTGTAAGTCATGCAAAATTATAGCCAAATCTATGGACAACGTATAGCTTTTCAGCCAAGATTTTATTTGTTATAATCGGAATGACCACACGCAAGATTTATCTTTAAATGATGTTCATAAATATAAAAACACCATTATGGCCATGTGCTCATCCTGGATTCATGGATATTTACAAAAGTTGACCCATACTTTTGTTAGTAGCGGCACCACTACTTATATCCATATAGGTGTAATTCTAATATTCCATAAAATTACATTAAGAGTATATCACTCACCCTAAAATTTACACTATATATTAAAGCTCTAAAAAACTAGTGTGAACCAGTCAATTACCAACAATTTGTTGTTACCACATTGAACCTTTTAACCAAGTAAAACTCAGAAAAGGTTGGGTTTCCATTGTTGTTGACTAAACAACAAGTCTCAAACCCATTTCACGAGTTGTTCCAAAAATCAAATCCCATGGAAGTCCCTTTGTGAATGGATCCGCTAGATTATTACAATACCTTACATATATGATGGTTGTTATTCCATCAGAGATTAATTCTCTTACATATGCATGTCTTAGACTAATATGTCTAGAGTTCCCATTATAAATTTTATTATAAGCTCTAGACAACGTTGCCTCACTATCACAGTGCAAAGAAATGGCTGGCATCGGTTATGGCCACAACTTTATATCCAATAACATATCTCTCAGCCATTCTGCCTCTTTGCCTGCCGCTGCCAAGGCCAAAAACTCAGCCTCTATGGTGGAATGTGTAATACATGTCTGTTTCTTTAAGGCCCAAGAAACAACTCCACCGCCAAGCATAAAAATCCAACCACTAGTTGACTTATTATCATTGTCACTAGTGATCCAACTAGCATGAGAGTAACCTTCAAGAACTGCAGGAAAGTTTCCGTAGTGTAGGGCAAATGTCTTAGTTCTTTTTAAGTAACCAAAAACTCTACCAATCGCTTCCCAATGTTCTAAACCAGGATTACTCGTAAACCTAGATAACGTACATACAACAAATGCAATATCAAGTCTAGTACAGTGTGTAACATACATCAAGCTGCCTATTGCACTAGCATATTCAAGTTGTGCAACTGCACACCCACTATTCTTATTTAGTTTACAAGAATTATCATAAGGGGTGTTTGCTTCCTTATATTTTAAATGACTAAACTTATCAAGCATTTTCTCAACATAGTAAGATTGACTTAAGGAATAACCCCCACTATTTCTCTTAATTTTGATACCCAAAATAGTATCAACTTCATTCAAGTCCTTCATTTGAAAGCAAGAACTCAAATAAGCCTTTGTTTCATTAACCCCTTTCATGTTAGTTCCAATTATTAACATGTCATCCACATAAAGGCATACAATGACTCCATAATCATTTGTAAACTTAGAATATATACATCTATCAGCCGAGTTATGCATAAAACCATGAGATAAAATAGTAGAGTCAAAATTTTCATGCCATTATTTAGGGGCTTGCTTTAAGCAATATAAAGATTTAGTTAATTTATACACCTTGTTTTCATTGCCAGGAAGTACAAATCCCTCTGGCTGTCTCATGTACACTTTTTCATCTAAATCACCATTCAGAAAAGCTGTTTTTACATCCATTTGATGTACATGCAAATTATATATTGCCGACAAAGCTAAAATTACTCTAATGGATGTAATTCTAACTACTGGTGCATAAGTATCAAAATAGTTTACTCCTTCTCGTTGACTAAAACCTTGTGCCACAAGTCTAGCTTTGAAAGTTTGAATAGATCCATCAGTATTGCGTTTCACCTTAAATACCCATTTACATCCAACTGCCTTTGAACCAGGAGGCAGATCTGATAAGACCCAAGTTTTATTTGCCATTAATGAAACCATTTCACCATTAACAACTTCCTTCCAAAACGCAGAATTTCTAGAAGTCATTGCTTCTTGAAATGTTTTTGGATCATCCTCAACACTAAATAAAATGAGTATCTTGTTGGTCACAATAAGAAAAGATATAGCTTGAGAGTTAATAAAATCAGGACCCAAATTCTTTTCTTCCCTAGCCCTTCCACTTCTTCTAGGTTGACTAGAAGTTTCAGGTACATTTCTTTTATGGCTAGTTGAAGGATCAACTTGTGTATCTTGTAGTGGAATTTGACTAGATTCATCTAAATGTGTAGAATTGCGTTTAAATTTAGATTCAAAGAATTCAACATCACGAGATTCTACAACAACATTTGAATCCAAATCCAAAAGTCTATATGCTTTAGAATTTTCAGCATATCCCACAAGTACACTCTTCAAAGCTCTAGGTCCTAACTTGGTTTTCTTAGGATAAGGGACTTTATAATAAGCAAGACATCCCCAAACTCTAAAATAACTCAAGTTTGGATTTCTACCTTTCCATATTTCGTATGGAGATTGTTTTAGTTTCTTTGAAGAAACTATATTATGTACGTGACACGCAGTTAGTAGTGTTTCACCCCATAAATTTAGTGGCAAACTAGAGCTTACAAGCATAGCATTTATCATGTCAATCAAAACTCCAATTTTCCTTTCTTCCACACCATTTTGTTGAGGTCTATATGGAGCACTAACTTGGTGTATTAATCCATGATCTTCACAAATTAGTGAAGTTAGTAGGAAAATATTCCCCACCTCGGTCACTACGTAAAATCTTAAGTTTCTTTCCCTTTTGTGTCTCAACCATGGATTTATATATTTGGAACATATCAAAGGCTTGAATTTTAGTTTTCATCAAATATACATATGTATATCTAGAACAATCATCAATGAAAGTAATAAAATACCTACAACCACCTCTAGTAAGGACACCATTAAGCTCACATATATCAGAATGTACAAGTTCTAAAATTTCATAATTTCGCTCTATCTTTGGAAATGGTTTTCGTTTCATCTTTGCTTGCACACAAATTTCACATTTATCTTTGTGTTCATTATTATAAGAGATTAAACTATTTTTACACATGAACTTCATAGTTTGATAATTAACATGCGATAGACGATTATGCCAAAGATTAAAACTTGAACATTCAATATGAAAATTAACATTAAAAAATGACACATCAAGATAGTTAGAACTAGATATTTTATTGATGCTTAGTTTAAAACATTCCATCACAAGCATAACCCTTCCGAACAAACATACCGGCTTTGGATAGAATCACTTTATCCGATTCTATCACAGCCTTCAAACCCTTCTTACATAAAATATACCCAGAGACAAGATTCTTCCTAATGCTTGGAACATGAAAAACATTAGTAAGTACAATTTTCTTTCCATAAGTGAAATTAAGTTCCACACTTCCAGTTCCTTGCACCCTCGAAGTGTGATGATCTCCCATAAGAACTTCATGCCCATCTACAGTTTCAACATAGTCTTTGAAAAACGAACGATTGTTACAAACGTGAGCGATAGCACCAGAATCGTACCACCAATCATCACTTGTAACAACAGCTGTCATGTGACTCTCTTGTATCATTCCAATGTGCAGGTCCGAAATCATAGAAATGATTTCACTTTGATCATTTTCTTCAATAACACTTGCCTTTTCAGTTACTTTCTCATTGATCTTCTCATCTTCTTCATTTTCTTTCTTCACCCAAGATTGTTCTTTCTTTGGGAATCGGCAGAAACGTCTTATGTGCCCCTTTCTCCCACACTTGTAACAAACAATTTCAGACATGTCTCTCTTTCTCTTTTTGTTGAGATTGGAGTTGTTGGACTCACAAGTTGCCTTCCTCTTTTTACCCTTTAGCTTCCTTTGGTTCACATAGTGAACTTTAGAACTAGAGGCAACATTCAGATCCTTCTCACGGTTCCGAGTTTTCTCTTCTATCCGTAAGTGTTTCTGAAGTTGCTCCAAAGTGAAGTCCTCCATGGTATGCAACAATTTCTTCCTATAATCATGAAAGGAAGGAGGCAACTTGGCAATTATGCCACCAACAATCAATTGATCAGGAATGTTTATATTTAGATTTTTAAACTTTGAAATCAAGATAAAAAATTCATGGACTTGATCAAGTATAGATAAGTTATCGGTCATAGTAAACTCAAAGAATTTGAAAGTGATAAACTTATATGCCCCTTGTTTTTTTGGTGTCATACTTTGTAACACCCTCAAATTTGGAAAGAGCGACTAATTAAAAACTCTCAACAATACCTTAAAGGATAAAAATCTCTTACTACCAGTCCATAATTGAAATACATTTCTAGGTTGAACCATCAACAAAATTATTAAAGTCTTACATAAAGACTAACTAAAGTCGAGTGTTACTATATCCCAATAACAATCGCTATCTCCAATATAAGTGTGGAAGACTTCATCAAGCTAATCACCACTTCGAGCACACAACTAGCACTCATCTCTTCACAGTGTCGCTAGAACTAATCCCGGAATGGAACCTGATGCACATGCCGACAAATAAAAAGGTTAGGCTAACGCCTAGTGAGTTCAAGTGTTTTATATCATGATTATAAAGGAAAACGTAAAATGGAAATATTGTATCTTATAATCATGATCCTTTAAATGATTTACTTTAAAATAAGAGAACAACTCATTTACCAACAATATGCATTTTATAGATGGACGCCTCAACGCCAAAGCATTCTTTCATGAAATAATGCAATCCAACACTTACTCAAAACGAGGATAATGGTAATGCTCAAATAATGAAATTTGAGTAAACTTTATGAAACAAACGACCAAAATATGAGTAAACTCAAGTCTCCAAAATTATAGCATTAGGGAGATAACCCAAACCCAAAGCGTCACCGAAAATAAGGATAAAACTAAATACCCCTAAACAACACCTCTCGGTGATGGGGGAGTCCCGAGTTCCAAGGCTAGTGGTGGAACTCAAAAGTAGGCCACATTCCAAGTTACTGAGCTCACCATACTAGAAACCCATGGCCACGAGCTCACCGACTCGTACTAAGATGTGGGGGAGGGCACCCGAGGATTCCTAATCATGCTCATTCACTAGGATTACATTTACGGCCCATGGCTAGTATCCGGTCCCACATAACCGTACCAAGTTGCCTCCGAGGACCCAATGTCTCAACTAGCTACAAATGGGAAGTGACTATCCCATAAAAACAAGCTCAGAAATTAAATCACGGATGCAGGTCCGGGTATTGGACTCCACGAGCCCTCACCGTATTATCCTCGAAATCCCATAACTAATTCTGGTGTCAACATATAAATAATAGCCCATTTTCCTTTTTAAATAATAAAGACCGACTCATATGCCTATGGATCCACTGCATTACAGTCTAAAACAGTACATGACTCCAAATGAATGACCAACGCACTCAAAACAAGTAATTCTCAAATGATGCGCATTAACGGCCATCATACTCAAAACTCCACAACGGGCTATTAAACCGGACAAATGTCCTCAAGACTCATTTATTTACAAATATGCATTTCCAAGTTTAACTGCTGATAAGAATGAAAATCATAAAATGAGATTATATACATTCTTTCAAGTACCTCCACATAAATGTGCAAGTAGTACTTTATTTAAATACTTTCTTTCAAGTATCTCACAAATAAATGTGCATGTAGTACTTTACATAAATGCTTTTTTTCAAGTACCTCACAAATAAATGTGAATGTAGTACTCAATGTTCTAAAAAACTCGCCGCACAGCCGTTATGGCGCGTCATGGCACCACGGCTTGTGTGTCACGTCACGTTAAGCCCATGGCACGCCATGGACAAATGCGCAATTATCGTAATGAGATATTTGATTTTTCTTTACGCTTTTAATGTCTTATTTGCAAGTTTTTAATATATAATGTAGTTTAAGTTGCTTATTACTATTGACTCATTGAGTAACACTACAAAACATACGTTTTTATATAATATTATATATGAATTAGAAATTTGACGTCATAAGTCACGCATTGAAAACGCCATGGCGAAGCCATGGCTCCTAAGGCTTGAGGGTTGGCCTCCCCGCCACGCCACGCCTCACGCCATTTAGAACCTTGGTAGTACTTTATATAAATGATTTCTTTCAAGTACCTCACAAATAAATGTGCATGTAGTACTTTATATAAATGTTTTCCTTCAACTACCTCACAAATAAATGTGCATGTAGTACTTTATATAAATGTCCCATTTCATGAATGATGCATAAAACCCAACAAACACTAAAAATGCATTTTGACCAATAACCTTTTATGAAATAAATCATCAAAACACATTCATCTATGACACATTTAACAAAATGCCCAAAATCCCGAATGTGGGTGTTTTACGGAGTTTATAAAGTTAAATACTTCAAATAATCAAAGATTACCAAATAACTCAACAGTTGATAATTTCATGTAAAACACATAAACACTTTAAAATGGACATTTTGGCATGTACAAAGTTTTCACAAATCAACTTGAACTCACCTTGCTAGATTTTAGCTAAATCTAGATTTTACCCACGTAGGGCTTTCTTTGAAGAAACTTGCATCTTCCAAGCCAAAACTTCCAATACCTAGATCCATAAATTTCAACCGTAAATATTTACATACAACCATTTAGAATCATTCCCCAAATATTACACTTGAAAAATCTCAACTTATACCAAAACCCTAGTTCTCCATACATGAAGAAGAAGAGGATTACCTTAGCCCAAACTTGAATCTACCAATCAAAACACCTCTAGTTCACCAAAATGGTCACAAACCTCCAATCTACCAAAGGGAGAACAATGGTGGATGAAACCCTAGAAGACTTGATGATGAAGATGGAGGGTTATGGCTCTAGTTCCCAACTTGTTAGATGGAGAAGAAACACTTGGATTTAGGAGGAAACTCTCAAAAATGAGTTAGGGTTCGATTTGGAGGTTGGAGGGTCAATTTGGGAAAGAAATGGAGAGAATATTTAAAAGTAATTTATTTAATAAAAAATATCAAAAATCCGTCGGTAAATACCGACGGAATTTCCGTCAAAAATCCGTCGGTGAATTTCCGAAATTTCTAAAAAAAAATAAGCGGGCATATAGCCCTAATCTCACAGTCTCTTGATCTCTCAGTCTCTCGATCTCTCGATCTCTCTGTCTCTCCCTCTCAATCTCTCCATCTCTCCATCTCTCCCTCTCGATCGACCACAGACGACGACCACCGGCGATGACGACAACCGTCTCAATCCCTCCTCTCCCTCTCGATCTCTCCACGCCCTCTCCCTCTCGATCTCTCGATCTCTCCCTCTCGATCTCTCGGACTCCCTCCATCTCTCCCTCTCAATCTCTCGATCTCTCCCTCTCGATCGACCACCGGCGACGACCACGACCGTCTCACAGCCGACCACCGGCGACGACCACAGTCCCTCTCACTGCCCTTGTCTCACAGCCACCGGCGACGACCACCTCCACTTGTTCAGGTATTGATTTGATCCATTAAATGCATATTGATTTGAGCCATGAACTGTGTGTGCGTTAACCTGATTAATATATGTGTGTGTGTGTGTGTTAATCTGATTAATACTGTATAAATATGTGAACTGTGTATAAATATGTGTGTGTGTATGTTTGTTAATCTGAACTGTGTATAAATATGTGTGTGTGTATGTTTGTTAATAATCTTTGTGTGTGTGTGTGTGTTTGTTAATCTGATTAATCTCTGTGTGTGTTAATCCTATATGAGTTCTTTTAGCTTAAAACGCCATTTTTGGTTTCATAAACTTGTGATAATGTTTTTGTATGAGTTTAGCTTATGATTTGTTTTTTGTGAAAATGTTTTGGTACGATTTGGTTTGATAAACTTGTGATATTAATTAGTTGGGTTGTCAATTATTGGACAAGCATTAGGTTGATAAATGGAAACATTTGGTATGATTTAGGATTTGATTATACTTGATTTTATTTATTTATTTTAGTTGGGTTGCCAATTGTTGGGCAAACATTAGGTTGATATACGAAAATATTCATTTTATAGCCGTTATGTAGCCAAAATTTTAAAAAACCTACGGTAGAGAGAGGGAGGAGAGAGAGAGGAGAGAGAGAGAGGAGAGAGAAGAGAGAGGCTAGAGAGAGAGGAGAGAGGGAGGAGAGAGAGAGGGTAGAGAGAGTAGAGAGAGGGTAGAGAGAGGAGAGAGAATAGAGAGAGGAGATAGGAGAGAGAGGGTAGAGAGAAGGTAGAGAGAGAGAGGAGAGAGAGAGAGGATACCAAATCCACATCTGATGGGTTTTAATTTTGTTAAGAGGGTTTGGAGGGTATTTTTGTCATTTTGAGAAAATGCAATGGAATGGAATTCAATTCCATCTAAAATGAGAAGGAATGACCAAATCCTTGATTGAAGGATTTCATGAAATTTAATTCCATTCCTTTGGAAACCAAACAGCAGGATGGAATTTGGTCAATGGAATTGACCATTCCAATTCCATCAGATTCCGGCGGATTCCAGCGAACCAAACGACCCCTTAGAGTTTTAGAGTCATTCAAAACTCCTCTACACCTATGGTTTGACTTTCAAGGAGGCAAACCATTACTTGTAGTGTTCAATAGACTTCTAACTTCGTTGACACCTACGGTTTGACTTTTAAATAGTCAAACCATTAGACGTAGGGTTTTAAACTTTCCAAAACACCTTTATTTGATTGTAACCTACAGTTTTGACTTTCCAATAGTCAAACCATTACACTTAGAGTTTTAGAGTCATCCAAAACTCCTCTACACCTATGGTTTGACTTTTAAGAAGGCAAACCATTACATGTAGTGTTCAATAGACTTCTAACTTCGTTAACACCTACGGTTTGACTTTTAAATAATCAAACCATTACACGTAGGGTTTTAAACTTTCCAAAACACCTTTATTTGATTGTAACCTACAGTTTTGACTTTCCAATAGTCAAACCATTACACTTAGAGTTTTAGAGTCATTCAAAACTCCTCTACACCTATGGTTTGACTTTCAAGAAGGCAAACCATTACATGTAGTGTTCAATAGACTTCTAACTTTGTTGACACCTACGGTTTGAATTTTAAATAGTCAAACCATTACACGTAGGGTTTTAAACTTTCCAAAACACTTTTCTTTGATTGTAACCTACGGTTTTGACTTTCCAATAGTCAAACCATTACACTTAGAGTGTTAGAGTCATCCAAAACTCCTCTACACCTATGGTTTGACTTTCAAGAAGGCAAACCATTACATGTTGTGTTTAATAGACTTCTAACTTTGTTGACACCTACGGTTTGAATTTTAAATAGTCAAACCATTACACGTAGGGTTTTAAATTCATCCAAAGCTCATATAAACCTACGGTGTGACTTTTCAATAGTCAAACCATTACACCACCTCTATCTTGATTATGTCGAATAACTACTTCTTTCTTTGTTGTAGTGGTTGAATATGTCGACAGATAGAGGATGGATGTATAGAAAGAACGACAGTCTGGGGTTTCTTAGCGTCGACTATATTGTTGCAATGGATAGTTTTTTGGACTATGCCTATGCCGATGAAGGGACTGTTGAAAGGAAACATACACGAGATGGGATAATGCTTCGTATTAGATGCCCTTGTAAGAAGTGTCAAAACTTACGCTATAAAGAAAGGACTGACGTGAGGCTGCATTTGATGAAGCACGATTTCATACCTGATTATACCACATAGTGGGCATATGGTGAAACTTATTACCATAATGAAGGGCATCAAGACGTGGGTCAATCTTCTACTCCGGTAGTAGATCATAATGAAGGGTATGTTGAAATGGTGAACGATCACATGATACATGATGGCATGACATGGGAAGAAGAAACCCCTAATCCTTCTGCCCAAGGATTTTATGACATGTTACAAGCTGCTGACGAGCCATTATGGGACGGGTGTCCAAATTACTCGAAATTAGGAGTTGCGACGAGATTGTTGAATTGGAAGGCAGAATGTAATGTACCCGAGACGACTTATAACCGTAATGTTGCTATAATTAAAGAGATGTTACCCGAGGGTGATAAACTACCCGGTAACTTCTATGAGACGAAGAAGAGTTTGAAAAAGCTTGCTCTGCCAAAACAAAAGATCGACGCTTGCAAAAACCATTGCATGTTATTTTATAAGGATGATTCTGAGTTGACCCACTGCCGAGTGTGCAATGAATATCGTTTCAAGACAAGTGGTCGAAGCAAGGTCCCTAACTTGGTGATGACGTACTTGCCGATTGTTCCTAGACTTCAAAGATTGTATATGTCAAGGAAGACGTCTAAAGAGATGACTTGGCATAAGGATCATCAGACAGAACCGGGTGTGATGGTACATCTAAGTGATGGTGCGGCTTGGAAGCATTTCGACATGGTACATCCTGACTTCGCTTATGAGGTCCGGAATGTGCGTCTTGGCTTATGCACCGACGGTTTCAACCTGAATAATTCAAATTCGAATCCGTATTCACTTTAGCCAGTGTTTCTTACAATCTACAATTTACCTCCTTAGTTGAGTTTGAAATATTCATTTGTGAAACTTGCATCGGTCATTCCAGGTAGAAAGAGCCCCGGTCAGAATTTGGATGTCTTTCTTAGGCCGCTAATTGATGATATCAAGATGTTGTATACAGTGGGCGCTCTTACGTATGATGCTTATCGTAAGAATAATTTTGAGATGAGGGCTATACTTCTATGGACCATCAGCGACTTCCCTGCCTACGCAATGTTGTCGGGTTGGAGCACGCACGGCAAGCTAGCCTGCCCGTACTGCATGGGTACATTCGATTCGTTTCAGTTAAGAAATGGAGGCAAATCTTGTTGGTTTGACTGTCATCGGAGATGGTTACCTAGTGCACACCCCTTCCGACGTGATCGAACAGGGTTTCTGGACGGATCTAGGGTGTTAGCCGGTCCACCACCCGAGTTAACCGGTGAAGAAATATGGGAGCAGGTACGCCATCTTCCAACTGTTTACGATGACTCCCCATTTCAATCGACCAATAGAAAAATTACCGGTTTCGGAATCACTCATAATTGGGTGAAGAGAAGCATCTTTTGGGAGCTGCCATATTGGAAGACGTTAATCCGACACAACCTGGATGTCATGCACATTGAGAAGAACGTCTTTAAAAATCTCTTTAACACTGTCATGGACACATAAAAAACGAAAGACAATATAAAATCAAGGAGGGATGTAGAGATTTATTGCAACCGATCGCAGTTGCACATTGCCACGTCAAGCAATAAAGTAGTGAAGCCGAAGTCGTCGTACACTTTGACGAAACAACAAGTAAAACAAGTATGTGAATGGTTGAAGAGACTGAAGTTTCTGGACGGGTATGCTTCGAATATTGGGGGTTGTGTAAACCTGGCAGACTACAGCTTTTATAGCTTCAAGATTCATGATTGTCATGTGTTTATGCAACGATTGCTTCCTATTGCGTTACGAGGGATGATACCGACTCCCATATGGGATGCGATAATGGAGTTATGCACTTTCTTTCGTGTAATATGCTCAAGGGTGTTACGCTTAGAAGACATGATTCTATTGCAAACAAGTATCGTTCAAACAATTTGTAAGTTGGAAAAAGTCTTCCTGCCCGGATTCTTTGATTCTATGGAACACTTAGTGATACATTTGACACGAGAAGCCATAAATGTTGGGCTGGTACAATATAAGTGGATGTATCTTTATGAGAGGTAAATGAACTTTGCCATTCAAATACTTTTCATTCAGATACTCACCCATTTATTTTCTAACATGTATTTCAATCGTTGTTTAGGAAACTTGGGTCGTTGAAGAGGATTGTTAGAAACAAAGCAAGGGTAGAGGGGTCTATCGTTGAGTCTTATCTAGTAAATGAACTCTCCACCTATTGTTCCCTGTATTTTGATCCACATATAGAAACTCGATATAATCGCGAGTCAAGAAACTTTGCCCCAGATATTCCTAGTTCTTCAGGAATAGACGATCGCTTGAGCATATTCAAGGTTCCATCTCGTAGATTATTCGAGAAGTGGGGAGGGAATACCATCTTGACTCAAGCCGAGATTTACAAGATCCACACATATGTGTTGTTGAATTGTGAAGAAGTTCGACCTTTTCAATGGACCTTCGATGAGTGGATATGACAAAGAGAACCTCATCTTGATGCAGTTGCTCGAGATAAAGCTTGGGATGAAAGGTTTTCTACTTGGTTCGAACAATACGTGAGTACAAAAATATGAAATTTACGTATGTAATGTTACACATATGTAATTTATTTCTTATTTGTGGTTTTATAGGTCATGTTTGGATCAGTCGATTTCTCCGATCATTTGAAATCCCTAGCACGTGGACCGGGCCGATATGCTTGGTCGCATAATGGATATTTTGTCAATGGTTACAAGTTTCATATGGTAACACATGCTGCTGGGCGTGTCATACATAATAGTGGCGTATGTGTGAGATCTTGTTATGATGACTCCGAGTTTGACTATTACGGATTGTTGGACGACGTGTTAGATGTGGAGTATTACGGTGTGGACTATTGTATTGTAGTTTTGTTCAAGTGTATATGGTTTGATAGTCCAGAGGGAGTTAGAGTCGACCCTAAACATAGGTTGGTTGATATCAAATACAAGTCCAGACTCAGAGGTGAGGACTATTACGTCCTAGCATCACAAGCGGAACAAATGTATTACACACCCTATCCTTCAGGAAGTAAGGATTTAAAGGACTGGTCGGCAGTTGTGAAGACCAAAGCCCGTGGAATATATGAAGTTGCAGAAAGGGCTATTGATGTGTTGGATGATGATAACGTGAATGGAGAACCGTTCTTTCAAATCAACGAACGGGTAACTCATAATACAAACAATTGGGTAAATGAGGACCTCGATTCCGTCCCTCTTGTCACTGGGGAGCTCAACGTAGTCGCCACAAATGACGAAGCTAGCGAGGAAGATGCATCAGATCACGAAGCTAGCGACGAGGAAGAAGAATTTGAAGACGTGGACGATGATGAAGATAACGAAGACGAACTTATGTTATCTGATCACTCGTCTAAGAACTAGTGTGCCTTTCTTATGTAGACATTATTCATAATAATTATATCCTTATTATATGTTTGTACACTCATTTTTTTGGGTCTTATGATTTATGTACACTTATATCATTTTGTGTTAACCATTCTTTATTTTTAGATGTCGGGTTCTAGAGGTAGTAGGGGTAGTAGGGGTAATAGGGGTAGGGGCAGTAGCAGCTCCGCTGGGTGTGGTGACCCCTACGCCGATGAGTTCACCGAGTACGGACTAGATCAGATCCAGTCTGATGACGGACTAGCAGCGGGCTCGAGGGTTAGAGGCCCGAATGTTGCATCACAGACGCCCCATCTGAGTCAGCGACCGCCACTTTTGTTGTTTGAAGCGGGCGGGTAAGTAGATGTGATATATTATGTATTCTAGTACATAATAAACCGATCCTAATGTTTTTTATGTTGTATATTTTGCAATTGTGAAGGTTTAGTGACAAGTCGGCAGTCCGGAGGGCCGTTGTCGTCTTTAAGTCCATGTTCGATGGTCTGTGGGCTCATTTTAGGGATGTCCCTGATGAGCACTATCCACGAATGCTGGATCGATTACGGGTAGGTATTTTACTCTATTTAACTAATTGAGTGGATTTATTTTTACTTAATCCAAACAATGTGTTTGCAGTTATATTATAGTTGGCCTCTGAGATGGACGCCGACGTAGTAGCTGTATTCCGACGTATCCTAAATAATAGGTACACGGACATGATGAGAGATGCCCGTCTATTCGCCCAGGGCAGGGCTTTAGCCATTGATGGTGTCCAGTTCGACGGACATGACTATACGATTCTTGCCGAACACCCTCCAGAGTGGATCCGGAGTGAGTTTTAGGTCCAGATGATTGAGCAGTTTTGTTTTGTTTTGAATACTTGTATCTGGTTGTACTAGGATTTATATTGATTTTGTTGATCCAAGCTCTCTCAGTGATTTGATAACGACCCTCTTTTATACTTAGTGAAATTACATTTAAATATGTATTAGTGTTTCACCATCAGCGATCAGACTGAGTCTGTTCAGTTATCGCTGATAGTCTTTCTTACAAACATTCATATGTATTAGTGTTTCACTATCAGTGATCAGACTGAGTCTGTTCAGTTATCGCTGATAGTTTCTGATGTAAACAGCAAACGTAATCCCTGAAGACAAGTCTCGCGTCAACAGATGTTCATAGCTGAATCGAAGACGAAGCTGCTGAACAAAGAGAAGTCTACTAGTGACCTGATGCGGATATCAGTGAAGCAAAGACAACTCTACTTATACGCGAAGGAACATGAGTAAAGCTTCAGCGATCGCTGAACTCTTGATGTCTCTGCCTAAAGAGATATTCAGCGATTGAATGATCACAAAGCTTATACCTCAAGTTTCCTTTTGTCTCACCTTGCACAACATAGTACGATATGTCAGAACGGACATGTATCTGCCACAATTCGTACAACAACTCTGTCAACTACACTGTTCATGATCCGGCCGAAAGCATGCCTCCCAAAAGTCAGACTCTCAAAGCCAATCAGTGAATGCCACGTGTAAAGTGCTCTGCCATGCATTTAATGCATAGGGTATAAATAGGAAGATCACCCCTTCATCTGAAGGGTGTGCTCAATCCTTGAACCCTAAATAGAAACCCTTGTTTTCTACATTCCTTAAATCCCCCATTCTCTGAAAGTCTTGTGCAACCATCTTAGTGTTTCTTAAGTTTGTTTAGATTGAGTCTTACTTAATCTTTCTCCACAACAAACTTGTAAATTGTGTTTGATTTATCAATAAACAATTTATTAAACTTTAATTTATGTGTTTGTATTTACCCCCCCCCCCCTTCTACAAACTTGTTAAGCACCTTCGGGACCAACAAGTGGTATCAAAGCGGTTTGTTTAATCTAATAAACAAGATCTTGCTTTATTCTCTTCTTTGCTATTCTAAATGGCACCTAACACAAACACAAACTACTATGATAATGGCTCACTTTCTAAACCTCCTCGATTTAGCAGAGATAACTTTTCTCTATGGAAAAATCGAATGATGCTATTTCTTGAAGGTGCTGATCTTACTATACCTGAATATATAGAAAATGGACCCTATGAACCTGTTAGAATTATAGCCGCAGTTCCCGCTACTGCCACCACTGAAGCTGTCCCTGAACTCTATGTCGTTAAGGAAATAAGACAGTGGAATGATGAAGACAAAAAGAAGGTCGGTATAGATGCAAGAGCAAAGACCATTATATCAATGGCTCTGCCTGATGAAGTTTTCCATTCCATCATGCATCTGAAAACTTCTAAAGAAATGTGGGAAACCATATGTGTTCAATATGAGGGTACCACTGAAATCCAAGAGACTCGAAAGATTAACTTGGTAAGACAGTATGAAAGTTTCATCGCTGGTAAGAATGAATCTCTTTCTGACGTTCATCAGCGGTTTAACTACTTAATCATTGATCTAAGAACAGTTGGTAGGACCTATTCTAATTCTGAGGTCTTAACAAAATTCTTAGAATGTCTTCCTGAAAGCTGGGACAGTTATTCAATATGTCTTAAGCTGACAAAAGACTTAAATTCCCTTTCTCTCAGCACTCTGTATGGAATATTGCTCAACTATGAGCAATCGAATCTCTTAAAGAAGAATCTTGTAAAAGATTCTAAAGACTCCAAAAGCACTCCTGTTGCTTTAGTCTCTTCAGAGATAATTCCATCTCAGCGATCTATTTTCACCATCACTGAGTTAGATTCTAAATCTGAGGATCTATCAAACCCTGATCTTTCAAAGTTCGATGAGTCCTTAGCACTCTTGACAACTCTTTTAAGAGATTTGCAAGAAAGAGAAATTTCCGAAGAAATAAGCCTCTCTCTCTTACTGAAAAGCCAAAATCAACTGTTGTTGATAAGGCTACTGCCACTTGCTATAACTGTGAAAAGGTTGGACACTTTGCTAGTGAGTGCAGGTCTAAAAAGGTCTTCAAGCCTTCTACCTCAAGAAGATCCAGTGATGACAAATACCTAAAGCTGAAGAACAAATATCAAAAGCTGAAGAACTACAAGCGAAAAGGTAAAGGTCTCATCGCTGAAGAACACGACTGGGCTAAATCAGAAGAATCAAGTTCTGATGAAGAAGAAGTCGCTAATCTCTGCCTCATGGCCGAGATTAAAGAAGAAGCGGAAGAACCATCTGAACCTTCTATGAGCTACATATCATCTCAGGTATCTATCTCTACAAATCCCTCTCTGCCTGAAGCTGAGAGAAGTCGCGCTGTTGATGTGCTGACGATTGACCTTTATAATGCTCTAAACGACAAAACTCAAGCTGAGAATAAAAATGTTCATTTAACTCAAGATCTAGAGAAATGTCATGAAAAGATCATAGAACTAAATCTTTTAGAAGAAAAGTTGAAAGATCAAGTCATTATAAATGAAATCATCAGCATTGAACGCGAACAAGCCATCGCTGCTCTAAAAGCAGAAAAGGCTCATGTTGAAAAATGGTGCAAATCATCAACAAAGATCTCTGAGATAATAAATGCTCAAAATCCTGAAAGTGATAAAACTGGTCTTGGCTTTTGGACACCACGGGATGAGCCTAAAGAAGAAAGTTCCATGCTTAAGTTTGGAACGTTTGTCACTCCTATCTCTGACACTTCTTATGATCAATTTTATCCTTCTTCTTCTAATTCTATCCCTGAGGAAAAATCCAAAGACACTAAGTCTGCGGATAAAGGAAAATCCATTCTTCTTCCTCAGAAGGCTACCAGGAAAGCAAAGTTGAAGGTTACTTCTAAACCTTCAGCAAATCAATCCTCTAGCTCTGTGATAGAAATCTTTGATCTCTGTCCTCCAAAGCTAAAGATTGATCTAAAATCCACGAGATCTGAAGAAATGAAAATTTCTCCCAGGTCTCATGAGAAAAGTCTTCTTGGACCTGGACCTGCTCATCTCAAACTTGCAAAACCTTCTACTTCTAGTCCTAAAACCATTTTCAAATACAGAAAATGTTATCACTGTGGTTTTACTGACCATATTGCAAGCAAATGTCCGACTGCCACCAAAGCTGATAAAACAGCTAAAGTGAAGATAAATACCTCTAAGGCTGAGAAAGTCACCAAAATTGAAAAATCAACCAAGGTGAAAAATACCACTAAGGTTAAGAAATCAACCAAAGTGAAGATTACCACTGAAGCTGAATCTTCATCTGCTATGAAGACTACTGAACTTTCCATATCCACTAACTCTAAAGGACCCATTGAAAAATGGGTACCAAACAACGCTTAATCTTCCTTATGTGTGCAGGGATCAAAGGGCATCTGGTATCTCGATAGTGGATGTTCTCGTCATATGACTGGACAAAAAGACCTGCTCACTGAATACAAGGAAGAGAAAGGTCCCTTTGTGACCTTCGGTGGAAATGGAAAAGGATATACCCGAGGGTCTGGTGTCCTCGGCAATGGGACAACAACCTTTCAAAGAGTCGCTTATGTAGATGGACTGAAGCACAACCTTCTGAGCATCAGTCAGCTATGTGACAAAGACTACGAAGTTCGATTTTCTAAGAAAGCATGTTCAATGGTGGATGAGAAAGGAAAACTTGATCTCAGTGGTTATCGCAGAGAAAATGTCTATGTAATAGATATGGACTCTACTACCACGGAAAATTTATGTTTTCTCTCTAAGGCCTCTTCTGATGTCAACTGGCTATGGCACAAAAGGCTCTCTCATCTAAACTTCAAAACCCTGAATTCTCTCTCATCTAAGGAACTGGTTTCTGGTCTTCCTCAGCACTCATATGCTAAAGAATCTTTGTGCTCAGCATGTGAAAAAGGAAAACAAACAAAAGCTAGCTTCAAGTCCTCTTCAGCTCTTGCATATGGATCTGTTTGGCCCTGTCAACATCCAATCAATAGCTGGAAAGAAATATACGCTTGTCATTGTAGATGAATTCTCTCGCTATATCTGGGTTATCTTTCTTCGCTGTAAAAATGATACTCCAGAAGAACTAATATCTTTTGTTAAAAAGATGGAAGTGTTGAATAATCTTACTGTTCGTTCAATAAGAAGCGATCATGGAACTGAATTCAAAAACAGTTCCCTGAACAATTTCTTTGAGAACAAGGGAATTTCTCATAACTTCTCTTCAGTAAGAACACCTCAGCAAAATGGAGTCGCTGAAAGAAGAAACAGAACGATCATTGAAGCTGCTAGATCAATGCTCAGCGATTCTCACCTCCCTACTCAATTTTGGGCAGAAGCTGTAAACACTGCATGTTTTACTCAAAACAGATCGCTGATAATAAAGCGATTTGGGAAGACAGCTTATGAACTTTTTCATGGAAGGAAGCCTTCTATCAGCTTTCTTCATATCTTTGGTTGTCAGTGCTATATCTTAAACAACAGAGATCAACTTGGAAAGTTCGACCCAAAAGCTGATTATGGAATATTTCTAGGATATTCCTCCATCTCCAAAGCCTACAGAGTTTTCAACAAAAGAAGACAATCTGTGGAAGAAACAATTCATGTCACATTCGATGAAACTCGCTCAGCGAACTCTAAACCAATCACTGACAATGAAGAGTTAAATGCTTGGATGCTTTCTCACTACAGAGAAACAGAACCTTTCTTCTCAAACCATCAGCATTCAGATCCTCCAGCCGCTGATGATGATCCAAACATTATACATCCTAACGCTGAATCCACCTCATGGTTTCAGCTGAACCTCTTAACACACTACTACCATCAGATCTACCTTCGTCTGAAAACCTTTCTGATAACAACAGCATGTCCAGTACTCAACAGTTAATTACTGATGAACCTCAAACGTCCTCATCAGTAATCATTCCAATTGTTGATCCAACCTCTGAGTTAAGCAATCATGCTCCTGCTCAGCGATGGACCAAAGATCACCCAATAGATCAAATTCTTGGTGATCTCGATGCAGGTATTCAGACACGACGAAGCTTAGGTAATATCTGTCTCTTTGTCAACTTTCTTTCTTTAATAGAACCAAAGAAGACTGATGATGCCCTCAGAGATCCAAACTGGGTCAGCGCTATGCAAGAAGAGCTGACTGAGTTTACCCGTAACAAAGTTTGGAATCTCGTTCCTAGGCCATCTGATAAAACTGTTATAGGCACCAAATGGGTGTTTAGAAACAAGTTAGATGAACATGGAACTGTAACCCGCAACAAGGCTCGACTTTTTGCTCAGGGATACAGACAAGAGGAAGGCATAGACTATGATGAAACTTTTGCCCCTGTGGCTAGGCTCGAAGCAATTCGACTATTCTTAGCCTATGCAGTCTATAAAGACTTCATCGTCTATCAAATGGATGTAAAATCAGCGTTCCTAAATGGAAAGCTGAATGAAGAAGTCTATGTAGAACAACCTCCAGGGTTCTATGACCCTAAGTATCCAAATTATGTTTATAAATTGGATAAGGCTCTCTATGGTCTAAAACAAGCCCCTCGTGCTTGGTATGACACTCTCTCATCATTTCTTATCTCTGAAAATTTTGAACGTGGCAAGATTGATAATACGTTATTTTTTAGAAAGATAAAAGGTCATATAATTCTTGTACAAATATATGTCGATGACATAATATTTGGTTCTACTAACCCATCTCTATGTACTCGCTTCGCTGAAAGAATGAAGAAAGAATACAAAATGAGTATGATGGGTGAGCTGATATATTTTCTTGGTCTTCAGATTAAACAGTCTGACAAAGGTACTTTTATCAGCCAAGGTAAGTATGTTAAAGATATGCTGAAGAAGTTTGATCTTACACAAACTTCAGCGATGAAAACTCCTATGGCACCTCCCTTGACACTTAACAAATATCCTTCTGGAAAACCTGTTAATGTCACTGCCTATAGAGGAATGATAGGCTCCTTGCTGTATCTTACGGCGAGCCGACCTGACATTATGTACTCTACTTGTTTATGTGCACGCTATCAATCTGAACCCAAGGAATCCCATCTGATCGCTGTTAAGCGAATTTTCAGATATCTGAAAGGAACTCCTAACCTCGGTCTTTGGTATCCCAAAGACTCAGGGTTCGATCTAACCGGTTATTCTGATAGTGATTTTGCAGCCTGTAAACTTGACAGAAAGAGTACCACTGGTGGATGTCAACTCCTGGGAGGAAAGCTGGTAAGCTGGACAAGCAAGAAGCAAAATTCAGTGTCCACTTCCACAGCTGAAGCTGAATACGTAGCCGCTGGAAGTTGTTGTTCTCAGATCTTGTGGATGAGAAATCAACTATTAGACTATGACCTTCAGTTGTCTAAGATTCCTATCTATTGCGACAGCACAAGTGCTATCGCTATAGCAAATAATCCAGTGCTACATTCAAAGACGAAACACATAGAGATCAGATATCACTTTATCAGAGATCATGTGATGAACGGTGATATTGAACTTCATTTCATCCCTACTGACTTTCAGCTTGCTGATTTATTCACCAAACCTCTTGATGAGACAAGGTTCAACTTTCTCATCAGTGAGCTTGGAATGTTGAATCTCGAAGAATAATTCTTCAGCATTCCTGCATTGTGTCAGTAATCATAAGTTCTCCTTTTATCACTCTCTGATAAACATTCTGACTCTCAGGTATGTTCTCTCAATACCTACAACTGAATCTTCAGTCAGTTAAAGTGTTTTTCAAAATATAAACTTTAATCACTGAACCTTCTTCAAATGATTAAAAGCTTTTTTGAAAAATACATTCATCACTGATATTTCTTGTCAGTGATCCTTAAAAAAAATATATCGCTGACTTTTCTTCAGCGATAATTTCAAAACGGACAAATGAACAGTCTCTTTTCTATGACGTCATTTGAACCGACAATCCACGACATGCCTTTTTTTCTGACACGTTCGTCCGTTGCCCTTCCATCAATCAACTTCGTGGGACGTGTCCATGTCATGATGAGCATTTGTTTTCCCGCCTCTCACACTCTCTCTCCTCTCTCACACGTATAAAAGGAATGTTTTTCCATTCTTATCACTTTACGCTTTCTGGAAATACTTTCAAAGCAAGAATACTCTCTCAAGCATTCTAGCATTCTCAAGCATTTGCATCATCCTCTTCAAAGATCAACAGGTTATTCTTGATCTTGTTCTTATTCTTATCTTAAATCTTTTTACATATAACTCCATTTATGGTCTGCCATCATGGGTTTATAAGATTCTTATCACATAAAATCATTTTTTTTTATTTTATTCTTTAAAAACCATTTTATTTTGATTTTCTTCATTCAAATTCTTTGGTTTTTCTTCTTGTTCTTGTATATTTATATTAAGAACACCTTTTTAATCTTCAAATTTGTTGATTTTTCTATGTTTCTTTCCCAAAATAGAAACTGGGAAAATCTTCTTTATTTTTAGACTAAAACCTTTCATCTACTCTTTTATCTACTCATACTCAGAATGGCTCAATCTGCACTTGTCGCCTCTAAGAACGTCAAGTTCGCCATCACTGACTCAGAGCTTCTGAAGAACAATCATCTCGCTCGCCTCGATTTTGACGGTGTCAAGTACTCACATCTGAAGGAAGCCGCAATGTTTCTAAAGCAATCCTGCATTTCTTACGCTATCACTGTGGATCCCACACCCTCCAAAGCTCTTCTTCAACAATTCTGGTTTACTGCTGACGAAACCTCTATCACCAACAAAAAGGGTGAACAGGTCCCTGTTATCTCCTTCAGCACTGAACTAGGATCAGGGATGATGACTGCCTTAGGGATAAGGAAAGCTCTGCGTTTTCCTGACAAACCCAGGAATGGATTCGACGCCTTGCTAACTGATGTTGAACTCATCCAATTCCTGGATGCCATGGAATACGCTTGGGAACCCAAGCCAAGGACGACGATTCCCAACAAGAAGCTGACTCTTGTGAAGAAGACATTGATGCCTTCTCAGCTTAACTACATCTTCTCACACTTCATTTAGTGTATGAGTGGGAAGAGTGGGTCACTGGACCAAGCCAGCAAGATTCAGGTCCAGATGGCTTATTCTGTGATAGCTGGAAGAGACTTCGACTACGCAACAGCTATCTTTGACGATCTAAAGTCAAAGATAGAGAAGACCGAAAGGTATCCCAAGGTCGCCTACGTATGCTTCATCTGCGCGTACCTGAAGTTCCTCTACCCTGCTACTTACCCCACTAACTCGGATGCTTCTTTTCCAAAAGTGGGTCAGCGCTCCCTGGAGGTCAAGACGCTCCCCAACGAGGTAAGTATCTCTGAACTTCGCTCCCGTCTCTCTCTCCTCACTTCTTCGTCTTCATCGGCCACACAGGAGGTTCCTTCTTCTGCTATCTCTGCCGCTACCCCTTCCAAACGACCATCAACTGGCTCCCTTGGTCATTAGAAGAAGGCCAAGGTGACCAAGGAGAAAGCTACCTCTAGCTCAATACCTAAGGATGTTTCTCAACAAACCTCCTTAGATGCTTTCGTGGGTTTCTCCTCCACATCCTCAGCGATACCCACGTCAACCGTGTCAGTGACTACGGTCGCTGTCACATCAACAGTGACATCGCCAATCATCTTAGCTTTTCCACCTCCTGAGGTGACCACTACGATAACTACCCCTATCCCTACTTCTATCCCCATCTCTAGTCCTTCTATTTCTTTGATCTCTAACCCTCCATCTATTTCTACTCAACCACAGTTTGGACCCATAGGACCTGAACATCAATCTTTTGAGGAATCGTTATAATTCTACAAAATGTTTGATAATTCAGGTATCCCTATAACCTTAAAAACTTCTCCCAACTCACCATATAAGCCTGTTTCTCAAACACTAACTTATATTTCAGGTCCTAGTTTGGCGACTGTTGACACCAATGTCAACAATCTTAGTGCAAAGGTGGAATCTCTGACTGCCTCTCTCAACAACACCACCAATGTTGTTCAATCAGCTGGTGAAGCTCTGAAGACGCTGACAGCCAACTGCGCCTCCAAAGCTGACGTCTCTGAAATCGCTACCAATAAGCGATTGTCAAAGTCAGGGAAGACTCACAGCAACAGTTTGCAGCCCTGGCTACAAAGATTGATTCCTGTGAAGTTCTTCTTCAGCAAATCCTGTCTCACCTGAAGGCACCAGCTCCAGTTCCTACTCCCTCATTCACAGAGAACAATCGTACATCGCTGAACATTGTCGTGGAGTTCATTCATCAGGCTACGTCAGATCTTCCTGCGTTTGAAGGCCGTTTGTACTGTTTGGAGGCTGGAGTTCAGGTGTTGGCCGCTGCAAAAACTTCATCTCCTTCCAAAGACCTCTCCCTCAATGATAATGACAAAGAGGGGGAGAAGACAGCTGAAGAAAATACGGAGTTTGAAGTTGCTGCTGAGGTCCAACAGAAGGAAACTCCCTCTCAGGTTGAGGGGGAGATAGCTGCTGAAAAAGCCCCTCCTTCTCTCGAAGATTTGATCGATGATGAAGAAGAAGAGGACGATGATGATGAAGCCCTTGATCTTGAAGATCAAGAGGAAGAACCTCATCAAGATGATGATGATGATGACGACGATGAAAATCAATCTCTATGGTGTTCGTCAGCCGTCACGTCATCAGCGATAGCTTCGAAAGAAGTTATCAAAGCAAGGGGGAGTCAAGAGACACCTTCAGGAACACCTTCCCAAAGCAAAGGTGCAATTGCTGAGGGAACCCTAAAGATGATTTCACTGCCTGAGAAGAATCCTTCTCTGGTATGCCTTACTCTTGTTCCCTTATCCTTCTATAAAAATCCAACCCCTATTTCTTTCTAGCCTTTATCTCTCTTCTTCCCTAAAAATAAATCTAACCTTTTTCTTTTTCTGACCAGATAGTTCTCTCCCCTGCTTAAGGGTAAAGAGCTCCAAATAATTCCAGCTGCTGAAGCTGATGATCAAATAATCCCAATCTCTGTAAGAGAGATTGATGAAGAGGATGAAGAAGAAGAAGAAGAGTCCCTGCAACATCATGGAAGGCCCTCTAGACCATCTCATTGGTCAGAGGAAGAGAGAAAGAAAAGAACGGAGATTATCTATCATCTGGAGAGTCAACGACGAAAGATCCCCTCTCAATCATCAGATCTGGAGTTCCTGACTGAAGCTGAAATCGAAGAATCCGTCAGGGCTGAGAAGCTGATTGCTGACTGTCAAAGAGATGCCTCTCTGGCTCTCAAAATTCAGTCATCTCAAGTCAAAGACAAGAATCTGAAAATCAAACCAGTGGAAGTCCAGGAAGCTCTTTTGAAAGAAATTGAAGAGGAACGCTCCAAAGAAAAAGCGGTCAGCGATAATTCTGTCGATTGGTGCAAGCACAAAATTGACTATCGCTCTGACCCAATGAAGATCGTAGTTGTTGCTATCTCTGGGAGAAAGAAGAAGGATAAACTTTCTGTCACCATGGAGATTACCAGAGAGGATGGAAGCTGCAAGGATATGTTCATTTCAAAGCTGGAAGACTTCGGCTACATGGAGTGGCTTGAGTTCAAAGATGCGTTGAATAATCAAAGTCAACATACAGAGGCTATGTTGAAAGGGTAAATGATGCCCTCATCAACAGAGTCGCTGCTATACTAAAGGTGCCATCTACTCTTCCTCCAAAGTCCAAGCAAATCAAGAGAAAGTCTGTCTCCTCCTCATCTAATAATGTCGCAGTGATCAGAAATGAAACCTCCATCAAATTCTCAAGAGAAGCTCTGTTCGGTCCTCCTCCTGATCTTTCAGTTCTGGATCTATCTCTGCCTCCTGGCGGACCATATGTTGCGGGATAAGTTCTTGAAGAACCTTTTGGAATCTTATTCAGAGATGACGAGGAACAGCTCAGATTTCAAAGGGTCACTGAAATCCCTATCTGTCCCCTCACTCTTCTCAAGGATCTCATGTGCTTATGGTGTACTCTCTCTCCTGCTGCTGAGCCAATCATAGCGATCATCTGCAAAGAATCTTTAGAGCGAAGGCAAAAAGGAGAAGAAATACTTGAGTATTTGATCAATCCTCCTAAACCCTCTTTAGATAGCTGATAGATTAGTTTTCTTGTAATCTATTAGTTTAACTTACAGTAGTTAGTACATCACTTGTACTTGTAATTTTCATACCTTGTAATTCCTTTCTTGGATTAATGAGAATTTCAGGGAAGTACTTAGCTCTATCAGTGCTGTAAAAGATCCCTCAAAATAGTAATTGGGACATGTATGTTATGAGTCCTGATTATTCCATCATTTTGAATTATAAAGTAATTTTCTTCAGTTACTTTGTCATTATCAAATAGGGGGAGATTGTTGATCCAAGCTCTCTCAGTGATTTGATAACGACCCTCTTTTATACTTAGTGAAAATTACGTTTAAATATGTATTAGTGTTTCACCATCAACGATCAGACTGAGTCTGTTCAGTTAACTAGTATAAAAAAGATCTTTTGTGACGGTTAAAAACCGTTACCGTAGGTATACGGTAACGGTTTTCGTGGACATAAAAAACGTTACCTATCTTGCCGTCACTTTTGATACACTTTTGGTTACGTTTAAAAAATGTTACCAAATCACATAAAAAACCGTTGCCATAGGCTAAAACCGTCACTTTAGGTGTATAAAAAAAGTTGTTTTTTTCCTAAAAACGTTACCATAGCATGACATAATGTGACCTTTTTTTTAGAACCGTCACCGTAGCATGACATAAGGTGATGTTTATTTGTCAAAACTATCACTGTAGGATTACGTACAGTGACGTTTATGTGTCAAAAGCGTCACTGTAGCATGAAGTACGGCGACGTTTGTTCTTCAAAACCATCACCATATCATGATGTACGAAGACATTTATTTTTCCAAACCGTCACCCTAAGATGAGTACCGTAATGTTTGTTAGCATCACCGTAGGACGACATACGGTGACGTTTATTTTCCACACCATCACCATAGCACGATATACAGTGACGTTTATTTTTCAAAACCGTCATCATAGCACGACATACTGTGATGTTTAGTTTTCAAAACCGACACCCTAAAACGACATATCTTGACGTTTATTTTTCAGAATCATCACCGTAATACGATATATGGTGACATTTATTTTTCATAATCATCACTATAACATGATATATGGTGACATTTATTTTTTAAAACCGTCATCATAGCATAACATACGATTACATTTATTATTAAATATTGTCACCGAAGTATAATGTACTATGACGTTTATTATTCAAAATCGTAATCGAAATATAATGTACCATGACATTTATTATTCAAAACCGTCACAATAGCATGACTTACGATAATGTTTATTTTCAAAACCGTTACCATAACATGACTTACGGTGACATTTATTTTTCAAAATCATCATCGTATCATAACGTAAGCATGACGTATAGTGACATTCATTTTTCAAAACCGTCTCTCTATAACATGACGTGCGGTAACATTTATTATGCAAAACCGTCGTTGTAGCATGTCGTATAATGACGTTTATTATTGAAAACCACCACCATAACATTACATATTGTGACGTTTATTATTCAAAACAGTCACTATAACAAATGTACAATGACGATTATTTTTCAAAAACGTCACTGTATCATGACATACGGTGACGTTTATTATTCAAAATTATCACTATAGAATGACATTGTGACATTAAATTATCAAAACCATTGCCTCTAATCACCTTTTATTGATGGTTTTTATCATTTATATAATGATGACATGAGAATGAATTTAAAAAACTCAATATGAATCAAATGATTAACATTGCATATAAGAAATTTAAAGTACTAATATACATTATATGAATAATGTATGAAAATACCAATAACAAAAGTTATAAATACCATAAACAACTTTTTCTTATCTAAGTTATACTCCTTGTTTGCTTCGATCTCTTCGCCATCCCGCTGATCATTGTATAACTGTTGTTTCGGTTCTTATGTTTATACTTCTCGTCATTAGGATTAGAAATCATTTGTGGTACCTACAACAAGATAAATCCAAATAAATATAACTAGAGACACACCATAATAAACAATACAAAAAAATCCACTACCACCAATAAACAATACAAAAAAATCTTCGCTAGATAAAATTAGAGGTACACCATAATCATCATACTCTTGGAACAAATCATCAAGAAGTATGAAATCAAAACCAAAAGAAAAGAGGAAGAAATATCACCCAGAAAACAGCAGACTGTCGAACAGCAAAATGGTGACCTCCAGATCTCCAAAACCGATCTCCACCGTTCATAATGTAGATAGAGATGTCATGAAGCTACTGTCCAAAAATCACGACGATCCGACGGTTCAAAGTCCGTAAAAAGGCAAGACGGCGCGGCTGCACTTTGCTGAAAATTGTAGACGAAAATTCTCTCTTTTCTCTCACTTTTGTATTTGATAGACTTTCTTTTCTCTTGTTGTAAAACCATAGGATACAAGGCAATATATAGCTTGTATCGGGCCACTCTTGTTGGACTATTTTAACTATTCCTAATGGGCTAGAAATAATTAAAACATAAAACCCAACACCATGGACGACTGCGTGCAATCATGGACTAAACACTGCAATCATGGAGACAAGTTTTTTAATAACATTGTTGGATTAAAGTTTTTGTTTAAATTTTATTTAAAATATTAAATAGTTCAAACTTTAAGATTTTTAAAATCTAATATTTTTGTGAATTTTAAATAGTAGATATATTATTATAAATAATAAAAAAACTAATTAGGATCTATTAAAGTCTGATTAGTTTCATTAAAATCTGATTGTATCCATTAAAACCTTATTGGACCATTTGGATCTATTAAAGCCAAATGGGTGCATTAAAGCCCAATTGGATCTATTAAAGCCCCAATTGGATCCATTAAAACCGAATTGATCCATTAAAACCCAAGTGGATCCATTAAAACTCAATCGATCCATTAAAGCCCGATTAGTTTCATTAAAATCTGATTGGATCCATTAAAGCCCTATTGGATCACTTGGATCTATTAAAGCCAAATGGATGCATTAAAGGCTAATTGGATCCATTATAATCCAAATTGATCCATTAAAGCCCCAATTGGATCCATTAAAGCCAAATCGATCCATTAAAGCCTAAATGGATCCACTAAAACCCAAGTGGGTCCATTAAAACCCAATCGACCCATTAATGCCCGATTGGATCCATTAAAGCCCGATTAGTTTCATTAAAATCTGATTGGATCTATTAAAGCCAAATGGATGCATTAAAGGCCAATTGGATCTGTTATAATCCAAATGGATCCATTAAAACCCAATCGATCCATTAAAGCCAAAGTGGATCCACTAAAACCCAAATGGATCCATTAAAACCCAATCGATCCATTAAAGCCCCGATTGGATTCATTAAAGCCAAATGGATCCATTAAAGCTCCAATTGGATTCATTAAAACCCAATTGATCTATTAAAGCCCAAGTGGATCCATTAAAAACCAAGTGGATCCATTAAAACCCAATCGACCCATTAAAGCCCAAGTGGATCCTTTAAAACCCAAGTGGATCCATTAAAACCCAATCGATCCATTATAGCCCGATTCGATCTATCAAAGACCGGTTAGTTCCATTAAAGCCTGATTGGATCTATAAAACCTTATTGGATCATTTGGATCTATTAAAGCCAAATATGTGCATTAAAGCCCAATTGGATCCATTAAAGTCCAAATGGATCCATTAAAGCCCCAATTGGATCCATTAAAACCCAATCGATCCATTAAAGCCTGATTGGATCCATTAAAGCCCAATCGATACATTAAAGCCCAAGTAGATCAATTGAAGCCCAAGTGGATCATTTAAAGCCCAAATGGGTCCATTAAAACCCAATCGATCCATTAAAGCTCGATTGGATCCATTAAAGCCCGATTGGATTCATTAAAGCCCAAGTGGATCAATTGAAACCCAAATGGGTCGATTAAAGCTCAATCGATCCATTAAAGACGAAATGAATCCATTGAAGCCAAAATGGGTCCATTAAAGTTCAAGTGGATTCATTAAAACCCAAGTATTTATTATTTTTATTTTGATTTCTCATAAGAACCCAGACTTATATATATATATATATATATATATATATATATATACATAATATTTATTAAAATTAAATACTCTCATATTATATATACTATATTATAAAGTACGGATAAAAAACTCTTAAAAACAACTGTTAAAACTTAAAATCTTTTTCTATTTAATCCTTATCTCTAACAAGTTTAACTTCCCTAAAATCACTCATTACTTCAACTACCCTAAAATGATTCTCTACATAATTAAATACAGGATAAAAATCATATTTTAAATATGAAAAATCTAAAAAATAATTAAAAAAATCTAACAGAATATTTAATGCAAAAAATAAAATGAAACATTAAAATCGTGATGTATCTCGCTGCATTGCGCGAATACGCTTCTAGTAATAATATAAAAATACGATAACAAGACAATGACCCAAGTTCTTAAATACATACCAAGTATATTATAAGAATTTTTGATTGGAAAAAAAACACTACTAGAAAAAGAGCTATCACCGACGGACGTTTCCGACGGATTTCAAAAAAGTCAACAAAAGTCAACATCACCTTAAATCCGTCGGAAATCCGCCACAAATCCGTCACTAAAATTTTACGGAAAATAAATATTTATATTCTCTTTAATATTTGTGGCGGATTTGTGACGGATATTTTATCCGTCACAAATCCGCCACAAATCCGTCACAAATATTTGTTTAATTGAAATTAAAATACTTAATTAAATAAATTAGTAACTAAACAAGCAAATTAGAAGAAAATTAAATTAATTCTAATTAGTTTCTGACAGATTTCCGACGGAAATAGTTTAATTTAAAATTAAATTAATTTTCCGTCGGAAATCCGTCGGAAATTAATTCGATTTCTATTTTTTTTTATTTTAAAACATTTTCTTCTAATTTGAATTTTAAAAGATTTTTAAAAAAAATTAAAATTCGAATTAATTTTCGACGGATTTCCGACGGAAATTAATTTAATTTTAAATTAAATTATTTCCGTCGGAAATCCGTCGGAAATTAATTCGAATTTTTAAAAAAATTATTTAAAAATATTTCCAAAAATCATGATATAAAAAAATTTAAAAATCGAATTAATTTCCGACGTATTTCCGACGGAAATTAATTTAATTTTAAATTAAATTGTTTCCGTCGGAAATTCGTCAGAAATTAATTCGAATTTTTAAAAAATTATTTTAAAATATTTCCTAAAAATCATAATATAAAAAAATTAAAAATCGAATTAATTTCTGACGGATTTCCGACAAAAATTAATTTAATTTAAAATTAAATTATTTCCGCCGGAAATCCGTCGTAAATTAATTCGAATTTTTAAAAAAAAAATATTTTAAAATATTTCCTAAAAATTATGATATAAAAAAATTAAAAATCGAATGAATTTCCGACGGAAATTCATTTAATTTAAAATTAAATTAATTTCCGTCGGAAATTAATTAGATTTTTTAAAAAAAATTATTTTAAAATATTTCCTAAAAATCATGATCTAAAAAAATTTAAAAATCGAATTAATTTCCGACGGATTTCCGATAGAAATTAATTTAATTTTAAATTAAATTATTTTCGTCGGAAATCCGTCGAAAATTAATTCGATTTCTATTTTTTTTTAAACATTTTCTTCTAATTTGAATTTTAAAAGATTTTTAAAAAAATTTAAAAATCGAATTAATTTCCGACGGATTTCCAACGGAAATTAATTTAATTTTAAATTAAATTATTTCCGTCGGAAATCCATCGGAAATTAATTCGAATTTTTAAAAAAAATTATATTAAAATATTTCCTAAATATCATGATATAAAAAAATTAATTCGAATTTAAAAAAAAATTATTTTAAAATATTTCCTAAATAAGATTTACTTAAATTAATTTACGATGGATTTCCAATTGATATTAATTTAAAATAAAAATTCAAAATTATATCAAAATCTAAAATTATATTAAATTCTCGGAATTATATTAAAATTAAGAATTATAATTAAATTTCAAAATTATAATTATAATTCAAAATTTTAAAAAAGTCAATTTTAGAAATCATTTCTTAAATTTTAAACAAATTATTTTCCGACGGAAAATAAATTAATTTTAAATTAAATTATTTTCCGTCGGAAATCCGTCGGAAAACAATTCATTTTTTAATTTTTTTAAAAATAACTCTTATTTATTTTTTAAATCTTATTTTATAACATTTTCTAAAAATAATGGTTTAGGAAAAAAAAATAAAAAATTGAATTAATTTCCGACGGATTTCCGACCGAAATTAATTTAATTTAAAATTTAATTTAATTTCGTCGGAAATCCGTCGAAAATTAATATAAAAAATTCAAAATTAAATTAAATTAATTTCAAATTCAAAATTATATTAAAATTATATTAAATTAAATTCCGATAGAATTCTGTTTAAAAACTTTTTCTTAAATTTATATTTATTTTCGTATTGGGCTATGGTGGTTTATTGTTTTATCGAACCGACTACACACCACACGCATATATGTGGTACATATTTGTATACAAACACATAATAATTCACATATGGTGTTATGTTGGGCCTTAATAAGTTATAAAAGGTCGTATTGGACTATAATAGTGGTTCATATTTTCGTATAATGGTTTTTAGTTGTCTTTTCGATCTTAATAGACAATATATGCAACTATGAGTAGATACATGCAGACAAACACATAATAAGTCACCACTAGTTTATCGGGCCTTAATAAGTCATAAAATGTCATATTAGGCTATAATGGTGGCTAAGTGATTCACATCGGGGTATAATGGTTCTTAGTTGTCTAATTGACCCTAATACACAACACATGCATCTATGCACACAAGCACGTAATAAGTCACCACTGGTGTTATTGGGCATTAATAAGTCATAAAATGTCATATTGGTCTATAATGGATGGTTGAGTGGTTCATATTAGGGTATAATGGTTCTTAGTTGTCTAATTGACCCTAATACACAACACATGCATCTATACAGTTGATGCATACACACAAGCACGTAATAAGTCACCACTGGTGTTATTAGGCATCAATAAGTCATAAAATGTCATATTGGTCTATAATGGGTGGTTTAGTGGTTCATATTAGGGTATAATGGTTCTTAGTTGTCTAATTGACCCTAATACACAACACATGCATCTATACAGTTGATACCTACACACAAGCACATAATAAGTCACCACTTGTGTTATTGGGCATTAATAAGTCATAAAATGTCTTATTGGGCTATAATAGGTGGTTGAGTGGTTTATATCGAGGTATAATGGTTCTTAGTTGTCTAATTGACCCTAATACACAACACATGCATCTATTCAGTTGATATCTGCATACAAGCACGTAATAAGTCACCACTGGTGTTATTGGGAATTAATAAGTCATAAAATGTCATATTGGCCTGTAATAGGTGGTTGATTGGTTTATATCGAGGTATAATGGTTCTTAGTTGTCTAATTGACCCTAATACACAACACATGCATCTATGCAGTTGATACCTTCACACAAGCACGTAATAAGTCACCACTGGTGTTATTGGGCATTAATAAGTCATAAAATGTCATATTGTGCTAATGGTGGTTAAGCGGTTCATATCGGGGTATAATGGTTCTTATTTGTCTAATTTACCCTAATACATGTACAACACGTGCATCTATGCAGTTGATACCTGCACACAAGCACGTAATAAGTTACCACTTGTGTTATTGGGTATTAATAAGTCATAAAATGCTATATTAGGCTATAATGGTGGTTGAGTGATTCATATCGGTGTATAATGGTTCTTAGTTGTCTAATTGACCCTAAAACACAACACATGCATCTATGCAGCTGATATCTGCACACAAGCACGTAATAAGTCACCACTTGTGTTATTGGGCATTAATAAGTCATAAAATGTCATATTGTGCTAATGGTGGTTGAGCGGTTCATATCAGGGTATAATGGTTCTTGTTTGTCTAATTGACCCCAATACATGTACAACACATGCATCTATGCAGTTGATACATGCACACAAGCACGTAATAAGTCACCACTGGTGTTATTGGGCATTAATAAGTCATAAAATGTCTATTGGCCTATAATGGTGGTTGAGCGGTTCATATCAGGATATAATGGTGCTTAGTTGTCTAATTGACCCGAATACACGACACATGCATCTATAAAGTCGATACGTGTAGATAAATACATTATAAGTCACCACTTGTGTGTTTAGACCTTAATAAATCAGCAACGATCATAATGGGTTTTCATGGGTTATATTGGGCCTTAATACGTCAACAATGCTCATAATGGACTTTGATGGGCTATATTGGGCTTTGATGGTTATATTGGAGCTTTAATCGGTTCTATTGGGTTTTAATAGGTTATATCGGGCCTAATAAGTCACAAATGCTCATAATGGGCTTTATTGGGCTTTGATGGTTTTACTCGGCGTAAATCGGTTCTATTGGGTTTTAATAGGTTATATTAGGACTTAATAAGTCACAAACGCTCATAATGGGCTTTATTGGGCTTTGATGATTTTGTTGGGCTTAAATCGGTTCAAGTGAGTTTTAATAGGTTATATTGGGCTTTAATAAATCGACTGAGCTTTAATGAATCGATTGGGTCCAATAGTTCATTAAGAACCGTTCACCAAAGCCCAATACAATTTATTAAGAGTCACTGAAACTCATGAATGACCAATTTAGTTAATTAAAAGACGATAGAGCCCATCAATATACATGACACATATCAATATATTTTATATAAATTAAAAAATAATTAATAGTTGATAATCTAATTCACAACACATGAGAAATATTTTTTAGATTTCATTAAGACCAAAAAAGGTTACAATTTTATGAGTACTGATTTTTTAATTTTTTTCTTATTTTAATTAATTCGAGTTCTTTATTTTTTTCTTATTTTAAAACATTTTTTTAAAAATCATGATTATTATAAATTAAAAAAAAACGAATTAATTTTTAACGAATTTTTGACGGAATTTAATTTAATTTAAAATTCACAATTATATCAAATCTAAAATTATTTCGTAATTCGAGTAAATAAATTTTTATATGATTTTTCCTTCATCAAATTATAAAATTATGAAATTTTAGAAAATCTTTAAAAGTATTATTTAGATTTTATTAAGACCATTAATATATTAAATTACAACTTTAATTACTTATTTTTAAATTATGGAATTTTAATTTTCTAAAATTTTTGTTTCCCCGCCTAAAATTTTAGTTCCCCCCACCTGGCTGTTCCCCCCTTTTATTTTTCCTATGTGAAAATTAAAACCCATCTCCCTCTTTAATGAAACCCTAAATACCTCCCTCCTTCTCCTTATCGCCCCCACACTTTCAATACCGCCTTACGTTTATTGCAGTCACCTCCATCGCTCCCCCGCGACCACCACTCTCCAACCATACTCTGATGGTAATATCCATCGTTCTTTCATTAAGGTTTCATCTCCATCTCTCTCGTCTCATCTCTCATCGGTTTCAGCCCCATCGTTCTCTCGTCAGTTTTGTTTAAACATCGTTCTCATCTCGTCAGGTTCTTGTCACATTGCTTTCGAAGATCTGGATCTTATTGAAGAACCCAGATGTGGCTTTGAAGATATGGATAAGGTTAGTTGAAAATTTTTGGTTTCGATTTTGTGATTTGGGTTTTGTTTATGTTTTTTATTAGGGTTTTTGATTTAATGTTTGATTTATGTTTTTTTTTAAATTTAGGTTTATGGAGTATTTTGATTTAGATTTGGGATTTAACTTTTAGATCTTGAATTCGATTTAAAGTTTGATTTTTGTTTGGTTTAGTTTTACGATGGTGGAAGACAAATTTACCAAGGTTGTGGTTTTGCAGGTAAGAAGATGAAGATAGTTTTGCTGGGTTTACTGGATGGGCATGAAAATTGTTTATTTATTAAAATTTTGTATAAAATGTGTATATTAAGATGTAATTAAATAAACCAAGACAAACAAAAAATTATAATTAACAAAAAGGGAAAAGATAAAAACAGTAAGATGACTAAAATACTCTAAGTGTAACTAAATGTCTTAATAGAGTTAACAAAATGGACCAAACCCAAAAGACCTGAAGGATCGAATTCAAAACAAGTTGACAATCGGTGAAATAAATATATTTCAGTTATAATTAAGAAAAACTTCTGACGGATTTTGGGCGAAATAATATTTAGTTTTCTGATAATAATTTAAAAATAAAAAAAAATTCTGACAAATATTTTATCGAAAATTTGTTTTTTATTGCTTTTATAAAATTTTAATAAATAAACTATAAAAAATAAATTAAATTATTTTATTCGTCGGAAATTAATTAATCAGATTAAGAAAATGTTGATTATTAGAATTTCTTAGAAAAAATGGAAATTTTTTTTCGACGGATTTAAATAATAATTTTAGAAAACAAATTTAAAAAAGAAAAACAAATTTCCGACGGATTTCCGACGGAATTTCTGGCGGATTTTCCGTCGGAAATTTGTTTTTCTTTTTAAATTTTTTTTTATATATTTTTTAATAAATAAACGGTTAAAAATAAATTAATTAATACATTTTTTATCCGTCGGAAACTAATTAATCAGATTAAGAATTTGTTGATTAATCTGATTTCTTTAAAAAAATAGAAATTAATTTCTGACGGAAAAATCTGTCGGAAATGATAAATCCGTCGAAAAATCCATTTTCTGGCGGGGCATTTTTTGACAGCGTAATCCGCCGGTAATTTGATTTTCCGACGGATTTTGCCGTCGGAAATGGTCTTTTTTCTAGTAGTGAAAACTTTTATCGTTATCGTATATTCAAACACGTCCTCTCTAACAACTTAGAGGAGCCAATCATTATGGATGCACCATGTTTTAGGTATTTGCAATTTGACTAGATACTTTGAAAGTTCATTTTTATACGAATGGAAATTTTAGTGGATTTTGAATAATTTGTTAAACTTTTAAGAGAATTACATACTTTTTGTACATAAACATAGATATACCCATCTATATCCATTAAACATATGTATATATATGTATATATATACATATCATAAACACTTTTAATATATAAAATATATTTTTATTTTTATCATAATAAATTGTTGAAACATAATAAATATAAATACAAATACAAATACAAATACAAATGTAATAAATTATTATATAATTTTCTTACAAATATATTTTAAAATTTTAAAATATTGTCTAAAAATATACAAAATATTTGATTTATATATATATATGTTATGTTGTGTTAAAATAAATAAATTAAATATGTGTGATTTATGGTTTAGAATAAAGTAATTACTAAGTTTAAAAAAGGATATTTCTAAACACATAAATGTAAAAAATGATATTTCTTATAACTTATTATGTTTAACATGACATACGGTGACGTTTATCAATCAAAACCGTTGCTGTATCTTTCCACACTCTCACCCTAGTGCCTAGTATGACAAATGGTGACGTTTATTTTTCAAAACATTCACAGTAATATGACATATAGTGATGTTTAGTATTCAAAGTTGTCATCTGAGCATAACATATAGTGGCGTTTATTATTCAAAAGCATCTTATAATCTAACATATAGTGACATAAATTTATCAAAACCATCACTACATGTACATTATGATGTACGGTGACATAGCTTTATCAAAATTGTCACAATAAATGACATATGTTGAAGTTCATCATTCAAAACTGTCATCGTAACATTACATATTGTGATGTTTTCCATTCAATACTGTTACCGTAACATGACATTCCGTAACATTTAGATGTCAAAACCATCACTGTAAAATGACATAGGGTGACGTTTACTTTTCAAAACCATCACCATTGGATAACATAAGATGACGTTCATTATTTAAAAACATCATTTTAACATGACATACATCGACGTTTATTATTTGAAAACGTCACAATAACATGACACAGGGTGATTCGTTTTTCGTCAAAACCGTCACCCTTGCTTAACGTACGATTACGTTTAGTTTCAAAACCGTCAAATAGCATGATGTGCGGTGACATTTATTTTTCTAAACCGTCACAGTAGCATGACATTAGGTGACGTAAATTTTTCAAAACCATCATTTTAACATCATATGCGGTGACGTTTATTTTTCCAAACCGTCACCATAGCATGAGATACCTTGACGTTTATCTTTTATAATTGTCATTGTAACATGACGTACAATGACATTTATTGTTAAAACCGTCACTGTAGGATGACGTACAATGATGTTTATTATTTAAAATTATCACCATGACATTACATATGGTCACACTTTTTATACAAAGTCGTCATCGTAGCATGACTTACGTGGACGTTTATTATTTTAACCGTCACTATAGCATGATATATAATGACATTTATTATACAAAACCTTCATCATTGTGACATATAGTTTTTTAAAACCGTCACCATAACATAACATACGGTGACATTTACTTTTCAAAATTGTTACCGTAGAATGACATATCGTAGCGAACTCAAATCCATCACCATAACATGACATATGGTGACATAATTATTAGAAACCGTCAATATAGTTTGAGCTATTGTGATGTAATAGTTTTAATGCCGTTACCAAAGCATGACATATAGTGATGCAATTTTTTCAGAAACCATTGCCATACACTAACTTTTGGTGATGCAAATTTTGCAAAACCGTTGCCATAAAACTTGGTGCTTTTGGATACGGTTTTCAAATAAGCGTTGTTATACATATATTAGTTTTCAGTAATGTTTTTTTAATACAATTACGACATAAAGCAACGATTTAGACAAAAACCGTTACTAAAAGGTATTATATGGCAACGGTTTTTAAAAACCGTCACAAGATAAAGCAACGGTTTATCAAAACCGCCCTAAACCGTTACCTTAGGGAACCTTTTATTGACATTTTTATCTAAAACGTTGCTTTATGTTTCTACTTTTTTTGTAATAGTAACATTTCTTTATAAAAACCATTACTAAAACAATTCTCTAACTTTTTTGTGACTTTTTATAACGGTTTTTTTATAAAACCGTTACAAACCTATTTTTCAAAACTACAAAAATTCATTTTTGTACTAGTATATCGCTGATAGTCTTTCTTACAAACATTCATATGTATTAGTGTTTCACTATCAGTGATCAGACTGAGTCTGTTCAGTTATCGCTGATTGTTTCTGATGTAAACAGCAAACGTAATCCCTGAAGACAAGTCTCGCGTCAACAGATGTTCATAGCTGAATCGAAGACGAAGCTGCTGAACAAAGAGAAGTCTACTAGTGACCTGATACGGATATCAGTGAAGCAAAGACAACTCTATTTATACGCGAAGGAACATGAGTAAAGCTTCAGCGATCGCTGAACTCTTGATGTCTCTGCCTAAAGAGATATTCAGCGATTGAATGATCACAAAGCTTATACCTCAAGTTTCCTTTTGTCTCACCTTGCACAACATAGTACGATATGTCAGAACGGACATGTCTCTGCCACAATTCGTACAACAACTCTGTCAACTACACTGTTCATGATCCGGCCGAAAGCATGCCTCCCAAAAGTCAAACTCTCAAAGCCAATCAGTGAATGCCACGTGTAAAGTGCCCTGCCATGCATTTAATGCATAGGGTATAAATAGGAAGATCACCCCTTCATCTGAAGGGTGTGCTCAATCCTTGAACCCCAAATAGAAACCCTTGTTTTCTATATTCCTTAAATCCCCTATTCTCTGAAAGTCTTGTGCAACCATCTTAGTGTTTCTTAAATTTGTTTAGATTGAGTCTTACTTAATCTTTTTTCCGCAACAAACTTGTAAATTGTGTTTGATTTATCAATAAACAATTTATTAAACTTTAATTTATGTGTTTGTATTCAACCCCCCCCCCCTTCTACAAACTTGTTAAGCACCTTCGGGACCAACAGATTTATGTCTTCTTTTTAACATGTATGGAACACCGATGCGTTCCGGCGTGTATCCGCGGCCAATACGACCAATCGGGCCACCGGGTATGAGGGGATGACATCCAGACACTGTACCGGATCTATTAGTACCGCTATGCATCGGGACTGCATGGTAATTTATCATCCACTAGACTAAATGTATATAATTGATGAATATATATATACACATGATTTTATTACCTACTAACAATTTAAGTTGTCTATTGTAGAGAGATGCATGGGGTCGTGAGCCTACTAGCGACGAGGTTTGGGAGGCTACACACTGCACCAACAGGAAGCTTGTGCCGGGTGCGACTGGTCCGCCCACGGATCCTCCGATCTACGTTTACCCAAAGGCGGCTTATATGGCGGTAAGTTCAATTATGCATGGCTAGATTTTTGTTTGTTTTATAAGATAGATAGAAATTATAGCAAACTTAGTTTGGGCTGCCATTGTTGGGCAGACGATAGGATTGTATTGATAAAAGCAGGTCATGGATATATATGTTCAAATTACAGTTGAAATGCTGCCGAATTTTCTATAGGTTAGTTGACTTGACAATGTCTAATTTGGTAAACTGTAGGATAACTACCATCGGATTAGGGAGGATGAGTACCCAAACTTACCTGCCGGCACTTTACCTCCTAATGACGCCGAGTTGTGGGAGCGCAGTGTCGGAGGACGGCTTAAAGGACGTATTTTTGGATGGGGACCAATCAGGATCCTTATTATGCTATGACCGGTGATTCAGGTGCCAGTTCGAGCGGGAGCATGTGCGATCGTCGCGATGAGGAGGTATGTTTGTCAAATGTTGTTTAACATTGTCAATCATATGTTTGTTAAATGTTTACTAACATTGTTCTATATATGTTTGTCAAATGTTGAATTTCAGTTGAATGAGCTGAGATAGAGGGTAGAGAGAGAGAGGAAGCAGAGAGGATCCAGATGCAGGAGCGACTACATAGAGAGGAAACAGAGAGGATCCGGATGCAGGAGTGAATAGAGAGAGATGAAGCAGAGAGGAGGCAGATGCAGGAGCGAATAGAGCAGTTTGAGGCGTTCATGAGGAAGCTTCAAGATCACCTCTTTCCCCCTCCGTAGGATTACGTTTTTGTACTACGTTATGTATTTATAGATATTAAATTAAGGTTTTATACAGTTTAAAACTTAGTATTAATTAAAAATTGACAAGTTTTGTACAGGTTAAAAACTGACATTTTTTATTTTTAATTATTTAAAAAAAAAAAAAATTACCGACGGATAATCCGTCGGTAAATGATTTTTAATTTAATTTTTATTTATTAAATATCCGTAGAAATTCCGTCGCTAAATCCGTCGGAAATGATCCGTCGGTAATCCGTCGCAAAATAGAGATCGTCGGTGATCCGTCGGAAATTAACACGCCGTCGGTGATCCGTCGGGAAAATAAGCCGTCGGTGATCCGTCGGTAATCTGAACGCCGACCACTGCTATACCGACGACCATTTACCGACGGTTCACTAACGAATTTCACTTTTACCGACGGATTGATCCGTCGGTGATAAACATCTGTTTTGTAGTGATAATTGTTTAAAACGACAAAACGGAGAAGAATATCAATTCTGAAATTAAATAACAACTTTTGATTTTGAAAGAAATTTACATAGGTCTTTATTGAGGTGGATTCATAGGTTGGACTATATAAATCCAAGCCCCATATGCAAGTAAAATTTGGTTCCAAAATTTTGGGAATCGTGTTCAAAAACCAAGATTTAACATGTTAATAGACCAGTCATGTGGAGCATCTTGGTTTAGAAGCTTTTAACTAGAAAGATTGTGGATGAGAATATTTATTTATTTTTTGTTGGTGTGTCTTGGCTACTAGACTTCGGTGATTTTTGATCAATTTTTCTACGGTTCGTGTACCTGGGTCTCCTTTGACTGGGACTTTTTTTAAATAGAGGTCTTCACTTTCCGAGATCAAATTGGAACATCAAATTATACTAGTAGGTATTTGGCAAGGGAATTGGGTGATCTCTAGATATCTATGATGGTGTGCTTGAATTTGATTAACTCTTGCAATTGGACGTTTTCTTTCAATCAATATTTACTTTACACTCTGTACGTTTTCTTTCAATCAATATATTGAGGTTTCAAACCTTCAGCATATTCATCGTCTCCTTCAATCATATTCATCTTCTAACATGGTATCAGAGCTGTAGGTTTATTTGCAATCTCACCATTATCTTTGTTCTATTCATCATCGTTTTTCACTGTTCATCGATTATATCGCCGTTTTACTGTTCATCGAGGTTACTGTTCATCGGGGTAACTGTTCATCGCCGCTTTACTGTTCATCGGCGTTACCGTTCATCGGGTAACTGTTCATCGAGGTTACTGTTCATCGGGGTAACTGTTCATCGCCGCTTTACTGTTCATCGGCGTTACCGTTCATCGGGTAACTTTTCATCGAGGTTACTGTTCATCAAGGTTACTGTTCATCGCCGCTTCACTGTTCATCGCATCACAACCCTAGCCGCCGACCGGAAGAACCCTATCGGTCGAACCATATCGGCCGAACACCTCCCGGTCGAACATCACCCTACCGGTCGAAACTATTATCGGTCCACACCTATCGGTCGAACCCTACCGGTCATTAATACCGTTTCTCAGTATCTGTTTCTCACTTCCATGGCTGCCAATCTCAGTCACTCAAATCCCATCTCGGTTATTTTAAATGGTAGCAACTACATTCTCTGGCATCATCATATGACAATTTTGCTAAAATCCCATGGCCTTTACACCTATGTTACTGGTGCATCTAAAGTTCCAGTTCAGGAACCAACTGAGAACACTGTTGACTTTGCAAAACGTATGAATGAGTGGGACATCAATAATGCTCGTATTCTGGGTTTCATTAATGCCTCCACTACTCCTGAGATCAACCAACAGTTTCTTGGTTACCTTACCGCCAAAAGTCTCTGGGATTTTGTCGCCAAACGGTACACGTCATCGGGCCTATCTCATCAGTATCAACTGTGGACCACTTTTCAGAGCAAACGTCAGCTTCTTGATCAATCCATAAACTCTTATATCTCTGAAATGCAGTCTCTCAGAGATCATATAAGTCTTGGAGCACCACATATTTTTGATGACACAGCTCAACAATTCACCGCCTATTTCAACCAACTACATTTGATTACTATTTTGATGGGTCTTACTGACAAATTTGAGAATGTTCGTGCTTCTCTTCTTCATAGGCAGCCATTACCTACTCTTGAAGAAGCAATATCAGAATTGATAAGTGAATAAACCCGTCTTCACATGCGATCACCGATGCCCGCTACTAATAGCGTTTTCTACACGTCTCATCCCAAGTCCAAAGGCAAATGGACCAACAACAATCATTCCAAATCTGTGGGAAAGACGAACACATCTGAGTGTGCTTTTTGCCATTCTACTGCTTACCTTTTCCTTGATTGTCCTATCCGTAAGTGCCGAAGGTGTGGTATCACTCATCCGCGTCATTATGAGTCTGACTGCCCGAAGAACTCAAAGCACACTGGTTCTCAGAACCGGGCTCACGCCATTGCTAGGTCTACTATTGCTGATACTGAGGTCTCTCCAGCCTCCTCACCTGACCTAATGGAACTGATGCGTCGCAATCAGGAACTCATGGAGCAGATCATGTCTGGTGCTATGGGTATGAATTCTCCACACTCAGCTGCATCAGGTAACGTATGGATTTTTGACTCAGGGTGTTGCAATCATATGACACCTTGCACTGATGGTTTCGTTTCTAAGAAACCACTTCAGCAATTTACGTCAGTCAGAACTGCTGACAACACTGGCCTACTGGTATCCTTTAGTGGAAATGTTTCCACTCCTCATATACAATTACCGGGTGTTCTAAATGTTCCGAAACTATCTCTGAGCTTAGTTTCGATTGCGCAACTTCTTGAATCAAATTTGATCATTTTATTTCATTCTTCTGGTTGTGTTGTACAGGATCCAAAGACCAAGCAGATCCTTGGACTCGGCCGTAAAGTTGGACGGATGATTGAAGTAGTCTATCTTCGTCTTCCATTACCCTCTTCAAGTCTTGTTGCTTCCGTTTCCAGCACTTCTTCTTTTGAGTTGTGGCATGCCCGACTGGGTCACTTATCTCTAGCCAGAATAAAATCATTAGCTCATTTAGGGTTGTTAGGAAATTGTGTATCAACTGACAATATTTCTTGTTTATCATGCAAACTTGGCAAACATCATGCTTTACCTTTTGAATTGAATGAATTTAGTTCTACTTCTTCTTTTGATCTTATTTATTCTGATGTATGGGGACCAACACCACATCCATCCATGGGGGGTGCTCGATATTTTGTTATTTTTATTGATGACCATACACGTTTCACTTGGATATATCTAATGAAACATCGTTCAGAACTACCCAAAATTTATATTATGTTTGCTAGGATGATTCACACCCAGTTCTCAAAATCCATAAAGATTCTTAGAGTTGATAATGCTATGGAATACAAAGAGTCATCTCTTATCTCCTTTCTTCAATCTCAGGGGACTATCTCTCAGTACTCCTGTCCCGACACATCTCCTCAAAATGGTTGTGTCGAACGCAAACACCGTCATATTCTTGATACGGTTCGCACTCTTCTCATCTCTGCTAAATGTCCAGAACGTTTTTGGGGTGAAGCTAATTTTACTGCAGTTTATACTATCAATCGTCACCCTACTCCCATCCTTAATAATAAGTCTCCTTATGAGGCTCTTTATGAGGTCACCCCTGCCTATGAACTTCTAAAAGTTTGGGGAGTGCTTGTTTTGTTCAATTACAATCTCATGAACATACCAAACTTGAACCTCTCTCCAGACTTTGCTGCTTCCTTGGATATGGTATTGAACACAAGGGTTATCGCTGCTGGGATCCTATCTCCCAGCGTCTTCATATATCTCGTCATGTTACCTTCTGGGAACATGTTCCTTTTTCTTCTATATCCAAGTTTCGTGAGTCTCCTAACTTCACCACTCCGTTCTTCACTGATGCCTCCGTCTCATTGGACTCACTCCAGTCTGACATCATATCAACTCCACCTGTTGTTCCAACTCTTTATGAGTCCGCCTCTCCTTCAGAGTCTACTACCCCTACACAACCTGTCTCTACTAGTATTCCTGATCAACATCAATCATCTGCTCCATCCGCACAACCAACATCTGAGGTGCCTGCTGAGTCTCTGGATCCTGGAACTTCTCAATCTCAGAATGTTAGACGATCAGATCGGGTAAGACAAGTTCCTTCTCATCTCCGTGATTATCATGTTTATGCTACTCTGCTGTCAAATCACGAACCTACTTCCTACAAGGAAGCCTCCTTTAACCCTGATTGGCAGAAAGCTATGGATGAGGAACTTCATGCTCTTGACAAAGCTCAGACATGGGAATCTGTCCATCTTCCACCAGGCAAGTCACCCATTGGCTCCAAATGGGTGTTTAAAATCAAGACAAAATCCGATGGCTCTATTGATCGGTACAAAGCTCGTCTTGTGGCCAAGGGCTTCAATCAAGAGTACGGTATTGATTATGAGGAGACATTTGCACCTGTTGCTCGAGTCACCTCTGTTCGCAGTCTCCTAGCCATTGCAACTACCAAACAATGGCCTCTCTTTCAGATGGATGTTAAGAATGCCTTCTTGAACGGTGACTTATCTGAGGAAGTCTATATGACACCTCCTCCAGGCGTTCAACTTCCACAAGGTCATGTTTGTCGTCTTCGGAAGGCTCTTTATGGACTCAAGCAAGCTCCGCGAGCTTGGTTTGAGAAATTCAGTTCCACAATCACCTCTCTGGGCTTCTCACCCAGCAACTATGATTCAGGACTATTTACTCGGACCACTGAGGCTGTCACAATCTTACTTCTCCTGTATGTGGATGATATGATTATTACTGGCAGTGACTCTACAGGCATAGCAAATCTGAAGTCATCTCTCAGCTCCTGTTTTGAGATGAAGGATCTTGGTTCTTTACACTATTTTCTTGGTGTTGAGGTGCTCTCAGATCCATCGGGAATTTATCTTTGTCAAGCCAAATACACCTCAGATCTTTTGTCAAAAGCTGGGATTACTGACAACAAAACGACATCCATTCCTCTTGAGCACAACCTTCATTTGGCTCCAAATACTGGACCTCCTCTGCGTGATCCTACTTTATATCGCCAGTTAGTGGGGTCACTTGTCTATCTGACAGTAACTCGACCTGATATTACCTATGTATTTCATACTGTCAGTCAGTTCATGTCTGCACCCCGTTCTGATCATTACGCTGCTGTCCTGCGCATTCTTCGATATTTAAAAGGGACCATGTTTCATGGCCTTCATTTTCCATCCACCTCATCATTGACTTTGCGAGGTTTTTCTGATGCTGATTGGGGCAGTGACATGACTGATCGTCGCTCCACTACCGGCTACTGTTTCTTTCTTGGCGACTCTCTTATATCTTGGCGAAGCAAGAAACAATCTCTCACAGCTCGATCCAGTACTGAAGCTGAGTATCGAGCACTAGCGGACACGACTCAAGAACTTGTGTGGTTACGCTGGCTACTCTCTGACATGGGGGCTCCTCAACAATCTCCTACTCCATTGTGGTGTGACAACAACAGTGCAATTCAGATTGCTCACAATGATGTCTTCCACGAGCGAACAAAGCATATTGAAATTGACTGTCACTTTGTTCGTCAACATGTGACTCGTAAGACTATTCAGCTTCTTCCTATTTCAACTCTTGATCAACCGACCGATATTTTTATTAAAGCTCATCTACCAGGACGGTTTCGTGATCTAGTTTCCAAACTCCATCTGACTCATTCTTCTCCCGATTGAGTTTGAGGGGGGATGTTAATGTATATGTGTAGAGGGCCCAGGCCCATGTCCATATAAGGCCCAGGCCCATATAGTCTTTGTATAAATAGTTTGTATTTTATAGTCTAGGTTAAGCTCTCTCATTATTTACTTTACACTATGTACGTTTTCTCTCAATCAATATATTGAGGTTTCAAACCTTCAGCATATTCATCGTCTCCTTCAATCATATTCATCTTCTAACACAAAATTTTGATTTTTGCACCAACCCTATATAATTAGCCATTTTCGCCTAGGCATATCAATTTAGCAATCCATTTGGTATTATTATAATGGATGGCCTTACACGGCTCGGGACAGATGGGACTAGTCTCAATCAGTCAAATCTCAAACCCTAAATCGGAACACCTCCGTGTGAAGTGTAAGTGAATCGTGTGCGACAACTTGTTACATAACCTCAAGGTTCAATCTTGAACGCTATAAACTCGATTTTTGATTTGGTTCAAGTCAGGTACAATTATATTTTGTAATTTATGTTGATTTTATTTGTTTGATTCATGAACCGTTAACTTAGGTGAGTGGAATATTGATTTGCAAAATTGCGACTGCATCTTTACTTTTGCTTCCATTTGAGTTTTTTTTCTAAATGGTTTCAACTTGTTCAAGATAATCTAAAGATCCTAAAGCACGTACCCAACACTTTTGGATCACCTAATTACTTCCACATGGCAAAACATGAAACTAGCTAAGAGTCAATTATTTAATTGATTTCATTTCGTTTTATGCAGCACAACTCATAAAATAAAAATGAGAATGAAATGAAATAGGATAAACAAGGTAGTCCTAAGTTCAAGCTGCCTTGAAGGCCACACTACTACACTAGTCTGATAAGCTAAGAGTAAACAATCATATAACATATGTGGGTAACATTTACACTGAAATAACTGCTAATATTTGAAGAGTTGAGAACGAATGACAACTAATTTAATTATAAAGTATTGAATAATTGGCACTTACAATGCAATGCACATAAATTAATATTGGTGACAGAAGGAAGAGGCCGAAGCAAAAAATAAAAATTAAAGTTGCGATACAATTTAAAATTTTTTCAAAGATTTAATACTATAGATATGTTGGTTGATTCTTTTTCTCTGGACAAAAGGAACCCGTGTACAAATCTTGTCTTCACAATTTTTTAAAACAAAAATGGTATATAAAAAACACAAAAACTTAAGTTGAAAACTGAAATTTTTCCACAAACGATGGGACTCGAACCCATAATGAGTTGTGCCAAGAGTTTAGTTTCAAAGAATACAAGGGCATACTATACAGCAAAATAATATGATGACACCCTTTTGAGACATACTTTTCTTACATTACAATAGAACCATAAAGCGGGGGCTCTCATACCAACATATGCTCCTATGCAGGTACGTCATGCTAGAAGGACTTATTGTTTTGCTGCCTTTGAGTTTGTGGTTGTGGTCCTTATGGAAGATTGTTGCTGCCTTTAGTTGAATATTGTTTTGTTGCGTTTTGTTGAATATTGTTTTGTTGTCTTTATTCGTTTAACGATATGCATGTTTCCAGTTCCTGATTTAATATTCGTAGTATATTAACTTTTATTTTATTTTATATTATGATATTTATTTTATCCTGTTGGATGCCATATGTAATCAAAGATGCAATCTCAATAGACAATAATTCATCATTTGTTTTGGATCCAATGTCATGAATCATACCCATCCATAAACCATTACATTGTTTTATTTTATAGATTAGGTGTTCAAATGGCGGTGTGGCCTTTTATTGCTCCCATATCATATAAATAAGAGTGACTATTCCATCGATGAAATCATATATATGAGAGATTGCCGTTTAACATATAGAAAATATCGGATGGTTTAATCTATTAGAAAATACCAATCAATCGAACACTCTTAATTGATTATCATTGGACTCTGTCAGAATCTTAATTCTAAACAAGAATAAACACTCAGAAACAATATCAAAGAAGTTTGCGGAATAACACTTTCATATTCAATAATTAATGGAACACAGTAAATCAGAACAAGAATTTGTAAACTTTATTGAATGATTATAAAGTTACGAGATTCAACACACAACCTCAATATTGATGAACAGGCTCACCAATACGAATTCTACTTCTCTAGAATTAGGATTACAAACCTTGAGGTTGATTCTCTCTATGAAAACAAAAACTCAGAATGCTAAAGTTATTAAAAGTTTTTTTTTTCTATCAATTCTAAACTATTCTATATATACTGAAGATAAAAGATAATTACAAATAATAAAAAATCTTCAAAATAATCTTCTATCTTTATCTTCAAGCTTTCCTTAATCTTCAAACTTGATCTGCACGAATCTTGATTATCTCATAAGCAGCACTAAGTCTTCAGCAGTATTAATACTTTGAGCAGTATTAACATTCAGCAGTACTAACTACTAGCAGTACTAAAATTGCTTAGCAGTAGTAATCTCCTCTAGCAGTACTAACCTTGATTTAGCAAAATTAATCTTGTTCAGCAGCATTAACTTCAGAAGTAGTAATCTTCAGAAGTAGTAACCAAGTTCTTCTAGCAGTATTAATTGTACTTGTGAAATTCTGAATTTCCCAACAATCTCCCCCTAACTTGACTTTTAGGAAGAGAAGTCAAGTTCTTCAGATAATCTTCAAGATGCTCCCAAAACTTCATCAAGTCTTATACTCCTGTATTTACATCCAACCCCAAACTCTGATTTATAGTTCTTTGGATCAGATACTTAGCCATTTCTGAATTTGAAACACATCCTAGCTTCTTCTTCAGCATAGCATGAAGCTTCAGTCTACTGTGATTGTACACTCTATCCACTAGGAAGTACTCTATGTGATTTAAGTCCATAGTTAGTGCATATACTCCACTAGTTTCATATAGAGTCCACTTGTTGACAGTTTTGAACACATTTCTGATGACATGCTCCACTTCTTCAGGCTTGAACATCATACACAGATACTCCATCACTAATTTTGTAAGTGAAATCTCTGGAGCTTTTAGTTGATCTGCATACAAATTCATTCCTATTTCAAACATTTCTTCAAGATCTGACCTGGAGCATGTTCTTACAATCTTTGCCCAAGTATTGTGTACTTCATACTTTTCATCCTTCCTCTTGAGCCTGATGTACTCTTTACCATCAACTTTCAGTGTATCCCAGAAGATGACTTCAGGAGGCTTCACACCAACAGGTTCAACAGAAATTGGTTCAGGCACTTTGTCCATCACTACCATGTATAGATTTACATCATCAGACCTTGCTGATTCTTTCTGTTCAGATGACTTAGGTGCCTCTTCTTCTTCAGCAACCTTCTCAACTTCTTCTGCAGCTATTCTAGGCTTCTTGATTGATTTTCTTCTTGCCACCATCTTGGTTCTTTTTAGAGTCCTTAGACTTTCACCAAGAGTTGCTTCTTTCTTTGGTGGTGTTTCTTGCTCATCTGGAAAAGGTTTTTCTATCATGAAATCATTGCTTTCTTTCATTCTCTTCTCCATTTCCACTCTTGCAGTTTCATTCCCTTGAAGCTTGAGCATTTCTGAATCATACAACTCTTTAATCTGTTCAAATGGCATTGTTGAGAACATCTCCTTTCTGACTCCTACAGCACCTTTGAGAAATGTGATCATCTTGTTTCTCTCTTGGTTACCTAGGAATGTCTTTGAGGGTTGTCTCTTCTTTGCAACCTTCTTGATCATCATAGATTTCTTAAGAGTTGTAGCTTTCTTCTGAGCCATTTCAGTTGCTAAGCTTTGTTGATAAGCTTTATTCAGTTCTGCAGCTAAAGCCTTTGCCATCTCCCTATCTTTGTCTACTTGAACCCTCTCTTCTTGCTCAAGATCGACTTGCATCTTCCTGGCCAAAGCTTCATCTGACTCAACCAACTTTTGCTTTTTGATAGGTTGATCAGATTCCACTAGATTAGCTTTGCCTTTATCTTTTCTCATCACCTTCTCAATGCTTGATTTCTTTACAGCCTCAGCTCTTTCTTTGATGACAACTCCTTTGGCCTTTGAGGTGACCTTGGGAGTATCATGCTTGGCTTTGATTAGAGTTTCAGCAATTTCAAGATCTGTTAGTACCTCTTGTACTATTTCTGCTGCTTCTTTCAGATCAGCAGTATTAACAGTTTTTGCTGCTTGGCTTGACTCAGCAGCATTAACTGTTACTTCTTCTTGTTCTGTTACTGCTTCTTTCTCTTTTTCTGCTGCTTGTACAAACTCAGTTTCCACAGCTTGTTGCTCCCCCTCAACATCCACTTTCTCTTGCTCCCCCTTAGCTTTGGCATCAGCTTCTGACTCCCCCTTTTTGGGAGCATCAGTCACTGGTTTCCTCCTTCTGAGCACAAATTGTTTCTTCTTCTTTTGTAGAATCAATTTCTTCACCATTTGCTTCAAGTTGACAATCTGTTCTTGTTGAGACAAAACTATCAGTTTCAGCTCTTCTATTTCTTTGCCCTGTTTGATCACATCCATGTTGATGTTTCCCATGGTTTCCATCAATTCAAAATAGTTATATCTGTCCTCACCTTCTCCAGAAGTATTACCCTATTTTGAAGGATCATGGGATCTTTTTGTAGTAGAGGTCTTCTGCCTAGCAGAAGCACCTGCTACCCCCTTGGGTTCTTGGCACCTGAGACCTTTGAATGATTGCTCATTCAAAGTTGTCATGGGGAAGGTCTTATTTATGTTACCACTGACCTCCTCTGTGCTAGCAGGAGTAGTGGCAACCTTAGCACCCATATGCTCATTCATCTCCTTGTTGAGCACCTCCTTAGGGTTGGGAGACACCCCTGTGGTTTCCCTGTTGATATTCTATAATGGAGAATTCTCCATTAGAGGGCTTAGAGGCTCTGTGGGTGAAGGTACAAGAAGGGAAGGAACCTTGTGTACCTTTTTCCTTATATAAGTTTGGGTTATTGGAGAAATTGGCTTTTGAACAAGAGACTGGGGGATTGCTATGGAGGGTGAAGGTTGGGATTGACTAGCAGTGGGATGGTCTAATGAGGGCCTTGACCCTGCTGCCATACCTTCTTCATTGTAGGACACCACCATCATTGTAGAGAACAATGGGGTGTCAACTCTTTCCGAGTCCAATGGAGATCTTTTCATGTTTGAAAAGACCTTACCTTTGGGGATTTTTGGTACATATACCTCATCAAAGTGAGGCATATCCGTCAATTCATGAGTTATAACTTCCTGAACAAACCTGGGGTACATGTAAAAACTCTTTTTGCTTCCCAAGTTTGAAACAAGATCACTGAAAATCATTCTAGAAAAATTGTACTTTCTGGAAGTGGCCAAGAAGACCAAAGCATAAGCAATGGTACTGCTAAACTCACTCCATCCAGTAGTCTTTTTGGAAATACAGTGCATTAATGTATGAACAAGAAAACGCCATTGGGTATGAAATTTTGCTTTTGAGAATTTGAACCCACCTAATTGGCCTCCATACCCCATTCTTGACAAATTAGAGAACAAGTCCTCATTTGGAATAGAAGTAATACCTGCAGCATCGTCTAGACGTAGACAAATGCGTATCACCTCTTCAGTAATGGACAAGGGTTTGTCACACATCTTTGTATTCATTATCTGCACACCATTCTCTGTCACTACGGTGGCATTCTCCCAGAACTGTCTTTGATGCTCTATGTATATTGTTGGTGACACAGTGAGAGCATGGGCAATGTGGCTGGACTTAAGAAAATCCACAATCTGGTGGAATCCAGCAGCTTGTTTCGGCTTCTGTAGCATCGCAATCTCATTGTGCTCATCAATGAAAGCCATGGATGCCATTGAAGCTTGAGTATGTTGGACTAAAACACTTGTTCTTGAGAGAAAAAGGGTTAGAGAGCAGATGAATCGAAATCAAAGAGTCGTTATGGACTTTTGGGCGGGCAAACAGGGTATTTATACGATTCGGAACATAAGCAGTATTAACACCTAGCAGTATTAACTAACTAGCAGTATTAACTGAGAGCAGTATTAATCACTAGCAGTATTAACTAACTAGCAGTATTAACTGAGAGCAGTATTAACCACTAGCAGTATTAACTAACTAGCAGTATTAACTGAGAGAAGTATTAACCACTAGCAGTATTAACTAACTAGCAGTATTAACTGAGAGAAGTATTAACCACTAGCAATATTAACTAACTAGCAGTATTAACTGAGAGCAGTATTAACCACTAGCAGTATTAACTAACTAGCAGTATTAACTGAGAGCAGTATTAACCACTAGCAATATTAACTAACTAGCAGTATTAACCGAGAGCAGTATTAACCACTAGCAGTATTAACTATACTTACACTGTTTGAAGCTTGAGATACTCTGAGCAAGGTAATAACTTCCTGAAAAAGATGTTAGTAACACCAAAGAATAAACCAATAACAGGTATGAAAACACTTTTTAAACCAAATGAGCTTATTCAGAGTTGATCATGCCCATACTTGTGACCAAGAAAGTGAATCTACCCACATCAAAAGCTTTAGTGAATAGATCAGCAAACTGGTTGTCAGTATGAACTTTAGCAACTTGAATTAGCTTCTTTTCATTACAATCTCTGATAAAGTGATACCTGATCTCAATGTGCTTAGTTTTGGAGTGCTTGACTGGATTGTTAACAATGCTTATAGCACTGCTATTGTCAATGAAGATTGGAGTGTGAAGAAAGGTTACCCCATAGTCCAACATCTGATTCTGAATCCATAGAACCTGAGAGCAGCAGCTTGCAGCAGCAATATACTCAGCTTCTGTTGTTGATAAGGACATTGTGGTTTGTTTCTTACACTGCCAGGATACTAGTCTTGCACCCAAAAGTTGACATCCACCTGAAGTAGACTTTCTGTCCATGTTAGCACCTCCCAAGTCACTATCTGAATAGGCAATCAAGTCAAAGTTGGATTCATATGGATACCAAAGACCTAGTCTAGGTTGCCCTCTTAAGTATATGAAAATCCTTTTAACAGCTTGAAGATGTGATTGCTTTGGATTGACTTGGAATCTGGAACACAAACACACTGGAAACATGATGTCTGGTCTTGAGGCTGTGAGATACATGAGTGATCCAATCATTGATCTATATAGATGGACATCTACATCCTCCCCCTCAAGATCAACAATGATCTGTTTTTGAGTCTCCATAGGTGTGCTTGCTGGCTTTGAGTCTGTTAGACCATATTTGTCCAGGATGTCTTTCACATATTTTAATTGGCTTATGAAGATCCCATCTTTCTTCTGTCTCACTTGAAGCCCAAGGAAGAAGGTAAGTTCACCCATTGAACTCATTTTAAAGCTCTTGTGCATCAACTTTTCAAAGTCTCTACACATCTGATCTTTTGTGGATCCAAAGATGATATCATCCACATAAATCTGAACCAATAGGATGTCCTTTGTACTTCTTTTAATGAATAGGGTCTTGTCAATTATTCCTCTTTCAAACCCATTTTCCAAGAGATAGGTAGACAATGTATCATACCATGCTCTTGGGGCTTGATGCAGACTATAAAGTGCTTTATTCAGTTTGTATACTCTGTCTGGATATGATGGATTTTCAAATCCAGGGGGCTAACAGACATATACTTCTTCATCAATTGTACCATACAGAAAGGCACTCTTCACATCCATTTGGTATACCTTGAACTTCATGTATGAGGCATAGGCTAGAAATAGCCTAATTGCTTCTACCCTTGCTACTGGAGCAAACACTTCTTCATAGTCAATGCCTTCTTCTTGAGTGTATCCTTGTGCTACCAGCCTTGCTTTTTTCTTATCACAATGCCTCTCTCATCCTTTTTGTTCCTGAAAATCCACTTGGTGCCAATAGCTCTATGACCTTTTGGAAGGTCCACCAAGTCCCAAACATCTGGCAACTTGAACTGCAGTAACTCTTCTTGCATAGCTTCTATCCAACTGGAATCTTTCATTGCTTCAAAAACCTTCTTTGGCTCAATCTGGGATAGAAAGCAGGAGAGTACTGTGTGTTGCTGATCCTGCAGCTCTTGAAGTCTGCTTTGATTCCTTGTTATCATAGGAGAAGAGATGTCTCCTATGACCAGCTCTGGAGGATGATTCTTTTGAGTTCTAGTCTGATGACTAGGTTCTTCATTGATTCCCACATCCAGATTGGAATCATTGAAGTCAGCTGAGGGGATCTCATCAGCTGCTTCTGGCTCATCATGCACATGATTCTCCTCATATCTTCCTTCTTCTTCACTCTGAATTGGTTCAGCAGCAGTCTCTTTTTCACATACATCAACAGGCTCCATTGTAGGTATGGGAAAGATCACAGACTGAGGAATAATATCTTGTACTTGTACTTGTTCATCTCCTGATCCTCCACTTCCTGAACCTGCATTGTAATCACTACTGAAACCCAAAGAGTTAGTTAGTGAATCAATATCAAATAACCACTGAGGACCAGATCCAATAGGATTTGGTGTGTTCTCATTGCACTTGACATTGTCACTTTCCTCAATTATTCTAGAAGAAGTATTAAAAACTCTGTAAGCCTTACTCTGAGATGAGTAACCAACAAGAAAACCATCATCTGCCTTGCTATCAAACTTTCCTAAGTGAGTTTTGGTATTGAGTATGGTACAAGGACACCCAAAAGGTTTGAAAAATCCTATAAAAGGTTTTCTGTTATTTAAAAGCTCATAAGGTGTCTTGTTTTTAGGCTTGACTACTAGAACTCTGTTTTGGACATAGCAAGCAGTATTAACTGCTTCAGCCCATAAATTAATTGGAAGTTTTGAATCTGCCAACAGAGATCTAGCAGCTTCAATCAGTGTCCTATTCCTTCTCTCAGCAACACCATTTTGTTGTGGAGTCCTAGGAGCACTGTATTGCCTCTCAATTCCTTTTTCCTCACAAAAGGTGTTTAGGTCATGATTTTTAAATTCAGTACCATTGTCTGACCTAATGACTTTTACCTTTTGATTAGTTTGGTTTTCAATTCTTAGAATAAAGGATTTGATCAGTCCACTTGTCTCATCCTTAGTCCTTAGAAAATATACCCAAGTAAATCTAGAGTAATCATCAACAATAACTAGGCAGTATGATTTCTTACCAATACTCATAACATTTGTAGGACCAAACAGATCCATATGCAACAACTGAAGAGAATTAGAGATTGTGTTCAACTCTTTGGACTTATGAGAAGTTTTGTGCTGTTTGCCTTTGAGACAGGCAACACAATGATCATCACATGAAAAGACTTTGGAAGGTAAACCTCTTACAAGGTTGTTTTTAACAAGTTTATTCATTGTTTTAAAGTTCATGTGACACATCCTTCTGTGCCATAGTGATGATTCATCCAAAGAAGCTTTTGAAACAAGACAGTTTAGGGATGAATCAGTTGAAACACTATCCATATCTAAGCAATATACATTATCCTTTCTGGGAGTTCTTAGTAGTATCATCTTCTCATCAACTACCTTGAATACAGGAGCTAGGATAATGCATTCAGAATCTGTAAATAATATACTATGTTGCTTGTCACAAACCTGTGATACACTTAACAGGTTGTACCTTAACTGTTCAACATAGAATACATCTTCAAAGGCCATTTTACCTTTGGATACATCCCCCTTTCCCCTTATCTTACCTCCATCTGGAGTATTACCAAAGGCAACATGTCCACCATCAATTTTCTTGAAATTCTTGAGGCATGACATGTTCCCTGTCATGTGCCTAGAGCAACCACTATCAACATGCCAGATGCTCTTCCCCTTGAGCTGCTGGTTGCCCTGCACATAAGATTAAACAATTAATATTGATTGGGGACCCAAGCCAAAGTGGTCTTGGGTCTCCCTTTCTCATCAAAGTATTTACATTCCTTTTTGATGAGGTTTTTAAACTCAGAGCACTCTTTATTAGAGTACTTTGTCAATATGATTGGCTTAGCAGCATAAACACTGGAAGCAGTACTAACTTTGGAAGCACTAACAGAGTTAGCAGTACTAACAGGTTGAGCAATACTAACCTTATTAGCAGCACTAACAGAGTTAGCAGTATTTACTTTTGAAGAAGTACTAACAATGTCAGCAGTACTAACATTGTTAGCAGTAGTATTACTTCTAGCAGCACTATCATTGTCAGCAGCACTATTTGTGGTAGCAGTACTAACATTTTTAGTGCTTTTAGGAACCCACATATTGACACTTTCTTTAACAGACTTTTTCTTCATGTGGCTTTTAGATTTAACAGATTTCTTAGCCACATGGTTCTTTTCAAACTTCCTATAACCAAAGGGTTTTTGCATGGATCTTTGAAAACTCATCCTTTGATTCATAGGATTGAAATAACAGACTTTGGCAAGATGATTCATTTTGCCACAGATAAAACAAGGTTTTGGTTTATTGATTTTACTCAAATCAACCCCTTGTTTTTGTGCCCACTGATTATTCCAGTTTCTTTGATTTCCCCTCTTTTTATCATGTTTTTGGGGCTCAGTCTTCTTACATGCACACTGTTTGCAAGGACCTGGATTCACAACTGTGGTCTGTTTGTAATGTACCTTACCAGACTTTCCCTCTGTCTTCTCTATGTCCTTGGATTTGATCCAAGCCCTTCCACAGTCCTCATTGGTGATAATATTATTTTCTAGAGGAATCACACCACTCACCTTGTTCTCCTTACTCTTTCCAACCTCTTTCTCAGTTTTATCCTCAACAACTACTTCATCTAAGGGATCTATCTCAGTGGCTCCCTCAGGCAAGTCCTTCCTATCTTTGGTTTCTAACAGTTCTGAAGTAGGAGGAATGTAATTGTTGTTATATGGTGGAGGTGTGGCATTGTACCCAATTCCTCTTCTCAGCTTATCATGAATCTGAGTTTGTAGTAAAGAATCCATTGCTTTAGAAGCATTGGAAAACTTTTCTACATCAAGCTTGACCTTGGTTAGTTCATATCTCAATTTCTCACTCTCCTCTTTAGATTTGGTTAGTTTAAGCTCTAGATCCTTTTTCTCCCACTTCCAGTAATTGGTGTCATATGAGTGTTGGAGTTCATTGGCTTGAAAAACTTTAATCTGTTCCTCAAACCTCTCAACAATTCTCACATAATATTTGATATCCTTTTCTAATCTCTTAAGGTCATCACTCATCTTCTGGTTGTGGTCCCTGTACCTTTTAACAGTGTCTATGCAAGTTTTAGAACAGAGATTAGAATTTACCTCAGATGGGAGATCAGATACTTCAGCCATAAGTGCTTGATTCTGGATAGCCTCTTCTGCTTGATCACTCCAATCAAACCCCATTCCTTGTTGAGAAACAAGGGCTTGAGCAGAGTTTCTGTTGTTATTGAAGTTTCCAGATTGAGCTTGTTGGTGGTTGTTATTGTGAGACACTCCACTTTTGCATTCTCTTGCAAAGTGTCCCTTCAGATGGCATTTGTAGCATTCCACCTTTGATTTATCAAACCCTGCTCCATCTTCTCTTCTTTGGGAGAAGTTGTTCCTCCCAGTCCTCTTTATGAACTTCTTCACCCTCATGGAAAGCATGGCCATCTGTTCGAGTCACATCTGTTCGCAGTCTCCTAGCCATTGCAGCTACCAAACAATGGCCTCTCTTTCATATGGATGTTAAGAATGGCTTATTGAACGGTGACTTATCTGAGGAAGTCTATATGACACCTTCTCCAGGCGTTCGACTTCCACAAGGTCATGTTTGTCGTCTTCGGAAGGCTCTTTATGGACTCAAGCAAGCTCCGCGAGCTTGGTTTGAGAAATTCAGTTCCACAATCACCTATCTGTGCTTCTCACCCATCAACTATGATTCAGGACTGTTTACTCGGACCACTGAGGCTGGCACAATCTTACTTCTCCTGTATGTGGATGATATGATTATTACTGGCAGTGACTCTACAGGCATAGCAAATCTGAAGTCATCTCTCAGCTCCTGTTTTGAGATGAAAGATCTTGGTTCTTTACACTATTTTCTTGGTCTTGAGGTGCTCTCAGATCCATCGGGAATTTATCTTTGTCAAGCCAAATACACCTCAGATCTTTTGTCAAAAGATGGGATTACTGACAACAAAACGACATCCACTCCTCTTGAGCACAACCTTCATTTGGCTCCAAATGTTGGACCTCCTCTGCGTGATCCTACTTTATATCGCCAGTTAGTGGGGTCACTTGTCTATCTGACAGTGACTCGACCTGATATTGCTTATGTTGTTCATACTGTCAGTCAGTTCATGTCTGCACCCTGTTCTGACCATTAAGCTGCTGTCCTGCGCATTCTTCGATATTTAAAAGGGACCATGTTTCATGGCCTTCATTTTCCATCCACCTCATCATTGACTTTGCGAGGTTTTATGATGATGATTGGGACAGTGACATGACTGATCGTCGCTCCACTACCGGCTACTGTTTCTTTCTTGGCGACTCTCTTATATCTTGGCGAAGCAAGAAACAATCTCTCACAGCTCGATCCAGTACTGAAGCTGAGTATCGAGCACTAGCGGACACGACTCAAGAACTTGTGTGGTTACGCTGGCTACTCTCTAACATGGGGGCTCCTCAACAATCTCCTACTCCATTGTGGTGTGACAACAACAGTGCAATTCAGATTGCTCACAATGATGTCTTCCACGAGCGAACAAAGCATATTGAAATTGACTGTCACTTTGTTCGTCAACATGTGACTCGTAAGACTATTCAGCTTCTTCCTATTTCAACTCTTGATCAACCGGCCGACATTTTTACTAAAGCTCATCTACCAGGACGGTTTCGTGATCTAGTTTCCAAACTCCATCTGACTCATTCTTCTCCCGATTGAGTTTGAGGGGAGATGTTAATGTATATGTGTAGAGGGCCCAGGCCCATGTCCATATAAGGCCCAGGCCCATATAGTCTTTGTATAAATAGTTTGTATTTTATAGTCTAGGTTAAGCTCTCTCATTATTTACTTTACACTCTGTATGTTTTCTCTCAATCAATATATTGAGGTTTCAAACCTTCAGCATATTCATCGTCTCCTTCAATCATATTCATCTTCTAACACAAAATTTTGATTTCTGCACCAACCCTATATAATTAGCCATTTTCGCCTAGGCATATCAATTTAGCAATCCATTTGGTATTATTATAATGGATGACCTTACTCGGCTCGGGACAGATGGGACTAGTCTCAATCAGTCAAATCTCAAACCCTAAATCGGAACACCTCCGTGTGAAGTGTAAGAGTATGGTGTGCGACAACTTGTTACACAACCTCAAGGTTCAATCTTGAACGCTATAAACTCGATTTTTGATTTGGTTCAAGTCAGGTACAATTATATTTTGTAATTTATGTTGATTTTATTTGTTTGATTCATGAACCGTGAACTTAGGTGAGTGGAATATTGATTTGCAGAATTGCGACTGCATCTTTACTTTTGCTTCCATTTGAGTTTTTTTTCTAAATGGTTTCAACTTGTTCAAGATAATCTAAAGATCCTAAAGCTCGTACCCAACACTTTTGGATCACCTAATTACTTCCACATGGCAAAACATGAAACTAGCTAAGAGTCAATTATTTAATTGATTTCATTTCGTTTTATGCATCACAACTCATAAAATAAAAATGAGAATGAAATGAAATAGGATAAACAAGGTAGTCCTAAGTTCAAGCTGCCTTGAAGGCCACACTACTACACTAGTCTGATAAGCTAAGAGTAAGCAATCATATAACATATGTGGGTAACATTTACACTGAAATAACTGCTAATATTTGAAGAGTTGAGAACGAATGACAACTAATTTAATTATAAAGCATTGAATAATTGGCACTTACAATGCAATGCACATAAATTAATATTGGTGACAGAAGGAAGAGGCCGAAGCAAAAAATAAAAATTAAAGTTGCGACACAATTTAAATTTTTTTCAAAGATTTAATACTATAGATATGTTGGTTGATTCTTTTTCTTTGGACAAAAGGAACCCGTGTACAAATCTTGTCTTCACAATTTTTTAAAACAAAAATGGTATATAAAAAACACAAAAACTTAAGTTGAAAACTGAAATTTTTCCACAAACGATGGGACTCGAACCCATAATGAGTTGTGCCAAGAGTTTAGTTTCAAAGAATACAAGGGCATACTATACAGCAAAATAATATGATGACACCCTTTTGAGACATACTTTTCTTACATTACAATAGAACCATAAAGCAGGGGCTCTCATACCAACATATGCTCCTATGCAGGTACGTCATGCTAGAAGGACTTGTTGTTTTGCTGCCTTTGAGTTTGTGGTTGTGGTCCTTATGGAAGATTGTTGTTGCCTTTAGTTGAATATTGTTTTGTTGCCTTTAGTTGAATATTGTTTTGTTGTCTTTATTCGTTTAACGATATGCATGTTTCCAGTTCCTGATTTAATATTCATAGTTTATTAACTTTTATTTTATTTTATATTATGATATTTATTTTATCATGTTGGATGCCATATGTAATCAAAGATGCAATCTCAATAGACAATAATTCATCATTTGTTTTGGATCCAATGTCGTGAATCATACCCATCCATAACCAATTACATTGTTTTGTTTTATAGATTAGGTGTTCAAATGGCGGTGTGGCCTTTTATTGCTCCCATATCATATAAATAAGAGTGACTATTCCATCGATCAAATCATATATATGAGAGATTGCCGTTTAACATATAGAAAATATCGGATGGTTGAATCTATTAGAAAATACCAATCAATCGAACACTCTTAATTGATTATCATTGGACTCGATACAATTTCTTTTAAGAGGCGGTCGTCTCAAGGCACATCACGATCTACATGCAACAACTGCGAGTGAGACTTGGTAAAGCAACCCAACGCCTTTGGAAAAGGAGCTTTTGTGTCTAGGCTTTTAATCTCGAAAAAAATAGGCAAAATATAGTATCATTCATAGAATAGTGATTCGCCTTCTTTCAGTAGTAGTTCTCTCTCTCCTTCATATGATCCTATCTCATAGTTGGCCAAGTCAGTGACACACTGGGCCATTAGTCATGAAAGAGGATGGCCCCCGTACTCCTTCACTATGTATGGCTAATGGACTCTCGCTTTAGTTCGTTCATTTTTTCCTTCTATGGGCTCTGGTTGTATTATATTTAACTGATTGAGCTTATGTTGTTGCACATCTATAGTTTCATGTTTACATCTTCCACTTAATTAATTTTACGCATATTCGATGTTAATACTTAATTATTCTAGCAATTGGTAAGAACCATCTTAGATAGGTTCCTTATAAATGACTGTAAAAATACACTTTATGATCTCACTTTTAAGTGAAATAAATAAACTTATCCCATATTTTTTAAACAACAATCAACTTTCATTAAAAGCTAGCAAAAACAGAGCATTACAACGATCTGAATTTCGTGATAATGCGTATGTGCAAGAATTTCAGATGCATGTTCATATACGATTCAACCCCATGCATGAATGAATGTTTCATATATGAAGCCATATGAATTTCCAAATATCAACATGGCTATGATATCAACCGATCTATAAAACTAACAACTTATACATCTCCAATATTTTGATTAATCAACAACGGCAAATTACATACATCTCCAATACACAACACACTTTAAAAAAAATCTCATACAATTGTCATAATTCATGTTGGTTTCGTCGACAACATCATCATGGAAATCGTCGTTTACAATATCATCTGAGTTAAGAACCAGATCACTAACATCGACTATGTTATCTTCATCGGGTTCATCGATTTCATCCGCTGCGTGTTCAACGACTGTGTGTTTTCCTCTATTCGGTTCATCGATTTCAGTACTTTCGTGCGCCATTATCCCTGTGCCCCTATCAAGAATGGTGTTGGACGATCTTGTATGTTGTCAGATGATATTGTTGTGGGACGATATTGTATGTTTCTGGACGATCTTGTATGTTGTCGGATGATATTGTTGTGGGACGATATTGTATGTTTCTGGACGATCTTGTATGTTGCTGGACGATATTGTTGTTCCTGGAAATATACCAACAACATTTGAAAAAAGATAATGATGAATCAAAGAGGTTAGACGATATGTTGTTCATGGAAAGATACCAAAAGAATTTGAAAAAAGATAATGATGAATCAAAGAGATGCTATATTTCAAGAATCATAAATTGTTTCCTTATTATCCTATATAATTAATATATTTTGGTATTTAATTAAAAGAATAAAAAAAATAAAGTTAAGATGACGAGATCAATGGTGGAGATTAGTTTGTAAGGGGTGCAAAAATGGGTTGGTGTGTATTTGATTCAGCCTCTCTCTCTCTCTGTCTCTCTCTCTCTCTCTCTCTATATATATATATATATATAGGGTCAGGTTCAAGGGAAAATCTCAAAAAACGGAAAACTGAGGAACACCTTGATAACCATTTATCTGGACGGTATGCACTTATGCATACAAGTAATTTGTTAAATGCACAAGTGCCTATAATACGCAAGTGCCTATAATGCACAAATGCATAAAACCAAAAAATGCCTTAATTTATTTATATACACAAGTGCATACTGTCCAGATGAATGGCTACCAGGGTGTTCCTCAGTTTTTCATTTTTTTGAGGTTTTCCTTTAAACCTCTCTCTCTCTCTCTATATATATATATAGAAGTGTTCAAATTTTAATAGTTTTTACATATTCATAAATTTTATTTATATTAGTTTTAAGTTTAACTTTTAATCTGATATTGAATGGTTATATATGTATTCAACTTATTTTAAAAAAAACTAAAAAAATGTTTAATCTATATCTATACTATATTATAAAAACGACATAAAAAACTCTTAATTACAGCATTTTAAGCACAAAGTACAACTAATTAAAGCCAATTACTTAATTTACAATTTCTTAATGCTTTGGTACAACCTTTCCAAGCACAGTATCTCACATAATCATCTATTTGTGGAATGAATACTCATTTATTAATATAAATATTTGTTTTTTTTGTGGAGGATTTTATAAAATAGATTTTATATTAGCATAATCTATTTTAAATGTAGATTTTACATTTAAATCTATATTAATGAGATGTAATATAAAATCTTTTTTCTTCCGTATTTTTTATATTACATCTCATAATGATTTTTCCATATTTTATTTTATAAAATCTTTTTCCATATTTTATTTTATAAAATCTTTTTACATGATGAGATGTAATATAAACTCTTTTTTCTTCATGTATTTTTTTCACGTATTTTTTTCACGAGCATTAAAAGAAGAAAAAAGAAGGTTGATATGAATTAAAAATAAAAAATAACGAGATACACTAATAAATTATCGTATTCTTTAAAATAAAAATATTCCGCAATACTTTCCAAATTAACCAAGTGTAAAGAAAATAAAATAGAAACGATGTAGATATAAAAATATTCTTCCATATTTTTAATATATTTACATTTAAATGTAAAATCGAAAATGAAAACAAAAGATTTTAAAATATTCTCTACATTCACTATAAATATATATAACTTCTCTATGTATCATCCGAGTACAAGAAGAAGACGAACGGTCGGTATCAATGGCGGAACCCGCAACTGAACAAAAGGTATTCCACTATATTTTGTTTTTTGAAAAAATAATTTTTTATATTTTATTTTATTTACTAATGATTTGTTTATATTTTTCAAAACCCACAATCATATTTTTCGAAGTAGGGGAATAAGATATATATACATATCTTTATTTTTATCGACTAATACTATGAGGTCTTGAAATCAATAGTCAGATAAATTTTCAAGTGGTACTGAGTGAATTTGAACTATACCAGTTGAGTTGCCGGTTACAAAAGATAGAAATCATTTATTTTCTTTGTCATATTTGATGTGGGTTGAATGTTGTTAATTAATCTACAGATTTATACGTTCAAAGTGATTGTCAAGTGTTGTCGAGGAGGTTTCAGAAAAACTGCAAAATCTGTAAAAACGTATGTTCATATTTATAATTATTTCAATAATAGTGATATGTTGTGAGACATGTCGTTTGAGTTTTAAATAATATAATACAAAACTATTACCAATATTATTGCACAAACTTATAACAACAAACGATTAAGAATATATGCAAATTAACCACTTATGAAAATACATTCGTTTTTCACATTGTATTTCATTATCTGTTAACAGAGAAATTACGTTTCATTTTAACTCGGTTCAATATTCCAACAAAAAATTTATCCTCCCGTGCAATGCACGGGTCCAACACTAGTTATATTATAAAGCAGACATAAAAAACTCTTAAAAACAAGTCTTAAATCTTAATGTACCGCTATTTAATGTTAATTACTTAAAATCTCTTAAAAAACAACCATTAATGTTGTATGTACTACATTTAATACTATTTATTAACTTTCAATCATTATCTCTAACCATTTTAACTCTCCTAAAATCATTTCCCACTTTAACTCCTCTAAAATCACTTTCAACATAATTAAATATAGAATAAAAATCAAATTTTAAATATAAAAAAATCTAAAATATAATTAAAAAAATCTAACAGAGTATTTTATAAAAATACATTATATTATTAAACCAAAATAAATTACATTATATTTTGTAGCTAAGTTTGTAATTGAGTTCAATTATTATGTTTTACTATCTTATATATCCCTATTCAATTATTATTGATGTATTTTTAAATTTATAATTTATTGTAATAAGTTATGGTTTAATATTTTTAGAACCAATTTGATTTTTTGGTCGTCGTTTTTGTACTTTTATGCATTGAGTACTGTTTATTGATACACATTACCTAAAATTTAAGAATACAAGTCATTATGCATGAGTACAAATTTCTAAAGCTATATGTTTGAACTAATAACTAACTCATAATTAATCATTGAATTCTAACAAAATATTTATTTTTTTTATAAAAAAACATTATATTATTAAGTCTAAATTAAACAAATTTATATAAAAAAATCATTATCACTCTCTCACAACCATCCAAAATCGTAATATAAATCGACAAAAAACAGAAATAAAATAAAACATTAAAATCGTGATGTATCTAGCTACATTGCGCGAGTACGATTCTAGTAATATAAAACACGATAATGTTACTTTTCTTATATAGTAGAACGGTTTGTTTTATATAATAAAATTTTTTAATTCATAACTAACAATAAAATTTATTAAGTTAGCAAAAATAAAAATACATGGATATAACTTGTAAATAAATAAATATAAGAGTATTATAAAAAGTTTATATAATTAAAAATAAAAAGTTTATATAATTAAAAATAAAAATGAATATACCTAAAATCATATATTTTGATGATATCCATTAAAAAACAATTACTGTTAATTTGCATTAAACTATACACCATTTTTGTGGAGATGCCCCAACAAAATATAATACTAAAACAAGACAAAATTGTGAGGTTTAAATTTACATGGAATGATCTATCAGGAGAATGTGATGGAATTTCTATTAAAACAACTACGTAGTATTCTTGTGGTCACTGAGGATAAACTCAGGGTTGCATCCATAGACCCAGGATATCCTTTCAAAAAAAAAAAACTACGTAGTACTTTTATATTTTTCATTTGTGTTTCAGTTTTTTTGTATCATGTTAGTTTGGTGTGGAATTGGCTAGAGGTTTTCAGACAGTTATAAGATTTTTTGTTGCATAAGTTGGTTTTAGTTTCCGAGTATGAGAATTTTGTAAGATGTGTTTAGCATATCTGGTTGAAGTCATAATTGATATAACATTTATAAATCAAAAAATAATATGATTTGAATTTCGAGCAAATTAACTCAAATCAGACTACATTGCTCCAAAATCAAATCATATTGGTTGATACTAATCGAATTTGTGGTTTGATGGTTCACACCAAAAGCATCAATTATTGCAAGAAAATATAAAAAAATGGTATATATGTAGACATACACATTATTGAGAAAGAAAGACAATTGATGGGTCAGGAACTTTCTGTCCCCTTGATTAAAATATCGTCCATATATTTGGATAACATTGATACACCATATATGTTGGGTTAATGACAACAAAATTATTGATATCTAGAAGGAAGGAACATGTATTCGAGCATGTAGCATTAAAATATCATCCATATACGTAACACTATTAATGTAAGGTTAATGACAAAACAAAATTATTGATATCTAGAAGGAAGGAACATGTATTCAAGCATTTAGCATTAAAATATCATCCACATACGTAACACTATTAATGTAAGGTTAATGACAAAACAAAATTATTGATATCTAGAAGGAAGGAACATGTATTCGAGCATTTAGCATTAAAATATCATCCACATACGTAACACTATTAATGTAGGGTTAATGGCAAAACAAATTTATTGATATCTAAAAAGAAAGAAAATTCTTTCAATATTTAGTGTAGTAGTATTTAACTTGCTCCATCGATCTCCCACATAGTAGTACATTGAAGATCACATATTCTCGCTAGTTTTTCTAAATAAAGAAAATAATGAAAGAAATGGTTAATTTTTCTCATGAAATGAGAGAGTAAAAAAGTTTGTTGCCAAAAAATACTACTTGATAACAAGTAATAGTGCTACAAAGTACCCAATATTGATCCCACAGGGAAGCTTGGAAAAGTTCTTATTAAAGTCGGATTGGTAAAGGCGAGTCTCAGATGGCAAATTCGAATAAAAATATTTGGATGGGTATTTTGATTAACAACTACTGAAAAGTCGATTATAAAAAGAAGCACAAACTATAAAGATCCATTGGGATGACACAAATAATTGGATAAAATGATGAGACAACAATTCTTTCGTTATCTCAAAGTCGATATTTTATGTAACTTTAATAAGTCTTCATACAACGAACCAATTGTCAATTGATTAATTGTAATCAGACATAAAATATAACTTTGATTTAAATAACTAGGACAATCATGTTATACGTTACACCGTTCTATTTTTTTTATCAGTCTCGGTCCCAACTTTACTTTATATCTCAAACTAAGACATTTAGCCCATCATCGTTTGGTTTCTGATTATAAAAAAGTTAAGGACTGTTTAAACGCAATTAAAAGAGATTGAAAATGCCTCAAACAAACTACGATTAATTTCGCTTGAAACACCGTAACTTGTTGCACAAGTAACCAATGCTTTAAATGAACTTGAAAAGTTAAATTGCTCGAAATAAACACTGTATTTAAATAACATAAACTAAAATGCATAATTTAAAGTATATAAAATAAAAGACGGTAATTAAATGACATAAAGTAAAATACAGAAATTAAATCGCAGAAAGTAAAGACTATAATTAAATGACAGTAATTAAAATGCAGAAATTAAATTGCGTTAATTAAATAATAACAATAAAATAAAGCATGAATTATAAAACTAAAATCTAATGACGAAATTGGAAACCGATATGGAAAATCTTGTTTCAAATGTGAAATTAAAACATGAGTTACTTGAAGATTTCATGGCACTTTTAACGACTTAAACTATCGGGATGAATTATAAAATGAAACTATGTAACGAGTAGATGGTTTTTTTTATAAACTTGGAAACACGAAACGATTTTAATTAGCTACGAAAAACCGTGAACCAAAGAGGACTGGGAACCCGAAATGAAACTATTACGGATTGTTGGACGACCTGTTAGAGGTGGAGTATTACGGTGTGGGCTATTGTGTTGTAGTTTTGTTCAATTGTATATGGTTTGATAGTCCAGAGGGAGTTAGAGTCGACCCTAAACATGGGTTGGTTGATATCAAATATAAGTCCAGACTCAGAGGTGAGGACTATTACGTCCTAGCATCACAAGCGGAACAAGTGTATTACACACCCTATCCTTCAGGAAGTAAGGATTTAAAGGACTGGTGGGCAGTTGTGAAGACCAAAGCCTGTGGAATATATGAAGTTGCAGAAAGGGCTATTGATGTGTTGGATGATGATAACGTAAATGGAGAACCGTTCTTTCAAATCAACGAACGGGTAACTCATAATACAAACAATTGGGTAAATGAGGACCTCGATTCCGTCCCTCTTGTCACTGGGGAGCTCAACGTAGTCGCCACAAATGACGAAGCTAGCGAGGAAGATGCATCAAATCACGAAGCTAGCGACGAGGAAGAAGAATTTGAAGACGTGGACGATGATGAAGATAACGAAGACGAACTTATGTTATCTGATCATTCGTCTAAGAACTAGTGTGCCTTTCTTATGTAGACATTATTCATAATAATTATATCCTTATTATATGTTTGTACACTCATATTTTTGGGCCTTATGATTTATGTACACTTATATCATTTTGTGTTAACCATTCTCTATTTTTAGATGTCCGGTTCTAGGGGTAGTAGGGGTAGGGGCAGTAGCAGCTCCGCTGGGTGTGGTGACCCCTACGCCGATGAGTTCACCGAGGAAGGACTAGATCAGATCCAGTCTGATGATGGACTAGCAGCGGGCTCGAGGGTTAGAGGCCCGAATGTTGCATCACAGACGCCCCATCCGAGTCAGCGACCGCCACTTTTGTTGTCTGAAGCGGGCGGGTAAGCAGATGTGATATATTATTTATTCTAGTACATAATAAACCGATCCTAATGTTTTTTATGTTGTATATTTTGCAATTGTGAAGGTTTAGTGACAAGTCGACAGTCCGGAGGGCCGTTGTCGTCTTTAAGTCCATGTTCGATGGTCCGTGGGCTCATTTTAGGGATGTCCCTGATGAGCACTATCCACGGATGCTAGATCGATTACGGGTAGGTATTTTACTCTATTTAACTAATTGAGTGGATTTAATTTACTTAATCCAAACAATGTGTTTGCAGTTATATTATAGTTGGCCTCTGAGATGGACGCCGACGTAGTAGCTGTATTCCGACGTATCCTAAATAATAGGTACGCGGACATGATGAGAGATGCCCGTCTATTCGCCCAGGGCAGGGCTTTAGCCATTGATGGTGTCCAGTTCGACGGACATGACTACACGATTCTTGCCGCACACCCTCCAGAGTGGATCCGGAGTGAGTTTTAGGTCCAGATGATTGAGCAGTTTTGTTTTGTTTTGAATACTTGTATCTGGTTGTACTAGGATTTATATTGATTTATGTCTTCTTTTTAACATGTATGGAACACCGATGCGTTCCGGCATGTATCTGCGGCCAATACGACTAATCGGGCCACCGGGTATGAGGGGATGACATCCAGACACTGTACCGGATCTATTAGTACCGCTATGCATCGGGACCGCATGGTAATTTATCATCCACTAGACTAAATGTATATAATTGATGAATATATATACACACATGATTTTATTACATACTAACAATTTAAGTTGTCTATTGTAAAGAGATGCATGGGGTCGTGAGCCTACTAGCGACGAGGTTTGGGAGGCTACACACTGCACCAACAGGAAGCTTGTTCCGGGTGCGACTGGTCCGCCCACGGATCCTCCGATCTACGTTTACCCAAAGGCGGCTTATATGGCGGTAAGTTCAATTATGCATGGCTAGATTTTTGTTTGTTTTATAAGATAGATAGAAATTACAGCAAACTTAGTTTGGGCTGCCATTGTTAGGCAGACGATAGGATTGTATTGATAAAAGCAGGTCATGGATATATATGTTCAAATTACAGTTGAAATGCTGCCGAATTTTCTATAGGTTAGTTGACTTGACAATGTCTAATTTGGTAAACTGTAGGATAACTACCATCGGATTAGGGAGGATGAGTACCCAGACTTACCTGCCGGCACTATACCTCCCAATGACGCCGAGTTGTGGGAGCGCAGTGTCGGAGGACGGCTTAAAGGACGTATTTTTGGATGGGGACCAATCAGGATCCTTATTATGCTATGACCGGTGATTCAGGTACCAGTTCGAGCGGGAGCATGTGCGATCGTCGCGATGAGGAGGTATGTTTGTCAAATGTTGTTTAACATTGTCAATCATATGTTTGTTAAATGTTGTCTAACATTGTTCTATATATGTTTGTCAAATGTTGAATTTCAGTTGAATGAGCTGAGATGGAGGGTAGAGAGAGAGGAAGCAGAGAGGATCCAGATGCAGGAGCGACTACATAGAGAGGAAGCAGAGAGGATCCAGATGCAGGAGCGAATAGAGAGAGATGAAGCAGAGAGGAGGCAGATGCAGGAGCGAATAGAGCAGTTTGAGGCGTTCATGAGGAAGCTTCAAGATCACCTCTTTCCCCCTCCGTAGGATTACGTTTTTGTACTACGTTATATATTTATAGATATTAAATTAAGGTTTTATACAGTTTAAAACTTTGTATTAATTAAAAATTGACAAGTTTTGTACAGGTTAAAAACTGATATTTTTTATTTTTAATTATTTAAAAATATAAATAAATTACCGACGGATAATCCGTCGGTAAATGATTTTTAATTTAATTTTTATTTATTAAATATCCGTAGAAATTCCGTCGCTAAATCCGTCGGAAATGATCCGTCGGTAATCCGTCGCAAAATAGAGATCGTCGGTGATCCGTCGGAAATTAACACGCCGTCGGTGATCCGTCGGGAAAATAAGCCGTCGGTGATCCGTCGGTAATCTGAACGCCGACCACTGCTATACCGACGACCATTTACCGACGGTTCACTGACGAATTTCACTTTTACCGACGGATTGATCCGTCGGTGATAAGCATCTGTTTTGTAGTGATAATTGTTTAAAACGACAAAACGGAGAAGAATATCAATTCTGAAATTAAATAGCAACTTTTGATTTTGAAAGAAATTTACATAGGTCTTTATTGAGTTGGATTCACAGGTTGGACTATATAAATCGAAGCCCCATATGCAAGTAAAATTTGGTTCCAAAATTTTGGGAATCGTGTTCAAAAACCAAGATTTAACATGTTAATAGACCAGTCATGTGGAGCATCTTGGTTTAGAAGCTTTTAACTAGAAATATTGTGGATGAGAAGATTTATTTATTTCTTGCTGGTGTGTCCTGGCTACTGGACTTCGATGATTTTTGATCAATTTTTCTACGGTTCGTGTACCTGGGTCTCCTTTGACTGGGTCTTTTTTTTTTAAATAGAGGTCTTCACTTTCCGAGATCAAATTGGAATATCAAATTATACTAGTAGGTATTTGGCAAGGGAATTGGGTGATCTCTTGATATCTATGATGGTGTGCTTGAATTTGATTAACTCTTGCAATTGGACGAGTAAATTTGAAACTGCTCGTTTAATTCGAACAGATTTGCAGAATTGGGAATTTGGACAATGACCGGGTTTTTTATTGTGGCGGGTTTCGCTATCTATGTCTGAGATGGTTGGCCTTTTTTAATGATTTGTTTCTTCTGGATTCTTTTTTGTCTATTATCAGTTGTGGTGCATGCTCCTAATAGACTTGGGGATATTTCGCTTGGGTATGTGCTGCTGCTAGGTGACCCAAATTTTGGTGTTGTCATTACAAAATATTGGTTTGGGTTATCACGTGAATATATAGCTATAGTTCTAATGATAGTTACAATTTAAATTGGGGCATGTTATTTTGGTATAGATAATTGGTTGATAATTCTGTGATCAGATATAGTGATAGGTCGTTATTATCTGTCTTCCTTAAGCATGTTTTGGGTCGACATTTAACTCTTCAAAGGGGTATGCCGTATTGGTTTTGCTGTAAGGTTCTCATTTTTTGAATAATGTTTTCCTAAGGGTTCCTATTCCCTTTATAAAAAAAAGTTAGAACTTCTATTTGACATGATATCCAATGATAATTTTTGAATCACTATGTTCAACTCAATCTCGTATTTATAGAGTGCGGCATAAATGAAATGCACCGATAGATGTTCAAACATTAATACTGGTCCAATATTGGACCAGCAATTGCAAGTACGATCAAGGTCGTGTTAATTTGTAGGAAATCAAAATTTAGTAAGAATCGTGTAGTAGGAAGCGCTTTGTTAGTGTTTTTTTCACATAAGTTAACATGTGAACATCTCATTACAAAGTACGTTAATATATTTTTACTTATGTTAACAATTTTCATGTTAGCATAGTTGTAAGATTTTTACGACCAATATTCAGTTTGGAGTAGTTGTTAACGAGTTGTCATTAGCAAATTAAATATCATATACAAAATGTTAATGTATATGTGTAGAGGGCCCAGGCCCATGTCCATATAAGGCCCAGGCCCATATAGTCTTTGTATAAATAGTTTGTATTTTATAGTCTAGGTTAAACTCTCTCATTATTTACTTTACACTCCGTACGTTTTCTCTCAATCAATATATTGAGGTTTCAAACCTTCAGCATATTCATCGTCTCCTTCAATCATATTCATCTTCTAACATGGTATCAAAGCTATAGGTTTGTTTGCAATCTCACCATTATCTTTGTTCTATTCATCATCGTTTTTCACTGTTCATCGATTATATCGCCGTTTTACTGTTCATCGAGGTTACTGTTCATCGGGGTAACTGTTCATCGCCGCTTTACTATTCATCGGGTAACTGTTCATCGAGGTTACTGTTCATCAAGGTTAATGTTCATCGCCGCTTCACTGTTCATCGCATCACAACCCTAGCCGCCGACCGGAAGAACCCTATCGGTCGAACACCTCCCGGTCGAACCCTATCGGTCGAACATCACCCTACCGGTTGAAACTATTATCGATCCACACCTATCGGTCGAACCCTACCAGTCATTAATACCGTTTCTCAGTATCTGTTTCTCACTTCCATGGCTGCCAATCTCAGTCACTCAAATCCCATCTCGGTTATTTTAAATGGTAGCAACTACATTCTCTGGCATCATCATATGACAATTCTGCTAAAATCCCATGGCCTTTACACCTATGTTACTGGTGCATCTAAAGTTCCAGTTCAGGAACCAACTGAGAACACTGTTGACTTTGCAAAACGCATGAATGAGTGGGACATCAATAATGCTCGTATTCTGGGCTTCATTAATGCCTCCACTACTCCTGAGATCAACCAACAGTTTCTTGGTTACCTTACCGCCAAAAGTCTCTGGGATTTTGTCGCCAAACGGTACACGTCATTGGGCCTATCTCATCAGTATCAACTGTGGACCACTTTTCAGAGCAAACATCAGCTTCTTGATCAATCCATAAACTCTTATATCTCTGAAATGCAGTCTCTCAGAGATCATATAAGTCTTGGAGCACCACAGATTTTTGATGACACAGCTCAACAATTCACCGCCTACTTCAACCAACTACATTTGATTTCTATTCTGATGGGTCTTACTGACAAATATGAGAATGTTCGTGCTTCTCTTCTTCATAGGCAGCCATTACCTACTCTTGAAGAAGCAATATCAGAATTGATAAGTGAAGAAACCCGTCTTCACATGCGATCACCGATGCCCGCTACTAATAGCGTTCTCTACACGTCTCATCCCAAGTCCAAAGGCAAATGGACCAACAACAATCATTCTAAATCTGTGGGAAAGACGAACACATCTGAGTGTGCTTTTTGCCATTCTACTGCTCACCTTCTCCTTGATTGTCCTATCCGTAAGTGCCGAAGGTGTGGTATCACTCATCCGCGTCATTATGAGTCTGACTGCCCGAAGAACTCAAAGCACACTAGTTCTCAGAACCGGGCTCACACCATTGCTGGGTCTACTATTGCTGATACTAAGGTCTCTCCAGCCTCCTCGCCTGACCTAATGGAACTGATGCGTCACAATCAGGAACTCATGGAGCAGATCATGTCTGGTGCTATGAGTATGAATTCTCCACACTCAGCTGCATCAGGTAACGTATGGATTTTTGACTCAGGGTGTTGCAATCATATGACACCTTGCACTGATGGTTTCGTTTCTTAGAAACCACCTCAGCAATTTACGTCAGTCAGAACTGCTGACAACACTGGCCTACTGGTATCCTTTAGTGGAAATGTTTCCACTCCTCATATACAATTACCGGGTGTTCTAAATGTTCCGAAACTATCTCTGAGCTTAGTTTCGATTGAACAACTTCTTGAATCTAATTTGATCATTTTATTTCATTCTTCTGGTTGTGTTGTACAGGATCCAAAGACCAAGCAGATCCTTGGACTCGGCCGTAAAGTTGGACGGATGATTGAAGTAGTCTATCTTCGTCTTCCATTACCCTCTTCAAGTCTTGTTGCTTCCGTTTCCAACACTTCTTCTTTTGAGTTGTGGCATGCCCGGCTGGGTCACTTATCTCTAGCCAGAATAAAATCATTAGCTCATTTAGGGTTGTTAGGAAATTGTGTATCAACTGACAATATTTCTTGTTTATCATGCAAACTTGGCAAACATTATGTTTTACTTTTTGAATTGAATGAATTTAGTTCTACTTCTTCTTTTGATCTTATTCATTCTGATGTATGGGTACCAACACCACATCCATCCATGGGGGGTGCTCGATATTTTGTTATTTTTATTGATGACCATACACGTTTCACATGGATATATCTAATGAAACATCGTTCAGAACTACCCAAAATTTATATTATGTTTGCTAGGATGATTCACACCCAGTTCTCAAAATCCATAAAGATTCTTAGAGTTGATAATGCTATGGAATACAAAGAGTCATCACTTCTCTCCTTTCTTCAATCTCAGGGGACTATCTCTCAGTACTCCTGTCCCGACACATCTCCTCAAAATGGTCGTGTCGAATGCAAACACCGTCATATTCTTGATACGGTTCGCACTCTTCTCATCTCTGCTAAATGTCCAGAACGTTTTTGGGGTGAAGCTGCTTTCACTGCAGTTTATACTATCAATCGTCACCCTACTCCCATCCTTAATAATAAGTCTCCTTATGAGGCTCTTTATGAGGTCACCCCTGCCTATGAACTTCTAAAAGTTTGGGGAGTGCTTGTTTTGTTCTGTAAGACCCGCTATTTTAGGGTTGGGTGAAAAGTTGACTTTTACCCGAAGTTCAAGGGGGTAAAATGTAACTTGGGTTATATAAATAGAAATCAGATTTTAGATATTTTGAAAATATCACAAATATCAGTTTTTGAGAATCAGAGAGAGAGAAGAGAAGCAGGAGAAAGAGGTCGTTCGGTTTTCTCCAAATCCAGGTACGAATCTAGCTTAATGCTTTGATCTGAATGCTTTTAGCCGCGTAGAATCTCGTTGTGAAGGTTTTAAACCGTTCCATTGTGAGATCTGAGTATTTTCTCATTTTGGATCTGGGTTCTGTATTCGATCTGTTCTTGATGTTCTTGATGAACAAGATGATGGTCCTTAGACCGGGGTCGTGTTCGACCGATGGTCGTTCGACCGGACCGTTGTTCGATCGGACTGTTGTTCGACCGGATGGTCGTTCGACCGGACCGTTGTTCGATCGGACCGTTGTTCGATCGGACCGTTGTTCGACCGGTGTTGCCGTTCGACCGGTACTGTGTTCGACCGGTGTTGGGTTCGACCGGATTTGGTACTCGACCGGATCAGTGTTTTGGCAGTGTGGTATTCGTATTCCAGAGTTGTAGGTCAGTGAGTTGTCTTTATAATTGGCTTACCGATGTATCAGTGTTGTCATAGGTAGCATTCATAAGGAGCAATCTTTAAGCAAGAAGAAATCTGAGGTGAGTCCTTTTAAGCTAAATTGGTCTGTACTTCGAATGCTATGTGATAAATGTATTATTTAAATGTGGAAAACCTGGTTTCAAAGTGACTGATTGTTGTTGGGAAATACCTTCTAAAAATCCCATATTTTCAAGAATCAAGATTTATAGAATTGAACCGTTGTTCATATGAATTGCCTGTATATCTGATTTAATATGAGTATGCTCTGAAATGACATGCTTTGGCTTTGAGTCTTAGTGCAATGGATCCATAGGCACTGTGTTCCTATGTCCCCTGTTTTGGGCAATTGGTTCACGTTTTAGCACGGGATAGGCATCGGGTTGCCATGATAAGTAAGGTGTGGGCCTATACGGTCGGGCAGCGTCTCATGGTGCAGTAAGGTGTAATCCCATTATGTGCTTGGGTTCCCCCTGTTTTGGGAACTCTCAAGGATAGATCCAGAGGGGTTGACTTGAATGTTTTGAGCAACAAATCTAGAGGGGTTGAGCTCGTTATGTGATTTTGGGTATTACTTATACCATGTTTAATCACTAATGGTTTATTGGATTTCTTGACTTAGCTCATGGCTATACTACCGCGTGGCACCAATTGGGTTTAGTACTCTCTTTTATTTGGCTTGTTCTCACTAGGCTTTAGCCTAACGCTTGCTCTTGGTTGTCATGTTGGCAGGTTATCTTAGCGGTGGGGCTCGTCGGGGCTGAGGGAGCGACCTTGGTGTCGTGAGAGATTATTTTGAAGATTTATTTTGGAAGTATAGCGACACCCGTCCCTAATCTAGATATAATTATAGATTAATAGGTTGTCGTTTTATGCTTCATTTATATACCACATTAATGTCTACTCTGTACCCCGTTGGATTAATATGTAATTTGAAATTGTTACACCCTATTCCGCAAGTTAGTCTTTTGCTGATTTCCTTTTCGGAAATTTTATTTCCGCAAATTTCTAGGGTGTTACATGTTCAATTACAATCTCATGAACATACCAAACTTGAACCTCTCTCCAGACTTTGCTGCTTCCTTGGATATGGTATTGAACACAAGGGTTATCGCTGCTGGGATCCTATCTCCCAGCGTCTTCATATATCTCGTTATGTTACCTTCTGGGAACATGTTCCTTTTTCTTCTATATCCAAGTTTCGTGAGTCTCCTAACTTCACCACTCCGTTCTTCACTGATGCCTCCGTCTCATTGGACTCACTCCAGTCTGACATCATATCAAATCCACCTGTTGTTCCAACTCTTTATGAGTCCGCCTCTCCTTCAGAGTCTACTACCCCTACACAACCTGTCTCTACTAGTATTCCTGATCAACATCAATCATCTGCTCCATCTGCACAACCAACATCTGAGGTGCCTGCTGAGTCTCTGGATCCTGGAACTTCTCAATCTCAGAATGTTAGACGATCAGATCGGGTAAGACAAGTTCCTTCTCATCTCCGTGATTATCATGTTTATGCTACTCTGCTGTCAAATCACGAACCTACTTCCTACAAGGAAGCCTCCTTTAACCCTGATTGGCAGAAAGCTATGGATGAGGAACTTCATGCTCTTGACAAAGCTCAGACATGGGAATCTGTCCATCTTCCACCAGGCAAGTCACCCATTGGCTCCAAATGGGTGTTTAAAATCAAGACAAAATCCGATGGCTCTATTGATCGGTACAAAGCTCGTCTTGTGGCCAAGGGCTTCAATCAAGAGTACGGTATTGATTATGAGGAGACATTTGCACCTGTTGCTCGAGTCACCTCTGTTCGCAGTCTCCTAGCCATTGAAACTACCAAACAATGGCCTCTCTTTCAGATGGATGTTAAGAATGCCTTCTTGAACGGTGACTTATCTGAGGAAGTCTATATGACACCTCCTCCAGGCGTTCAACTTCCACAAGGTCATGTTTGTCGTCTTCGGAAGGCTCTTTATGGACTCAAGCAAGCTCCGCGAGCTTGGTTTGAGAAATTCAGTTCCACAATCACCTATCTGGGCTTCTCACCCAACAACTATGATTCAGGACTGTTTACTCGGACCACTGAGGCTGTCACAATCTTACTTCTCCTGTATGTGGATGATATGATTATTACTGGCAGTGACTCTACAGGCATAGCAAATCTGAATTCATCTCTCAGCTCCTGTTTTGAGATGAAGGATCTTGGTTCTTTACACTATTTTCTTGGTGTTGAGGTGCTCTCAGATCCATCGGGAATTTATCTTTGTCAAGCCAAATACACCTCAGATCTTTTGTCAAAAGTTGGGATTACTGACAACAAAACGACATCCATTCCTCTTGAGCACAACCTTCATTTGGCTCCAAATACTGGACCTCCTCTGCGTGATCCTACTTTATATCGCCAGTTAGTGGGGTCACTTGTCTATCTGACAGTAACTCGACTTGATATTACCTATGTATTTCATACTGTCAGTCAGTTCATGTCTGCACCCCGTTCTGATCATTACGCTGCTGTCCTGCGCATTCTTCGATATTTAAAAGGGACCATGTTTCATGGCCTTCATTTTCCATCCACCTCATCATTGACTTTGCGAGGTTTTTCTGATGCTGATTGGGACAGTGACATGACTGATCGTCGCTCCACTACCGGCTACTGTTTCTTTCTTGGCGACTCTCTTATATCTTGGCGAAGCAAGAAACAATCTCTCACAGCTCGATCCAGTACTGAAGTTGAGTATCGAGCACTAGCGGACACGACTCAAGAACTTGTGTGGTTACGCTGGCTACTCTCTGACATGGGGGCTCCTCAACAATCTCCTACTCCATTGTGGTGTGACAACAACAGTGCAATTCAGATTGCTCACAATGATGTCTTCCATGAGCGAACAAAGCATATTGAAATTGACTGTCACTTTGTTCGTCAACATGTGACTCGTAAGACTATTCAACTTCTTCCTATTTCAACTCTTGATCAACCGGCCGACATTTTTACTAAAGCTCATCTACCAGGACGGTTTCGTGATCTAGTTTCCAAACTCCATCTGACTCATTCTTCTCCCGATTGAGTTTGAGGGGGGATGTTAATGTATATGTGTAGAGGGCCCAGGCCCATGTCCATATAAGGCCCAGGCCCATATAGTCTTTGTATAAGTAGTTTGTATTTTATAGTCTAGGTTAAGCTCTCTCATTATTTACTTTACACTCTGTACGTTTTCTCTCAATCAATATATTGAGGTTTCAAACCTTCAGCATATTCATCGTCTCCTTCAATCATATTCATCTTCTAACACAAAATTTTGATTTCTGCACCAACCCTATATAATTAGCCATTTTCGCCTAGGCATATCAATTTAGCAATCCATTTGGTATTATTATAATGGATGGCCTTACTCGGCTCGGGACAGATGGGACTAGTCTCAATCAGTCAAATCTCAAACCCTAAATCGGAACACCTCCGTGTGAAGTGTAAGTGAATCGTGTGCGACAACTTGTTACACAACCTCAAGGTTCAATCTTGAACGCTATAAACTCGATTTTTGATTTGGTTCAAGTCAGGTACAATTATATTTTGTAATTTATGTTGATTTTATTTGTTTGATTCATGAACCGTTAACTTAGGTGAGTGGAATATTGATTTGCAAAATTGCGACTGCATCTTTACTTTTGCTTCCATTTGAGTTTGTTTTCTAAATGGTTTCAACTTGTTCAAGATAATCTAAAGATCCTAAAGCTCGTACCCAACACTTTTGGACCACCTAATTACTTCCACATGGCAAAACATGAAACTAGCTAAGAGTCAATTATTTAATTGATTTCATTTCGTTTTATGCAGCACAACTCATAAAATAAAAATGAGAATGAAATGAAATAGGATAAACAAGGTAGTCCTAAGTTCAAGCTGCCTTGAAGGCCACACTACTACACTAGTCTGATAAGCTAAGAGTAAACAATCATATAACATATGTGGGTAACATTTACACTGAAATAACTGCTAATATTTGAAGAGTTGAGAACGAATGACAACTAATTTAATTATAAAGTATTGCATAATTGGCACTTACAATGCAATGCACATAAATTAATATTGGTGACAGAAGGAAGAGGCCGAAGCAAAAAATAAAAATTAAAGTTGCGATACAATTTAAATTTTTTTCAAATATTTAATACTATAGATATGTTGGTTGATTCTTTTTCTCTGGACAAAAGGAACCCGTGTACAAATCTTGTCTTCACAATTTTTTATAACAAAAATGGTATATAAAAAACACAAAAACTTAAGTTGAAAACTGAAAATTTTCCACAAACGATGGGACTCGAACCTATAATGAGTTGTGCCAAGAGTTTAGTTTCAAAGAATACAAGGGCATACTATACAGCAAAATAATATGATGACACCCTTTTGAGACATACTTTTCTTACATTACAATAGAACCATAAAGCGGGGGCTCTCATACCAACATATGCTCCTATGCAGGTACGTCATGCTAGAAGGACTTATTGTTTTGCTGCCTTTGAGTTTGTGGTTGTGGTCCTTATGGAAGATTGTTGCTGCCTTTAGTTGAATATTGTTTTGTTGCCTTTAGTTGAATATTGTTTTGTTGTCTTTATTCGTTTAACGATATGCATGTTTCCAGTTCCTGATTTAATATTCGTAGTATATTAACTTTTATTTTATTTTATATTATGATATTTATTTTATCCTGTTGGATGCCATATGTAATCAAAGATGCAATCTCAATAGACAATAATTCATCATTTGTTTTGGATCCAATGTCGTGAATCATACCCATCCATAAACCATTACATTGTTTTGTTTTATAGATTAGGTGTTCAAATGGCGGTGTGGCCTTTTATTGCTCCCATATCATATAAATAAGAGTGACTATTCCATCGATGAAATCATATATATGAGAGATTGCCGTTTAACATATAGAAAATATCGGATGGTTTAATCTATTAGAAAATACCAATCAATCGAACACTCTTAATTGATTATCATTGGACTCTGTCAGAATCTTAATTCTAAACAAGAATAAACACTCAGAAACAATATCAAAGGAGTTTGCGGAATAACACTTTGATATTCAATAATTAATGGAACACAGTAAATCAGAACAAGAATTTGTAAACTTTATTGAATGATTATAAAGTTACGAGATTCAACACACAACCTCAATATTAATGTAGGGTTAATGACAAAACAAAATTATTGATATCTAGAAGGAAGGAACATGTATTCGAGCATGTAGCATTAAAATATCATCCACATACGTAACACTATTAATGTAGGGTTAATGGCAAAACAAATTTATTGATATCTAAAAAGAAAGAAAATTCTTTCAATATTTAGTGTAGTAGTATTTAACTTGCTCCATCGATCTCCCACATAGTAGTACATTGAAGATCACAGTTTCTCGCTAGTTTTTCTAAATAAAGAAAATAACGAAAGAAATGGTTAATTTTTCTCATGAAATGAGAGAGTAAAAAAGTTTGTTGCCAAAAAATACTACTTGATAACAAGTAATAGTGCTACAAAGTACCCAATATTGATCCCACAGGGAAGCTTGGAAAAGTTCTTATTAAAGTCGGATTGGTAAAGGCGAGTCTCAGATGGCAAATTCGAATAAAAATATTTGGATGGGTATTTTGATTAACAACTATTGAAAAGTCGATTATAAAAAGAAGCACAAAGTATAAAGATCCATTGGGATGACACAAATAATTGGATAAAATGATGAGACAACAATTCTTTCGTTATGTCAAAGTCGATATTTTATGTAACTTAAATAAGCCTTCATACAACGAACCAATTGTCAATTGATTAATTGTAATCAGACATAAAATATAACTTTGATTTAAATAACTAGGACAATCATGTTATACGATACACCGTTCTATTTTTTTATCGGTCTCGGTCCCAACTTTACTTTATATCTCAAACTAAGACATTTAGCCCATCATCGTTTGGTTTCTGATTATAAAAAAGTTAAGGATTGTTTAAACGCAATTAAAAGAGATTGAAAATGCCTCAAACAAACTACGATTAATTTCGCTTGAAACACCGTAACTTGTTGCGCAAGTAACCAATGCTTTAAATGAACTAGAAAAGTTAAATTGCTCGAAATAAACACTGTATTTAAATAACATAAACTAAAATGCAGAATTTAAAGTATATAAAATAAAAGACAGTAATTAAATGATATAAAGTAAAATACAGAAATTAAATCGCAGAAAGTAAAGACTATAATTAAATGACAGCAATTAAAATGCAGAAATTAAATTACGTTAATTAAATAATAACAATAAAATAAAGCATGAATTATAAAACTAAAATCTAATGACGAAATTGGAAACGGATATGGAAAATCTTGTTTCAAATGTGGAATTAAAATTAACATGAGTTACTTGAAGATTTCATGGCACTTTTAATGACTTAAACTATCGGGATGAATTATAAAATGAAACTATGTAACGAGTAGATGGTTTTTTTTTATAAACTTGGAAACACGAAACGATTTTAATTAGCTACGAAAAACCGTGAACCAAAGAGAACTGAGAACCCGAAATGATTAATCGGACTTCCGGTTTGTAATAGAACTAAAATCGTAGGTGAAACCAAATGTGAATAAAAACCCTAGGTGAATAAGTAAAGTAAAGCCGTAGGAAATGAAGATGATCACGAGAATGTAATGAGAAAGTATTGCAAGAAGCCTTGAAACGAGAAGAGAACGACATATTAATTAAACCAAAAGGTTGAACCGGAAGAGGTTCGAACCGTGAGCTTAAACTCGGCACCTAACCGTGAGCTTGGAGCTCACTACAATGGTGAACTAGCTCCTATTTGAGAGAGCAACTAGTGATATTGTTGTAATGGTGTCCCTCTAAAACTAAACCAAACATACATACATATAGTGCAAAATAGTCTTGGGGGTCCAAGACATTAATTAGAATAGGCCCAAATTTGTATTTTTTAAAGGTCCAAAAATCTAGTCCTTAGCAATTGACCCAAGTTTAGTTCAAATAAGTCCAAAATCGGCTCCATCATTAGTCCAAAAACCGGGTTTAAAACCGAACCCGACCATGAAATTGGCCCAAAAAGTTGAAGTCCACGGTTTAGGCCCAAAAACTGCAGTCCACGCCTTTTTTACTGCATCTCGATCATGTTGGACTACAAACGGCCTTTTTATCGAACCTGTAATATACATATAACTAAATTAGATTTTTGTTACGTTTTTCTTGTAAAATAACCAATTTAATACCGAAAGTATTAAACATTTATTTATGCAAACAAACCGTGAAAATTAACTAAAAAGACTCAATGGAGAAATAAAAACTAACTCAAAATTACAGTAAAAATGTCTAAAATAGGGTAAATAAAATGACCCTATCAGTAACCAGAGATCTGATCCTTCTGATCAGAGTTCTGATGTAACACTAAAAAGTTCTAAGTGTAAATTTAAGTATGAACACTCAGAGATCTAGATATCCAGACTTGTGGTCTGTGAAATTGACTAAGTCTGAAACTCTCTGGACTATAGAGTCAGACTTATGCACTCAGACTTGAACTTTAGAGTCCATGTTCGGGTACTTGGAGTCAGACTACGGTCTTGGAACTCTGATTTTGTTGCAACTTTTCTCCAATCTTATCCATTAATGGTTATAACCATTTAACCGCTCGTAATTGTCGATCTCTCATATAAATATGTAAACGAGTATATGAGGTATACAACCTTTGAAATAGATAATTTTCTCTAGGATTATCCCAATATTGAATTCATGAACCCAAAGCTATAAGGGATGAGTTACTCTATTTGGAAAGTGTTTTTCTACACGATCCTAAGAGATTATCCTTCCTCTAATCATCTCCAAATCCCAATTTCTAACAATATTTTGAACTAATGGTCATACAATTTAACATTTTAATTTGCTTTAATGGTTATTGTAGCATTTATTTTAACATAGTTGAAAGCACAAGACTAAATTCCTTGCAAAATTACAACCACACTGACCATTTCGTGAACATTTCAAAATAGAGATATAATTTGTTAAAAACATGAAACCATATGTACGAAAATTGTATTTCATTTTATTTTTAATTATTTGTTTTAAAATACAAAGCCTTGTAACAATTGTAAAGTTTTGGGGTTGCCCAAATTCATATTTTCAAATTTTCAAATTTTACACTTTTTATTGGTTCATAGATACTTATTTTTGGACTTGTTGTGTATCCGTCCAATGCGGCGATCGTCATAAGTGTATCTCGGTGCATCTCATCCTAATGTGCGCTCATTTCTCATCCAACGATTGATAACCACTTCTCATCATTAACTCAACTTTTCACCGTAACCCAGTCCTATGTAAAAAATGGTACATGTGGTTGAAAATATTGTTTGCACAAAAAAAAATACACTATATTGATGCAAAAGATAACGTATATGGAGGATGATGGTGGTGTAGTTGGTGTGGTTTTTATAGAAATCTTGTAGCCCTGTTGAAATGCAAGTGCTGGTGAATTTAATTTACCAACCATGGATTCATATCTAGAATCACACCAATTCCTATGTTAATAGTATTTCCATATATATGTATGGTTATGGTGGTGATGACCAGAAGAAAGAGTTGTAGCAGATGACGCATGCTTCTGCAAATTGTTTGTAGATATGAAAAAGGTGGTTCCCCATTAATTCAATTCTTGAAGGTTGGAAATGCTCTCAAGAAACATTAAATATCAAAGAGACCTATTTATACATTAATACTACTGTAATTAACCCTTTACAATCCATTTTACTTGGTAAGATTCTCAACCATCAAGATTGTATAGAAAATTTGTTGGTAAGAGTCTCTTACCCACTAAGTGCTAATCAGGTTAGAATCACCATCGTTACTTACCATTTAAGATTCTTAGTTATTGTCATGGTCACCCACCAAAATAAGTGACCCGGTAAATGCTTTCTCGATTATCTGTTGGTAAAAAGCACCTTAGTTTGTATTTCGGTGTACATGTGTAATATATACCTTTCAACCACACGTGGAAGTAGCTTTATTCAAAACATAGAAGCAACAAACACCAAAAGCAAGTTATTTGAAACAAATTGATCCAGGCTTACTGAACCAGAAGACCATACTGCTTTTTCTTGGTTCACTAAATAACAAATGTCGTCCTTCGGCAATTATATCTACGGTTGCTTTGTTCTTTAGAACAACAAGAGTTCTGTTGTACTCCCCTTTTCGCCCAAAAGCTTTGCATTGATCTCTAACTCATCCTGCCAACAAGGTCTATTGTTGAACTATCAAGTAAAAACTTTGAACTATCAAAGTAAAACATATTGTAAAGAAAAATGCATTAATCTCCGAACCTATTAAAAAGCAAATTGACTATGATCAAAGAAAAATTTACTCCAAAAACAACCAACTATTCTGTAAAGAATAGCAAAATTAGGGGAACAATAATTCAATCAAATTTGACTAAATTTGGCAGTAGCTTTACGCATTGAGTCACTTGAGCAGAAATGCATATACAGACACATAACAATGTTGTAATCTCCTGTAGAGAAAGAAAAATTCACAACAAACAATTGTATAAAATTCATGAACAAGACATCAAATAACTTGAATTTAGTGTGTTCATATGAAGAAGAGCTTTGTGTTACCAGTAACCTAGGAAGCTTTGATGCCATCAACTTTGAGTTGTTTTAATTGTGAAACGTCTTCTGGAAATGGAACAGCGCCCTGCAGAAGCAACAGCAAAAAAAAATACAAGCATGTCCAAAACAGCCTCTATTCCAAACTTTTAGGCACATAAATGATCTGATCACTTTAATCAAACCTTTAGCCACATAAATATGCAATTTGGCCAAAGGCCATTGCAAACAGGTAAGTCAAAGACACCAACCTCCACATGGGATTTCCATCTTTAAGACCATGAAAAAACCAACTTATAGACATGTCCCAAAAGTTAAGAGACCATACCTGCATTGGAGAAAACCAACTTATCACATGGACCATATACCTTTGCTTCTGTTATTGGAGAACAGTCACCACCTTTGCTTCTGTCTTGTACCTGATTGATGTTCTCCTTGATCTACACCGGCACATCGTTCCGATCTCAGCCATTTGTGCTCTTTAATTGCCTCTCCTCTTCAGTTTTTCATTCATCGATGTCCAACAACAGTAGCCGGATCAAAAAATAATCAAGGGTTGGAGTCCTCTTCTCACTTTGTTTATTTGCTTCTCCCTGAATCAGTGTGACCTACTGCTGCTTTGCACTCTTGCTTCCATAAACAACTCAAATGTAATTTTGCATATATAATCATGATCAAAATATGAATTGAAAATAACACAAATGCACTAAGCCATGATCAAATCTTACAACATTTTATATAGATACATTGTTACCCGTTGGAGATAATTTCACAATATAATCACCATGCTTGAAACTCCGTGGCAGAACCATTAAGCCTCAAGTGGGTACTGTGCACTCACCGAATTTATTTCGGTAAGTAGGAAAAAGAATCAAGTATGAAAAGTGCACACGTAAATTTTTAAGGATTCTCCGAGATATTAGAAAATACAAAGAGCGTCAACCAAAAAAAGGAGAAAAGATTGTTTGAAATCAACCAAAAAATCGAAAAAAGTATCTCACTATTAACACACAAAAAAACATAAACAAAAAAAACCAAAACGATCCCTCAAATTCAACCAAAAAAAATCCCTTGAAAGAGACCCAAATGTGCAATATATTCACAAGCTAACCATTGTGCAAATAGCATTAGAGATGATTTCATTAAATCACATTTAGATGTAAGGCAAAGCAGATAAATAAATTAGAACGGCAAATTAAGAAGTCAACTTTCAAACCTGGAGCCATTGTAGTGGATGAATGACCTGGTGCATCATAGTCCACTCTTGAACCCATATCATCATACAACCATGGCTTTATTTTCACATCAGTTGCTGTTGAGAAAATAAACTACGACGAGGAGAAAATAAACTTCAATAGAAAACTTCTTCCCTCCGGAAATTTTCAGGAGGCTCATAGGTCCTTAACTTGAAAAAAAAACCCATTTGACCTTTTTTTGAATGGATATATCATAACAATCATATTTGAAACACAACTAAACTATAAACACCATAAGATCAAAATCAAAAGCATATCGTGTAATACCCGTAAATTCCTATCTGTGAAAGCCAACCCTTTGAGAAATCCTTGTTTCTTATCGTAGAATTTCACCCCTTACGTCTTACCTGTTAAGCCCTATCTCGTCGTGGGTGCTCCGGGTGAGAAATGGAAGAAATGGGGCTCGAGACACTATGGGCGATCGATAGTGCCTTGGGAACAATCGCCAGCAGGGTTGTGCCCGCGGTACAGGTTGGGCGATAGTGCCCTAGCGAGAGTGCCCTGGGCATAATCGTCGGCGGCCCCTAGAGTTTTTAAACGTGGAATTTTCACCCCATTTCTCATTTACCATTTCAACTATTCATTTTCCTTCTCTCTCAAACCGAGTCCTCTTCATTTATTTAGGGTTTTGAAGCCCTTGAGGCACAAATCCTTGGGTTCTAAAGAGATCCTTCATGATCAAGCTAGTATTTGGAGCATAGAGGCAAGAATCCTTCATCTCACCTTCTTTACCATCCCCTCACCATTGTTTGCTTCGTTTTGGAGTTTTGTTAGAGACTCATTGGTAAGTCATTCTAATCCTTTCTATACCTTGTGATGAGTTATAAATCCTCATTTGTTGACTCTCTAGTGTTTATACTTCTCAAATTCGGTTTGAATGATTTTGGAGAAGTTAGGTTAAAATTAGGGTTTTGACCAATTTGGGGATTTTGATGTAAAATGTTTGGGGATCGATTATTAATGGTTGGAAGAGTATATTCATGGTTGGAAACTTGTGAATCTAGGTTTTTGGAAGGATTTGCTTGTGGATTCAAGTTTCTTCAAGGAAGCTCAAGTTGGGGTAAAATCTATATTTAGCCTAAATCTAGCAAGGTGAGTTCAAGTTGATTTGTGAAAATGTTGTACATGCCAAAATGTTCATTTTAAAGTGTTATTATGTTTTGCATGAAATTTATCATTTGTTGGAATATTTGGTGAGTTGATTATTTGAAGTATTTAACTTTATACACATTGCAAAACACCCATATCTGGGATTTTTGGGTATCTTGATAAATAAGTCATTTTAAAGTGTTTAGACGATTTATTGCATAAATGGAAATTGTTTGGTGAAAATACACTTTTAGTGTTTGTTTGGATATAAGGGTTGATTTTTGTGTCATGGGACGTTTTAAAAGAATTAAGGGTATAAATCCATTTAGAAAACCATTTGTCTCAATCTAAACTGTATTGGAGTCTACACACGTATTTTGGAGTGTGTTTGCATGACGTGAGTCGATTGCGTTATTTATTTGGGGGATTGTTAATCGTTGGTCAAAAAGGGTTTTGAGCGTTTTAGCTCGGTGTTGACTTAAAAGGGTCTTAAGGGACAGTTGTCTGGTTTTAATGGCTCATTGTAGAGCTCAATTATGGTTTACATACTAATGCACCGTGTTGCATATTGGTGTTGATTACATGCTCGAGTGCGTTGGTCATTTCGGTATAGGCATGTAATGTTAGACTGTGTTGCATTGGATCCATAGGCACGTAAGTCAGTCTGTTTTGGATGGTCAATTGGGGTATTGTGGGGTTGAGCTCCGGTATCCTTGTTTTACGACTGGAAACTTTACAAGTAGGCACTAGGAGGGTTGAGTCTGGTGGTGCTACTGAGGAGGTAGGCACTAGGACCTCCGTCACTTGAAGTAATGCCTGAGAGGTAGTCTTTAAGTGTGCCGGGACTTCGGGATGGAGTTCTTCGGAATGTTCATCAAGGTCAACTGACTTGTGGTGAAACTTGTTAATGAAATCGTAGGGACACTTGGGCTTGTATGTCGTAAGGTGTCATGCGATTAACGTTGCATGGGTGACATACTTTTGTGTTCCTCCACCCTCAACGGATACGGGTCTCCCCCGTTGTCGGCTAGTAGCATTTTAAATATAATGACGTTCTACTTTATTGTCATTGGGCTTATGTGGTTGACCGTAAATTAGGATCTTAATATTGGATCTCCCTCCACGTATATTAAGGTTTAAATGAAATACGTCATTCCCATGTTTTGATACTTAATTTCCTTTCATTTTATGGTCGCGTGAGTATTGGGCCTAGTGTCCATGTTTTCGGACGTATTGCATATGTGGGTTTTGACAATGCCTTAAAGGTTGTGTATCTTGCCCCACCCGCGCTTGGGTGTTTTGGGATGCAATGTTTTATCCACACATCTTAAATTGGGAGTCGATTATATTTACGTTTTGAGTAAGTTTTGAGTTGCATCATTTCATAAAGAATGTTTTGCATTGGAACATTGTCTTTAACGATACGTGTTTTTGGAAAACGAGTCGCTTCCATATTTAAAGTAAATTGAAAGATCATGATTTGAATTGAATTCTTTCCTCTTAATGATATGTTTATTCATGCTGAAAACTCTTGAGTTCACTAGGCGTTAGCCTAACCTTTTTATTTGTAGGCATGTGCAACAGGTTTTGCTTGGGAATAGTTCTTGTGGTAATATGAATAAAGAAGTGCTAGTTGTGTGCTCATGAATGTGAAGTCTTCCGCTTAGTCTTTTTTTTTGAAGAGCAACTTGTATTGGGGTTATTTAGCACCTGACTCTGGTTTAGATCTCGTATGTTGTTGGAGTTTGTATTTGTCGAGGTAATTATAGATTTTTAACTCGAAGTATATTGAGTTTTGAATTGTAAGAAGAATTCTTGTCCCTATTCTAATGTTATATCGAAATTTTAAATTAGTTGCTCTTACCAAATTTGAGGGTGTAACATATCAATCTCCATGTATACCAGATTATATCGTACCAACAAGCAATGCACGAGAAAAAAACATAAAAACCCAAAAACATAGCTACAGAACAAGTGATGAAGACCTCGGAGTTAGAAGACCGAAGTGGATTGCACTTGGCGTCCCTTGGCAAAATAGCAACTTGACCATAAGCCGAAAAGAGTGAAGAGTCACTGCGGCAGATGAGGATAAGGTGTCTTCGGAAGTCGGAGAAGCAATTTTCGGAGCACAATTTTCTAGGAGAGGTTGAGAGCATATTTGGGATGGGGATGATATATTTTAGGGTTTTGAGAGATTTGAATTTGGGACACCACATCTCAATTGAAATTTGAATTTTGGTTCAAATTTAGGAAAGTCTGAAAGCTTGGGATAATTTTGAAAACATAAATTTCTTTTTTATTGATAATTTTGGGGTTTGATAAAGCTGAAACTTAAGCATACAAAGAGTAACTTCAAGGGATGTATGTATTGTGGGTATGGTTGTTGGCATGAAGAAGTAGAAGAAGAACGGTATGGAGAGGGGTTGAGTTTTGTGTGTGTGTGTGTAGAGGCAGTAGAAATGCATCAAATGTTTGTACATTTAACTTTATTAGTTGTACTTAAGACATTAAGACTCTATGCTTTAAAAAGTTGTACATTATGCATTAGGATTTGTTTTTAAGACTTTTGACAAATTTCAATTATAAGGTAGTATAGATAATGGGAATATTGTTTTTCCATAAAATACATTTATAAAATATAACAAAACACAATACAAGGATTGTTAGATTGCTATAATGACAAATTTAAACACGATAAATTTATATTGTGAATCGAGCACTTGCTATAACCATTAAAGAGGATGTCCTATGGAGTGTCAAGCCACATGTCTCACTCATGTCCAAATCCTCCCCTTTAAATCCATTTGGCAACATCAAATCGAACTTGTATACAACATTTGCTAATACAAGCTCGATGATAGCTATACCAAATTGAATACCAAGAACCTCTTTGGCCAAAACTCATCTGGTTCTTTCCATAAGGTAGGATCTCTTCCTATGGCCCAAGCATTGACAAGTGTTTGTGTGCATCTTAGAATATCGTACCCCATTAGTTTGACATCTTCTTTTGATTATGGAGGAAGTGAAAGGTTTTGAGCAAACCTACTACCACATGATATAGGCAATGGAAGCATATTTAAAATTATCATGTGTAGCAATACAAACTAACAACTTTTCAGGATACATATGTTCTAGATAATTAACTACAAAAGAATGAACCAAGATTACTTACTTGTTGATTGTGATTGTCGAAAATCACAATGATAAATCAAACCTTTGATCTCGCCTCTTAGATGTTAAGGACCAATAGTATGAATCCCTCTAGTGGCTCACACTTAAGAACACCAAATACCAACAATCAAGAAGAGACTTAAACCCAAAACCCTTAATAGGGTTCACGATTTTGGGAGAGAAGGAGAGGGGATCGACGGCTACTAGAGAGAAGGAGAGAAACACTTATTAGGTTTTGACCCCTAGCAGTTTATTTATACTCCTCTCCTGCTTCTATATTTTACACTTAGCCCCCTTGAACAAATAAGTTCGTTAAAACTATTTTAACCAATTATCGTTTATCCCTTTATATAATTAATCTAATTAATTATATTTTAGCTTACTATTAATTTATCATCAAATGATAAATTAATAAAATAATTGTTTCCCTTTATCCTTTCGATTGTTTATTTGGGTCTTAAGGGCAACCCAAAAGGACCCTGCTATTATTAGAAATATTACCAATAATTAATGACCTTGGACACTATATCCAACAGTCTCCCACTTGGACAAGTTATTAACTCCATTTGGTTCAACACTTTCAAATAATCAGCAGAGAGCAAACCATCCAATGCAGCTGACAAACTCTAATAAATATTTGGTCCTAAAATAAGTTATTTAATGTTCCTTTGTTCTACAAGATATCATATGAACCCGAGACATGGATGAATGTCTATCTCATGGATCAATATTAAGTTTCCCGATTTCCGATATGTGTTGAATTCATCATACTACTCAATCGAACACATCAATTCTAGTCAGGGTTTGGCAAAACACTTAATGTCAACACCAAATCATCGAGGGGCCCATGGATATCGCTTCTCCTGTTTAGGCAGAAGGAACAAATAAACTTTGACTACACAGTTCATTTCTACTCATCATATTATACATGGACATACCCTGTATAGCTACCAGTTACGGTCAACGTTGGAGCACACCAAAGCATAACAGAATCCTAGAGAAAAACTCTATGTATCTCCGTTTGAAGAACATAAAATATTATTATCTCAAAATTACTCTGACTTAATCCATGGAGTAAACGTTTGAGTGCGGGTTGTTCTAATACTCAAATCACTATTTAGTACTCATGAGTGTTAGTTGCATTCTCTATGCTTCTATCACTCTATGATAGTCTTGAATCACTACTTTCTTCCAGGAGTATGATCGACTGTGGAGGTTTAAGTAAATTAATACTCAGGAAGTTGGTTCTAAACATGCAAACCGAAACACGATAATAAATTAAATGTAAATGGACGCAATCCACCATATATTATAATCTCCAAATCAAATACAATTTATTATGTTTTCAATACATCAAACTAACAACTAAAACATTCAAGGTATATTGATAATTCTAACACCTATGGCTTCAGTATGATACTCATGTTTGGGTCGAGTTAATGCTTTCGTGAAAGGATCCGCCAGATTCTCTTCAGTCGGCACTCTACTCACCACGATTTGATTTTCCGCAACCTTGTGTCGCACAAAGTGATAATTCCTCTCTATATGCTTTGACTTCCCATGGTCTTTAGGTTCTTTAGTCAATGCGACTGCACCTTCGTTATCACAGAATATTTCAATAGGTTCATTGATGCTTGGTACAACGCCCAGATCACCTATGAAATTCTTCAACCATGCAGCCTCTTTTGCTGCTTCACTAGCTGCAATATATTCTGATTCACACGTGGAGTCAGCCACCGTGTCCTGTTTGGAACTTTTCCAAGTCACAGCCCCACCATTCAACAAGAACACCCATCCTGACTGCGAGCGAGAATCATCCCGATCTGTCTGGAAACTCGCATCAGTATAACCTGTTACTCATAATTCATCCTTTCCACCGTAGACCAAGAACATGTCTTTAGTCCTCCGAAGATACTTAAGAATGTTCTTTACAGCCGTCCAATGACTTTCGCCTGGGTTCCCTTGATATCTACTCACCATGCTTAAAGCAAATGAGACATCGAGTCTAGTACATGTCATGGCATACATAATCGATCCTATAACAGATGCATATGGAATTCGACTCATCCTGTCCAGTTCTTCACTAGAGCTGGGACATTGATCTTTACTAATCTTATGCCATGTTGCATGGGAAAATACCCTTTCTTGGATTCACTCATATTGAATTTCTTCAATATCTTATCCAAGTATGTACTTTGGCTAAGTCTAATTAAATGCTTGGTTCTATCTCGATCAATTCTTATTCCAAGTATGTATGTTACATTTCCCAGATCTTTCATAGCGAAAGATTTCCCGAGCCTGACCTTTACATCTTGCAACATCGGAATATCGTTTCCTATGAGTAGTATGTCATCAACATACAATACTAGAAATACAACATTACTCCCACTAGCCTTAACATATACGCATGACTCATCTTTGCTTCGAGAAAATCCAAACTTCTTGACCTTTTCATGAAAACAAAGATTCCAACTACGAGACGCTTGTTTAAGTCCATAAATGGATCTTTCAAGCTTACACACCTTATCTGGATACTCGGTATGTACAAAACCTTCAGGTTGTGCCATATACACATCCTTGTCAAGTTTCCCATTAAGGAAGGCGGTTTTTACATCCATTTGCCATACTTCATAGTCATGAAATGCAACTATGGCAAGTAATATCCTGATAGACTTAATCTTTGCCACTGGTGAGAAGGTTTCATCATAATCAATCCCTTGAGTTTGAGTGTAACCTTTCGCAACCAGTCTAGCATTGAATGTGTGCACATTCCCATCCATGTCGGTCTTCTTTTTGAAGATACATTTACACCCAACTGTCTTGTGACCTGGTGTATGATCAACCAATTTCCAAACTTGGTTATCGTACATAGATTGAATCTCGCTCTCCATGGCCTCTTTCCATTTGGCAGCCTCAAGGCCTGCCATCGCTTCCTTGTAGTTGGATGGCTCATCTGCACTATCAAATGTTTTATCATTGACTAGTGCATGTCCTTCCTTTGTAATATGAAAACCATAATAAAACTCAGGAGGTCGATTAACTCTACTAGTTCTACGAAGAGGTGATGGAGGTATGTTAGTTTCCTCAACAGGTGGTTCAACCTCATGTTGAGGGATAGTGTCAACTATAGGTTCATCATTGGTTGTTTCTTGAATTTCTTCAAGATCAATACTGCTCCCACTATCCTCTTTGGAAATGAGATCCTTTCTTGGAAGACTCCCCTTCTAGCTACAAATACTTTGTTATCAGAAGGTTTGTAAAATATATATCCAAAGGATTTGTAGGGATAACCAATGAACCGACACTTCTCTGCTCTAGGTTCTAGCTTGTCATTAGTTTCGTGCCGAACGAAGACTTCACAACCCCAGACCTTTATATGTGCTAACGAGGGACGAGTCCCAGTCCACATTTCAGAGGGCGTCTTTGCAACCTTCTTAGTTGGAACGAGGTTTAAGATATGAGCTGCAGTTTCTAAGGCATAGCCCCAGAATGATATTGGAAGTGTAGCACGACTCATCATGGACCGAACCATATTAAGTAGCGTTCAATTTCTTCTCTCAGCTACACCATTGAGTTGTGGTGTTCTGGGAGGAGATAATTGTGAAACTATTCCACAATCCCGTAGATAGTCGTAGAATTCATGACTCAAGTATTCTCCACCTCTGTCGAACCGGAGCATCTTGATCTTCTTGCCCAGTTGGTTTTCTACTTCGTTTTTGAATCCTTTGAACACTTCAAAGGTGTCCGATTTATTTTTCATCAAATAGATAAATCCATATCTACTGAAATCGTCAGTAAAGGTAACAAAGTATCTCTCACCGTTTCTCGTGGCAGATCTGAACGGTCCACATACATTTGTGTGGATTAAGTCCAACATATCCTTACCCCTTTCCATTTTTCCTTTGAAAGGTGCTTTTGTCATTTTGCCAAGTAAGCAAGACTCGCATTCTTCATCCGACTTTAAGTCAAATGATTCCAAGATCCCATCCGATTGGAGCTTGGCGATGCGCTTCTTGTTTATGTGGCCAAGACGATGATGCCATAACGACGATTTATCCAATTCACTATTGGAGAAACCAACATTTAGAGTTAAGTTATTATTATTTCTACCAGCACAGATCACGCTTTCATACATACCATTACAAGGAGAGGCATTAAAATAAAAACAACCATGTTTATAAACCAAAATGCAACCACTATCAAATTGAAATTCATCCTTGTACAATGCATGAAAAGAAATAATGTTTCGAACCATTTCCAGCGAGTAACAACAATCTAATAACTTTATTGAAAAACCACTACTAAGCACAAGCTCAAAATCTCCAATCTTGGTAACAGCGACAGTCATCCTATTTCCCATGATCAGATTTAGCTCCCCATGTTTCAACGTCCTAATTCCCTTTAGTCCCTGAAAATTAGAGCAAATGTGAGTACCACATCCCGTATCAAGGACCCAAGAGTTAGAAATTGAAGTACTATGGAGTTCAATCATAAAAATACCTGAGGTGCCACACCCTTTGACCTTGTTTCTTTTCAAGTCCTCCAGATATTTTGGGCAGCTTCTCTTCCAATGGCCCTTTTCTTGACAGTAAAAGCATACAGCCTCTTTAGGGTCACTTATGGGTGGTATGTCAGAAGAATCAACTTTTCTCTTAAGGCCTTGGTTGCGAGGAACAACTTTAGCCTTTCCCTTCCCTTTGGGATGAGAAACTTTCTTCTTCTTACAGCCACCTTCCCTAATGGTCAGGACGGGAGCAGTTGAGTGAGCACTTTGGGTCTTACCCATACTTGCTTCCGCAGATCTCAACATGCCATGGAGCTCCATCAAGGTCTTGTCCATATTGTTCATATTGAAGTTCACTATGAACTGTTTATATGTCCCACTAAGAGAATTTAGCACCATGTCAATAGCGGGTTCTCTTGGGAAATCGATGCCTAGATTGCCCAACCTGTCAATGTACGCTTTCATCTTTTGCACATGCGCACATACAGGGGCACCGTCCTGTTGCTTACATTCCATAAGCGATTTTACGACTTGGAACCTTTCTTGCCTCGCTTGCTCCTGAAATATTTCACGAAGCTTCTCATTCAGTTCAAACGCTCCCATGTTCTCGAAACTCTTTTGAAGTTTCGGGGACATGGACGTCAACATGAGATATGCGACTTTTTGGATTCCGTGAATTGCTTGTTATATTGAGTTACCGCTTCAGGGCTTGCGTCATCATTAAGTATAGGAAGATCCTCGTCGAGAAAATACTCTTTGTCTTCGTACCTCAAGGCAATTCTCAAGGCACGAATCCAATCCAAGTAGCTTGGCCCAGTCAACTTATCTTTATTTAGGATATAGAGTAATGTAAGGTTAGATGTTGAGTGAGTAGGAGGAGGAGGAGGATGAGGAAGATTTTCAGCCATCTGTAGATATAGTTTTAGTTAGTTTGATTTTATTTACCCGAAAATATTTTACAAGGGTTAGGATCCATATTTTACTCTATGATGCGAAAAGGGATGCCGTCATCACATCACAAAGTTATTTAGGTAAACAAATGCTATTTGTTAATTTCATTCACTATGAAACTCCTAGGTCTTTTGAGATTCATTGCCTTATGTCAATGGCATGTTAATCTCGATTATGCTTATCTTCTATTTGTGATTGGGATGCCGAGGATCACAAACTAGATGGTGAATCGACCATGCAAAAAACACATGGGCCCCTCGGCTCAAGTACACTTGAGAATCACGAACGCCACATCATTTTCGACTATAGTTTCACATTAACGTGCCGGCAAACCGCACACACTCCGTTAACAAACTATAAGAATATGTGTGTTATTTTCATGGGTAGCATAAGACTTTCACATTTCTTAGTATATCTAAAATGGGATTTTAGTTTTATACTTTATAGTTAATACTTTTAACTTGTCATATTGACCTATCAAACTTTTTCGGTAATTCCACTAGTCCACACAAGAGACGGTGAGTATGGTAACGCATGGCGTTTTAAAAACCATTGACTCATTCGGCAACCATATTATAGACAACCTCCTTAAACCCCCTTAGAGTGCTTATAGTGAGTACGCATAGTCTCGATTTGACTATCAATATATAGTTTAATTATATATATATAATTAAAATCTATTATATATATATAAATTGAATGAAATTTTAAAACAATTTAAAATTATGATTATCTAGTTAATTCTAATTAACCATGTGATGACACATTTAATAATTAATATAATCGTTTCCATAATTAATTCCAATTAAACATGTAAGGATACATGTTAATAATTAATGTAGATATTTAAAATTATGATTATCTAATTAATTCTAATTAAACATGCGATGACACATTTAATAATTAATATAATCGGTTAAAATTATAATTATCCAATTAATTCTAATTAACCATGTGATGACACATTTAATAATTAATATAATCGTTTAAAATCATGATTATTAATGTAAATATTTGACATACAATTTACATTCACTATATAAATAATGTTTAATATTTATCTTACAATATTTATTCAAACTTAAATATATATGTAAGATTATCTATTCAATATTTGCCAAAACTCAAATTTGTGTATTTAAGGCAAGTTAGGAAACTAGCAAAAAACAATAAGTGTTTAACATTGCATAAAAAAACGGCTACCCTATACCCTTTAGGGATTTCGATAAACATATAGGATGTAAAAATATAATCGCTAATAATGCAAACCTTTTATGCAAGTTAAAAAAAACTTAGTTTCTAAAAATAAGGTTTTGAGGTCATGACCATGAAACCCTAACTTGGGGATTAAGCAATCCAATGGTAAAAAAAAAAGAAAAAGAAAAATAAGAGTGCAAGACTCCCAACCATTGAGAATGCTACGTGCCACTTTTGCATAGATTTCACATAGCTTGTCAATAACCATATAAATTTTTCTTGCATTTGTCATTCTCCTTATCTTGTCATCCACTCGTAGCTTCCGATTGTTTGATTAAAACAGAGACAGATAGAAAAAGAAAACAAACAGATTTATCTTTTTCATCTAATACAATTAGTTTTACAAATCAAATTGAAACTACTTTTGAGAAAGTTTTTGAGAACCTGGCTTTGAGGGTGTAACATATCGAATTGTAAAACAACAAATCTCCATGTATACCAGATTATATCGTACCAACAAGCAATGCACGAGAAAAAAACATAAAAACCTAAAAACATAGCTACAGAACAAGTGATGAAGACCTCGGAGTTAGAAGACTGAAGTGGATTGCACTTGGCGTCCCTTGGCAAAATAGCAACTTGACCATAAGCCGAAAAGAGTGAAGAGTCACTGCGGCAGATGAGGATGAGGTGTCTTCGGAAGTCGGAGAAGCAATTTTCGGAGTATAATTTTCTAGGAGAGGTTGAGAGCATATTTGGGATGGGGATGATATATTTTAGGGTTTTGAGAGATTTGAATTTGGGACACCACATCTCAATTGAAATTTGAATTTTGGTTCAAATTTAGGAAAGTCTGAAAGCTTGGGATAATTTTGAAAACATAAATTTCTTTTTTATTGATAATTTTGGGGTTTGATAAAGCTGAAACTTAAGCATACAAAGAGTAACTTCAAGGGATGCATGTATTGTGGGTTTGGTTGTTGGCATGAAGAAGTTGAAGAAGAACGGTATGGAGAGGGGTTGAGTTTTGTGTGTGTGTGTGTAGAGGCAGTAGAAATGCATCAAATGTTTGTACATTTAACTTTATTAGTTGTACTTAAGACATTAAGACTCTATGCTTTAAAAAGTTGTACATTATGCATTAGGATTTGTTTTTACATTTATAAAATATAACAAAACACAATACAAGGATTGTTATATTGCTATAATGACAAATTTAAACACGATAAATTTATATTGTGAATCGAGCACTTGCTATAACCATTAAAGAGGATGTCCTATGGAGTGTCAAGCCACATGTCTCACTCATGTCCAAATCCTCCCCTTTAACTCCATTTGGCAACATCAAATCGAACTTGTATACAACATTTGCTAATGCAAGCTCGATGATAGCTACACCAAATTGAATACCAAGAACCTCTTTGGCCAAAACTCATCTGGTTCTTTCCATAAGGTAGGATCTCTTCCTATGGCCCAAGCATTGACAAGTGTTTGTGTGCATCTTAGAATATCGTACCCCATTAGTTTGACATCTTCTTTTGATTATGGAGGAAGTGAAAGGTTTTGAGCAAACCTACTACCACATGATATAGGCAATGGAACCATATTTAAAATTATCATGTGTAGCAATACAAACTAACAACTTTTCAGGATACATATGTTCTAGATAATTAACTACAAAAGAATGAACCAAGATTACTTACTTGTTGATTGTGATTGTCGAAAATCACAATGATAAATCAAACCTTTGATCTCGCCTCTTAGATGTTAAGGACCAATAGTATGAATCCCTCTAGTGGCTCACACTTAAGAACACCAAATACCAACAATCAAGAAGAGACTTAAACCCTAAACCCTTATTAGGGTTCACGATTTTGGGAGAGAGGGAAAGGGAATCGACGGCTACTAGAGAGAAGGAGAGAAAAACTGATTAGGTTTTGACCCCTAGCAGTTTATTTATACTCCTCTCCTGCTTCTATATTTTACACTTAGCCCCCTTGAACAAATAAGCTCGTTAAAACTATTTTAACCAATTTTCGTTTATCCCTTTATATAATTAATCTAATTAATTATATTTTAGCTTACTATTAATTTATCATCAAATGATAAATTAATAAAATAATTGTTTCCCTTTATCCTTTCGATTGTTTATTTGGGTCTTAAGGGCAACCCAAAAGGACCCTGCTATTATTAGAAATATTACCAATAGTTAATGACCTTGGACACTATATCCAACAGGAAGAAGAAGTGGGAGTGGAGGATACATTCTCAAGGCCTCTTTATTGATGGTGGCTTTAAGATACTCCATTTTTTCCAAATCCTTTTCAAGAATCAAGGGGTTTCTTTGTGCTATCTCAGTTACTTCTTGCTATAGTTTTTTCATTACTCTTGGGTGTTTTTATAGCTTGCTGATTGACCGTATCAGCGTTGCAAATGCAGTATCGGTTCCAGTAACAAATACATCATGCAAACAGGTAGGGGTGCTCACGGGTTGGGTTGGCCGGGTTGAAGGTACTTTAACAACCCAACCCAATCGTTGCGGTTTGAAAATTCTCAACCCAACCCAACCCAATCAAAAGTGCAACCCAACCCAACCCAAACCGTGCAGGTTGGGTTGGGTTGGGTTGGCGGGTTGATCGGTTTGAAACATTTATTAATTATTTCATAAATTACATACATGTTGCCGCCGCTCATTTGAAATAGAGCAAGAAACCATATAAATACGCACATCACATTCCATCTGACCAGGTCGCTGAGGGTAGATAGTTGGGGCCATGCCAAGCTGTAAAAAATAAAATACGATCTATAAATCAGCTAGCAAGAAAAACAAAAGAAAAAGGAGACAAGGTAAAGAATAAAAAAAGAACCACCTCAACATCTCCCTTCCACTCATCACATGAAACAAGGCTAAACATATCAAGCAACTATAGGTTATGTGCTTAGCTAAATTTAATGGGTATAGCTTTGTGTATCAAGATTATTTGGTGTGGCTACCTTTCTTCGCCACACAAATATCATATTGCTTTTGAGCATTAGATTGTTTGACTTATTTAGGCATAGAATAAACAGGGAGCAAGAACAATGATCTCAAGAAGGATCCAAGAAAGGTGGATTTCAGATAAATGAACCGGAACATAGATGAATGTAAATAAATATAAACCTAGGTGAGGATTTCTGATCCAAAATAAGATATAGGAAAGCGTACTACCAAGTACCAACTGCTTCACCCAATGTAGCTCAGACTTTTGTTCATAGAGCGGCAGTATTATTTATAACCAGGCTCAATCACAATGACCCACTTCTAAATACTATCTTTATTTTTATTCAACTGCTTAGTTTTATTCATGATTTTGTAAAATGATTGTTGATAATCGAAATGCATTCTTATCTTGCCATGAAATGGAGAATGATATGAAGGGGAAAAAAACGGAGTATTAAAGTAAGATGGGACAATTAACAAACTTAAAGAATGTTCAAGAAAAGAATCAGTGTACTGGTCAACAAGAACGAAATCATGATAATGAACTTCATCAAGACCCAGATAGATACACTTACCGTATCTCTCTAGATGATTATAGCCACAAGTGGCACCATACTTGCAACTGAATCATGAAAAGTAGGACACTTGAATCATTAAAATGGATCATTAAATTCATAGGTGATCAGTTTATCATTATTGTTTCTCATTTTGTGAAAACGATGTGAAGAAACATAAATAAACAAGTAAATGTACTTAACCTGCCACTTCTCCCTATTTTAGCAATCAAAATAAAATGGCAACAAAGACAAGTCCAATGTAAGCAATAAGCATGAGCAGATTAATATAATAAATTAGAGGATCCATAACATTCATCACTCCCCACCCCCTTTAAAAAAATCCTTGCCAGAAACAAATATGGCATGATGAAAGTATAGTGGGATGTGAAATGGAACTTAAAAAAGAACAAGCTTCCAAATGGGAACATGCACTCAGGTCATGACATTGGCTGCCAAAAATTACATATTACATCAAGACAAATGAGAGAACAGTCCACAAGCTAACTTAAATTTTGAATCATCAAATGTATGCAAGTGTATTACCGGTCTAATAGGGAGAAGATAAAAAGAGATCAGGTCTCTCGATTGATGCCTCAATCACAACAGTCAACATCGAAGGAAAAAAGAGAAATCAAAATTTTGAGTTCAATCCAGCGTGAATCTGATAGTAATAGACTAATAGTACCTCAATCGAAGAAGAAAACCAAAGCTTGAAGCCTTAAACCAAACCAACAGATCAGGTCTCTCGATTGATGCCTCAATCAAATTCTTGAGTTCTTGAGTTCGATTGATGCCTTCGAGTCTTCGACTTTCTACTCAAGCACTCTTGATTTCAATCGATCAAGTCTCAAACACTCTTGATTTCAATCGATCGTCTCAAGCACTCTGGATTCTTGAAACAAAAACTCAGACAGAAAGTAGGGCAAGAAGATGAGAGAGCGGCACACTGAATGACTGAAATCTGAAGTGAAGCGAACGCGAGTTGTGAAAAATTAAAATACCGCCTGTTTTTCATCGGGTTGTCGGGTTGGGCCGGTTTGTCTTGGGCCCAAACCCTTTCCAACCCATTAAATGCGGTTTGATCTAAAATTGTATCGGTTATATCGCGGTTTGATGCGGTTTACATTTTTTGCGGGTTGGGTTGGCCGGGTTGAACGGGTTGGTCGGAAATTTGAGCACCCCTACAAACAGGACCAATTAAAATTTCAAATTACTATATAACCCAGTTAAACTTTCAAATTACTATATAAACCAGTAATTAATTTAATTACTTTTTTTTCTCTAAATAGTTTAATTATTGTTTTTTAACGAGTTGGTGGCCCGCGCGTTGCTGCGGGTTATCGTGTGCGTGCGTTGGTGGAAAAAAAGATTAAGATCATAAATTTGAGCATGCTAAGTATGGGAGCAAACTATTGTATTTTAGCATGACGAAGTGTAGCAAAATATTATGTGTCCGCTTGCAGTTTGGCTATAACTTACAAAATGGGGGTTACAAAAGACGGTTTCATATTAAGCTTCGCCATTGTGTTGCGGTGACCTTCCATTTGGTTGTCATGCTATGTACTTGATATCTGTTGTTCCATGATAAATAAAATTAAATAATGTTTTGTTAACGTATAGCATTTACAAATAGAATACTCCCTTCGTCTCAAATATGTTTGTCCCAAAGTAAGTGTTTGCTTTAAAAAAGTATATAACTAAATTCACACATTTACCTTTAATTAAAAATATGTAGTAATTGTGAAAAAGAAAAACAAATATGTGTGAGATCATAATTTATTCAAATACGATAAAACCTTTTCTTTTACAAATATATTTATACATTCACAGAAAGAGACTTTGATTTCGGAAATAATCCTCTAATTTTAACAAAAAGATTAGAATATATATATATATATACATTCACAGAAAGAGACTTTAATTTCAGAGATTATATATATATATATATATATATATTTCTGGCATATATAAACACATCTTGTCTCTTTCCTTCACTTGTTTCACCGATATTATTGTCTCTTTCACCCTACTCCAAAACTCATTAATGTCCCCAAATTTCATGAGTTTTTCAGCTCCCATTTCTTCTATTTATTAGTGGGCTTCCACCCAAATTCAGCTCAAATCAAGTTCAAATCTTTCATTTCCAAACACAAATTTCAAAAGGGTTTCAAGAAAAAAAGAAAAATCTCAAATCTTTGTGTTTCTATTTTGTGGGTTTTTCTTCTCTTCCTCGATCTGTGTGTTTTTTTGTCATTTTCTTGCAAATTTGATTTACTATGGGTAAGGTAACGGTGGCGGGGGTGGTGGTGTGCGCCGCTGCTGTTTCTGCGGCGGCGGTTCTGGTGGTGCGCCACCGGATGCGGAACTCCGGCAAGTGGGCAAAGACTATGGAAATATTGAGGGAGTTTGAAGACAAGTGTGGAACTCCGGTAGCAAAACTCCGGCAAGTCGCCGACGCCATGACCGTCGAGATGCACGCCGGACTTGCCTCTGACGGCGGCAGCAAGCTCAAGATGCTAATAAGCTAAGTTGATAACCTCCCCACTGGGTATATATTCACACACACACACACACACAGACACATATATATATATATACATATATATATATATATATATAGTTTATAGTAGCTTTATATCTATATGTTAATTATTCATGAAAAATATTCAGATTGGGTTTGAATTGGTAGAGGTGAAGTTGACTTTTTTAATTTTGACTTGATTGAATTTAATGAATTTGAAGAATTTGAGCCTGTTCCAAAAACTTCCAAGATTTGGGTATTTGCAATTACTGTTAGATGTATTAGGTTTCTTGATTCTATAATCACTGAAATAATTTGATTATTATTCCATAAAAACCCTACATTTAATTTTTTTAACCCTCAAACACGTCTACAAAAAAATGAAAGAGGAGGAAACTTACGGAGGTTGAAAAGAGAAATCTGAGAAGCTTTTTTGCTCTTTCTTGATGGTTTGTTCTTGGTATTGAATGTTGTTAAGATTCTTCCAATCAATTTCTTTCTAGACTCCAGAAAAAACCAAAAAGAAACAATGAAATACTGGGTTTTTGTATTTGAGGATGTGAAGTAAAGAGGAACACTGTGTAAGCTTTTGAGGAAGACAGGTCCTGGTAACACGTGTAAGATTTTGAGGAAGACAACAAAAAAATAGATAAAAATTAAGAAGATAGCAAAAGAATAAATAAAAATTAAAAATTGTGAGCATTGTTCATGAACAGTTCTGGTAATTGTTATAATATATAATTATCTTTTATTTTTATAATTTTTAATTATTATAACTTTTATTATTGTAATTTTTAATTATCTTATAATTATAAAAAGTAAATTTATTTATTATTATAATTTTTATAGTTGTAGTTTTTTATTATATAAATTATGGACTGATTTATAATTAAGAATGAAAAGTTTATGAAATATTAAAAAAAAGTTAATGTAATAAAAAAACTGATATAACAAAATAATAATATCCTCTAAAAAATTTCATAACTACGTACATGTGCTCTTATATAGCATTTTAATTCCCACAACGCATACTTCGAACTCCAAGTCAATGATTCGTATTTCAATCAAAAAAATATTTTTATCTTTTAATTCAAAAAATTTACATTTTTATATTTTCCAAAATAGACATGGGACCTTCTACCGTTGGACTTGGAGACAACTTGATTCCGTGTGTCTACAATTTAAATTCATTATTTAATTAGACAAAGAAATATGGCAATATATATGTCTTCCACTTACTTACATTTTTCGCATGAAAATGGTTCATAACGAAAACGGTACCATTTTATAATGACTCAAGAACATCTGAAACAAACAAGTGAGCAACCATTACATATGATAAATTGGTGATGCACATATGATGTACACGGATGACCTTGGTTGCGACCTAGGTTATGTGCCAAGTCGCCCACACACTATTTCATCTCTGTACGAATATAGCATGTGATGATTGTCGGTTTAGGTGTTCTTGCAAAATGGTATTGTTATCGTTTAAACCTCCATCTTATCCATATGTTCTCGTTTGAACTTCTTCCTTATCCATATATCATATGTTTAGTATCATCAAAGTTTATTTAATTACTATGAGCAACAAATACAACCGTCTCAAAACTCGAAATCAGAGGATAGGTATGTACTCAAAAAGAACAACACACTACAACAAAATTGGCTTTATATGACACCTAAAATATCTAAGTGTTCTAAGAAATTAATTTATACAACTTAAGTTTATATGACAAAGTTATAAAACGTGTTGTCTAAAAACATTACAATAGGTTTAATTATAGGACGCTTTTAGATGTTTTAACAAGTTTTTAAAATAAAATGTCCCATTACATATTTTATAGGACACTTTTAAGGAGTGTCCTATAAACCGATCTTTTTATAGGACACATTTTCAAATAATGTCGTATAAAGTAGTTAATACGACAATTTATTTTAAAAACATCCTAAAAAACTTGTAAAAACGCCTAAAAACGTTCTATAAACCTATTGTAACACTTTTAGATAAGACATTTTTTTGGTTTGGTTCTATAAACTTAAGTCTACTAGAGTATTTTATTAGAACGCTTAAACATTTCAGACGTTTTAAAATACCAATTTTGTTGTAATGACACTTTTATTGAATTAACATAAACTTATATATAGTTTTTACATTAACAACAGAAAAGAAGAAAAAATGACATTAACAACAAGTCACATTATAATTGTAACAAGAATCCCAAAAACTAGGACTTCATCGAGCACTTAACTTGACCAATAAAGAGGACTTCCTATGGAGTGCAATGCCATATGTCTCACTCATGTCCAAATCCTCATTTTTGGCTCCATTTGGCAATGCCAAATCAAACTTGTATGCTATATTTGCTAATGCAAGCTCGATAATGGCTATGCCAAATTGAATACCAGGACACCCTCTTCGACCAGCACCAAATGGAAGCCACTCAAAATGAAACCCTATATAGTCAATGGAATTGTTTAGAAACCTCTCTGGCCTAAACTCCATTGATTCTTCCCACGAGGTAGAATCTCTTCCTATTGCCCAAGCATTGATAATCACTTGTGTGCCTGCCGGAATGTTGTAACCCATTAGTTTGACATCTTGTGTTGATTCTCGAGGAATAAGAAGTGGTATTGGAGCATGTAATCGTAGGGTTTCTTTTATTACAGCTTTAAGATACTCCATCTTCTCCAAATCCTCCTCATGAATCATTGATCTTCCTTATGCTATTTCTGTCACTTCTTGCTGTAACTTTTTCATTACTCTTGGGTGTTTTACTAGCTGGCTAATTGCCCAGTCTATAGTTGTGGATGTAGTATCAATTCCACCACCGAATATATCCTACAAGCAAAAGGATATGATATATTGATCTTGACTTAATTACAAACAAGCAATTAATAGTTTCAAGATTATAAGTGCTTTCTGAAGCAATCTAAGCACCTTCAAAGTGAAAGCTCAAATATTGTGCAACTTCTGCAAGCTAGAAAAATGATGCTTTGAATGTTCGTTAATTACACTATTACAAATCAGGTTTACAAAATGCCACAAATATATCTAAGTGTCATAATGAACTGTTTTATAGTACTTAATCTCAGATGACCAAACATATATATGTGCCTTATATAAAAGCGTTCCAATAAGGTTTATAGGACGTTTTTGAATGTTTTAAATAGTTTTTTACGACACTTTAAAACTAAAGAGCTCAATTAGCTTTTTTATAGGACACTTTTGAGAAGTGTTCCATAAACATATCGTTTTAGAGGACACTTGTGTTTATAGGAAACTTGTTCAAATAATGTCATATAATTTTTTTATATGGCTCTTTGTTTCAAAATTGTCCTAAAATATAATTTAAGACATCCAAAGCCTCCGAAAAAATTATTTAAGAAGTGCAAAAGTGTCCTAAAAAATTATTTAAGTCGTTCAAAAGAGTCCTAAAAAATTATTTAAGTCATTTAAAAGCGTCTTATAAACATACTGTAACACTCTTACATACATAGAACACATATATGTATAGTTTTATAAACTTAAATGCTATAAAATAGTTTATTAGGACACTTAGAGTTTGTGACGTCATATATAAATCCGATTTTATTATAGTGTTGGGTTATCATAACTCTCTAATTTGAGGACAAAGATGAAGAACTCATACCAAGATGACAGCTTTAAGGTTATCTCTTTGAAGGGTAAAACCTGTTGTCTTTTCTCTTTGGACTTCTAGTAAGATGTCAACCAAGTCTTTGCCTTCATCACTTTTACCATCCACCCTTTTTTCCTTATTTACATGTTCTTCAAGAAACTCATCAAATTCTGTAGCAATTTTTTTTGCTTTTCCCTTTACACCACTTAATCGATCCACCCACGACAACCATGAAATATAATTCCCAACACTAAAAACACCCAACACATCCATGAGCTTTCTCAATAACTCCGTGAACTTTGATCCAGGATATGTCCTTCCGAGGGCAACTCTACAAATTATGTTATTTGTAAGTGAAACGATCAATTCACTCAAATCAACCAATGAACCATAACTTTCTTCAAGTATGCCAATCATAAGAGCCATCTCTTCTTCTCTCACTTGTCGGAATGACTTGACTCGCGTATTACTTAGAAGATGAAGTACAACGATGCTTTTCAACTGTCTCCAATATTCCCCATATGGCGAAAACGATATGTCTTTACTACCATACAATACTATGTTTGGGATTGTTAAACTTGGTCGACTAGAGAATGATAAATCATGAGTTTTCATGATCTCTCGAGCTGCTTCAGCAGATGAGGCTACAAGCGTAGGCAAACTACCAAAGTGAATGAGCATGAGTGGACCGTGTTTTTGGGACAAGGCTTGGAGAGAGCAATGAGGGTTTGAGCCTAGTTGGTGCAAGTTTCCGATGATTGGAAGCTTTCGCGGAGATGGGGGTAAGTTTTTTTTAGGTTTAGAATGAAATGAAATCCATTTGAAACTAATAAAAATCATCAAAATGATCATGATTAATGAAAACGAAAGGAGAAAGGTATGTAAGGATGGAATTGCCATGATGTTTACTAGCTTAACAAATTTGCTTGGATTGTTTGCCCTTCTGCCTCTTGAAATGACTATAATTATATAAAGTTGCATCTCTATATTTCCTCTTTGAAAAATGATTTAATAATAACTTATAAATTAAACAGTTATATTATTTTGATTAAACAATGCAATTTTCATAAAATGATTAGTAGGGTAGGGATTTTTTTTCTTTTTCTGGAGGATGCGTGGTTCATGAAATTCACTTAAAGACAAAATTAAGTACGAAACTTTCAACCAAAATATCATTATCAATACAGGCTAACAGCATCCATAGTGTATGATTTTTTCACCAATGTTTTTCATACCTTTTTTTCTTACATATTATTGTCACCTCAACAACTTAAAAACCTTTCTTTCAAAAAAAAAAAAAACTTAAAAACCTTTAAATGAAAAACTTCACTCAAGCTTTTTCATTACTTTTTAAAACTATTTACAGTTCCACCATTTTAACTTTATATCATTTTTATTCTTATTTATAAAATTAAATACATTAAAATTTATTCAAATACATAAAAGTATGTACAATAAAATTAATAAAAATTAGGTTATTAAGAAATATATAAAATTTGTATAAAAAGTATGTAAAATAAAAATTAAAAAATGTTAAACTTAAAAGTATGTATAACCGAAAATAAAAATTGTGTCATTAAGAAATCTGTTAGAATTATATAAATATGTCAAATTTGAGATATTTTTTTAAAAATATAAAAATATAATTACTTTCATTATGTATTTATTTATATTATTTATTTAATAATTATATTTAAATAAGATTACTTTAAATATATTAATAAATAAAACTAATTAAATACGAAACTTTTATAAAATTCGATAAAGTTAAACTGATTAAATACGAAAACCCTACGAAAAAGCAGGTCGTGCAGTTACGACCTATGACGAAAAACCTCAAGTGAAAAACCACTTCACTATGTGAAAAACCTCAAAAGAAGGTTTTTGCTTTTTGAAAAATCTCCCAAAAACCTCCTAATAACCACAATATGGATGCTCTAATGGTTTGTTTAAAACTAACATTTATTTTTAATTAAGTTTGTTTTATACATAAAACTAATGTTTTTTTTAAAACTAAGCTTGTTTTGTAAAACTAACTTTTTTTTTTAAATTAAGCTTCTTTTATAACACTAATGTTTTTTTCGTTTCAATTAACGTTGTTTTATAAAACTAAGTTTTTTTCTTTTAAATTATGTTTGTTTTATAAAGCTAAGGTGGACGTATCAATTTACGTAAGAATACACGTAAAATATATTAAAGGGGGTTACCGTTATTCATATTAATTTGTACGGAGACTAAACTTTTTTTTAAACTTAAGTTCTATATTCTCTTAATCTTTTATCTTGTTCCTTTTTCATCTTGGAGAAAAAAAAATGAAAAAGAAAAAGGTTTCATCGTCTTCCACTTCACTAATTAATGAAACACATTTGTCATTTTCATTTCGATTTTAGAACCCCAGAATTTTGTTTTCTAAACCTTGTTTTTTATTTCGATCACTACATGAACAAAATAGCTAGAAATTAATTTGCCAGAGTGTTAGCGAAGTGGCAGACAAAAGTGGACTTAATTTCGCCCGAAAGTTTGGTGTAAAAGGGAAAAGCCCAAAAAAACCCAATGGACTTTAGTGTTTAGAGTGATTAAGTCTTTAAACAATTTTTTGGAACAAATAAGTATTTAGACATTTCAAAACACACTAAATAAATCCTTGGACTTTTGGAAACTTGTTAAATACATTCTTATTATTTAAAAATGTAACTTGTAACCTACATAACAGGTAAAACTACAAATTGGAAGAAAAAATAAAAAAAAATGTCACCTACTTTATCACCCTACAAATAATAAAAATAAGAAAATTAACTAAAATAGCCAATCTCATCAACAAAATTAAAATTTTAAACACTTTTCAAAGTCTTTTCTTAAATAGTCGAAGCATATTATTTTTTTGCCTTGAAAATTGTTTTTGGCAAAAAAAAAAACAATTAGAAAACATCTTTATAATTTGTTATTTAATTCACTTTATATTTTCTACTTTTTTATTTTCATTTTAACTTTTTATTATATTAACACATATAATCGTATATTAACTAAAATACATAAAAAAAATACTTTTTTTTACAAATTACCATTGTAATTGTCTTGTTAATACGTTTAAAATGAGCCTAATATTGATTTTTTTATTTAATCTCATATTATTAAATATCATAAATACGTACTAATTATATTTAAATATTTAATATTTACATTTTCAATTCTTTAAGGTTATTTATTTAATAATATAAGATTAATCTGTAATTATAAAGGGTAAATATTAAAAACAATTCGTACGTATTTATGATATTGAATAATACAAGATAAAGTTCAAAAACAATGTTGAGTTAATTTTGAACGTATTGACAAAATGATTATAATGGTGTAATTTATAAATTTTTTTAAGCTGAAAGTGAATCTTACACATAAATTTTTTTTACGTGAGGATGTTAGTTATTTTTATTTTTTTGGGAAAAAGCAATCCTTACGTAGGAAAAAAAACATTATGTGCAAACTTTGGCAATTTTAGAAAAAAAAACTTTGAAAAATGGTAAAAAAAAATGAATTTGGTTGATGAGATTGACTATTTTAGTTAATTTTCCCATTTTTAATTTGTAGGTGGATAAAGTAGGTGACTTTTTTTTAATTTGTAGTTTTACCTGCTATATGGGTTGCAAGTTACATTTTTATGTAATAAGAATGTATTCAACAAGTTATCAAAAGTCCAAGGATTTAGTTAACAAGTTTTGACATGTCCAAGGACTTATTTTGTTCCAAAAAATTGTCCAAGGACTTAATCACTCCAAACACTAAAGTCTATTGGGTTTTTTTGGAATTTTCCCGGTGTAAAATGGTTGACTCCAAAATCCATATTTATATATATATAGTCATGAAATGGAGATGTAAAACATGATGTTGCTGGATTCCAAATGCCTGATGCAAAAGAGAAAGTCAAATGAGATTTGAAAGTCAACAAAGGAGGTTTAAGTGGTGGCTATGCACAGTGATCAACGCGACTTTGCTGCTACTTTGTTGTGTTATCTATCTTCAATCTCACGTTATACACTGTGGTTTCTATGAAGATTTAAAGGCCGCGTGACTTTGATGCTTCCTTCCTAAACCCACTTGAAAACTCACGCCCAAAAGAAGTGGTCGGTTATGGCCTTATGGATGGTTCCAAGTTTTATTCCATGTTGAAATATCCCCAATCAAGATTGACGAAGATCTCTCCCAACAAAATAGATATTACGATTAGCATTAAATCTGTAATTTTCTTCATCAATTTCTCCTATTTTCAAGTATTGTAACATCGTCGATTATAGTGGACTTTTCGGTGATCTCCTCCGCCCGTGGTTTTTCCCATTTTGGGTTTTCCACGTAAATCCGTGTTGGGGAGTGGGGTGCATAAATCGATGGGTAGAAGGAGAGAAGAGAGGGTGATTTGAACTTGGATATAAATCTGAGATCACGTAAGAGCTCGCTTTCCTTAAGTGATATTTCGACCTTATTCTGCCTGGGTATCACGAAATTCACTCGAGGATAATCTCAATTCACCGGTATCGTTTTAGGCAGAAAACGATCCTATTTAAACACCTAAAGAATCGTAACCGACCCTATAATATTAATGATAATAATTTCCCAATTATTGGGATTGATTGTGGACATTAATGTTGGCGGTTACAAAAGTTCTCATCAGTTACGAATCTGATGAAGACGCACGGCCCGTACCAATTTCAAGAAGGAAATGACACGGGTCGTGCCAAACTCTCTGTCGACCACGCACGACCCGTGCCAATTTCAAGAAGAAAACCCGCACGGGTCGTGCCAAACTTTCTGTCGACAACCGCACGGCCCGTGGTCAACATTTTCCACTTGTTAACTAACCTAAAAAAACCATCCAACTTTCCCGGGTTTTAGTTAGCTTACACGAGTGTGCACTCCACACCTCCTAGCTCATGTTATAGCTTAACTATCAACCTCATTATTATCTTATGAATCCAATAATGCAAAATGGACCGATGATTTCACTAAAATCACCAACATTCCTCCCCCATTTTAGTGCAATCCTTGATTCACAAACAACAATTAATATAGGAACAAACTCATGCATAAATGAAAATATCTAAAAGATTGAATTTTCATCTTAGTACATTACACATTTCAAATACTCGAGAATCTGGGTGTCCTATGGATTGAACCCTTCAACCCATTTGAGTACCAGAAAATAACATACACATGAATTTAAAAGATTCTCTAAAGTTTAAACTTGACACTATTCAGGTCGTGTGTCCTTATCCATTCGTGAGTGCATCAAAGCTAAGTCCAAACTTCTTGAAGCGGCCACACTTCACACTCATATAGGTAGTTCCTTTCATCATGCACCTGCACATGCACTTTTACAAAAGAACGATTACTCCTCGCTTGCAGTACCGAGCACATACCTTGGGATGATTATCCTGTGCTCCAATCCCTTAGAGTGAGCTTTCCCATTGAATTCAACTTCTAACGTTATATTAGAAGGGAATTGGGTATCTCACCGTTAGAGAATCAAATGGACTTTAATCCCATCCCGATCACCGACTTGTGAATCAAGTCCCTAGCTAACCCCTTCGTCAAGTGGTCCGCTAGATTTTGTTGCGACTGAACAAATTCAACCGAAATCACCCCATTCGTGATTAGCTCACGAATCATGCTATGTCTACCACCTAAGTGTCTAGACTTGCCATTATATACTTGACTATAAGCTTTAGCCAAAGTAGTCGCACTATCACAACGGATAGAAATGAGTGATATTGGTTTCGGCCATAACCAAATTTCATGGACTAAATTCCTTAGCCACTCCGCCTCTTTACCGGCAGCAACTAATGCCACAAATTTCGTCTCCATAGTCGAACTCGTAATGCAAGTTTGCTTCTTGGAAGCCCATGAGATGGCACCTCCCCCAAGCAAGTATACCTAACCACTTGTAGAAGAGTGATCTTCTAAGTTGGTAATCCAACTTGCATCCGAATATCCCTCTAAAACCGAAGGAAAACCGACATATGACAAATACACACTTGTCCACTTGGTTTAACATAAAACCGTTGGACAAGATAACCTCATCAAAATTTTTTGATGTCATTGTTCAGGTGTTTGTTTAAGCCCAAACAATGATTTTACAACTTTACACACCTTATGCTCCATCCCAGACATAACAAAACCTTCCGGTTGTTTCATGTAAACTTCTTCCTCCAAGTCACCATTCAAGAATGTCGTTTTGACATCCATGTGATGAATCACTAAATGGTGGATAACACAAGGCTATCAACAATCTAATCATAGAGATCCTTGCATGTGACGCCCCAAAATGGGGTAATAAATAAATATGAAAAGTGACGGGAGAAGAAAAATAAAATAAAATGAGTTTTATTTTATTGGAGCAAAAGTGTAAAGAAAACGGTCAAGGGGAGGAGGGGGCAAATGCTGCCAATTTATGAAAGTAATAAGTGAGTATGAGGGTTTATATTCACTTGACCAAAAATGTTAAAGCCTTATGTCAAAGGGGGGCATATTTTAATAGTCAGAAAGCCCAAGGGGCCGAATGTAAAAGTTTTGAAACAAGAAGGACCTGTTCTGCCAAAAGGACAACATTGTTTGAAATATGATTCTTGATGGTGACTTTTCAATAGCAGGTCTGTAAATCGTCCTATTGGCTTAAAATTTCAACTAATACGCCAAAAACTTATTCATATGAACGAAGAGCATCAACTAAGGGTCATTTGAGTTCAAACCACACGTATTTTCACTGAGTTTTGAGAGAGATACCGAATTTTGAAGTTTGAGTTAAAGTTTTAGGTTTTTCCTCGGTTCAAGGTGGGTTCTTAACCAAATCTTATGATTTTTATGTCTATGGATTCGTTTTTACAAGTTCTATCGAACCTTTGTAGCCTTATCCATCATATTCATGTTTTCATAGTCTAAATCAATGTTGAAAGTTTTTGGGTTTTAATTTTAAAAACATAAATTTCAAATGAAGAAATGGAGCTCGTTACTTGTCCAAAAATTGTGTTCTTTATGTTAAACCTAGGTTTTAATCCCCAACCATTGGCCTCCAAAAGCATAGATCTCACCCAAAGCTTTCCGAAGACATCTATTCCAACTCTTCAACTCAAGCTTCCAAAACCTAGATCCACACATTTCCAACCATAAATAAACACATTCAACCATTTAGAATTGATCCCCAAACACTTTACATCGAAATCTCTATTTTGGTCAAAACCCTAATTTTGACCTAAATCTTCTAAAATCATCAAGTCCAAAATTGAGAGGTGCAACCACTAGGAGATCATCAAAAGAACATTTATAATCTATATAAATGTTTAGAAAAAGAATAATGAACTTACCAAGTGGGTATTGTGTAAAAATCCAAGAACTCCAAAAATCTTAAGGGTTGAAGATGAAAGTTTTGCCTTGAATCAAGAGGTGTACCCACTAGCATAGATGATGAAGAACTTCATGATTTTAGGAGAAGTATCCCAAAATAAGCCAGGCTTCATGAGAGGGTGTGAGGGGTCGATTTTAGAGAGAGAGGGGTTGGAAACTGTTTTTAATCGACTAGGGGCTGACCGTGAATATGCCCCGAGAAAGTAACATATGTCACTTTCGCTTGGCACTCTCGCTGAGAGTGTACCGTGGCATCATGCCCTCCACGAGAGTGACACATGTCACTTTCGCTGTCACTTTCGCCCAGGCTTCCCGAAGCCCGAAAATTCGATCTTTTTCGACACTAAGGTCCTTGACACTCTTTGGAACTTTTAGTAGCGCTTTACCAACATGAATCCCACCAAACACGAGGTACAGAAACGCCTGTGTGGCTCTATACATACTGAAAATTATGGGTGTTACAATCCTCCCAACCTTGAAATAGATTTCGTCCTCGAAATCTAGATTTCAACAAATGTTGCCCGTGGGATAGATTGTCCTTAATCCGTAATCCTGAACCACTACCATAACCCTTATGTCGATGCCCACGACAGCCATCCCCTTGGGCACGTTACACTTATGTCCGAGTGAACACTTAACTCACTAAGGTAGTCCTTACTCACAAGACTACGGTTGTCTCCCAATCTTAGGTGACACTTACTACTTCAAGAGTAGTTTGTGCCCTCCACTTTACACCGGTCATTTCACTTCAACTCAAGATACTTCTGGACCCAAACCAAAGTTGACACCAACCTCCAAGGAATCCTCTAAATTTTAATGCTCCAAGGCCGTCCTTCCGAGTCGTACCAATACGCTCTCCGGGTAACTGGTTAAAGTAGATCCGACTATCACTCAACCCCGATCTACTCCCAACCTCAAACATTCCATCAATAAGATATTTACCATATCAGGGCAGCTTCTTCACATCGATACTTAATTATCAACATTTAATCTTCCCTTAAATTCCACCACCGTGAGGCTAACATTCCTCATAATCCAACGAGATATTTCCAAACATTCTAAAGATTTATTAACCTCAAAATAACAAGTCGACGCCAAAAAATCAAGAGGGTCATACTGAAATCGTAGGCACACCGTCTAACGTCTCATTTCCATATTTGCATTGCCAAATTACAGTTAACATCTAACATGGCACTAAAGTTCCTAATCTTACATTTCTAACAAATGAACCACAACATTCCATTTAGTCCTGAAGACTTGCCCCGATGGCACATCCCCCAACCCATGCATGATGTCGAATGATCAACCCAACAACCCGTATCCAATCCTAAGCAATTAACCACACAAAGCCTTAACCCGAAGATTTATCGAAGCAGAAAGATCACCTCTTAATTAACTGGGAGAAAGCCTAAATCTAATACCTTAATTATCCATGCATGTTCCGATTCAAAAACTGCAACCCAAAATTCAGAACCGACTACAAGTCGGATCATCCGACGCTTCAGATCCCAAGGACTCTTCTAGTCCCGACTTACAACTCCTTTCACGATAGGGTTTTAAAATCTAAAGCCCTAATGAGTTCAAGGTTTTTCAACCAGTATGCCAATTTGAAATTTATAAAACTTTCAAATACATAAGTTCTATAACGATTAATTGTAACACCCCGAATTTCGAAAGGGTTCTTTGAGAGAAATCGAGGAAGAAGAAGAAGAAAGGAAGAAAGGGGGGCATGTTTTCTAGTCTACAGGGCGCACAGGTCGTGCTCATTTCTTAACAGAAATGGCACGGGTCGTGCTGGGCCACATAAGAGTTAGCACGGGTCGTTCCATTTCCTTCACAAAAGTGGCACAGGTCGTGCCCTTTGACAGCAGAAGCATCAGCACGGGTTAAATGAGTTTTTTCCCCAAAATTCATAACTTCTCATTTCTATATCCCATTTCTTCTCTCCCAAAACCCCCAAGACCTGTCTTCTTAATCCATGGTGTTTTGGAGTTTTAGATCCTCAAATCCTCAAGTTTTTTTGTAACATTAACCTACCAAGTGCAAGGAATGGAAGCTAGATAACAAGGATCTTCATCTTCACCTCCATCTTCAACCCCAATCTCCATTTTAGGGTTTTCTAGGTTTTCATCAAAACCTAAGTGGTAAGTGTATCCCTTCCATTTCTAAACCATAAAATAAGTTATAAATGCTCCATTGATGGTTTCCTAGTGTTGGATTTCTCTAAATTTCGGTTTGGATAATTTTGGGAGTTTTGGGTCAAAATTAGGGTTTTGCCCAAAATAGAGATTTTGATGCTAAGTGTTCGGGGAACAATTATTTATGGTTGGACCCTTGTGGATCTAGGTTTTGGAAGGTTGGGCTTGAAGATTCAAGTTTCTTCAAGGATGCTCTAAGTGGGTAAAATCTAGATTTGGCCTAAATCTAGCAAGGTGAGTTCAAGTTGATTTGTGAAAACGGTGTACATGCCAAAATTTCTATTTTAAAGTGTTTACATGTTTTATATGGAATTGTTAACTGCTAATCATCTGATAAGTTTTGGTTATTTGGAAGTATTCAACTTTATAAACTTATAATACGCCCATATTTGGGATTTTGGTGCATTTTGATAAATAAATCATATGTTTTGGGTATCTAAATGATTTAATGCATGGAGTCTATTTTTGAGTATTAATGCATTTTATTGGGTGTCATGGGATGATTTGAAAAGATAAAAGGTATAAACCCACTTGGAAAATGTTTTGTCCCAATTTAAATCATGTTGGAGTTATTTATGTGAGTTGAAGCATGAGTTGCATTGTTCCGGGTCGTTTATGTTTGATTTCATTTTATGATTTTCAACGTTGGGTCTTTGGATTTGTTGAGCTTATGGCTCGGCTTGGATTTTGTTGGGTTTTGAGGAAACTTGTCCGGTTTTGATAGCTCGATGTAGAGCGTTTGGTTATGATTTGCATTTATTGCATCTTTTTTGGGAATTACATGTTTTGAATGCTTTAGTTCATTCGTTTTGAGTCATGTAATATTTCAGCCCCGTCTTCTATGGATCCATTAGCACTTTTGTTATTTTGGACGATGTTGGGACGACTAGCCTCTCACATCGTGGCACGTTTGGCATCAGATTGGGTTGTAAGTCCTTCATGCGGCACGTTAGGCATCGGATTGGGTTATAAGTCCTTCTTGCAGTATCTATGGGTGTATGCTGAAAGATGCTGAGCTCGATACTTTTATTATTTGTCCAATGGTGAAACGCTAGTTAACCCCCATTGCGGCGCGGTTTGGCTTCTTCGGTATGGTGTAAGTCCTCCGTGCAAGTATATATGGGTGTATTCTGAAAGATGTTGAGCCCGATACTTAATACCAATTTAACGTAATGTGTGGCTTACTTTGTGCACGTCGCATTATGCGGAATCGGGTTTCCCCTGTCACCGAAAGGTGTTGTTTTTGGGCTGAGTCTTTTATATATTTGTTTTCGGTGACATTTTGCATACATGAGTTCATTCCATGTTTTATGGATTGAGTATTAATCCCTACCCGTGTTTTGGGGTGTTTTGGGATATGAAGTATTATTTACATTATCATAACTTGGGAGAAGGACTTATAACCCAATCTGATGTCTAACGTGCCTCGATGTGGAAAACTAGTCGTCCCAACACCGGACAAAATAACAAAAGTGCTCATGGATCCATAGCAGACGGGGCTGAAACATTACATCTCTCAAAACGAATGAACTAACGCATTCAAAACATGTAATTCTCAAATAAGATGAAATAAATGCAAATCATAACCAAGCGCTCTACAATGAACTGTCAAAATCGGACAAGTGTCCCCAAGACCCAACAAAATCCAAACTGAGACATAAGCTCAACAAATCCAAAGACCCAATGTTGAATATCATAAAAATGAAATCAAACGTAAACGACCCGAAATAATGCAACACATGCTTCAACTCACACAAATAACCCCAACATGATTTAGGTTGGGACAAAACATTTTCCAAGTGGGTTTATACCATTTATCCTTTAAAATCATCCCATGACACCCAATAAAATGCATTTATACTCAAAATTATACTCCATGAAATAAATCATTTAGGTACCCAAAATATATGATTATTTATCAAGATGCACAAAATCCCAAATATGGGCGTTTTATAAGTTTATAAATTTGAATGCTTCCAAATACCCAAAACTTATCAAATGATTAACAGTTAACAATTCCATATAAAATATGTAAACACTTTAAAAATAGACATTTTGGCATGTACACCGTTTTCACAAATCAACTTGAACTCACCTTGCTAGGTTAAGTTAAACCTAGATTTTAATCCCCAACCATTGGCCTCCAAAAGCATAGATCTCACCCAAAGATTTCCGAAGACATCCATTCCAACTCTTCAAATCAAGCTTCCAAAACCTAGATCCACACATTTCCGACCATAAATAAACACATTCAACCATTTAGAATCGATCCCCAAACACTTTACATCGAAATCTCTATTTTGGTCAAAACCCTAATTTTAACCTAAATCTTCTAAAATCATCAAGTCCAAAATTGAGAGGTGCAACCACTAGGAGATCATCAAAAGAACATTTATAATCTATATAAATGTTTAGAAAAAGGATAATGAACTTACCAAGTGGTATTGTGTAAAACTCCAAGAACTCCAAAAATCTCAAGGGTTGAAGATGAAAGTTTTGCCTTGAATCAAGAGGTGTACCCACTAGCATAGATGATGAAGAACTTCATGATTTTAGGAGAAGTATCCCAATATAAGCTAGGCTTCATGAGAGGGTGTGAGGGGTCGATTTTTGAGAGATGGAAGGATTACCTCTTGAGACTCCGATTGCTTGAATCCTCACGAGAAAATCTTCAAGAACTCAACCTCCTACGGAACGCCTCTTTCTTTTGGTCTCTATAGCCGCTCTTTCTCCAAGAGCGTACCAAATGGGGAGAAGTTTAGGGTTTTAGCCCTAATTGTGACTATATTGCAAATAGGTCCCCTAACTCCCTTATGTTTTTCCTTTACACCATTTTTAACTAAAATGAACTTATGACACCAAGAATTTATGGTTGTTACAACACTCCCCCTTTAAAGGGATTCCGTCCTCGGAATCTTCTTGTCGAAAAGTACGGGTATTTGGACATCATGTCCGTTTCTAGTTCCCACGCGGCTCCTCGCCCTTGTGGCACTTCCATTAGACCTTTATTAAATTGATATCCTTTGTCCTTAAGCGATTTGACCTTACGATCCACAATCTCTTCTGGTTCCTCGACGAAGTTCAATTTCTCATCTACCCGCATATTCTGTAAGGGCACCACCACACTGACTTCTGCATGGCACGTCCTCCAATTTGAAACGTTAAAGGCATCGGTTAATTCAAACATGCACGCCACCTTCCCAACCCATTCAAAAGTTTCAAAAGGTCCCCTTTAACACGACTTTGCTTTCCCTTTTCCAAAACGATGTACTCCTTTCTACAAAGATATTTTAGGCTTTACATTATTCTCAAGTTGAAACTCTAAGTTCCTCCATCGCTTATCAACATGATTCTTTAGACAGTTAGAAGCTACCTTCAACATTTTCCGTACTAAAAAATACCTTCCCAAAATCATGTGTCTGCCACAAGGACATCCTTCAACTTAGTCTCCAAGGCTACACCAAGGCTACAGGTAAGAAATCCGCTACTAAATGACAACATTCTTAGTAAAGCCCACTGTGGTTAACACCCAACACTGACAACATGTCAATTCATAACACAACATCGAGCACTAATCCGTTCATAGAAAACAATCCGAATGCACCAAGCATACATCAACCATAATCTCATCCAAGCTTATTTTCTTCGAATGTCCACCGGTTTATATACATTACTATACACCAATATTCGACTCCATCACCTGTTTCTTCCACTGACAAGATGAGCTAGACCCAAAAACTTTCCCTCTGAACCCGTTTATTTGCCCAACAATGCACACAATGGAATATCCATTGCACCACAACTTACTCATGTCCACTTATCTTCCCTTCCGAGTATCTCGATCAACTACCTTACTTTGCCTCTTCGAACATAGGACACCCACTAACACGAAGGCTTACTAGGTGGTGCAATCTTTTAGGCCCATCTCTTGGACTAACTTCCCAACACCTTAACCATAAGATACGTAGTTACTTTTTTTCCTAAGTCCTTTGTTGATCCAAACTCTCTCAGTGATTTGATAACGATTCTCTTCTATACTTAGTGAAAATTACGTTTTAATATGTATTAGTGTTTCACCATCAGCGATCAGACTGAGTCTGTTCAGTTATCACTGATAGTCTTTCTTGTAAGCATTTCTATGTATTAGTGTTTCACTATCAGTGATTTGACTGAGTCTGTTTAGTTATCGCTGATAGTTGTTGTTGTAAACATTTAACGTAATCCCTGAAGACAAGTTTCGCATCAACAGATGTTCATAGCTGAATCGAAGACGAAGCTGCTGAACAAAGACAAGTCTACTAGTGACCTGATGAGGATATCAGTGAAGCAAAGACGACTCTACTCATACGCGAAGAAAGATGAGTTAAAGCTTCAGCGATAGTTGAACCTTCTTATATCTCTGAAGGAAGAGATATTCAGCGATCGATGATCACTTAGCTTATGCCTCAAGTCTCTTTTGTCTTTCCCTGCACAACCAGTACAATGTGTCAGAACGGACATACCTCTACCACAATTCGTACAACAACTATATCAACTACATTGTTCATGATACGACCGAAAGCATGTCTCCCAAAGTAAGACTCTCTCATCCAATCAATGAAGGACACGTGTAAAGTGCCCTGCCATGCATTTAATGCATATGGTATAAATGGAAAGATTACCTCTTCATCTGAAGAGTGTGTTAACCTCTAGCCTTCATATTTCTATTTTATAGAAACCTTTGTTTTCTATATTCTCCAATCCCCATTCTCTATATTCTTGTGCAACCATCTTAGGGGGTGTTTACTTGGGGATTAATGAGCTTAATGAAAAAACCGGCTTATTCGCGCAGACGTTTGGAGTGTTTACTTGGGGCTTAATGACAAAACCGGCTTATTCGCACAGACATTTTCGGCTTAATCACTAAGTAGGGGAAAGATATGTTGTCCCCATTAAGACACATCTTTGACATTTATACCCTTTAAAAATAAATGCATGCCTACCTTCCTACTCAATAATCACGCAATAAAAACCTAGGTGCTCGATTTCACCTTCACCGCTCGTTCGATTTTACTGCTTCGAGTTCATTTCTGGTTCGATTACACTATTTTAATTCTTTGCTGGTTCGATTTCAACCCTAGACAATAATTTCCTTTGGTCGATTTCTCCAAAGGTAATGATTTTACTGATTGTTCGATACTTGTTTCTTCTCCATACTCGATTGTTGTTCCATACTTGTTTCTTCAGTCGATTGTTGTTCCTTACTTGTTTTTTTAGTCGATTTTTGTTTCATACTTATTTCTTCTCCATAGCTGCTCGACATTTCTGCAATGTAGATTTTTGTAACCATGATTTCTACAATGTCGATTTCATACTTGTTACTTTTTGTTTGAACTTGGTTTCATTGTGTTTGATCTTGGAAGTTTAAGTACTTAATGAGTTTTTGTTTGATTTTTGGATTATATCAATGAATTTATGAATATATGGCTTAAAAAATAAACAACAATTTATAAAACAACTTAAAATTCATATTCAGTGGTAAATTGGTCATTTCTGTTATTCAGACTGTTAATTCAGATAAAAAAGTAAACAACAACATCAATTTATCCAGACAGACAAATTTATCCAGACAGACACATTTATCCATACATGACTTAATGGAAAATTTGGTAAACAACCCCTTAGTGTTTTCTTAAGTTTGTTTAGATTGAGTTCTGTGACACCCTAAAAATTGGGTAATTTAAAAATTGAAATTTCGGCAATATAATGTCTATAAATAGGACAAACCACCCAAATAATGGGCAAGGTGTGAACATTCACCAAACCTGCCAATAAGTGCGGAAAATTGACAACAAACCAAACCAAGCCAAACCAAATCTATCTAGCTTACATAGGTTGTCAACCCAATACCAAATGAATAAATTGGTTTAAACATCAAATCTCCCAAAATAACTATCATACAGAATACTCCTCAAGAAAACCAAACTCTTCACTCAACCCCTTGACGACCCGCCGCTAAGAGAACCTGTTATACACATCATTTTCGAAAAAAGTGTTAGGCTTAAAGCCTAGTGAGAACATACATTTTATAAATTGAAGAAATATATGCAATTGTAACGAAGGGAATTCTTTTCAAGAAAAATAGTTTACAATTGAACAATTTGCCATAAAAGGGCCTTTTGTATAAAATTCATCTTGCGATGACGGGGGATACCCGATTTACCAAGGATTGTCGGCGGAACACCGAGTAGGCCACAATCCGAGTTGTGAGCTAAATACTTGGAACCATGGCCACGAACAACGAAGGTCCGTACGATGATGTGAGGGAGGGATCCCGAGGAAACCAAGTCATACTCGTTCACTGGGACTATATTATGAATCCATGGCTAGTAACCGGTCTCACATAACCGTACCAAAGGCACTCGAAGATCTAATGCATCGATAGCTACAATGGGGAAAACATCCCAATTTATATATAAGCCGACTCAATACCTAGGGATCCACTAGAATAGTCAAGACTTGTCACAATTACATTTGTGACTAACCAAAGCTAAACATATAGCTTCCATAATATTTATTCCCAAATATTCAAATTCCAAGTTAACTGCTGATAAGAATGAGAAATCATAAAAATGAGATTTTATACATTCTTCCAAGAAATTCACCAAATATATGGAAGAAATATTTCATTTTATTTCATAACAAATGAAACCCTTCCACTTCACAAAATATAGCAAGAACCCTAAAATCTCCTAAAATTCAAGTTAGGTTAAAATATGATTTTCATAAATCCAAAACCAAGGAGATGTATAGGAGTTCAAAATATATGTTTTGATGTGTATAAGGTTTAGAAAATGATAGTAGGAACTCACCTTGCTAGATTTAGACTAAATCTAGATTTTACCCACTTAGAGCTTTCCTTGAAGAAACTTGGTTCTTCAAACCAAATCTTCCAAAACCTAGTTTCACAAGGTTCCAACCATAAATATACATATTCCATCATAAATAATTGTTCCGCAAACACTTAACATCAATAACTCTATTTTGGGAAAAAACCCAAATCTTGCCCCAAAACTCCCAAAATTAACCAAACCGAAATTTATAGAAATCAAACACTAGGAAACCATCAATGGATCATTTATAACTTATTTCATGGTTTAGAAATTGAAGGGATACACTTACCACCTAGGTTTTGATGAAAACCTAGAAAACCCAAAAATAAGCTTGAGGTTGAAGATGAAGATGGAGATGGTGGTGAATCTTCTAAACCGCAATCTTGGATGATACTCTTAACTCTAGCAACAATTGGTGATGATTTGGTGGTTGAAATAAGCTTAGAAGAAGTAGGTGAAGGGAAGGGTTGGGAGAGAAATTTTGAGATGAAGAAGATGAGAAATGAGAAATATTTGGGGAAAATAGTGTATAAAAAATGTCCCGCCATTCTCGTGGGTTGCTCCGTGAGTTCAGCTTCAGCAACCCACATAACAAGGTACCCTAATTTTCATTCTCGTAGGTTGCTCCGTGGGTTCAGCTTCAGCAACCCACATAACAAGGTACCCTAATTTTCGTTCTCGTAGGTTGCTCCGTGGGTTCAACTTCAGCAATCCACATAACAAGGTACCCTAATTTTCATTCTCGTAGGTTGCTCCGTGGGTTCAGCTTCAGCAACCCACATAACAAGGTACTTCAGCCACTGATTTTGGCTCACTTGAAATTGATTTTTCTTCTTATTTGGTGAAATCCCGTTTTGGTCATAACTTCTTCGTTATAGCTCCGTTTTCGCTCCAGAAAGAACTGTTGGACTCGTAATTGAATCCTTCATCTATAAAGACAATAAAATCAAGGATTCAATCCCAAAATCAAATATCTTTTTTCCTTAATATATCGGTTTCTGTATAAACTTGAGATGATATCTCTCGAAAATCGGGGTGTAATACTCCCCAACTTGGAAATGATTTCGTCCTCAAAATCTAAATTACACAAACGAGCTAGGGTATCTTCGCTTCATGTCCTCCTCGGCTTCCCACCAAATGTATCCAATAAACATTACCACCAACTCCTACCATGCACTCAAGCATCTAATTCCGAATCAGCGAAAGTTCTAACAATTATCAAAATACCAAAGGTTGATTCTTAATTATCAACATCTAGTTTCCTTAAGTTTACCGCTTGTCCTGCAGACACACCGGATCTAACGAAAGTACACTGAAGCACACCAACAGTCATTGTCCTCAAAATCACGCGCCAACACCTAACCTCAAGATGGTCATTCTGCAAACGTGGGTATACTACCAAATATTTCATTCCCGATTAGCAATGTCGATTTAAAGTTGACACCTACTCTTGGAAGTAGTCGTCCAAATCCAATATCCTTACCAATCACCCATAACATCATCATTATTCACAATTACCCAACAAAATAGTACACCCCCATAACATAGCATGCAGTCGTACCAAATTCCCACAATTCTAAAAATCAACCATATCCGAACAACCAAACATGATTTTAATCCGTAGGTTTAACGAAGCATAAAGATCGTTACTTAACTAACTGAGAGAAAGCTTATATCTAACGCCTCAAACTCCGAGGACTCTTTTAATCCTTAATATATCGACTTCTAGCACGAGGGGGCTTACACCTATAGCCCAATGAGTTCAAGGTTTTTTTTCACACTATAGAGCCAATTTGAAATTTATAAAACTCTCAAATACACAAGTTTTATAACAATTAAACGTGCGGTGAAAACACACTATCGTGCATTCTATAGATTTCAAAATTGATCGCCAATGCCACACATATAAAACCATTTTCAAAACTCATTTGATCAATACTTATGCTAATAAAACGATAACGAAAGATGTGTAACAAAATTTTCAAACGGACTACCGGGGTCTTAGTATGCATCAATTTATGCTATGCGTATGAAAATAACTTTCCGTCCCATAACATGTTCAATAAAAGTTTGTACAACTCTCAAAAGAGGATTTCACAGCCTCAACTTTAAAATCTTTTACTTTAACACAAAACATCGGAAGGTAACATTTCCATCAAGACCTATATACGTCCGATCATTTCCCAATTGTAGCAACACAATAGGAACGTAAATAAATAAATATATATATATATATATATATATATATATATATATTTATTCGCGTTTCAAATTTGGGCCGCACATATAAAACGTACTTACCCAAAATTGTAATTACCACGGCATGCAAACCGGAAATTCATTTCATGCATTGCGGAAAACTCCTATCAGTAAAATCAATAACTGAAATATGTTCTGGGCAAAAGTTCTAACCGAAATACCATAAATCTTTTATACGATTACTCACACCAACGGTATAATTTATGAAATGAATGAGAAATAGTTTTACGTACTAAAACAGTGTATAACAAGACGTTCGTACAAAACTACAGAAGGGAAATTCACAAAATCGAACCCCAAAATTTCTGCAATTAACCATGAAATGTCATGAAATAAAACTTCCCAACGTGACTCGCATACATCGGTTTATTCCCCAAAATTTAGTAAAGATATATGCATGCGATTTGAGCAATTGCAAGAGTAATTTAGTTTAATTCCAAACTGTATAAATAAAATGTTTGCAAAACTCGAGACAACATGCTCATAATATCGAATTCTTAAAGTTTTCTCTCTCTTAGTCACAATGCGGCACGAAATAAGATTTCACAACAAAACTTGCATGCGACCGTTTATTTCACAAGGCTAGTAGATTGATATGCGTATGCACCTGGTTAAAACATGAAATAATTTATGTCGTTTTCGAGTTCAAAGCCAGATATAAACATGCTCTCATCATACTAAAACATTGGCTGAAATACCATGACGGAAATTTCCAATAAAATATGCATACATGATATGTGTAATTGAACTGCTCCCACTAAACTCAAAGGGAAACAATACCACTGTTTTTAAACCGGACAAATTTCATCAAGACTCCATTTAGTTAAAACCGAGCCAACGACCCAACAGTTTACGTAAATTCCCAATGAAAGTCGATATAAATATTGAAACACTTTTGTGTAACACCCCGATTTTTGAAAGATATCGATCCAAGTTAATACAGAAACCGAGATATTAAGGAAAAATAAGATTTTTGATTTTGGACTTGAATCCTTTATTTTATAGTGTAGATGGATGAAGGATTCAATTACGAGTCCAACGGTTCTTTCCGGAGCAAAAACGGAGCTATAACGAAGAAGTTATGACCAAAACAGTATCGAGAAGAAAACCAGGGAAGCGGGTGGCTTATGCCGCAACTTAAGGTCGCGGCACAAGTCGCGAAGTCCACTGGATCGAGCTTAAATCGCGATTTTCAGCCCCAAACTTCATTTCTTCATATCTCCTTCATCCTAGCTCCGGTTTGGGTGATTCAAAGTGCTACGGTTTCGTTTTTGAGAGCTTTTCAAGGATCTAGCAAGAGATTGGAAGTCTATTGAAGTATACTAGAACATTTTGTGGTGGTAAGCTTCTCATCTCTCCCTATTCATCTTCTTCCCCAAAATATTCTAGGGTTTCATCCACCCCTTGTCCTCCCTTTCATAGATTGAAGGTTTGTGATCATTTTGGTGAACTAGAAGTGTTTTGGTTGGTGAATTCAAGCTTGTGTTAAGGTAATCTTCTATTCTCTTCGGTTTTGGAAGTTAGGGTTTCGGTATTAGTTGAGGTATCCATGTATATGGTTTGGGAAATGATTGTTTATGGTAGAATATGTATATTTATGGTTGGAACCTTGTGGATCTAGGTTTTGGAAGATTTGATTTGAAGAATCAAGATCTTCAAAGAAAGTTCTAAGTGGGTAAAATCTAGATTTAGTCTAAATCTAGCAAGGTGAGTTTACTAAACTTTTGTTAAAACTGGATACACATCATAATTGCTTAATTGTTGTTATTATCACATATTTGCTCAAAATGGTCATCTTTACGGGTTTATGTATTTGATGGTATTTCCATGAGATTATGTGAGATATGTGTATATGAAGTATTATCCCATGATTTACTCTATGTTGTGTAATTATTTGGGGATTTACATTATGTGTGCCCACAATGGGTATTTGACATGATTATGGAATATATGTTTGGTATAACATGATGATTTCCATTCGGGATACACTCTTGGTGTTATTGTATCTACAACGTGGCTATGTGGATATTTAAGTCTTATGTTAGACTCATGCTATTAGGAGGGATATATCATACCCATGGTTGGTATTGAAGTACATTTGGTTGAAGAATACCTAAGGATCTCCTATAGGCATTATGTTGGACGAACCAAGTTAATGCCACATGGAGGATGTAGTCGGAGGCACCACCGTGATGGTATGTGCCTAGACCTCCACCACTCGGATAAGGTGGAATTTTCGGGTGTGTTGGGCTTTGGGATGCGCCACTTGGATAAGGTGGAATTTTCGGAGGGCATCAAGGTACATCGACTCTGGGTGGAATTGATTGGTGCTATGGGTCTCCCCCGTTGACTCCATACATGTGGAAAATTGGTTAACTGCTGATAAGAATTGTATATGTTCTACCATGCTATTTATTGTTCAACTCACTAGGTTTTTTGGCCTAACACTTGTTTGGTGTCGATGTGTATCTCAGGTTTTAGCGCCACCGGTTCTAGGCGGGCGTAGTGCTTGGGTGAGAGATTTGGGAATATCACTTTTGGACTTATTATTGGTAGAGAATCCTTTGGGTCTATAAATGACACCCTTGATTGTAATCTCTTTTCTGGTTATAGAAATTAGATTAGTTGGTTGTTATTTATTATCCGTTTAATTACGTTTGTATTTAAACAGGTTTGTGTATTTTCCCCATTGTTGGGAGGCTCTTGCTTTGGCAATTTTAAATACCGCATGTCCGTTTTTCGGATTTTTGTTATCCCTATTTCTAGGGTGTTACAAGTTGGTATCAGAGCTCTAGTTTAAGTGAACTAGGCATGGATGTAAGATGTCTAGACTTAGACTGAGTACGTTAGGCAATGATTTGTGAGATGGGTAGAATTTCTAAGATGGGTTAGTCTTAGAGTCGATGAAAACTATGGTTATCAAGCGTTGTGGCGATGGCAACGAGAACCTTTATGTATTATATGTTCATAATCTCACCTAGATAATGTTATTATGAGGATATTTATACGTGATGGTGCTTGAATTGCCGTTACTGTGACAATTGGTAATGTAGTAGTACGTTCTCTTGTGCTTGGTTTACTAATGTTATGATATTTTGTAGACGTAGTAGTACGTTTCCTTCGTGTTCAATTCTGTTACTCTCCTTCTTATTCATCCCCGTGCTTGTACGAACTGCCTTGGTATGTCGACCGTTGGGGTAGTAAGAAAATTTCTGAATGGGTAACTATTAGAAAAGGTTGATGATTTTATTATTCGTTACATGGAGTAACAGTAAGTATGGTGATTGCATTAAGTGGACAGTTTCGAGTCGGGTTAATTGGTTGGATTAGAACCATAGACTTTTTGAACCGATGTATGTGAGGAGAAATTGTAAGGTGAACCTATGAAGTCCGTGGTTTTGCCTTAAGATGTTGAGCATCTAGATGACGATAGTGTAACTAGAGAAATCGAGGAGCGTGAGTTCAAGTTGATTTGTGAAAACGGTGTACATGCCAAAATGGTTATTTTGAAGTGTTTTACATGAAATGGTTAACTACTGATAAGTTTTGAGTATTTTGAAGTAAAAATGTATTTTACTTGGTATTTGTCAAAGTGTGAGTATTTTAATGAGTTTTCATATTTGATATACTTGGCTTATTTTAGTTCCATAAAATACTCATATTTGGAATTTGGACATCTTGATAAGTAGTAGCATGATTATAGCATTTTGGGATTTTGTACAAATAGAGTTCATTTCATGACTTAAGCATCTTGGTAATTTTGGTACAAATGAAGTCTATTACATGTTGTATGCATTTTTGTGAATTTGCATTCATAAACCCTTTTGAAACTCTTTGGTCCCAATACGTGTTGAGTTTCGGGTTAATCACGTCTTTGAAGCATGTGACTTTATAAACGTCGCTTAAAGACATTTCATTATTTGGGGGACCGATAATTATTGGTCAAAAGGATTTCGAGCAATTTAGCTCGGTGTTGGCTTAAAAGAGTCTTGTGGACATTTGTCCGGTTTTAATGGCTCGATGTAGAATCCAATTTATGACCTACATCTTAATGCATTTCATTGCATATGCATAATCATTACACGCTCGAGTGCTTTTGTCATTCATATGTAGTCGCGTATTTTTGGGCTGTGTTGCATTGGATCCATAGGCACGTGAGTTAGTCTTATTGGATGGTCAATTGGGTAGTACGGAGTTGGACTCTGGGACTCATGTTTTATGACCAAAACTTGACAAGTAGGCACTAGGATGAGGTAGTCTTGGGCGACACTGTGTGGGTGTGCGTCTAGATCTCCGCCGTAGGGGAATTTCCTCAGTAGTAGTCCTCGGACGTGTCGGGCTTTCGGGTGTCCTTTGTGGCATCAAGGTATCTCGTCCCTTGGGTGGAACTTGTCAAGGATTCGTAGGGACACTTGGGCTTTCATGTCGTTAGATGTCATACGATGAACGTTGTAGGAGTAGCATACTTCGTGCTCTTCCGCTCTCAACGGATACGGGTATCCCCGTTATTGGTCGCTGTATTTTTGATATTTAATTGTCCATTTGGTGCATACGATTTTATAAACCGTTGGAAAATTCGTGTCATTGAACTAGGAGTCGTTTTGAAAACATGAAGAGAAAGAGTTCATTTGGAAAACATTTTGTTGCAACCAATGGGAAGTTTTGATTATTTGAAATGTTTAGTCTTATGAACATGTTGAGTCATCCATTTTGGAATCTTTGGGGATTTTGGTAAATAAATCATGTTGAGATGTTTCCTCGATGATTTTACATATATAATTGGAGTTCAATTGACGTAAATGTCATTTCGTGTATTTGATCTTATAAACCTTTTTCAGAAAATACATATTATTGTATTATGAGGCATTTTAAAAACATAAGAATATGAGTTCCTTTGAAAAAAAAATGGTTCGTCTCAACCAGCAATGAGATTTTAGTTAATTATACTTTGGGTCATGTATGCATATCTTATTGGAAATTTCCGTCATGGTATTTTAGCCAATGTTTTAGAACGATGAGAGCATGTTTATATTTGGCTTTGAACTCGAAAATGACATAAATTATTTCATGTTTTAACCGGGTGCATACGCATATCTATCTACTAGCTTTGTGAAATAAACGGTCGCATGCAAGTTTTGTTGTGAAATCTTATTTCGTGCCGCATTATCACTAAAAGAGAGAAAACTTTAAGAATTTGATATTGATCATGTGGTCTTGGATTTTGCAAACATTTTTATTTATACAGTTTGGAATTAAACTAAATTACTCTTACAATTGCTCAAATCGCATGCATATGTATTTACTAAATCTTGGAGAATAAACCGATGTATGCGAGTCACTATGAGAAGTTTTATTTCATGACATTTCATGGTTAATTGCAGAAATTTTAAGGATCGATTTTGTGAATTTCCCTTCTGTAGCTTTGTATGAAAGATTTATGGTATTTCGGATAGAACTTTTGCCCAAAACATATTTCAGTTATTGATTTTACTGATAGGAGTTTTTCCGCAATGCATGAAATGAATTTTCGGTTTGCATGTCGTAGTAATTACAATTTTGGGCAAGTACGTTTTATCGGTGCGGCCTAAATTTGAAACGCGAATAAAAATATATATACATATTTATTTATTTATTTATTTACGTTCCTATTGTGTTGTTACATTTGGGAAATGATCGGACGTATATAGGTCTTGTTGGAAATTTTATCTTCCGACTTTTTGTGTTAAATTAAAAGATTTTAAAGTTGAAGTTGTGAAATCCTCTTTTGTGAGTTGTACAAACTTTTATTGCATATGTTATGGGACGGAAGTTATTTTTCATATGCATAGCATAAACTGATGCATACTAAGACCCTGGTAGTCCGTTTGAAAATTTTGTTACACATCTTTCGTTACCGTTTTATTAGAGTAAGTACTGATCAAATGAGTTTTGAAAATGGTTTTATATGTGTGGCATTGGTGACCAAATCTTGAAACCTATCAAATGCACGATATTGTATTTTCACACACGTTTAATTGTTATAAAACTTATGTATTTGAGAGCTTTATAAATTTCAAATTGTCATAGTAGTGTGAAAAACCATGAACTCATTGGACTATAGGTGTAAGCCCCCTCGTGTTAGAAGTCGATATTAAGGATAAAAAGATGTCCTCGAAGTTTGAGGCGTTAGACATGTGTTTTCTCTCAGTTAGTTAGATAACGATCTTTATGCATCGTTAAACCTACTGATTAAAAATCGTGTTCGGTTGTTTGGGTATGGTTGGTTTTGGAATTGTGGGATTTTGATACAACGGTATGTTATGTGTCGGTGGTGTACTATATTGTTGGATATTCATGATTAATGATGATGTTATGGTTGATTGGTAAGGAGGTTGGATTTGGGTGACTATTTCCAAGAGTAGGTGTCAACTTTGAATCGACATTACTAATCGGGAAGGAAATATTTGGTAGTATACCTACGGTTGCAGAATGACTGTCTCGAGGTTAGGTGTTGGCGCGTAATTTGAGGACAATGATTGTTGGTGTGCTTTAATGTATTTCCGTTAGATCTGGAGCGTCTATAGGACGAGCGGTAAACTTAAGGAAATTAGATGTTGATCATTAAGAAATCAACCATTGGTATTTTGATAATTGTCAGTACTTTCGTTGATTTGGAAATCGATGCTTGAGAGCATGGTGGGAGTTGGTGGTAATGTTTACTGGATACATTTGGTGAGAACGTCGAGGTGGATTTTAAGTACAAATCGATTATCAAGGAGACCTTGATACGTCGTAGTTAGAGGTATCTAAACGAAATGTTTGATTTGGGGTATTTTTGGTGGAAATAATTGAATAAGGTCGTAGGTTACTCTTGGGGTAATACGAGCAATCTAAGGTTGGGAGGCAACCGAGATTTAATGATTGAGAAAATGATTAATCAGGGACTCAACGTTCATCCTGACATCGGCAAAATATATTGAACGTTAAGATTTAGTTTGTAATGGCACGATATGAGAAACGCAGCGACAACCTAAACCGGGATGCAATCGGGCTGTATATGAGGTGAAGTCTCATGAAGGTATTCCTTTTGGATAATAAATCAATCAATATTTCCAAGTGTGATTTTGGGTGCTTGGTGGTTCTAGATTTCGAGGACGAAATCTCTTTTAAGGTTGGGAGGATTGTAACACCCCGATTTTTGAAAGATATCGATCCAAGTTAATACAGAAACCGAAATATTAAGGAAAAATAAGATTTTTGATTTTGGACTTGAATCCTTGATTTTATAGTCTAGATGTATGAAGGATTCAATTACGATTCCAACGGTTCTTTCCGGAGCAAAAACGGAGCTATAACGAAGAAGTTATGGCCAAAACAGTATCGAGAAGAAAACCAGGGAAGCGGACAAGTCGCGAAATCCACTGGATCGAGCTTAAATTGCGATTTTCAGCCCCAAACTTCCTTCCTTCATATCTCCTTCATCCTAGCTCCGATTTGGGCGATTCAAAGTGCTACGGTTTCGTGCTTGAGAGCTTTTCAAGGATCTAGCAAGAGATTGGAAGTCTATTGTAACGCCTCAATAATCAGAGTAAATTAAAACTTGGAAACCTGACAACATGACGAAAGTAATTCCATTAACTTCCCATAAATGGGACCAGTCCTTAAGACTATACAATCCTATACAAGGATTTCATCAAAAGAATGGGACTTAACAATGCCCAGCAACAATACTAAAACATCTGCAAAAACCTCGAGACTCAAAACTCGTCTCTCCAAAAACCCCGACAACCCACCGCTAATGGAAACCTGTTACACATACCATTTGAGAAAAAGTGTCAGACTTAAAAGCCTGGTGAGAACATACAGTTTATAAGCTCAAAAGATAAAACATCAGTTCCAAGATAACATTTCCAAAGAGGTTAAATTTACAATTTAGGTCCTTGCAACAATCAGGCTTTTTCGTTATAAACATGCCATAAAAGGACCGAAAACAAAACATTTTACCAAGGATTGTGGCATAACACAAAGTTAGGCCAACAATCTGAGTTACGAGCTAAACCAATTGGAATCCGCGGATACGAATCACAAAGTCCGTGCTTCAACGTGAGATCAATCCCCAAGCGCAAAACCAAGGTATACTCCTTCGCTAGGATCACTATGAACCATGGCTGGTATCCGGCCTCACATAACCATACCAAGTTGCCCTCTAGGAACAAGTGATCCATAGCTACAAATTTGGGGAATGTATCATCCCAGCAATACAGTCTACTCAAAACCTAGGGATCCACTAGTAATGGTAAGGACTCGTCACAACAACATATGTGACCAACCATAATTAAATATATGGTATAAATACATTTTATAAATAAAATGCTATTTCCAGTTCAACCTCTGGTAAGAATGAAAATCGTTAAAGGAGTTCCTTTAAATATTCTTTTCGCATAACCGCATAACATATAAGTAAAAAATCATTTTACTTTAACAAGATAAGATCCAAAAGGTAACTTTTGATATGTATACAGTTTAAAATGATAGTAGGAACTCACCTCCGTTTCCTTCTTCTTAACGAGTGCTACCTATGACAACATCGAAAGAATCGGTAAGTCGAAATACAGATAACCTTCTCGCTACCTGTCTAGAACTCAAAGACACAGAAGCTAACAACTTAACAGAACCTAAACCGGTCAAAGGACAACACCGGTCGAACAACTACACCGGTCGAACGGCACTCCGGTCGAAGCGACACTCCGGTCGAAGCGACACTCCGGTCGAACGACTCTCCGGTCGAACGACTCTCCGGTCGAAGCGACACTCCGGTCGAAGCGACACTCCGGTCGAACGACTCTCTGGTCGAAGCGACACTCCGGTCGAACGACTTCATCGGTCCTTGCTACTCCGGCCGTCTTGTTCCTCAAGAAACAGATCGACGCAGACCCAGATCCAGAAATGAGAAATGAGAAATACTCAGATCTCAAAATGGAACGGTTTAAAACCTTCACAACGAGATTCTACACGGCTAAAAGCATTCAGATCAAAGCATTAAGCTAGATTCGTACCTCGATTTGCCCGAAACGATCGACACCTTACACACTGCCTTCTCCTGCTCTTTCTTTCTCTCTGGCTTCTTAGATAGGAGATCAGATCAAATGAGATATCAGAAATATCTCAGATTTGATTTCTATATATATAGCCCAAATTACAAATTGCCCCCTTGAACTTTGGGTAAAGGTCAACTTTTCACCCAACCCCAAAATTCAGGGTGTTACAATCCTCCCCAACTTGGGAATGATTTCGTCCCCGAAATCCAACTATACAAAGAGATGAGGATATCTACGTTTCATATCCTCTTCAGCTTCCCAAGTCACATTTGCTCCTCGGTGATACTTCCACTGCACCTTGACCAAAGTGACTTCTTTGTGACGCAACTTCTTAGACTTTCTCTCTAAGATGGCATCGGGTTCTTCCACACAACGGTTACCTTCGTCAACCCTTAGCTCTGAGAGGGGAATGACGCTGTCTTCTACCGCTAAACACTTCCGGAGGTAGCAAACATAAAATGTGTTGTGTATTCTACTCAACTCCGGTAGCAGTTCCAACTGGTAGGCTTGCAACCCTACTCGCTTAAGTACTTTGAAAGGTCCGAGGAAACGGGGACTCAGCTTCCCACGTTTTCCAAACCGTATAATGCCCTTCCATGGCGATACCTTAAGCATAACACGGTCGCCTACTTGGAATTCCATCGGTCGCCTCTTCTTATCGGCATAGCTCTTCTGACGATCTTGAGCCGCTTTCATTCTTTCACGAATGCACTTGACCTTGTCGACAGTCTCTTGCACGATTTCAGGCCCGGCGAACTGCTTCTCTCCGGCTTCCAGCCAACACACGGGAGTCCGACACTTTCGCCCATACAATGCTTCAAAAGGTGCCATCCCAATACTCGAGTGGTAGCTATTGTTGTAAGAAAACTCCACCAAAGGCAGGTGAGAGTCCTAACTACCCCCGAAATCGATGACACAAGACCTCAACATGTCTTCCAAGTTTTGGATCGTTCGTTCGCTCTGCCCGTCGGTCTGAGGATGGTAAGCCGTACTCAACTTAACTCGCGTACCAAGCTCTTTCTGAAACCCATCCCAGAAGTTCGAAGTGAACCGACTGTCGCGATCCGACACGATCGACAAAGGTACCCCATGCCTCGAGACCACCTTATCGATATAAAGCTTCGCCAACTTATCCATCGGTAAAGTCTCGCGCATAGGTAGAAAGTGAGCGCTCTTTGTCAACCTATCCACTATCACCAGATGGTATCGTGTCCCCGAAGAGTTTTAGGCAACTTCGTCACGAAGTCCATGGTGATATGCTCCCATTTCCACTCGGGAATCTCTAAAGACTGAAGACTCCCGTACGGTCGTTGATGTTCGGCTTTAACTTGCGAACACGTCACACAACGCTCAACGTAACGCGCCACATCAAGCTTCATTACCGGCCACCAATAGTGCAACTTCAAGTCCCTGTACATCTTTGTACTTCCCGGATGAATGGAATACTTGGACTTGTGTGCATCATCTAGCAACAGCTCACGGTTTCCCCCAATCTTGGGCACCCACACACGACCGCTGAACAGTTTCACTCCACGGCTATCTTCCGTCAAGAGTAAACGTTGTTTTGTCATGACTTCTTCTTTGAGATTTTCTTCCAACAGTGCTTCCATCTGGGATGTCTTGATCTTCTCAACAAGACTAGACACTAGCTCGATCCTTGAATGGGTAGCCCGAATACTCCCGCTATAGTCCTTTCGACTTAGCGCATCGGCCACCACATTCGCCTTACCGGGATGGTAAAGAAATTCACAGTCGTAATCTTTAAGCAACTCGAGCCACCGCCTTTGCCTCATATTCAGCTCTTTCTGATCAAAGACATACTTCAGGCTCTTGTGATCCGTGTAAAGAGTGCATTTCGTGCCGTAGAGGTAATGTCGCCAAAGCTTCAAAGCGAACACTACCGCCGCTAACTCCAGATCATGAGTTGGATAATTCTGCTCGTGTAATTTGAGCTGCCTCGAGGCATAAGCGATTACCTTGCCTCGTTGCATCAACACACAACCCAATCCCATCTTTGAAGCGTCGCTGTAAACCATAAAATCTTCCGACCCTTCAGGTAAAGTCAAGATTGGAGCTTCACACAACTTCTTTTGAAGGATTCGGAACGCCTTCTCTTGGGTTTCGGTCCATTCAAACTTCACATGCTTCCGAGTCAGAACTGTCAAGGAAGAAGCAATCTTGGAAAAGTCTTGGATGAATCTCCTGTAGTATCCCGCCAGACCCAAGAAACTTCGGATCTCGGATGGACTCTTAGGAGGCTCCCAATTCATCATTGCTTCAATCTTGGAGGGGTCTACTTTCACTCCGTCCCGAGTGACTACGTGCCCCAGAAATTGTACTTCTTTAAGCCAGAAGTCGCACTTGGAAAACTTGGCGTACAACCTCTCTTTTCTCAACACTTCCAGAACTTCACGTAGATGTTGCTCGTGCTCTGACTCACTCCTGGAGTACACGAGTATGTCATCAATGAATACAATGACCGATTTGTCGAGGAATGGTCGGTACACTCTATTCATCAAGTCCATAAACACTGCTGGTGCGTTCGTCAGGCCAAAAGGCATTACAAGGAACTCGTAATGGCCGTAACACGTTCTGAAAGCTGTCTTCGGAACATCTTCTTCTCTTACCTTCACTTGGTGATAACCTGAACGTAAGTCGATTTTGGAAAAACAACCCGCTCCTTGAAGTTGATCGAACAAGTCGTCTATTCTCGGAAGCGGATACCTGTTCTTCACTGTAGCTTTGTTCAACTCACGGTAGTCAATGCACATTCTCATTGTGCCATCCTTCTTTTTGACAAATAAGACCGGAGCTCCCCAAGGTGACGAACTCGGTCTTATAAATCCCTTCTCCAATAGCTCTTGGAGTTGTGCTACCATCTCTTGCATCTCCGACGGCACTAAGCAATAAGGTGCTTTAGCGATCGGTGCAGCGCCAGACACAAGATCAAACCGAAACTCTACCTGACGATCGGGCGGCAACCCGGGCAAGTCGTCCGGAAAGATATCTGGAAACTCACGCACGATCTTCACATCTTCCAGCCTTGACTTCTCTAGCTTGGCATCGATCACATAGGCTAGGAAAGACGAACATCCTTTTACTAGACACTTGCGTGCTCTTGCCATTGTGATTAATGCTACTTCACCCTTTCTCTTTACACCATAGATGACAACGACCTCTCCAGAGGGGTTGGGAAGTAGAATCATCTTCTTGGAACACACGAACTCGGCCTGATTGTTTGACAACCAATCCATACCGATTACAACATCAAAACCCCCGATTGACATTGGTAGTAGATCGATCGGGAATTCTCTCCCTTCGATACTAAGAGTACACTGCTTCAGAACTTCGCGGATCAGAACTTGTCTACCATCTGCTATTTCTACTACTAACGCATCCTTAAGACTAGTAGTGGGAATAGCAATTTTCTGACGGAACAATTCAGATACGAAAGAGAAACTAGCACCCGTGTCGAATAAAATACGAGCAGGTACAGAGTTTATAAGAAAAGTACCCGATACTACATCAGCGGATGTCCTGGCCTCCTCGGCCGTCATCTGAAAAGCTCGACCCTGAACCTTAGGAGGGTTCTCCTTCTTTGCTGGCACGCTACCCGACACAAGCTTCGGGCAATCTTTCCTCACGTGCCCCGGTGCCTTGCACTCATAACAGATGGGTCCTTTGACTGGGCAATCTCTGACAGTGTGACCAGGCTTCCCACACTTATAGCAAGTTTGAGAATTGCTGTAACAGTTACCGTGATGCTTGGTTCTACACTTCGGGCACCACTTTGCTTCCTGATAACTGTTGAAGTTGCGATTTCCGACAAAAGGTCGGGCCCGCTTGGGAGGTACTGAACTGCTCTCCCACTTTCTCTTTTCAGGCACCACCACTGCCTTCTCAGCTTTGCCCTTCGCGAACATTTCCTCCATGAACTGAGCTTCCTCCACCATCTCTCGGAGGTTAGAAGCTTTGAAATTATGGACCATAGATTGCATGTCCGCTGGCAAGCCGTTGAGATATGCTTTCATCTTGTCTTTCTCTGTTGGGGCAGCATGCCCCACCAAACCAAGCTTCTCCATAAACTGACGGGTGTACTCCCTCACCGTCAGTCTTCCCTTCACCAAAGACTGGAATTCTTTCTCAATTCGGTCAATGGTCCTCTCGTTGCAGAATTCCTCTAGCAACTTCTTCTTGAACTCGGCCCAAGACAACTAAGCCAACACTTCAGGAGATAGAGTGGATTGGATGATATTCCACCAGATGAGTGCAGTGTCCCTCAGCAGTTGGGTACCAAACCGCACCCTCTGATCATCACCACATTCGGAAGAGCCAAAAGCTTGCTCAACCGCTCGGATCCACTTTACGCACACCACCGGGTCATCAGAACTGAAGAACTCTGGCGGTCCGCAACCCAGAAAGGACTTATAGGAACAACTCTTCCTATTCCCCGGAGCACCAGAAATCCCGCACTCTACCGCCGTGACCCTTATACCATCGCCTCCAGAACCTGCTACGACGTTCTCCACAACCGTCTCACTTCTCCGATTGTTTACATCGCGGTCCTCCATTGCTTTCAGCAGAAACTCTTGCTGCTTCGCCATCTCTCCCCTCATTGCCAACATCACGCTGGCCAACAACTCTGACTGGGGATTAGCATCCCCGATGACTGGGTGGGACGAAGCCAGGTCTACTCGCGGAATGACCTCTGGTCCCCCACCTAGTATTTGCTGAACAGGTGGCCGTACAACAACCTCAACTCCTTCCGGCTGACCCGCTGTAGAGGTTGTCACTTCCAGACCATCAACACGAGTACGTGGTCTTCCGCGCGTACCTACTATTCTGAACTGCTACACAGAGCAGGGGAAGAGATAAGAAAGAGAAGAAAACACGAAAGGAAAACGTACTACCACATTACCAATTGTCATAATAACAGCAAATCAAGCACTCTTACGTACAATATCCTCATAATAACATTAGCTAAGTGAAATTATGAACATACAACACATAACGGTTCTCGTCACCACTACTACAACGCCTGATAAACGTACTTTCCGTCGACTCTAAGACTAACCCATCTTAGGAGCTCTACCCAAACCTCAATAATCAGAGTAAATTAAAACTTGGAAACCTGACAACATGACGAAAGTAATTCCATTAACTTCCCATAAATGGGACCAGTCCTTAAGACTATACAATCCTATACAAGGATTTCATCAAAAGAATGGGACTTAACAATGCCCAGCAACAATACTAAAACATCTACAAAAACCTCGAGACTCAAAACTCGTCTCTCCAAAACCCCCGGCAACCCACCGCTAATGGAAACCTGTTACACATACCATTTGAGAAAAAGTGTCAGACTTAAAAGCCTGGTGAGAACATACAGTTTATAAGCTCAAAAGATAAAACATCAGTTCCAAGATAACATTTCCAAAGAGGTTAAATTTACAATTTAGGTCCTTGCAACAATCGGGCTTTTTCGTTATAAACATGCCATAAAAGAACCGAAAACAAAACATTTTACCAAGGATTGTGGCGTAACACAAAGTTAGGCCAACAATCCGCGGATACGAATCACAAAGTTCGTGCTTCAACGTGAGATCAAGCCCCAAGCGCAAAACCAAGGTATACTCCTTCGCTAGGATCACTATGAACCATGGCTGGTATCCGGCCTCACATAACCGTACCAAGTTGTCCTCTAGGAACAAGTGATCCATAGCTACAAATTTGGGGAATGTATCATCCCAGCAATACAGTCTACTCAAAACCTAGGGATCCACTAGTAATGGTAAGGACTCGTCACAACAACATATGTGACCAACCATAATTAAATATATGGTATAAATACATTTTATAAACAAAATGCTATTTCCAGTTCAACCTCTGGTAAGAATGAAAATCGTTAAAGGATTTCCTTTAAATATTCTTTTCGCATAACCGCATAACATATAAGTAAAACATCATTTTACTTTAACAAGATAAGATCCAAAAGGTAACTTTTGATATGTATACAGTTTAAAATGATAGTAGGAACTCACCTCCGTTTCCTTCTTCTTAACGAGTGCTACCTATGACAACATCGAAAGAATCGGTAAGTCGAAATACAGATAACCTTCTCGCTACCTGTCTAGAACTCAAAGACACAGAAGCTAACAACTTAACAGAACCTAAACCGGTCAAAGGACAACACCGGTCGAACAACTACACCGGTCGAACAACACTCCGGTCGAAGCGACACTTCGGTCGAACGACTCTCCGGTCGAAGCGACACTCCGGTCGAAGCGACTCTCCGGTTGAAGTGACACTCCGATCGAACGACTTCACCGGTCCTTGCTACTCCGGCCGTATTGTTCCTCAAGAAACAGATCGACGCAGACCCAGATCCAGAAATGAGAAATACTCAGATCTCAAAATGGAACGGTTTAAAACCTTCACAACGAGATTCTACACGGCTAAAAGCATTCAGATCAAAGCATTAAGCTAGATTCGTACCTCGATTTGCCCGAAACGATCGACACCTTACACACTGCCTTCTCCTGCTCTTTCTTTCTCTCTAGCTTCTTAGATAGGAGATCAGATCAAATGAGATATCAGAAATATCTCAGATTTGATTTCTATATATATAGCCCAAATTACAAATTGCCCCCTTGAACTTTGGGTAAAGGTCAACTTTTCACCCAACCCCAAAATTCAGGGTGTTACATCTATTGAAGTATACTAGAGCATTTTGTGGTGGTAAGCTTCTCATCTCTCTCTATTCATCTTCTTCCCCAAAATATTCTAGGGTTTCATCCACCCCTTGTCCTCCCTTTCATAGATTGAAGGTTTGTGATCATTTTGGTGAACTAGAAGTGTTTTGGTTGGTGAATTTAAGCTTGGGTTAAGGTAATCTTCTATTCTCTTCGGTTATGGAAGTTAGGGTTTCAGTATTAGTTGAGGTATCCATGTATATGGTTTGGGAAATGATTGTTTATGGTAGAATATGTATATTTATGGTTGGAACCTTGTGGATCTAGGTTTTGGAAGATTTGATTTGAAGAATCAAGATCTTCAAGGAAAGTTCTAAGTGGGTAAAATCTAGATTTAGTCTAAATCTAGCAAGGTGAGTTTACTAAACTTTTGTTAAAACTGGATACACATCATAATTGCTTAATTGTTGTTATTATCACATATTTGCTCAAAATGGTCATCTTTACGGGTTTATGTATTTGATGGTATTTCCATGAGATTATGTGAGATATGTGTATATGAAGTATTATCCCATGATTTACTCTATGTTGTGTAATTATTTGGGGATTTACATTATGTGTGCCCACAATGGGTATTTGACATGATTATGGAATATATGTTTGGTATAACATGATGATTTCCATTCGGGATACACTCTTGGTGTTATTGTATCTACAACATGCCTATGTGGATATTTAAGTCTTATGTTAGACTCATGCTATTAGGAGGGATATATCATACCCATGGTTGGTATTGAAGTACATTTGGTTGAAGAATACCTAAGGACCTCCTATAGGCATTATGTTGGACGAACCAAGTTAATGACACAAGGAGGATGTAGTCGGAGGCACCACCGTGATGGTATGTGCCTAGACTTCCGCCACTCAGATAAGGTCGAATTTTCGGGTGTGTCGGGCCTTTGGGATGCGCCACTCGGATAAGGTGGAATTTCCGGAGGGCATCAAGGTACATCGACTATGGGGTGGAATTGATTGGTGCTATGGGTCTCCCCCGTTGACTCCATACATGTGGAAAATTGGTTAACTGCTGATAAGAATTGTATATGTTCTACCATGCTATTTATTGTTCAACTCACTAGGCTTTTTGGCCTAACACTTGTTTGGTGTCGATGTGTATCTCAGGTTTTAGCGCCACCGGTTCTAGGCGGGGTAGTGCTTGGGTGAGAGATTTGGGAATATCGCTTTTGGACTTATTGTTGGTAGAGAATCCTTTGGGTCTATAAATGACACCCTTGATTGTAATCTCTTTTCTGGTTATAGAAATTAGATTAGTTGGTTGTTATTTATTATCCGTTTAATTACGTTTGTATTTAAACAGGTTTGTGTATTTTCCCCATTGTTGGGAGGCTCTTGCTTTGGCAATTTTAAATACCGCATGTCCGTTTTTCGGATTTTTGTTATCCCTATTTTTAGGGTGTTACAGTTTGACCAACTATTATGCAAACATGACCAAAAGTATAATTAACTAAAATCTCATCGCTGGTTGAGACAAACTATTTTTCAAATGAACTCATACTCTTATGTTTTCAAAATGTCTCATAACACAATAATATGCGTTTTCTGAAAAAGGTTTATAAGATCAAATACACAAAATGACACTTACGTCAATTGAACTCCAATTATATATGTAAAATCATCGAAGAAACATCTTAACATGATTTATTTAACAAAATACCCAAGGATCCCAAAATGGATGCCTCGACATGTTCATAAAACTAAACATTTCAAAATAACCAAAACTTCTCATTGGTTGCAACAAAATTGTTTTCCAAATGAACTCTTTCTCTTCATGTTTCCCAAAACGACTCCTAGTTCAATGACATGCATTTTCCAACGGTTTATAAAATCATATGCACCAAATGGACAATTAAATACCCAAAATATAGTGGCCGACAACTAACGTTCCCCAAATAATGAAATGTCTTTAAACAACGTTTATGAAGACACATACTTCAAAGACGTAATTAATCCAAAACTCAACACGTATTGGGACCAAAGAGTTTCAAAAGGTTTACGGATGCAAATACGCCCAAAATGCATATAACGTAAAATCGACTTCATTTGTACAAAATCATCAAAGATGCATAAATCATAAAAATATAGTTTACTTGTACAAAACCACCAAGAATACGTAAATCATGCTATTTAGTTGTTGAACTATTCAAAACCCAATCTGAGCATTTTAGGAGGTTAAAACAACCCAAGTTTACCAAATATGAAAACTTATCAAAATACTCACACTTTGACAAATAACCAAGTAAAACATACTTTTACTTCGAAATACACATTTTGACATGTACACCGTTTTCACAAATCAACTTGAACTCACGCTCCTCGATTTCTATAGTTACACTATCGTCATCCATATGCTCAACATCTTAAGGCAAAGATCACGGACTTCATAGGTTCACCTCACAATTTCTCCTCGAATACATCGATTTAAAAAGTCCATGGTTCTAATCCGACCAATTAATCCAACTCGAAACTGTTCACTTAATGCAATCACCATACTTACCGCCACTCCAAGTAACGAAGAATAAAATCAACTTTTTCTAATAGTTACCCATTCAGAAACTTTCTTACTATCCCAAAGGTCGACATACCAAGGCAGTTCATACAAGCACGAGGATGAATAAGAAGAAGATTAACAGAATTGTACACGAAGGAGACGTACTACTACGTCTACAAAATATCATAACATTAGTAGACCAAGCACAAGAGAACGTACTTCTACCTTACCAATTGTCACAGTACGGCACTTCAAGCACCATCACGTATAAATATCTTCATAATAACATTAGCTAGGTGAGATTATGAACATATAATACATAAGGGTTCTCGTTACCATCGCCACAACGCTTGATAACCATAGTTTCCGTCGACTCTAAGACTAACCCATCTTAGAAATTCTACCCAACTCACAATCAATACTTAACATACTCAGTCTAAGTCTAGACATCTTACATTCATGGCTAGTTCACTTAAACTAGAGCTCTGATACCAACTTGTGACACCCTAAAAATTGGGGTAATTTAAAAATTGAAATTTCGGCAATATAATGTCTATAAATAGGACAAACCACCCAAATAATGGGCAAGGCGTGAACATTCACCAAACCTGCCAATAAGTGCGGAAAATTGACAACAAACCAAACCAAGCCAAACCAAATCTATCTAGCTTACATAGGTTGTCAACCCAATACCAAATGAATAAATTGGTTTAAACATCAAATCTCCCAAAATAACTATCATATAGAATACTCCTCAAGAAGACCAAACTCTTCACTCAACCCCTTGACGACCCGCCGCTAAGAGAACATGTTATACACATCATTTTCGAAAAAGTGTTAGGCTTAAAGCCTAGTGAGAACATACATTTTATAAATTGAAGAAATATATGCAATTGTAACGAAGGGAATTCTTTTCAAGAAAAATAGTTTACAATTGAACAATTTGCCATAAAAGGGCCTTTTGTATAAAATTCATCTTGCGATGACGGGGGATACCCGATTTACCAAGGATTGTCGGCGGAACACCGAGTAGGCCACAATCCGAGTTGTGAGTTAAATACTTGGAACCATGGCCACGAACAACGAAGGTCCGTACGATGATGTGAGGGAGGGCACCCGAGGAAACCAAGTCATACTCGTTCACTAGGACTACATTATGAATCCATGGCTAGTAACCGGTCTCACATAACCGTACCAAAGGCACTCGAGGATCTAATGCATCCATAGCTACAATGGGGAAAAACATCCCAATTTATATATAAGCCGACTCAATACCTAGGGATCCACTAGAATAGTCAAGACTTGTCACAATTACATTTGTGACTAAGCAAAGCTAAACATATAGCTTCCATAATATTTATTCCCAAATATGCAAATTCCAAGTTAACTGCTGATAAGAATGAGAAATCAAAAAAATGAGATTTTATACATTCTTCCAAGAAATTCACAAAATATATGCAAGAAATATTTCATTTTATTTCATAACAAATGAAACCCTTCCATTTCACAAAATATAGCAAGAACCCTAAAATCTCCTAAAATTCAAGTTAGGTTAAAATATGATTTTCATAAATCCAAAACCAATGAGATGTATAGGAGTTCAAAATATATGTTTTGATGTGTATAAGGTTTAGAAAATGATAGTAGGAACTCACCTTGCTAGATTTAGACTAAATCTAGATTTTACCCACTTAGAGCTTTCCTTGAAGAAACTTGGTTCTTCAAACCAAATCTTCCAAAACCTAGTTTCACAAGGTTCCAACCATAAATATACATATTCCATCATAAATAATTGTTCCGCAAACACTTAACATCAATAACTCTATTTTGGGCAAAAACCCAAATCTTGCCCCAAAACTCCCAAAATTAACCAAACCGAAATTTATAGAAATCAAACACTAGGAAACCATCAATGGATCATTTATAACTTATTTCATGGTTTAGAAATTGAAGGGATACACTTACCACCTAGGTTTTGATGAAAACCTAGAAAACCCAAAAATAAGCTTGAGGTTGAAGATGAAGATGGAGATGGTGGTGAAGCTTCCAAACCGCAATCTTGGATGATACTCTTAACTCTAGCAACAATTGGTGATGATTTGGTGGTTGAAAGAAGCTTAGAAGAAGTAGGTGAAGGGAAGGTTTGGGAGAGAAATTTTGAGATGAAGAAGATGAGAAATGAGAAATATTTAGGGAAAATAGTGTATAAAAAACATCCAACCATTCTCGTGGGTTGCTCCGTGAGTTCAGCTTCAGCAACCCACATAACAAGGTACCCTAATTTTCATTCTCGTAGGTTGCTCCGTGGGTTCAGCTTCAGCAACCCACATAACAAGGTACCCTAATTTTCATTCTCGTAGGTTGCTCCGTGGGTTCAGCTTCAGCAACCCACATAACAAGGTACTTCAGCCACTGATTTTGGCTCACTTGAATTTTTTTTATTCTTATTTGGTCAAATCCCGTTTCGGTCATAACTTCTTCGTTATAGCTCTGTTTTCGCTCCGGAAAGAACCGTTGGACTCGTAATTGAATCCTTCATCTATCAAGACAATAAAATCAAGGATTCAAGCCCAAAATCAAATATCTTATTTTTCCTTAATATATCGGTTTCTGTATAAACTTGAGATGATATCTCTCGAAAATCGGGGTGTAAATTATGTTTGATTTATCAATAAACAATTTATTAAACTTTAAATTATGTGTTTGTATTCAACCCCCCCCCCCCCTCTACAAACTTGTTAAGCACCTCCGGGACCAACATCCTTGTAAATAACAACTTTTAAATGTATTCCACATTCTTCTGCTTCACTAGACGAGCTTCTTAGTCTTAGCTTACACACCCTTTTGCAATTCCGCTAACGTTACCTTCCACTGCAATCCTGAATAATCGTTTTCCTCTTACTGGTAATACACTCCCAATACGTATTTGTTCCACCACAATTCTCATTTTGGACATTCAGATGGCTCTTGAACAAAACCCACCACCCAATGTACCTAGCCGCCTTTTTATCATTCTTTAAACAGAGTCCGCCTATTCACTAGGTTCCATTCCTACCCTGCGAATACCTCAACTTTCCCAGTCAACTTTCAGATATAGCACAAAGCACCACAACCAACCGCCTAACATCCTTATTGGCTTAATATAAGCTCCTCCGAAGTTCTACGCATCCAAGAAGAGAACGAGTTCTCCTTGAGGGATCGTCACGTATCATCTCCCCTTGGAACTCAAGAACACAGTTACACACTGCTTATCCTACACACTTGCCACATTTGAACCTTTTCCTAACTTTCGAAAACCAAAATTACACTCTATAACATCATACGCCTCACCACCCAGCACAACAATAACCAATTGACACAACAATGACTTATAATACGTTCCCCCCCTTTGGACCACAATGCCACCACTTGTTCACTTAGTTACCACCACCTTGATAACATTGCAGATCAGGCTCTCACGATCATTTGTATCCCTAATCAATCTTGCCTTCATAATCACTTGCATGCGTATGAGACCTATTCTAACTCGCGGCTTCGTCTCTCCACAAATCCAGTTGAATCACAACTCAATCTTCCTGATATAAATTGTCCACTTACTTTGATTGTACTAATTACTTCGTCATTTACGAAATGCTAGGATCCCGCAGGGAAAACACTCCACACAACAATCTTTCATTAACACAATGCTCCTGCAAGGTTAACCAATATCAGACAAGTATACGCCATCCCTGAACGACTTACTCCGTCTATGAATCACCAAGAAAAACTCGTAAAATCCAACTCCTGACGACACCCTTAACTCGGCACATTTTAAACATCTTCTAACTTCAATCGTAAAAAGAATAGACATGATAATACTTCCACAATATCTCCGGAAACAAGAATTTATAATGCCATCTTCCTTCCCAACACACTGTTTTTAGTTTAACACTTCCCCATCCTTATCTGAAGGACGTTCAAGGTCTACGCGATGCGAAGTCTAACTTACAAGTCCATCCCAACCAGCTTAGGCTCAAAACTCATTAATCATTTCAAGTATTTATATTCACTAACGTCTACACTTCGACGGCTTTGAATCTTTTACCCCACATACGACCATTCATTGACAACAACATGCCAAATTACCAAGCAAGATTTCGAACTCCCAATTCCCATCAATGTCAAAGTCCATTTTCGACATTTTCCATATCCCCTATTTCTTCCATAATAAGAACACCGAAGACGTAAATCGTCTACCATTAGCTTGACCAACATTTTCCCCACGCTCGAACCGTTCCTTGTCCCTACTCCAATAACTTTCACATCCTCATGAGTTCATAGCCTTCATGCATGACAACTCGATAAATAGATAAAAAATAATTTCTCACTATTGAACACTCAAAAGGCAAAACACTTGAAAACATCTTGAGCACACATGACTCAACACTCACATAACTTCAAAGTCATGCACAACGATCTCGAGAATCGTTTGCGTGCAATATTTTGGTAAAACATCACCTTGATCAATTACAACGATGTCGCGACAACCGTAATATGGAAAGAAAACTTCCTTATACGACAAGAAAAGTTCTGAACGAAGCCACTTGCACGAAATAAAACAATCGACTCTCCCTCTTATTTATAAGATATCATCTCAAACTCATTTTGGTTATAAAGGCTTGTTGCCAAATGTGTTCATGATTTTTGCCACAAATTTAATCCCAACATGAAAAGAAGTGATATACTTCACAAATCACTAAGTTTAAGGAAAATTTTATTACGCAACAAAAATAGATCTGTCTTTCCTCTTTAACACACTCTTGCACGCGTCGAATTATTTTCAAAACATGAAATTCGTTAAGTATGTATCTACCTTTAAATCATGAATGAGTTCTCGTAATACCTTTAAAAACATAATGCATGAATTCAATCGCAATTGAAGGCTATTCACTCAGTTGAGGTCAACTGCTGCATCCACACAGCTATCACTTGACCCTACTTTGACTAACAGTCACTTTCTCGTCCTAGCAACCACTTGCTATACAGATGTTTCACAACCTGCATGTTTGATCACCCACAAAGTTCTCATCTTGAGCAATGATTTACATATCATACGATCTCAATCTTTGACCCCAACATATCGATAAGCCACCAAATTCTCGTTGCATTCTGCCCCTCCATTAATTTAATCCATCCCGATAACATCTCTCCAACAACCATGCCGCTCTAACGTTGATTTGAGAATTATAGGCTCACTTCCTTTACTCGTTCTTGAGTTAAAACTCTCCAAATCCTAACCCAATCCCCACCTCTTATCTAAAACGATCGACATAACAACTCCCAACATGGGATTCACTATAACTAAAAGTTTACCCTTAATCATTCATTCACTCGATCCGAATTCTTGAAGTTATACCATTGGGCGATCTAATATCGTCCTGCAAAATACTCCATCTAGAGCGTCATCAAATACACCATGATCGACGCCACACGTCACACAATAACTTCTGCTAACACGACACGATCAGAACTTTACTCTATGTTACCCCCTTCCATTGAATACCTCGATGATAAAACTCCCCCGACGAAGAGCCACTATTCGCACAAAACCAACACTCTATAGTCAACTACGCACAATAAGGCAATTTGAGTTCATACATGTACTCGTAAATTTGCAATTACACTGGCCAGGTGTTATGTAAATTTACTTCACATGACAGCACTCCCTACCTTATAATTATTGCACTTGGAGTGATCTTCCCAAAGGCATCCTACATCTCGGTTGTGTCCCCTCTACTCCCCAGTTTAAGTTTAGGCCCATCCGGTCACCTAAATCCCTTAAACTATGGCTTTGATACCAATTGTAACAACCCAATTTCCAACATAGCAACTTAAATAAAAGTAATGGGGTTTGACTGGAGTGATCAAGCAGAAGAGGCTATTCAAAATCAAGCTCTCATGGCAGAGGTATCTGATCTCCCAACTGAGGTAAGTTCTAATCTCTGTTCTAAAACTTGTATAGACACTGTTAAAAGGTACAGGGATCACAACCAGAATATGAGTGATGACCTTAAGAGGTTAGCAAAAGACATAAAAGACTATGTGAGGATTGTAGAGAGGTTTGAGGAAAAAATTAAAGGTTTCCAAGCCAATGAACTTCAACACTCATATGACACAAATTACTAGAAGTGGGAGAAAAAGGATCTAGAACTCCAACTGACAAAGTCTAAAGAGGAGAGTGAAAAGTTGAGAGGGGAGCTAGCCAAGGTTAAGCTAGATGTGGAAAAGTTTTCCAATGCTTCTAAAGAAATGGACTCTTTACTACAAACTCAGATTCATGACAAGCTGAGAAGAGGAATTGGGTATAATACCACACCACCACCATACAACAACAATTACATTCCTTCTACATCAGATTTGCTAGAAACCAAAGATAGGAAGGACTTGCCTGAGGGAGCCACTAAGATAGATCCCTTAGATAAGGTAGTTGTTGAGGACAAGACTGAGAAAGAGGTTGGTAAGAGTAAGGAGAACAATGTGAGTGGTGAGATTCCTCTAGAAAACCACATTATTACCAATGAGGGTTGCGGAAAGATTTGAGTAAAATCTAAGGACATAGAGAAGACTGAGGGAAAGTCTAGTAAGGTCCATTACAAGCAGACCACAGTTGTGAATCCTGTTCCTTGCAAACAGTGTGCTTGTACTAAATCTGAGCCCCTAAAACATGATAAAAGGAGGGGTAATCAAAGAAACTGGAATAATCAGTGGGCACAAAAACAAGGGGTTGATCTGAGTAAAATCAATAGACCAAAACCTTGTTTTATTTGTGGAAAGCTCAATCATATTGCTAAATACTGTTATTTCAATCCTATGAACCAAAGGATGAATTTTCAAAGATCTGTGCAAAAACCCTTTGGTTATAGGAAGAATGAAAGGAACCATGTGGCTAAGAAATTTGTTAAATCTAAAAGCCACATGAAGAAAAAGACTGTGAAAGAAAGTGTAAAGATGTGGATTCCTAAAAGCACTAAAACTGTTAGTACTGCTACCACAAATAGTACTGCTGACAATGTTAGTGCTGCTAGAAGCAATACTACTTCTACCAATGTTAGTGCTGCTAACATGGTTAGTACTTCTTCAAATATTAATACTGCTAACTCTGTTAGTGCTTCTAACAAGGTTAGTACTGCTCAACCTGTTAGTGCTGCTAACTCTGTTAGTACTTCTAAGGTTAGTACTGCTTCTAGTGTTAGTGTTGCTAAGCCAATCATCTTGACAAAGTACTCCAGTAAAGAGTGCTCTGATTTCAAAAATCTCATTAAAAAGGAATGTAAATACTTTGATGAGAAAGGGAGACCCAAGACCACTTTGGCTTGGGTTCCCAATCAATACTAATTGTTTTAATCTAATGTGCAGGGCAACCAGCAGCTCAAAGGGAAGAGCATCTGGCATGTTGATAGTGGGTGCTCTAGGCACATGACAGGGAACATGTCTTGCCTCAAGAATTTCAAGAAAATTGATGGTGGACATGTTGCTTTTGGTAATACTCCAGATGGAGGTAAGATCAGTGGTAAGGGAGATGTAACCAAAGGTAAAATGACCTTTGAAGATGTATTCTATGTTGAGCAATTAAGGCACAACCTGTTAAGTGTATCACAGGTTTGTGACAAAAAGCATAGTATATTATTTACTGATTCTGAATGCATTATCCTTGCTCCTAGATTCAAGGTAGTTGATGAAAAGATGATACTGCTAAGAAATCCCAGAAAGGATAATGTTTATTGCTTAGATATGGAAAGTGTTTCAACTGATTCATCCCTAAATTGTCTTGTTTCAAAAGCATTTGTGGATGAATCATCACTTTGGCACAGAAGGATGTGTCACATGAATTTTAAAACAATGAATAAACTTGTTAAAAACAACCTTGTAAGAGGTTTACCTTCAAAAGTCTTTTCATGTGATGATCATTGTGTTGCCTGTCTCAAAGGCAAACAACACAAAACTTCTCATAAGTCCAAAGAGTTGAACACTATCTCTAATTCTCTTCAGTTGTTGCATATGGATCTGTTTGGTCCTACAAATGTTATGAGTATAGGCAAGAAATCATACTGCTTGGTTATTGTTGATGATTACTCCAGATTTACTTGGGTATATTTTCTAAGGACTAAGGATGAGACAAGTGGACTGATCAAATCCTTTATACTAAGAATTGAAAACCAAACAAATAAAAAGGTAAAATTCATTAGGTCAGACAATGGTACTGAATTTAAAAATCATGACCTAAACACCGTTTGTGAGGAAAAAGGAATTGAGAGGCAATACAGTGCTCCTAGGACTCCACAACAAAATGGTGTTGCTGAGAGAAGGAATAGGACACTGATTGAAGCTGCTAGATCTCTGTTAGTTGATTCAAAATTACCAATTACTTTCTGGGCTGAAGCAGTTAATACTGCTTTCTATGTCCAAAACAGAGTTCTAGTAGTCAAGCCTAAGAACAAGACACCATATGAGCTCTTAAATAAAAGAAAACCATTTATTGGATTTTTCAAACCTTTTGGGTGTCCTTGTACCATTCTCAATACCAAAACTCACTTAGGAAAGTTTGATAGCAAGGCAGATGATGGTTTCCTTGTTGGTTACTCATCTCAGAGTAAGGCCTACAGAGTTTTTAATTCTTCTTCTAGAATAATTGAGGAAATTGACAATGTCAAATGCAATGAGAACACACCAAACCCTATTGGTTCTGGTCCTCAGTGGTTGTTTGACATTGATTCACTAACTAACTCTTTGGGTTTCAGTAGTGATGATCATGCAGGTTCAGGAAGTGGAGGATCAGGGGATATACAAGTACAAGACATTATTCCTCAGTCTGTGATTTTTCCATTACCTACAGTGGACCCTGTTGAAATCTGTGAAAAAGAAACTGTTTCTGAACCAATACAGAGTGAAGAAGAAAGAAGAGATAAGGAGACTTTAGAGAATGAAGAACGAGAAGTAGCTGATATGATCCCCTCAGCTGACTTAAATGATTCCAATCTAGATGTGGGAATCAATAAAGAAGCTTGTCACCAGACAAGAACTCAAAAGAATCATCCTCCAGAGCTGGTAATAGGAGACATCTCTTCTCCTATGGTAACTAGGAATCAAAGCAGACTTCAAGAGCTGCAGGATCAGCAACATACAGTACTCTCTTGCTTTCTATCTCAGATTGAACCTAAGAAGGTTTATGATGCAATGAAAGATTCCAGTTGGATAGAAGCCATGCAATAAGAGTTACTACAGTTTAAGTTGCAAGATGTTTGGGACTTGGTGGACCTTCCAAAAGGTCATAGAGCTATTGGCACCAAGTGGATCTTCAGGAATAAAAAGGATGAGAGAGGAATTGTCATCAGAAACAAAGCAAGGCTTATGGCACAAGGGTACACTCAGGAAGAAGGCATAGACTATGATGAAGTTTTTGCTCCAGTTTCAAGGGTAGAGGCAATTAGGCTATTTCTAGCCTATGCTTCATTTATGCAGTTCAAGGTATACCAGATGGATGTAAAGAGTGTATTTATTTATGGAACTATTGATGAAGAAGTATATGTCTGTCAGCCCCCTGGATTTGAAAATCCATCATATCCTAACAGAGTATACAAACTGAAGAAAGCTCTCTATGGTCTGCATCAAGCCCCAAGAGCATGGTATGATACTCTGTCTACCTATCTCTTCGAAAATGGGTTTGAAAGAGGTATAATTGACAAAACCCTTTTCATCAAAAGAAGAAAGAAGGACATTCTACTTGTTCAGATCTATGTGGATGACATCATCTTTGGGTCTACAAAAGATCAGATGTGTAGAGACTTTGAAGAGTTGATGCACAAGAGCTTTAAAATGAGTTCAATGGGTGAACTTACTTTCTTCCTTGGGCTTCAAGTGAAACAGCAGAAAGATGGAATCTTCATAAGCCAATCAAAATATGTGAAAGACATCCTGGAAAAATATGGTTTATCAGACTCAAAGCCAGTAAGCACACCAATGGAAACACACAAACAGATCACTGCTGATCTTGAGGGGGAGGATGTTGATGTCCATATTTATAGATCAATGATTGGATCTATCATGTATCTCACAGCCTCAAGACTAGATATTATGTTTCCAGTATGTGTTTGTGCCAGATTCCAAGTCAAGCCAAAGCAATCACATCTTCAAGCTGTTAAGAGGATTTTCAGATACTTAAGAGGGCAACCTAGATTAGGTCTTTGGTATCCGTATGAATCCAACTTTGACTTGATTGCATATTCAGATAGTGACTTGGGAGGTGCTAATATGGACAGAAAGTCTACTTCAGGGGGTTGTCAACTCTTGGGTGCAAGACTAGTATCTTGGCAGTGTAAGAAGCAAACCACAGTGTCCTTATCTACAACAGAAGCTGGGTACATTGCTGCTGCAAGTTGCTGCTCTCAGGTTCTATGGATTCAGAATCAAATGCTGGACTGTGGGGTAACCTTTCTTCACACTCCAATCTTCATTGACAATAGCAGTGCAATAAGCATTGTTAACAATCCAGTCAAGCACTCCAAAACAAAGCACATTGAGATCAGGTATCACTTTATTAGAGATTGTAATGAAAAGAAGCTTATTCAAGTTGCTAAAGTTCATACTGACAACCAGTTTGCTGATCTATTCACTAAATCTTTTGATGTGGGTAGATTCACCTTCTTGGTCACAAGTGTGGGCATGATCAACTCTGAATGAGCTCATATCTAAAAAGTGACTGTATACCTGTTATTTGGTTGTTTTTGTTGTTACTAATCATCTTTCTCAGGAAGTATATTGCCTTGTTCTGACCAACCCAAGCTTCAAATAGTGTAAGTGCAGTTAATGCTGCCAGTGCAGTTTTAATACTGCCAGTGCAAAGTTAATGCTGCTAGTTAGTTAATACTGCTAGTAATTAATACTGCTAGTAGTTAATACTACTAGTTAGTTAATACTGCTAGTGGTTAATACTGCTCTCAGTTAATACTGCTAGTTAGTTAATACTGCTAGTGGTTAATACTGCTTTCAGTTAATACTGCTAGTTAGTTAATACTGCTAGTGGTTAATACTGCTTATGTCCCGAATCGTATAAATACACTCTTTGCCCGCCCAAAAGTTCATAACGAATCTTTGATTACTATTCATTTGCTCTCTAACCCTTTTTCTCTCAAGCTCCTAGTAAGTTTCAGGCAAGAACTCTCAAGCTCAATGGCATCCATGGCATTTATTGATGAGCACAACGAAATTGCGATGCTACAAAAGCCGAAGCAGGCTGATGGATTTCACCAGATAGTAGATTTTCTCAAGAACAGCCATATCGCTTATGCTCTTACAGTGTCTCCAACAATCTACATAGAGCACCAGAGACAATTTTGGGCGAATGCTACTACAGTTACAGAAAATGGTGTGCAGTTAATCAAGACAAGGGTGTATGACAAACCCTTGTCAGTTTCTGAAGAGGTGATTCACATCTGTCTACGACTAGACGATGCTGCAGGTATTACCTCTATTCCTAATGAGGACTTGTTCTCCAATCTTTCAAGAATGGGGTATGGAGGCCAATTGGGTGGTTTCAAATTCTCAAAAGCTAAATTTTATACCCAATGGCGATTTCTTGTTCATACCCTTATGCATTGTATTTCCAAAAAGACTACTGGATGGAGTGAGTTCAGTAGCACCATTGCTTATGCTTTGGTCTGCTTGGCCACTGCCAGAAAGTACAATTTTTCTAAAATGATTTTCAATGACCTTGTGTCAAACTTGGGAAACAAAAAGAGTTTTTATATGTACCCAAGATTTGTACAGGTAGTTATAACCAATGAATTGACGGATATGCCTCACTTTGATGAGGTATATGTACCCAAAATCCCCAAAGGTAAGGTCTTTTCAAATATGAAGAGATCTCCATTGGACTCGGAAGGAGTTGACACCCCATTGTTCTCTACAATGATGGTGGTGTCCCACAATGAAGAAGGTATGGCTTTAGGGTCAAGGCCCTCATTAGACCATCCCACTGAAAGCCAATCTCAACCTTCAATCACCATATCAATCCCACAGTCCCTTATTCAAAAACCAATTTCTTCAATCACCAATACCTACATAAGGAAAAAGGTAAAGAAGGCTCATTCCCTTCTTGTACCTTCACCCACAGAGCCTTTAAGCCCTCTAATGGAGAATTCTCCATTAGAGAATATCTATAGGGAAACCACAGGGGTGTCTCCCAACCCCAAGGAGGTGCTCACTGAGGAGATGAATGAGCATATGGGTGCAAAGGCTGTCACTACTCCTTCTAGCACAGAGGAGGTCAGTGGTAACATCAATAAGACCTTCCCCATGGCAACTTTGGGTGAGAAATCATCCAAAGGTCCCAGGTGCCAAGAAACCAAGGGGGTAGCAGGTGCTTCTGCTAGGCAGAAGACCTCTACTACAAAAAGATCCAATGATCCTTCAAAAGGGGGTAACACTCCTGGAGAAGGTGAGGATAGATATGACTATAATGAATTGATGGAAACAATGGGCAACATCAATATAGATGTAATCAAGCAGGGAAAAGACATAGAAGAAATGAAACTGGTAATTCTGTCTCAACAAGTACAGATTACCAAACTGAAGAAAATGGTGAAAAGATTGGTATAGAAAAAGAGATGAAAGCAATTTGTGTTAAAGAGGAGGAAAAGTGATAAAGATACTTCCAACAAGGGGGAGAATCAACAGGGTGAAACAGAAAAGGAAAGTACAGCTAAGAGGGGATTTGATTTTGAGGGGGAGAAAGAAGCAGAAACTGTTAATGCTGCTAAAACAGTTAATGTTGCTGAGACAATTGAAGCAGCAGTAACAGAGCTATCCATGGAGGAATTGGAAATAGCAGAAACTTTGGTAAAAGCAAAGAATGACACTCCTAAGGCTACTCAAAAGGCCAAGGGAGTGGTCATCAATGAAGGAGGCCTTGAAAAGAAGAGAAAAGAAAGAAGTAAGGCAGGTGTGAAGGATACAAAGGGAAAAGCAAAGATGGTTGAACCTGAACAACCCTTAAAGAAAAAGAATCAGATTGAGTTGGATGAAGAAGTGGCAAAGCAACTTCAGGCAGAAATGGAAAGGGAGGAACAACTCCAATCTGCAAAGGATAGAGAACTTGCTCTGGACATGGCTAAAAAGCTAAATGAAGAATATCAAAAGAGCATGCAAACTGCAGCAAAAGTCAAAAGAATGCCAGTTAAAAGAATGCAGAAAAGACAACCTTCTAAGACCTTTCTAGCCAATCAGGAAAGGAGAAAAATGATAAATTTCCTGAAAGGTTCAATTGGTGTCAAAGGACAGATGTTCACCAACATGGCATACAGCAAGGTTGAGGAGCTGTATAAGAAAGAAATGGCTAAGCTTCAAGGGGACTCCTCACAAAGGGAAGAGGCTGAAAGAAGGATGAAGGAGAGACATGATCTCAACATTCAACAACCATTCCCTGAGGAAGTCACACCTACAAAAGAAAATAAGGAAGAGCCAGAGAATGTTGGTATTGAAGCTAAATCTGCAAAAAGGGTGAAGACCATAGCTTCAAATAAACTGTTCAAGAAGCAAAGGGTTGAAGAAGCTGAAAAAGAGGCAGAACCTTCAGTTACACCTTCAGCAGAATCTGTACAGAACCCAGAGCAGTCCAATAAGCAATCTAATGAGCATGTGGGTCTTTACATGACTATAATAGAACCAGTTCAGGCTATTCGAATTTCTATGAAGGCTCCAGAGATCATCTTCTGGGATATCTTAAGGGAAAGCAGAAAGGATTACTTCAGGATGAAAAGAGTTGGTGATATATTTGAAGTATATACCACTTGGGGAAAAGTAATAAGTAGTTGTTCAAGAGCAGATCTAGAAGAAATGCACAAAGTGGGCATGAAGCTTTATGAACATGTTTTGAAAGGAACTGAAGAAAGCCTACTCAAGATTGCAATGGAATATCTTTGTATGATGTTTGAACCAGAAAAAATGGTTTACAGAATCAAGGATCTATATCATGAGTATGGATTTAAGAAGATTGAAAAGTGGATACTCTTTGAAAACTGTGGTGTATACATGATTACAATAGATAACTGTTATCATGAATACTACCTAGTGGACAAAGTGTATGATCATAGCAAGGAGAAGCTGAATGGGATGCTGAAAGCAAAGTTAGTGTGTTCAAAGGAATCAGAAATGGCCAGAATTGTGGTTAGAAGAACAATCAATCAAAGTTTGGGTCTGGATCCGAATTTGGGCAACTAAGCTGTTGTGTTGAAAGCATCTTGAAGACTAAAATTGAAGAACTTGACTTCTCTTCCTAAAAGTCAAGTTAGGGGGAGATTGTTGGGAATTACAGAATTGCACAAGTATAGTTAATGCTGATAGCACAACCTGGTTACTACTTCTGAAGTTACTACTGCTGATACAGGTAAATGCTGCTAACCAAGATTAATACTGTTAGACGAAGTTACTACTGCTGAGCATAGTTAGTACTGCTAGTAGTTAGTACTGCTAAGGGATTACTACTGCCAACTTCATTAATACTGCTGAACATGATTAATGCTTCTGAACTTGGTTAGTGTTGCTTATGAGATGAAGACTTCGGATGGCAATGAAGACAGCTGTATTGATAGAAGATATTCATGGAAAGCTTGGAGATACCTATGGAAGATTATATTGAAGATCTTTTCTATTTTGTAATTATCTTTTATCTTTAGTATATGTATAGACTTGTTGAAATTAGTTGAGTATAATCAAGTTAGATTATCCTGAGTTTTTGTTTTCATAGAGAGAATCAACCTCAATGTTTATAATCCTAATTCTAGAGAAGTAGAATTCGTATTGGTGAGCCTGTTCATCAATATTGAGGTTGTGTGTGAAATCTTATAGCTTTGGAATCATTCAATAAAGTTTACAAGTTGAGATTCATATTCACTATTTTCATTGATATTCTGAATATTAAAGTGTTATTCCGCAAACTTCTTTAATATTGTTTCTGAGTTCATTATTCTTGTTAATAATTTAGATCCTGACAGTCTCTCATACCGGGCGGCCCCGGTCACAGCACACTGGGCGACCCCGGTCACCCACACCAGGCGACTTCGGTCCCCCACACTGACCGGTTGACCCAGGGCTTCAGAGTACTGGGCGGAAAAAGGGGTTTCGATAAAATGATTCACAGCCGAAAATATCAAACTACCGACCCCTTAATCGATCGACTAAAACTCCAACCTTAACATAATCATGCTTTACTACTAAGACCCAATATAATCGACAGCAAAGATTGATCGATACCCAAATTTCTTCCCCAACAAGAACTTAATCAAAAACAACTATTCAAGGAGGAAGAAGACTTAGAGATTTTCTAAATACACAGTAATAACATCATTCATTAAAGAGATGGAAGGATTACCTCTTGAGACTCCGATTGCTTGAATCCTCACGAGAAAATCTTCAAGAACTCAACCTCCTACGGAACACCTCTTTCTTTCGGTCTCTATAGCCGCTCTTTCTCCAAGAGTGTACCAAATGGGGAGAAGTTTAGGGTTTTAGCCCTAATTGTGACTATATTGCAAATAGGTCCCCTAACTCCCTTATGTTTTTCCTTTACACCATTTTTAACTAAAATGAACTTATGACACCAAGAATTTATGATTGTTACATTAATCGACCAGGGGCCGACCGTGAATATGCCCCGCGAAAGTGACATATGTCACTTTCGCTTGGCACTCTCGCTGAGAGTGTACTGCGGGCATCATAACCTCCGTGAGAGTGACACGCGAGAGTGACACATGTCACTTTCGCTGTCACTTTCGCCCAGGCTACCCGAAGCACAAAAATTCGATCTTTTTCGACACTAAGGTCCTTGACACTCTTTGGAACTTTTAGTTGCGCTTTCCCAACATGAATCCCACCAAACACGAGGTACAGAAACGCCTGGGTGGCTCTATACATACTGAAAATTACGGGTGTTACATCCATCATTTTCGATAAAGTATTCCTAGCGATGTTCATTTATCTTAGGTTTGATGAGCATTCTCAACAATATTCATGTTAACGCACGATACGTTAATTAAAGGATTTTTAGCCATGAGGTATGTTTGCAAAGCTTATATCGAAGTATATTATAAGCATAAAAGTGTAGTAGTCATATATGTTACTAGTACAAGTTGAGTAACGACATGAGTATAGTGGAAGTACATAGTACATGGAAAGTTATGTCAATAAGCAACAAAGATCGCTAGAATTTCAATTAGGGATAGAACGATGTTAGATATGGCTTTTAAAAGGCATAATCATATTGAACAAAAAAAAGTTATATTGAGACGTTGAGTAAGATAACAGAAGTTTAAAGAGTATTACACGACTCTTGCTAGTCCAATGGAAACTTATTAAATGGTCAAAGATAACATAGGAGCTGAAGTGTGAATAATGACTAAAAGTTGACAACTTTTTAGTCAGACAATTTCGAGGACGGAATTCCTTAAAGGAAGGGAGATTTGTGACACCCCAAAATGGGGTAATAAATAAATATGAAAAGTGAGGGGAGAAGGAAAATAAAATAAAACGAGCTTTATTTTATTAGAGCAAAAGTGTAAAGAAAACGGTCAAGGGGAGGAGGGGGCAAATGTTGCCAATTTATGAAAGTAATAAGTGAGTATGAGGGTTTATATTCACTTGACCAAAAATGTTAAAGCCTTATGTCAAAGGGGGCATATTTTAATAGTCATAAAGCCCAAGGGGCCGAATGTAAAAGTTTTGAAACAAGAAGGACCTGTTCTGCCAAAAGGACAACATTGTTTGAAATATGATTCTTGATGGTGACTTTTCAATAGTAGGTCTGGAAATCGTCCTATTGGCTTAAAATTTCAACTAATACGCCAAAAACTTCTTCATATAAACGAAGAGCATCAGCTAAGGGTCATTTGAGTTCAAACCACTCGTATTTTCACTGAGTTTTGAGAGAGATACCGAAGTTTGAAGTTGGAGTTAAAGTTTTCGGTTTTTCCTCGGTTCAAGGTGAGTTCTTAACCAAATCTTATGATTTTTATGTCTATGGATTCGTTTTTAAAAGTTCTATCGAACCTTTGTAGCCTTATCCATCATATTCATGTTTTCATAGTCTAAATCAATGTTGAAAGTTTTTGGGTTTTAATTTTAAAAACATAAATTTCAAATGAAGAAATGGAGCTCGTTACTTGTCCAAAAATTGTGTTCTTTATGTTAAAATGTTGGTAAAAATGTTACCAAGACTTTGGTGTAAAAAGAACGACGAAAAAAGAGCAAAAAATGAAGTTTTTAGAGCTTAAAAAGAGTAAGGGGCTGTTTGTTTGGCACTTAATGTAACCATTAAGAGCCTACCTCTTAATCGGTAAGAGGTAGAGTCTGTTTGGCAAAAAAAAAATTGACCTCTTAATGGTTACAATTACCTCTTAACGATTATGAGCCTAGGGTTAAACTAAATGGTTCAAATGGTGGATTGTTCCACTTTTGTCCTTCCCACTCTATCACACGCCTCTTTCTCCCTTCATTCCACTCTATCAACGACAGCCCCTCACTCGCCGGTTTCTCCATCTACTCCGGCGGTCGTCTCCGTCACACCAGTCAACACGCAGGTATCTTCCATCCGTTTGTCTCACATGTGTCTTCTCCCTCACTCTCAAAATCATTGGATTGTCTTCTCCCTCACTCAAAATCGTTGGTTCTCAGACAACAACCCCTCAATCGACAACCCCTCACCCCAAAGCCCCTCAATCGACAACCCCTTAAGCATTTGTTTTTTCTGTTTTGAGTTCCTTTTTTCAATCGACAGCCCCTTAAGCATTTGTTTTTTCTGTTTTGAGTTCCTTTTTTTTCAATCGACAGCCCCTTAAGCATTTGTTTTTCGGTTTTGAGTTCCTTTTTTTCAATCGACAGCCCCTTAAGCATTTCTTTTTTCTGTTTTGAGTTCCTTTTTTTCAATCGACAGCCCCTCAATCGACAGCCCCTCAATCGACAGCCCCTTAAGCATTTCTTTTTTCTGTTGAGTTCCTTTTTTTTCAATCGACAGGCCCTTAAGTTTTTTCACTTTACAGCCCAAAGTTTGTTTCTATGTTTGATTTGTTGTTTCGTCATGTTTCCATGTTTGATTTGTTGATCCAAAGCTACTGTTGATTTTTCTTTTTGTACATGACCAAAGTTTGTTTCCTAGTTTGCTACTGTTGATTTTGCTATATTCATGCTACTTTATGTTTTATCCAAATTTGTTACTTTATGTTGATTCAAGTTTGCTATATTCATGCGACTTTATGTTTTTATCCAAGTTTGCTACTTTATATTGATTCAAGTTTGCTATGTTTGTATGTTGATCCATGCTACTTTATGTTTTATCCAAGTTTTCTATATTTCTATGTCGATTCATGCTACCGTTATGTGTTTGGTTTTTTGGTTCTTCATTGTGATATTGTTTGGACTAGGTATGGAATTAGTTGGTGAACTACGTACCAAAAGAAACGTAGGATTACTTGGAAAAAAGATGGGTTGGTTCACACATTTCTTGAAGCTTGTATACACGAGACAATTAAAAATGGGCGAGAAGGTAGTAGTCTTAAGTCCGAATCGTGGAAAAATGTTGGAGAAGAACTGAAAAAGAAACATAACATTGATGTCGACCAACGACAAATGAAAAATCACTACGATTATCTTAAGGGGAAATATGCAGCTTGGTCTAAACTGAAAAACAAAACGGGCAATCTCTACGATCCAACAACCAACACGTTCAATCTATCCGAGGAAGAATGGAAGATAGAAATTTCGGTCACTTTCTTTCTTATCTTTTATATAATTATTCTTTTATAATATATTTATTTATATGGATATAATTCTTTTAAAACACCAAAATAAATGCATGGAACCATTGAGGAGTACGAGATTGCTTTACCCAGAACTTTGTGTCCAACTATTTGATGGGGTTGCTAGTGTGGGGCTTGAGAGTTATGGAACTGCATCGATGATTCCTGATCCTTACGACTCTGATCCCAATGTGAATGAAGATGTTGAAGTTATGCCTGACACATAAGAAACTGGAGGCCCAACTTCAACTCAAGAGTGTTCTTCTCGCCCTCCAATCCAAAGCAAAAAACGGAAAGCTAAAGAAACATGTAATTCAAACAAAGCCCAAGTTGACGAAACTATTATGAAGGTTATGAATGTCATGATAGAAAAACATGGAGCATCAACTACAAACGATGATCTTGATGATTGCTTGAAGAAGTTGACGGAACTTGGATGGGGTACACTGTTGCATGACGTAACACTATTTGTTTTAGGTGAAAGTGCGGACTATAGGAAAATGTGGATGCATTTAGAGCCGGAGAAATGTGAGGGTTGGATTAGACTTACGGGACAAAAGTATGGATTGCTTTAGTTATTGGGTTTGGATTAAACTTGTTTTTGGGAAGATGTGCATCTTGGATTAAACTTGTCTTTTGGATTAAACTTGTCTTTTGGGTTTGCCTTGTCTTGGATTAAACTTGTCTTTTGGATTAAACTTGTCTTTTGGGTTTGCCTTGTCTTTTGGATTAAACTTGGTAATGTGTTGTTTTTGTGTTTAATCACTAGTACAAAAATGACTTTTTCTGACGGTTTTGAAAAATAGGTTTGTAACGGTTTGATAAAAAAACGTTACAAAAAGTCACAAAAAAGTTAGAGAATTGTTTTAGTAATGGTTTTTATAAAGAAATATTACTATTACAAAAAAAGTAGAAACATAAAGCAACGTTTTAGATAAAAACGTCAATAAAAGGTTCCCTAAGGTAACGGTTTAGGGCGGTTTTGATAAACCGTTGCTTTATCTTGTGACGGTTTTTAAAAACTGTTGCCATATAATACCTTTTAGTAACGGGTTTTGTCTAAATCGTTGCTTTATGTCGTAACGGTTTTAAAAAAACATTACTGAAAACTAATATATGTATAACAACGCTTATTTGAAAACCGTATCCAAAAGTCACCAAGTTTTATGGCAACGGTTTTGCAAAATTTGCATCACCAAAAGTTAGTGTATGACAATGATTTCTGAAAAAATTGCATCACTATATGTCATGCTTTGGTAACGGCATTAAAACATTTACATCACAATAGCTCAAACTATATTGACGGTTTCTAATAATTATGTCACCATATGTCATGTTATGGTGACGGATTTGAGTTCTTTACGATATGTCATTCTACGGTAACGATTTTGAAAAGTAAATGTCACCGTATGTTATGTTATGGTGAAGGTTTTAAAAAACTATATGTCACAATGATGAAGGTTTTGTATAATAAATGTCATTATATATCATGCTATAGTGACGGTTAAAATAATAAACGTCCACGTAAGTCATGCTACGATGACGACTTTGTATAAAAAGCGTGATCATATGTAATGCCATGGTGATAATTTTAAATAATAAACATCAGTGTACGTCATCCTACAGTGACGGTTTTAACAATAAATGTCATCGTACGTCATGTTACAATGACAATTATAAAGATAAACGTCAAGGTACCTCATGCTATGGTGACGGTTTTGAAAAATTTACGTCACCTAATGTCATGCTACTGTGACGGTTTAGAAAATTAAATGTCACCGCACATCATGCTATTTGACGATTTTGAAACTAAACGTAATCGTACGCTAAGCAAGGGTGACGGTTTTGACAAAAAACGAGTCACCCTGTGTCATGTTATTGTGACGTTTTCAAATAATAAACGTCGATGTATGTCATGTTAAAATGATGTTTTTAAATAATGAACGCCATCTTATGTTATCCAATGGAGATGGTTTTGAAAAGTAAACGTCACCCTATGTCATTTTACAATTATGGTTTTGACATCTAAATGTTACAGAATGTCATGTTACGGTAACAGTATTGAATGGAAAACATCACAATATGTAATGTTACGATGACAGTTTTGAATGATGAACTTCAGCATATGTCATTTATTGTGACAATTTTGATAAAGCTATGTCACTGTACATCATAATGTACATGTAGTGATGGTTTTGATAAATTTATGTCACTATATGTTAGATTATAATGATGCTTCTGAATAATAAACGTCACAATATGTTACGCTCAGATGACAACTTTGAATACTAAACATCACTATATGTCATATTACTGTGAAAGTTTTGAAAAATAAACGTCACCATTTGTCATACTAGGCACTAGGGTGAGAGTGTGGAAAGATACAACGACGGTTTTGATTGATAAACGTCACCGTATGTCATGTTAAACATAATAAGTTATAAGAAATATCATTTTTTACATTTATGTGTTTAGAAATATCCTTTTTTTAAATTTAGTAATTACTTTATTCTAAACCATAAATCACGCGTATTTAATTTATTTATTTTAACACAACATAACATATATATAAATCAAATATTTTGTATATTTTGTATATTATTTATTCATTTAATGTATATTAGTACTTTAAATTTCTTATATGCAATGTTAATCATTTGATTCATATTGAGTTTTTAAATTCATTCTCATGTCATCATTATATAAATGATAAAAACCATCAATAAAAGATGACTAGAGGCAATGGTTTTGATAATTTAATGTCACAATGTCAATTTATAGTGATAATTTTGAATAATAAATGTCACCGTATGTCATGATACAGTGACGTTTTTGAAAAATAATCGTCATTGTACATTTGTTATAGTGACTGTTTTGAATAATAAACGTCACAATATGTAATGTTATGGTGGTGGTTTTCAATAATAAACGTCATTATACGGCATGCTACAACGACGGTTTTGCATAATAAATGTTACCGCACGTCATGTTATAGAGCGACGGTTTTGAAAAATGAATGTCACTATACGTCATGTTAGGGTTAATATTTTGAAAAATAAACGTTGTCGTACGTTATGATACGATGATGATTTTGAAAAATAAATGTCACCGTAAATCATGTTATGGTATCGGTTTTGAAAATAAACATTATCGTAAGTCATGCTATTGTGACGGTTTTGAATAATAAATGTCATGGTACATTATATTTCGATTACGATTTTGAATAATAAACGTCATGGTACATTATACTTCGGTGACAATATTTAATAATAAACGTAATCGTATGTTATGCTATGATGACGGTTTTAAAAAATAAACGTCACCATATATCATGTTATAGTGATGATTATGAAAAATAAACGTCACCATATATCGTATTACGGTGATGATTCTGAACAATAAACGTCAAGATATGTCGTTTTAGGGTGTCAGTTTTGAAAACTAAACATCACAGTATGCCGTGCTATGATGACGGTTTTGAAAAATAAACGTCACTGTATGTCGTGCTATGGTGATGGTGTGGAAAATAAACGTCACCGTATGTCGTCCTACGGTGATGCTTTTGAAAAACAAACATTACGGTACTCATCTTAGGGTGACGGTTTGGAAAAATAAATGTCTTCGTACATCATGATATGGTGATGATTTTGAAGAACAAACGTCGTTGTACTTCATGCTACAGTGACGCTTTTGACACATAAACGTCACTGTACGTAATCCTACAGTGATAGTTTTGACAAATAAACATCACCTTATGTCATGCTACGGTGACGGTTCTAAAAAAAAGGTTACATTATGTCATGCTATGGTAACGTTTTTAGGAAAAAAACAACTTTTTTTATACACCTAAAGTGACGGTTTTAGCCTATGGCAACGGTTTTTTATGTGATTTGGTAACATTTTTTAAACGTAACCAAAAGTGTATCAAAAGTGACGGCAAGATAGGTAACGGTTTTTAACCGTCACAAAAGATCTTTTTTGTACTAGTGAATATATGATTGGCTCATGATAGATATTGTATGTTATTTTCAAGGTAATACATGGACTTTGAGGAAGATCTTTTGTTAGTTTTGATAATCTATTGGTGGTGGAAATACAAATTTTCACCAACAATAGAACGAATACGAGACAACACTTCTGCCTTAACTGGACATGCGTATACACTAGAATTGTTAGGCGGATCGAATACCCAATGTGTTGAATTGATGCGGCTTTCTCGTGATGCATATATACTACTGTGCAACCATTTTAAACAAAAAAATTGGTTGCAAAACAGTAGAAATGTCACCGTCGAGGAGAAGATGGCTATTTTCTTGACGATTATTGGTCATAATGAACGCTTTAGAATGGTTAAACGGAGATTTCAACATTCCACAGAGACTATTCATAGACATTTCTGTGAGGTGTTACGAGCAATGATGAAATTTGCAAAAGAAGTTATACGACCAATACATTTCGAGGAAAACCCGAATACATCAGAACGTCAAAGAAATCTCAGACAAATAATTCCTGTAAGTTTTCTATTATTTTTTTGTAAACCCAAAACATACAATCGTGCCTAATGAGTTGTATTTTATAATAAAGGGGGCAATTGGTGCATTAGATGGAACGCTCGTACATGCAATCGTGTCTGCTGATCAGCAAGTTCGTTATAGAGGTAGAGGAAGAGGTGAATGTTATCAAAATGTTTTAGGTATTTGTGATTTTAATATGCTTTTTACGTACGTTTGGGCTGGATGGGAGGGTATTGCACATGATGCTCGAGTGCTGAGAGAAGTTGCATTTAGTCCAACATCCGGCTTTCCATTTCCTCCACGAGGTATGTACACTTTTTACTTATTTTTTAATATTTATCGTTTCTTATACATTTTATATAAATATTATCTTTGTGGTAAATATTGTAGATAAATATTATCTTTGTGATGCTACTTATGCCAACACGCGTGGTTTTATGACTCCATACCGCAATACGAGGTATTGGCTTTCTGATTTTCGACGACAACGTGCCTTGACAAGAGAAGAAAGGTTCAACCATCCTCATGCGCAACTCAGAAATGTTATCGAGCGTGCCTACGGTTTCTTGAAGGTAAGGTTTCCAATTTTAAAGCGAATGGCTCCCTATCTGTTTCGAATACAAAGAAACGTTGTAATTGCTTGTTTTGCGGTTCACAATTTTATAAGAATATGCAATATCCACGATCAACTATTCATGGATTATGACAATGACTTCACGTTTATTGCCGAGGGACAAGAAGAAATTGAGGGAGGTGATGAAGATGACATGGATGGAAGGCCTTTTGGTACTCAAAACAATGAGTACATGGCTAATTTACGTAATCGGATTGCGAATCAATTAATGTTAAATGCATAAATTTAAGAATTGTTTGAAAACTATTATGTTGTAATTTGATTGTTATGTTTTATTTATTCTAGAACTTGAAAATTTAATGTTATGCTTGTTTGGATTAATATGAAATGTTTTTTTGAACTAATAATATTGATTATGTAGTTATATTTCTAAAATAATTGTTTTATTCAGATATCTGTCAAACAGCTATCTGCCATTCAGAACTAAATCATTCAGAGGGTTAAAATGGTAATTTATTGTCATTCAAACTGTCCATTCAGAACAGTTACCAAACAGCCATATTTCATTCTGCACTAAATCATACAGAGCCTCTCAACCATTCTGACCTCTTAACTATTTTACACTCAACCATTCAGCAACTACCAAACAGCCCCTAAAATTGGTGCAGCCATGGCCGCTGCTGGTTGTTGGGGGAATCTGTCGGGTCATGGGTCGGGTTTTCTGCCGGGTCGTGGGCCAATGATTTGACCTGGGCATGTTTCTATTTACTAAAAAAATAATTCAAAGGGTGCGAGATTCGAACCCTATACCTTAACTTTAACAAGCAACGCTCTAACCAACTAATATGGTTAGCTTTTATGTCATTTACTTTCACCTTAATTATTTATTGGTTTCTTTATCTGTTTTTATTTAAAACAACAAGGTGAAGGAAATCTTTGTTTTGGATTTAGGTTCCAACCAGTAAACCATATTGTGTTTTCTTGTTTTATGAAAACAATATAAAATCAATATCATTATTTTATTTAAACTTTTTGAAATATCTTTGAATTTATAAAATACCAATTTTGACTCGATTTTCGATTATTTACGAAATTAAATAGTCGGTATTTCAAGCAATAACTTATGCATTTGGATTTATGCAAATTGTGAAATAAATCTACACATGAGATTTGGTGTTATAATTATTTATTTTGAAAGGTGTGGTTACAATAACTCATTTATGTATTTAAGTGATCTAAAAATAAGATTTAAAGCGTCGTAATAAGGAGAATGATTAGAGCACTTTGGTTTTTTTGAGGATTTATATAAATTATATATTTCCTAAGGAGATGTGTTTACAATAAGTAGTTTAATTGGTTTGATTATTTTAATAATGAGAGTAAAGTGTCGTTATCGGATTAAAATAATCATCGAGACATTTTAACTCGGAGTTGGGATTTATAAAATTATAGAAAGGTTTAATTTGGCGTTTTGGGACATCATCGAGTGATACTCTTGAGCTTCGACTAGAATTTGTCGGGGTTGACCGAGTTGACTAAGGGTTGACTTTTGACTCGTTTGACCCATATGGATTTTAATCTTGGGATCGTATTGAGCTATTTGGAACAACCTTGGAGACTCGGATTTGGAATTTGACTTTAGGTCGGGTCAAATATGACCATAGTTGACTACTGTTGACTTTTGGAGAAATAATTGGATATTATGATATAAAATGTGTAGGTTTTCGGATGAGATCTATGAGTAGCCGGCCTACACACAATCAGGTGAGTCTTCATGAGACTTACACTGGGATGCATACATACGTACAAATTTATTTTTAAGCATTATATGATTTATACGGTGTATGATATGCATGATAATGATATAAATAATGTCATTGGCATATGTTTACATGTATGTGGAGTTTTTTTGGAGCTTGCATGCTAATTGTTTTCCGGTTTTTAAACGTATTTAGCATGCTTGGATTTTCAGTTGGTTTATATTGTACAAATGGTGCATGGTTTGGAGTATGAGATGTCGGTTTGGTTTGTCACGCTTAAGGGGAGGCACGACCCCGAAATGGGTTACTGGATCTGTGTGAGCCGTACACACCCAGAGAATGCTTGCAACTTATCAGTCTTTACTCGAGGAGACAGTCATGAGGTCTCGTTTCTTTTGGTGTTGCATGCTTTCAGAAAATGCATATTATTTTATGTGAAACTTGCATGTTTGATATGTGTGACAAGATATGATTTCATCCACGCAAACCATGAACTCACTGAGCTTTATAAGCTGACTATAGTATGTGTCTCAGGGACGAAATGTTTCATGTTGGACAAAGGAAAAGAGCACACATAGAGACTTGCCTCATCTAAGTTCAATCTCTATGTTCAGGCATCTAATACGAATAAATATTGTAACGCAACTTGGTATGGGACGAGTTAGCATTTAAGTTACATATTTATTGTAAAAGTCTTCCACTGTAAATGGTTTAAAGTTTTAATTTAGCCGAAATTTTGGAGTATTTTCGGAGGAATTGTTTTAGGTAAAGTAACACTTTGAAAAAAAATGAGTGTTACATTGCAACCGGGGCATAGGTATCAAAATAATCGATGTCTTCCCGTTGCCTAAAGCCTTGGATTACCAATCGATCTTTGAACTTGTCGATTGATCCATCGACTTTCATCTTCCTTTTGAAGATCCACTTGCATCCCAACGGTTTACAACCCGGTGGCAAGTCCGATAATACCCAAATATTATTCCCCATGATGGAATCCATCTCATCATTTATTGCTTCTTTCCAGAAAGCAATATCTTGAGACTTCAAAGCCTGATCAAATGATTTTGGATCTTCCTCAATACTATAACAGTAAGAAAATTGTGACCCAATCTCATCTCTTGATCCCTCTACCAAGTACACTTGGAAATCGGGACCAAAGGATTTTTCGATCCTTCCTCTTTTGCTCCTTCGAAGCATCGAAGATTCGGTTGGAACAATTGTTTGTTCTTCAACCTCACTAATTACACTAGTACTTGGAACAAGGTTCTTCGGCCTAGGTATTGAATAGAATCTAGTCTCATCAAATAATGCATCTCTCGATTCTATAACGGTGTGAATCGCTATAGAATCATTAGGTTCAATAACATAGAACCTATATGCCTTGGAATGCTCAGCATATCCAACAAAGATGCAATCAATACATTTCTCACCCAAGGTTTTCCTTTTGGGTTCGGGTAGTCGAACAACCGCTCGACAACCCCAAACTCGAATATAATTCAAGTTAGGCCTCTTCTTGAACCAAAGTTCATATGGGGTAATCTTGTTCCTTTTATTGGAAACTCGATTTAATAAATAACAAGTTGTTAACATGGCTTCACCCCAAAATTCATCACTCAATCCCGAGTAGGATAACATAGAGTTCACCATTTCTTTGAGAACTCTATTTTTCCATTCCGCCACACCATTTTGTTGTGGTGTATACGGCGTCGTAGTCTCATGGATAATTCCTACGGATTGGAAAAACATGGGGTCGTAATATTCCCCACCACGATCGGTGCGTAAACATTTAATTAAACCGTTCATTTGCAATTCAACCTCCGTTTTATAAACTTTAAGTTTGTCCAACGCTTCATCTTTTGAGTGTAACAAATAAATATAACAAAACCGTGAAGCGTCGTCAATAAAAGTAACAACGTACTTTTTATTACCAAAAAACGGAGTTGAATGCAAATCACAAAGATCACTATGAATTAATTCAAGCACCGACGAATCTCTTTTCACATTAGGAAAATGTTGTCTAGTGATCTTTGTCAACATGCAAGTTTTACATTTTTCGGTTTTAACGTCAAAAGCCGGAATAAGACCGTCTTTTGATATTTCAACCATTCTTTTAAAATTAACTTGACCAAGCCTTGCATGCCATAAAAAAGAATCAACACAATTCTCATTTGCAATATAAACGGAATTAGAAACACAATTCTTTTTATTCAAACTTAACATAAACATATTATTATTTAAATAACCAAGTCCTACAAAAGAGCCACCTTTTGACAAGGTAAACTTTCCGGACTAAAAAACTTGTCTATATCCTAACTTATTCAAGGTACTACCGGAAACCAAATTCTTTCGAATTTGTGGTACAAACAAAACGTCTAAAAGTTCAGTTATTTTATTAGAGCTAAATTCTAGTCTAACTAAGCCACGTCCAAGAATGAGAGCATTTGACTTGTTCCCCATGTGTAGCACGGATCCGTCTTCAACCGGTTCCAAAGAGGAGAACCAACGTCGATCCTTGCACACATGACTCGATGCACCCGTGTCAATCCACCAAGCATCATCATCATCCTACACATAAAATGATTCGGATATTAGTGGTACATAATTAAAATTTAACACCAAAGTCAAGAAACTGATATTGTCGTGGGTTCTGATCATTGGATCTTTGCCCACCACCACTTGAGTTTGCTTCATTCTTATTCTTGACAACTCGACAATCCCGCTTGAGATGGTCGGTCATCCCACAAGTCCAACATGTTAATTTAACCTTTTTGTTGGGACCTTTGTTGGCTTCATTGAACTTACGTTTTCCCTTGAAATTGTTGGATCTTCCCTCTTCCACCATGTTCACCGAAGGTGCAGAAACCTCTTTCATCTTTGGTTATTCAGCCTCTTGCGCCCGAAGAGATTCTTCTATGCGTAAGTGACTACCGAGTTGTACAAGAGACAACTCTTCCTTCTTGTGTTTCAACATATGTTTGAAGTCTTTCCAAGAGGGAGGCACATTTTCAATTATGCTCGATACGGAGATGGATTCGTTCATCTTCATATTGTGTTGAGCATATTGGTCTAAAATGCGTAGGAGCTCATTATATTACTCCAACACAGGCCTTGAATCCACCATTTTGTAATTATTAAAATTACTAACAAGGAACTTCTTACTAGAAGCATCCTCCGCCATGTATTTGGACTCAAGAGAGTCTCATAACTCTTTAGCGGATTCAACACTTTGATAAATATCGAAAAGGGAGTCACACATACCGTTTAAGATGTGGTCGCGACATATGTAGTCATCATTTTCTCATTTGTCGCGACGCCGGGTCATCTCCAACGTTTCGTCCTCTATCACTTCCGGCATCGGCGTGCTCAACACGTACACGACTTTCAACGTGGTCAACAAGAAGTGCATCTTCTTTTGCCATCGCCGAAAGTCGACGCCTTCGAACTTCTCCAGTTTCGTGAACTTGATCGTCATGTCTCTCACGGATTGATCACTCGCCATTTCTCTCACGAGAAATATCACTTAAGATTGTTGGGGAGTGGGGTGCAGAAATCGATGGGTAAAGGGAGAGAAGAGAGAGTGATCTGAACTTGGATATGAATCTGAGATCACGTGAGAGCTCGCTTTCCTTAAGTGATATTCCGACCCTATTCTGCCTGGGTATCACGAAATTCACTCGAGGATAATCTCAATTCACCGGTATCATTTTAGGCAGAAAACGATCCTATTTAAACACCTAGAGAATCGTAACCGACCCTATAATATTAATGATAATAATTTCTCAATTAATGGGATTGATTGTGGACATTAATGTTGGCGGTTACAAAAGTTCTCATCAGTTACAAATCTGATGAAGACGCACGGCCCGTGCCAATTTCAAGAAGGAAATGGCACGGTTCGTGCCAAACTCTCTGTCGACCACGCACGGCCCGTGCCAATTTCAAGAAGAAAACCCGCACGGGTCGTGCCAAACTTTCTGTCGACAACCGCACGGCCCGTGCTCATTTTATGAACAAAGTTGCACGGGTTGTGGGTTGTGCCGTTTGTAACAGGAAAACGGCATGGGTCGTGCTCAGCATTTTCCACTTGTTAACTCACCAAACATAACCATCCAACTATCCCGAGTTTTAGTTAGCTTACACGAGTGTGCACTCCACACCTCCTAGCTCATGTTATAGCTTAACTATCAACCCCATTATTATCTTGTGAATCCAATAACACAAAATGGACCGATGATTTAACTAAAATCACCAACAATCCGGTGTTGTTTTCTCCCTTTATTTATTTTCGTCAAGTTTACGTTTATGTTTGTGGTTGTTTATCGTTTCCGTTGAGAGATTCGAGTTTATCGTTTCCGCATTACAAACTCGTTTTAGTTTATTTTGGATCTTGGGTTGATTTCGATTAAGTTTCTACTCGATTCGATCTCGTTTCTATGGGGTTCGATCGAGTGTGATGTGATTGGAATTTGCAACATTTGGAAAATGGCCGAGAAAATTAGAATGTTGCCGGAGAGTATATAAAAGTGGCCGGCAATAGCTAGTAGACCTTTACGGCTTTACCTGAGATATGTTAACATTTTCTTTACTTCATATACTCGGAAAAAGAAAGATAAAAAATAGTAGAAGTAATTACTAATTATAGGGAGTAATCTAAAAAACTAATATAAAAGATTCTAAAGATTTTTTTTTAAAGATGAAGATAAAGGAGAGAGGATCAACACTCCATAATTCATCAATATAAAATACGAGTCAACTTAAGGGCATTTTGTCATAATTCACTATTATTTAAGTGTATTTTATCAATATTTATTTACTTCATATTTTGTTATGGAAAGGGTCTCTAACAATCAACACACATATTTATACTATATTATAAAGCACGAATAAAAAACTCTTAAATACAAATTATTAGGCACAAGATACCATTATTTTAATTATATTATTAAATATATAATTGGTTATTTTTTCTAGATGTCATTAAAATATATAAGATAATCATTGAATTCTAACAAAATACTTAAACTTTTTATATAAAAAACATTATATTATTGAGCCTAAATTAAACAAATTTAAAAAAAAAACATTACCATTTTCTCAAAATCATCCAAAATCGTACTGTAAATCGACAAAAAAATAAAATGAAACATTAAAATCGTGATGTATCTCGTTACATTGTGCGAGTACGCTTCTAGTATTTACGAAATATGATACTCGCATTTAGTTAAAAGAAATACAAAAGGGGCGGAGGTAGTTAACTTGGTGCAGTTTTTTGCATTTAGTTGGATCAAGCATTGATCCAAGTTTGGGAGTGTCGTGTGTTGGGATTCGTGGATTAAGAGTCCTTTGTACTCTTCTTCTTTGTATATGTATTTCCAGCTTCTCGCAAACCCCTTTGGTGGTTTCTTGTTGTTAAAAAAAATACAAAAACAAATTATGGAACAAATAAAAAAATACAGGCATCAAATTTGTTTTTTTTTTCTTTTTATAAACATGTCATAGTTGACAATACTTAATAAACATAAATAAAATTATCAAATTTACAAGTACAGTCTATATGTATGATGTATCCTTGTTTGAAGAATAAAATCTATTTTTTTAAACACTGAAATGAAGAACAAATATTCATTTGACTAAGCTTTAAAATTCTTAAATATACTTCAAGAAAACTTGTGTGTTTTTGACAACTTATTTTAACATATATTTCTAGCATTATATATGAATTTAGATTCATAAATATGTTTATGAATACACGCACAAAAACATGTTTAAATGATTTTGTATACCTTTTACAAACTACATAATTTCGAACCAAATTAAACCGGTCAACATGTACATATATACGAACCGATAACCATACCAATTAAATTGATACAAATTCAGTTGATACTAATTACAGTCAATTAGGTATATTGTACCAAGTATGTAAACTTGGTTGGTGCACGATATTGAAAATCGCATAACATGGTAGTACCATGGCACCGACTTATTTAATTATTTGTTATTTAAATTAATTAATTGTAAACCATCGTTATTAATTTTTAAGTTTTGTATTGCCGACATTTTTGTTTGGGTATCTGCATGTTTGTAACTTGCAAGTTTTATTTCTTGCAATTAAAAAAATATTAAACATAATATGCATTACCTACAAACTCAAAATATCACTCAAAAATGTAAACAAAATTACAAATTTTCATATACATAATTTGATACTTGTACAAAACCGGTTTCAACATGTACCAATCAAAGAACGTCAAGGTTGATTGGTATATGGTATAAAAATTTAGGTACCAAATACAGTTGATTGGTATATGGTATAAAATTTTACGTACCAATTATTGTTACTCCAATCATGCTCCCTATATTAACAAATATACATTACTTTAATAATAATTTATTTACGTTTTGAATAAAATAAAATAAACACATGACATGATTGGATACACATGTATATAATAAAATAATGTAGATTATTTGTAGGGACTGCTTAATTACATATAAGGAGTGAGATAATGAAAATTAATATAGCTCGTTATCCTTCCACTGTTGGGAGCGAGGAGTTGTCGCAGCTCTGTGAAACCAGCCTAACGCAGTGCCTCCTTCTCTAAGGTTCAAGTGACCCATGCCTTCACAAGGCTCACATGAACCAACTTAACTCTCAACTCGGAACGGGCAAGCCAGATAATGCAACACACCAAGCCCAACCAACCGGACCAACTCACGGTTCAACTCACTTTCATACCCCCCAACTTAGGTTATAGGCAAGCGCAACCAAGCCCGGTGATGATAGATCTACAGGATCTCTTTATTAAGTAGTCATAACATCTACCAGAAAACCATGTGGGAACAATCATCACCAACATTTCTGAATTTAATTTGTTCCTGTGGATTCCATAATTCCACCAAAGGTCCAGTGATACAAAACAGTAGCAACATTCACATCAAGATCACCTAATGTACTGTTGCTATATATTGGTTTCCTGTTTTATCGGTAAAGATTTAAAGAAATAGGCAGGAAATCATCGTTAGAACATGCTTTTATCAGTTTATATATAGACGAAATTGATCAAGAAATGATGGGTATATATGTAAGTAAACTTACTTAATTATAGAAGAATAAGGAGTCAATGGTTTGTAGTTAAAGTGAAAATTTGTGTGAGCTTGTCGAAGCTGGGATGTTAGACGACCAAATTACGCGGGAAGTAATTCATTCAGTAGTCGAAATTTGTAATGGTGACCTACACGCGCAAGTAATCCTTGTAATTAAGTTTCACGTAGGGGTGGACCCAGAAATTTTTTCATACGGTGGCACCATAAAATATATAGACAAAAATAATTATAAAATTCATGGGTTTTATCGACTTGTCATCATCTTTTTACTGACGTTCAATATTGTCTGATGTGTTTTTAGTCTAATTCCAACATTTCGAGGGATTTTTAAAGTTTTTTGTTTGATTTCAAGAGATTTTTAAGTTTTCTTTATCAATTTCGAGGGAGGGTTTTTTTTTTCCCGGTTTTTTGGTCGATTTCAAAAGTTTTTTTTTGGTTGATTACGAGGTACGGGTGCACCTTCTTGAAGTTTCCAAAATAATACGGTTGCACCTTCCGAAACGATACAGTTGCACCTTTCACGAACCTAAATTTTTTTACCTTTCGCCGGAGAAATAGTATAATATTAATTTCAACAAAGATTTACTGATCTTGATCTACAAAGCAATATGCATAGTACAGACGGCCCCAAGACAACGACAGATTCATTGAAGAAAAGATCTCGAATCATTTTGCATAATATTGAAGAATTCTCAGCCTCCCATGTATCAATTTAACACAAACTAATTGATTTGATCATTGAAATATCTGAAACCAGTCATTCAGTTAATTAAGATATTGAACTAGAAATCTTGATCAGGAAAATTCAATCTTTTTTATTCTCCAACACCTAGAAAACTAATCTTTAATTTTTATCTTGTTCAGATGACAAGAATATATGAGGATAAAAATCAGAAGAAAACAATGTTAAGAAAATTTTCATTTTCTCTTGAAAATTTTTGTCATGTTAATTTAACACTTTTTTAGATGAAACTATATTTTCACAAACATATATATTATTTACACCATGTATTCTTAATTTTTTTTTTCAGTTACAAACATTTACAAAATAGCGCATAAAATAAAATATAAGAAACGTTTCGTTGCTATAATGATGAATTTGAACACGACATATTTATTTGGTGGACCGAGGACTTGCTACAACCATTAAAGGGGATGCCCTATGGAGCGTTATGGCACATGTCTCACTCATGTCCAAATCCCCATCTTCGACACCATTCGGCAACCCCAAATCAAACTTGTACACGATATTTGCTAATGCAAGTTCGATGATCGCTACACCAAATTGAATACCAGGACACCCTCGTCGTCCTGCACCAAATGGAATCAACTCAAAATGAACCCCTTTATAATCCGTGGGACTGTTCAAGAACCTCTCTGGCCAAAACTCGTTTGGTTCTTTCCATGACGTGGGATCTCTTCCTATGGCCCAAGCATTGACAATTGTTTGTGTGCCTCTTGGAATATCGTACCCCATTAGTTTGACATCTTGTCTCGATTCTCGAGGAATAAGTAGTGGGAGTGAAGGATACATTCTCAAAGTCTCTTTGATGGTGGCTTTAAGATACTCCATTTTCTCCAAATCTTTCTCGAGAATCAAGGGTTTTCCTTGCGCTATTTCAGTTACTTCTTGTTGTAGTTTTTTCATTACTCTTGGGTGTCTTAATAGCTCGCTGATCGACCAAATTAGAGTCGCAAATGTAGTATCAGTTCCAGCAACAAACACGTCCTACAAGAAATTAACACAATCTTTAAGATTGCATAATTATACTTTTTTTATAATTATATATTTATATTACTACAAACAAGCAAGCAAATAGAAATCTTACCAAGATGAGAGCTTTAATGGTATCGTTGTGAAGAGTAAAGCCAGTTGTGTTATCTCTTTGTACATCCAATAAGATGTCAACTAAATCTTGTTCTTCATCACTTTGAGCATTATCCACCCCTTTTCTCTTATTTGTATGTTCTTCAACAGCACCTTGAAGAAAAGCATCAAGTTCTTTAGCAACTTTATGTGCTTTATCCTCCAAACCACTCAATCGATCGATCCACGACAGCCATGGGATATAACTTCCAACGCTAATTGCACCGAAAACTTCCACAAACCTTTCCAACAAGTTCCTGAACTTCGAACCGCGATATGTCCTCCCTAACGCCACCGTACATACTATGTTATTCACAAGCCAAAAGATCAACTCGCTCAAATCAGTTACCGAACCACCGTCTTTTTCAATCATTCCTATCATAACAGCCACCTCTTTTGCCCTCACATGTTGAAATGATTGGACTCGCGTATTGTTTAGAAGGTGAACCACCGCGATGCTCTTCACCTGCCGCCAATACTCTCCATAACGAGAAAATGTTATGTCGTTGGAGCCATATATAACTATGTCGGGAATGTTTAATTTTGGTCGATTAGCGAATTTTAGATCATGGGTTTTCATGATCTCTCTCGCTGATTCGGCCGAAGAGGCTACGAGCACTGGTACGCTGCCGAAGTGCATCAACATGAGTGGACCATGTTTTTGGGACAAGGCGTGGAGCGAGCGATGGGGACTCGAGCCTAGTTGATGAAGGTTTCCGATGATCGGAAGCTTTCGTGGAGATGGTGGAAAGCTTTTCTTGGTCCTGAAATGAAATGAAATCCATTTCAACATAAAAAGGATTACAAAGAATAATGAAAAGAAAGAAAGGAGGTAGATCTGTAAGGAAGAAGACATGGCCTTAAAGATAGTTATGCTGCAATGCCTCATTGAATATTTATATATATAATGCCCCAATCTCAGTAGACAATTACGTGCCGTTTCTTTTTAACGTCTGAAGTTTGAAGTCTTATTTTATTTCTGATTAATAAAAGGTGGGGTGCTGAAGTCTGAAATCTGAATCAATAGAACTGTATGTTTTTGTAACGTCTAAAGGCGTCTTGAGAGAAAGAATAGCATATGGCATATGAACTGAGGTGGACAAGAGATTTTAAGAAGTTAGGTCACCACTTCTTATTTCAGACGTATTTAAGAGTTAAAAGGTTCTGAAAACTGGAAAAAAAAAAACAAACAGTCTAAATGTAAAGAGGTCTAAACGATTCAGACTTAAGAGCGATTAAGATGTTTATTTTTTTTAAAACAAACAACCCGTAAGAGCATCTCCAACAGCAATGCTAAAATGGAAAAAAATGGGATTTTAGCATTTTGTTGCTCCAACAGCTATGCTATTATTTATACTAAAATAGAGAATAGATAAAGAGAGATTGTAAAAGCATCTCCAACATCTATGCTAAAATGAAAAAAATTGGGATTTTAGCATTTTTTTTTTGCTCCAACATCTATGTTATCCTCTATACTAAAATAGAGAAAAGAGGATAGAGATTGTAAGAGCATCTCCAAAAGCTTTGCTAAAATAGAAAAACTTGAATTTTTGTTCACTAAATCTCTCCAACAGTTTTGCTATCTTGTTTGCTATAATAGAAAAAACTTGAATTTTTTCTAAGTTTAGAAAATTTTCTAAAATTTGATGGTAGAAGAGAGAAATGGTTATTTTATTCAATTTCACCAATGAGATTCAATTTTTATCATTTTATATTAAGTTTTTTTTAAAGTGTATTGGGATGATAAATTAGTGACTATTATAATAATATAAATTGTTCTAAAATCTCTAAAATAACAAATCTGTTGGAGATGAATGTAATATCCTTTAGAGATTTTCACATTTGTTTCTCTATTTTAGAGAAATTATAGAAAAGTTGTTGGAGATGCTCTAAAACTCTCTAAATTTAGAGAAATCTCTAAAAAGAAATTTCTCCCTAAACTAATTATTATACCTAAAAAGCAAAATTTTCATTTTCCAACTTTTCATATATTGAATATTTTAATAATATAATAAATACTAGAGTTACTAAAATAACATAACTGTTGGAGTTAGATGCAATTTTTTTTAAAGATTTTGATTTTTTTACTCTATTTTATAAAACTTTAACATAGTTGTTGGAGATGCTCTAAAGATCTCTAAATCTAGAAAAATCTTTAAATACATAATTTTTCCTCAAAACTAATTATTATCCTTCAAAAGCAAATTTTTCCTCTACAACTTTTCATATATTGAATATTTTAACAATATAATTAAATAAATTGAATATTTTAATAAGATAATTAATACTATAGTTAATAAAAAAAAATTATTATAGTTTGATTAAATTCTTTTAAATATTTCATTTTTTCTATTCTACTTTAAGAAAACTTTACTGTTGAAGATTACTCTTGATCTATTTTATTTCTTGTCTTGGAGTAATTAATGCGGTCTTTGAATTATTGGTGTAATGTCAACCGGTTAGTTAATTAGTAGACCCTACCCTCGACTTTAATACTATTTTCCACAACCCACTTGCTTATGTTTTTGGCTATATTTAACGAACTATCCGATAAGCTAACTGGTAGTTGATAAGCTAGTTTTTCAAAACGTTATTATGAGTAGTTTATAAGCTAGTTTATGGTCATCTAAACATGTACTCATATTAGTTTATAGTTTATAAAACATCCAAATATTAGTTTCTAACTTATAAGCTAGTTTTTTTTTTTTTTTTTTTTTTTGCCAAACAATGTCTTTATCTTTAAACAATTAATAGATAGAAATAAATATAAAAGGTCAGCGGACACCCGAAAACGATGGCTCTTTAATCAATGGGTTTTGTTTCTTTAAACAATGGAAAACATTAAATTTTACACTAAATCCATAAAATTAATATAAAGTTTGATACAAAGAGTATATCTTCTCTAATCCAATGGGTAACAACAAATCTTATATCAAAATTTTAAGATTTTAAGTATATTTCTTTTTATCTTCTTTAATTGATGTAAAATTTAGTGTAAATAAATCGTGTTACACCAAATTTAGTGTGTTACTATTTGTTACACTAAATTTGGAATAAGATTTGGTATCGTTGGTTTTACATTTTGGACTAATTAACTTCATGAGATCTACATCATATCCATTGTCATATAGGCTTCAATTAAGAACTTTTCTTTCGACTATATTTACATTTTTCATATGGTTTTCAAAACCGTGTAAAAGTGTGCATGACTTTTTACATGTTAGTTTTTTATATATACAATTGTAAAATATCGTGTAGAAAACCAATTTGAACCGGTAAAAAGCAAGTTTCTGTAGAGTGATTACATTAAGAGTTTCCAAACCCAAGTACTTATTGTGAAACTACTCATAATGTTTTTTCGACTTAATCATCCTTAATTAAAGATGTACAAAAGGACCTAGGACCATGGTTAAACAGAGGACCGGACCTTCACGGCTCAGTTATGATCGTGAACCAAGTAAAGCTTTTGGACCAAGTAGGTTCAAAACTAAGGGTCCGTTTGGTTTGCGGGATTGTAATTGATTTGGAGGGATTTGGATTTCAAATCCATTCTAATCCTGTGTTTGGTTTGCAGGATTGTCCGGATTTGAAATCCTATGATTTCTTTGAAATCCCTCCAACATAGGATTTTGAAATCCCAAGGGAATGGCTAGGATTTCAAGAGATTTCATAGGATTTGTATATAATGTTTAAAAATATGTTAAAAACACTTGTTTTCTAATAATCAGTTAAATAAAAGATAATTTAATTACTTTTATATTTTTTTCATAATTTTCTTAATGATTTTTTTTATAAATAACGGAACTCAAATTCATTCCAATCCTACAAACCAAACATACAAAAGGATTCCAAATCCTCTCAAATCCAAATCCCTATATGAAATCCAATCAATTTCATTCCATTCTACAAATCAAACGGACCATAATTGTGTTTGTCAAACCTGAATCAAACCTTTATGTCCCTTGCCAGGTAAAAATAGAAATTATTTTTTAAATCTTTGAACCAGTTTTATTAAAATGCACCAAGATATCCAATCTAGACCTTGACTTTATGATAAAATTATCTATATTATTTTATTGACTTGATCACCCTTAATCACACGCAAGCTTCTAGGAATGTGTAGAAATTCAACCGATCTAATAGGAACCGACCGATCTAATTAGAACCGACCGACCATAATTGAATATCCAATTGTAATTGGATCGGATCGATTAAAAATCTCAACAGCCAATTTGGATTCGTCGGTTCTTGGATGGCAGTCCAGAACCGACCAAAACCGACCGAACTGTAACACCCGTTTTCACTATTATAATAATGATAAAATTGCGTTCATTTAACTATATTAAATCTTTAAGATAAGTGTTAAATATGATGATATATAATCGATAATTTAAGTTATGTTTTTCGATAAAGAAATATTTACATCGGATACAAATTTAAAGTTAAGGTGCTAATATCAAAATATTGATATCATTGAAAATATGATAATTTGAAGATTTAGAAAATATCTTTGATGGAAATAAATAAGAGAAAAATATATCTGATTAATAATTATGGAGATGAAAATATATAAATCTAAATATATATATATATATATACATATTTAAACATTTAAACAATTGAATTTACAATATATATATATATACACGAATAGTGTATATATATATTATTAATAATATATATTTTAATATTATTTCTATTTAAAAAGTTTTGTCGTTTTACTCAAAATAGCTAGTCGTATGGATTTTTAGGAAATGCGACTAATATGTTTTTGTGACCAACGATTTATGACGGTCACAATGAAACTTTCAGATTTGAAAACCGACAAAGTTTTATTTATAGGATTAATTCGATATTAAATATATCGTTTTTATTAATTTTATTGCTCAAATGGATTTAAAAGTTATACAATGCATATATATTCGGAATCATCGATTTACATAGATTGTAATGACGCTTTCAGATTCGAAAAAGAATAAAGTTTTTATTTTAGGGTCACTTGAGCAAAACTGTATAAATGTGTCATTTATGGATAATATAAATATCGGATTTATATCAAATTTCATATTTAAATACGTTGAAAAATCTAGATACCGTAAATGTTAAAAAGGTCAAAATATGATTACGAAAATTTGTACAACTCAAAAAAATGTATAGCAATAGCATGCCTATGGATAGGTACTATCGCATAGGTCCCAAATATATGTTCATATTGATGTTTGAGGTTACATATATAAAGTTATATCTAATAAAGATAATAATTAGATAATATATAAACGATTACAAATATACATATTATATATGACTTGGTCCTTAAGCATATTCATGCTAAAAGGATTACGTGGGGATTTTATCAAAATAATCTTAGCCTTGAAGTCTGTTTACCGCCATCAAATTGCCGACATATTTGGTATATATATATATATATGTGTGTGTGTGTGTGCTCATTTTATGTTAAGAAATATACAAAAATGAATATTTTTTTTGTACGGCATACAAAAATGATTATGTATATATATATATAATATACATAGTGTATATTTAAGATATATTTAGCACGTATTGATAGAATTAAGGCGATGATTTGGATGTCAAGGTTAGGCAATCGAGGTGAGTACGTTATGAGATTTACTGGGATACATATATACTATATAAATGTTTTCATGCATGATAAATATTTGAAATGTTGTTTTGACATGTTTACCTTGTACAGGATAAAGTTATGCTTATAATGCATTTTATGAGAAAGACATGTATTTTAGATATGACATATGAAATATTTTGTGCATGTGAAAGTATGACCATGTTAAATACCCGACGGGGTATAAGAAATGAGAACGTCTAGCAAAAAGGACGTCAGGGGGAAGATCCTTCGCGGAACCCCAGGGATCTAGGATCCTGTTGAGAATGTTTGACATACTTACACATATGAGATCTCGTATTAAAAGAAGATGATGTTTTTATAGAAATGATTTTATGCATCAATGTTATTATGCATAATTATGAGAAGTATATTGAATTGTTATTCTATGCACTAAAATGATATATTTTATGAAAGATGATTTCTTCATGAAACCATAATTGCTCACTAAGCATAAAGCTTATGTATTCCATATATGTATCTCAGGTAAGATCAGGATAAGACATGAAGGGATCAGACGAAGAGCTATAGTTCTTATAATAGCCATATTAAATGTTAGGCTATTGAGTTGTTGTTGGAACGCTTCCGCAGAAGTAAAGTTAATGATGTTATGAAAGAAAAAAAAACGGGGCGTTACACGAACCGAACCGACCAACATCCAATTACCCATCCAATTAACCATCCGATTACCATCCAGTTTCCATCCAGTTTCCATCCAAGTATCATCCAATTATTTTTTTTGCAATTTTCTTAAATCCAAATTTGTTTTGTGTTGGTTTTTGAATTTTTAGTCTCACTTATGTTGTTTTAACACAAACTAAAAGTAATTAATTAGAACATTACATTAAATTAACATGTTTGATGGATCCGATATGATCATCTATTGGATGTCGGATGGATCCAATCCAATCCAAGGGATATCCAATAAGAATATCCAATAGATATCCAATCTGATCCATTGGATGGAACCGAACCGATCCAATCATCTATTGGATTGGAAAAATCTCCAATCCAATGGATGATTGGATCGGTTCGGTTCCCCTCACATCCATTAGATGTCAACCGATGAAGACCCATACAAGCTTCTACAATAATATGGCATCTTGCAATATTGTTACTTATAAAAACATTAAATCAATTTGAAAAATTCAACGCCAATTGTTGAAGATAACATTTGATAAACATAAAATCTCTTTGAAAAGAAAAAAACAGGTGTCCATAAGATAACGTTAGACAAAAGATTGTGTGTGAATAAGAGTTAAGGTGAGAAGATAAGAAGAGATTTAGATCCTTGATCACTTTTAATCTCACCCCATCCCACGAATCACGCTTGATGCGGGAATTGATCTGGTGTATCTCAGTGCATCACATCCTAATGTGTATCCAAAGGTGAAGATCCGTTTTTACCTTTCTTACATAACTTGTACTCTCCTATATATATTTTTGTGTTATATATATATATATCTATATATATATATATATATATATATATATATATATAACATCAGGTTAAGAGGAAAACGCTAAATAAATGAAAACTGGAAAACCAAGAAAAATATGAATGAAAAAGTATATGAATATGAATGTCAAATTAATGAGAAAAATATGATTGTTATTTTGGTGTAATTTGTTTCGTTTGAATTTTGATCATATTTCGTATTTTTTCTATTTAAAAAATAGGATGTGAAAGATTTTTTAATTTAAAAATAAAATTGTAACCGTCTCTTTCACATCCACTGGATCAATTAATCTAACGGTTGGTGAAGTGTTTTTTGTTTTTTTATTTTTTGAGGTATTTCCCTGAACCTCCCCCCCCCCCCCCCCCCTTCTCTCTCTCTCTCTCTCTCTCTATATATATATATATATATATAGGGGTGGTTTCAATTGGAAACCAAATTTTATTGGAAACTTTGGAAACCAAATTTCAACTATTGATCTTTTTAATCAATTGTCAAGATTCATTTGAATTATGTATGGTAATAAATTAATTAATTTTTTAATAAAAGATAATAATAATATGTCAAAAGGGTAAATATGTCTTTTTCTTTTGTGTTTCAAATTTGACAACAAAGATGAAATATGGTAATAAATTATTAATTTATTAATAAAAGATAATAATTATATATGGTAATAAATTAATTAATTTATTAATAAAAGATAACAATAATATATCAAGACTACCTTTTTATTACATGTTCATCAATATGCAGTATGTAAAAATCCAATTAAGTTTCATTACCATTATTGTTTAATTACCTTTCCATTATGTTTCACTATATCAAATCGGTTTCATCAGGTTTCACTATATTAATATTTTGTTTCACTATATCAGGTTTCACTATATTAATATTTTGTTTCATTACCTTTTCATTATGTTTCACTATATCAAATATGTTTCATCAGGTTTCACTATATTAACATTTTATGTTTCATTAGGTTTCACTATATTAATATTTTGTTTCATTATATCAAATCCATTATGTTTCACTATATTAATATTTTGTGTCTGGAGGTAATATTGAAGATTTCATATGAATATAAACTTCCATTCATTGGATGAATCAATCACTGATTCATAAGAATCAGAAAAAATAATTTGATTTGTAGATTGCGTATGAATCAATTTGTGTTTACCTAAATTAAATCTTTCATGTTTAAATTAATAAAGGATCAATATTACCATATATAAAACACATTAAAATTAAATAATTAATATTATAATAATAATAACACTTACCATATATATTATGAAATTATGTAAAAGACTAAAATAACCTTATCAATTAAAAATAAAAATAAAAAAAGGAAATTCAATGATTGGTTAATTTCGGTTTCCAATGTAATATTGGTTTCCAATTGATCCCTCCCCTATATATATATATATATATATATATATATATATATATATATATATATATATATATATATATATATGCGCAATCGGGTCGTTGTGATTACCGGTTGGATGTCTAATTGTCCAGGTGGTACCTTAATTGTTATTTGAATAAGTTAATTGTTATTTCTCTCATGCATGTCCATGGAGTTTCGAAAAATCCAAACATATAAATATATATATATATATATATATATATATATATATATATATATATGATAAACTATATATTTAAACTGTTAGAGTTTGATATCAACTAGACATGGACTATTTATCCTCTATATAACAGAACATTCGTTCTTTTTTAAAGAATCTTTCGAAGAGTAAATACGAGGGTTTAACACCCTTAAATTTGGATAGAGCAACTAATTTAAATTTTTTGAATTAACATCAGATAAAGAGTAAATACATTTCTAAATGTCCATAGTTGATTACCTATAATGGCAATCTAGGATTTAACATCAATTAATAATAATTCAAACCTTACACAAAGTCTAGATTAGAGATATGTGGTACTAAAACCCAATAACTGTCATTGTTACCAAGGTACGGGAGAGGTCTTCAATTAGCTAATTTCTTCTTGTGCCTCTAACTAGCAATCAGCTCATCATAGTGTAGTTGTATGTAACACCCTCAAACCTGGAAATAACAATTAATTTAAAATTTTCTAAATACACAATAAATAATCCATCTACAATCACAATTTAAGATTTAACCTCAATGCACACAATTTAATCTCTACTTACTGTCTAAAACAAGGACGGGTGCTACTAAAACCCAATAATAGCCACTATCTCCAAAATGCGGAAGACTTCACCAAATACTTACACTTGTATAAAGCTAAGGCTCAACTCTTCATAGCTGCTAGAACCAAACCTCCAACTGGAACCTGATGCACATGCCGACAAATAAAAAAGTTAGGCTTAACGCCTAGTGAGCTCAAGAGTTTCCAACATATAAAAATTAATCGTTTAAAAGAAAGAATGCGGTTAAATTCATAATCTTTCAATTTGATATGTCTTACACATGAAAACGACTCATTTTCCAATAATATGCAATTTATGCAAAGAACACCGAATTAAACGTTTTCCAACTCAAACTCCTTCAAGGACGAAGACACCAATATAACTGCCCATTCATAAATTATGTTTAACCCAAAACTCACTCAAAACGTGAATAGAAATTGAACTCTCCATTAATGAAAATACGGTTAAAAACTTTATATCCCGAAATATCCAAAACACGGGTGGATCATAATACTCAACCCATAAATCAAGGATAAAACCCAAATATACAAACGCCACTGAAAACTTGGATAATAAAACTCAATACCCAAAAACAACACCTTTCGGTGACGGGGGATACCCGAATTCCATCGACAGTGACGGGCACACAAAGTTAAGCCACTTATCAATGTTCTCGAGCTTCACATAGGCCATGGATCCCCGTATACGGCTCCCAACCGAGCTACCACCGCAAGATACCCAAATGACCCTAGTGTCTACTCGACCTCTAAATGAGTGTCACTACCAAAGCCACAAGTCCCCGTATCCGGCTCACAATGGGCACCACCGCAAGACTTAGCTCCGTATACGACTCTGCAAAGCACCACCCCAAGCTTATATAAAAATATGACTTGGGGACCACTCACTAGACTTCAAACGCGGACACTAAATTCCACGATGAGTAACCGGACTGGATTACAAACGGGCATTGTGTTCAACCACCCACGATCTCTACCTCGAGCCCTTCAATAGAGGTTACGCGATTATCGAGTTCAACCACCCACGATCTATATCTCGAGCTCCCGCTAGCCATAAACAATATCCAGTCCCAAAACGGGGATAAAGTCCCCACTAACCAACCGACTGACTCATATGCCTATGGATCCGATGCATTACAGTCTAAAACGTTACATGACTCAAAAGAATGAACTAACGCATTCAAAACATGTAACTCTCAAATAAGATGCAACTAAGTACACCATATGTCCAAGGCTCCTCAACGAGCTACCAAAACCGAACAAATATTCCAAAGACTCCACCGAGTACAAATCAAGCCCTAAGAGGCTTAATAGACGTTTGGCTAAAACACGAGAGCTAATATGGTTACACAAAACCAAAATACACATTTTCCCAAAATCTTTGATTCTCAAATTACCATTGGCCTTCGGCCCAAAACCCAAAAGGTTTTCCATTTCTAAAATGTTCCCCAAAGTCGGGAATGACCCAAACCCAAAGGACTCACACATTTGTACCTTTCAAAACATCCCATTTCATGAACGATGCATAAAACCCGACAAACACTTAAAAGTAAATTTTGACCAAATACCTATTTATGCAATAATTCATCAAAACCCGTTCATTTATAACACATTTATCGAAATGCCCAAAAATCCCAAAGATGTGTGCTATATAAGTTTATAAAGTTAAACACTTTCAAAATAACCAAACTTATCAGCAGTTAACAATTTCATGTAAGACGCAAAACGCTTTAAAATAAACATTTTGGCATGTACACCGGTTTCACAAATCAACTTGAACTCACTTTGCTAGATTTAGGTTAAATCTAGATTTTACCTCAACTTGAGCTTCCTTGAAAAATTTGAATCCACAAGCCAAATCTTCCAAAAACCTAGATCCATAAGTTTTCAACCATAAATACTCACATTCAACCACCAAAAAGCATTCCCCAAACATCACACATGAAAACCTCAACTTGTACCCAAAACCCTAATTTCTATATATGAAGAAAAAGATGAGATTACCTTATCCACTACTTGCATCCACCAACAATAAACCTTTAGGGTTACTATTATGACATCAACTCGAGTTCTTCAAAAGTTGGAAGGTAGATTGATAAAACCCTAGAAATCAAGGGGGATGAGGAAGAAACTTTAATCATGAGTTCACCCTTGAAAAACCTTGCAATAAGTAACCCAAACACAATACTTGAGACTCACAAGATGATTCCACTAACCTTAGATGAAAATTTGAGGGAGGAGAAGGTAAGGAAGAGAGGAAATCGTCCCTAGTCTCCCAAAATCGCCTCCATAAATGAGTGGTAGCAGAAGGTAGGGTTAAAATGGGTTAAGATCAAGTTTTATACGCACAGACGTCGGGGGCGACATTGCCCGACGACTATGCCCAGTGGCAATGTCGCTGGGGCAATGTCGCTGAACTCCAGCCCCTCGCGGTACAGTCCTATCGACTGTGACAGGCGATTGTGCCCTTGTCACAGTCGTGGGTCACTCTCTCCCGGAGCCCCCAAGACCTGTTTTCTAGCCGTCTTGAAACCTTGCACGTTCGGGTCATGGTTTTAGGTTTAGTCTAAGCAATTTTAACCTTTCCAAGGCCATGCCAAGGTGGAGAAGGGTCGATTCCCTAACACCGTCTACTTGGGTTTTACGGGTGTTACATTGTATCATTCCCAATCGAGGATTTGATGCACATGCCGACAAATAAAAGGGTTGGTACTCCCGGCGAGTTCAAGAGTTTTTATCTTTGATATAAAATAATAAAACTAAAAAGAAGCTATTTAAATCACAATTTCCCAAAATAAAATGTATTAAATATAAAAGCACCATCTTTCCTAAAAATCCACCATCTTCGTGATGAAAAATCATTAATCAAACATCTATTTAACATGGAACCAAAACCCAATACTCACACAAAATATGAATAAGGCTTAATACCCGAATACTAAAAACATAGATAAAATTCCATTATCCAAAACATTGAAACATGGATAAATTAATTCCAATAAACCAAAATCATAAATTCTGGATACACTTCATACCCAGAACAACACCGAAAACATAGATAATCTCTATATCCAAAACAACACCTTTCGGTAACGGAGGAGACTCCTATCCATCGATTGTGGTTATACACAAAGTATATATCAACGTTAATGATCCCCACTATGGATCAATGGTCATCAAGTTCAATCGCCTATGGTCTATACCTTAACCAAGACCCTTAATGATCCTAGATATGCTCGTTCACTAGAAATTAACCATATTGGCAATGGCCATGATTCGACTCTATAAGCCCCAATGTTCTAAAAAAACTCGCCGCACAGCCGCCATGACGCGCCATGGCACCAAGGCTTGTGTCTCACGCCACGTTAAGCCCGTGGCATGCCATGGCCTAATGTACAATTTCGTAATGTAATATTTGATTTTTCTTTACGTTTTTAATGTCTTATTTGCAAGTTTTTTAATATATTCCATAATTTAACTTGCTTATTACTATTGACTAATTGAGTAGCACTACAAAACATATGTTTTTCTATATAATGATATATATGAATTAGAAAAATGACGCCATAAGTCACGCCTTGAAAACGTCATGGCCTCGCCGTGGCTCCTAAGGCTTGAGGCTTGGCCTCGCCGCCACGCCTCACGCCATTTAGAACCTTGATAAGCCCGCATCACGATGCTCCCGATAACCCAATGCCTATTTTTTAGAGCACAGATTTGTTGGATTCAAGATCATAAAGATTGAAGACAAAAGTTCAAGAAGTCAAAGCTGGAAAAGTCAACTCTCACTGAAAGTCAAAGTCTTTGTAATAAAGTCAAAGTCAACATTTGTTTTTGTTTTGTTTCTTTGTATGTCTTGGATATAAATACCTTGTTTCCCTTGTAAGTAAGTAAGTACGTAAGATTGTAAGTCATTGTGATTGAGAGAGCAGATTAGAGAAGAGGTCATTGTAAACATTTCTAGAGTGAGAAAGTAGAGAGAGAAAGAGAGAGTTTGTAATAGTTGTGATTGTATCAATGAAATATGGATTTGGAATTCTCATCTTGATTGTGTGTAGCAATTAGAACTTGAAATAGGGAATCACAATTGGTATCAGAGCAGACCAAATCGAAATCAAAGAAAGAAATCAAGAAAAGTTTGTTGTTACTGTTCATCGTCACTGTTCATCGAATTTCGAGTTTTAGTGCAAATTAGGTGTTGAAATCGATCAGAGTTTGTTCATATAGTATAATCGATCATGTTTGTATGATTTGATTTGTAAATTGCACTGTAATTTTCTTGTAATTTTGGATTTTGTTGAAGTTTTTGTTCACGAGTTCTAAACACTGTAATCGAGTCGATTTGTATAGATTTGTGTTTTAGATCGAAATTAGTTGATTGTATTGTGTTCTCGATGAATATGTGAGTAAATTCTCAGAGTTTGGTGCGGAAATTCAATGTTAAGATTGAATTTTTGGTGAATCAGATGAAGAACACGCAAGGAATCTAAAGAACGCACAAGATCTACAAAACGCGCAAGTTCTTCGTTAGAACGGCGCAAGCTGAAGAATCTCAGTTTTGGTCAAAAACGCGCAAGGCATTGTTAGCGAGTTCTAGAAACTCGCTGATCGAAGTCTGCGAGTTTTGAAAGTTGGGAAATTTTTTCTAAGGACCAGAATACGCACGTAGTGGTTAGCGAGTTCTACAAATGCGCTAATCGAAGGGTGCGAGTTTGAGAAGGAACAGTGATCTACGAGTTTGGTTGATCTGCGAGTTTTATCAAAACGCGCTAGTAGTGACTAGCGAGTTTCTCAAACGCGCACGTCTCTATCTGCGTGTTTATCAGTAAATAGTATCTTGCGAGTTTTAGCGACTTGCGAGTTTCAACAATCTGCGAGTTTCAGTGTTCTGCGAGTTTTTAGCTTCTGCTAGTTCCACAGTGATTTGCGAGTTTTCATTCTTAGAATTTTTTTTTTGGGAAATTTTCAAAACTGTAATATGGACTTTAATAGTGAAAAAAAATTTCTCTAGGGGCGCTGCCCCTTGACCCCACCCGCTAACCGGGTAGCGGGACCCCCATGCTAAGTCTGCGGAGGGGGACATAGTTCTGATTGTGATCAAATTTTCTGAATTTTTATTTCAAGTTTTTCTGTATTTCTTGAGATTTCATGTTTTGGATTAACGATCATTTTTGTCAAGTTCTTTTTGTTTACAGGTATTCAAGATGGGATATCTTTCTGATGGTGATGAAAAGAAGATTCAAAAGCTCAAATTAGAGAACAAAAATCTTGCTTCTTCAGTTGATTACTACTCAAAGAGGTCAAAACGATATAATGATGAAATGAAGCTACTGAGAGAAGAAGTCAATGCGTTAAAGAAAATAAATGAAGATCTGCTAAAACAGACTTCTGGGCTTAATGAAGAAAATGGCTTGTTTTTGGAAGCTGAAAACACCAAGTTAAAGAACAAGATTTATGAATTAGAAGATCACATTGTCAAGTTTCAGCAAACAGGGTGTGCTAATGAAAAGAATATCTTTGAATTAGAATTGCAAATTGTTGAAGAAAGATCAGTTTTTGAGAAAGAAAAGAAAGAGTTTGCTAAGAAGTTCTCGGATTTTTCCAGAAAATGTGCTGACGAGAAGAAGACGGTTGAGCTGAAATGTATAAAATTTTCTCAACAAATTTCTGACTTTGAGAAAGTAATCATACTAGAAAGAGAGAAATTTGATAAAGAGAAGAAGATCATAGAACAGAAGAATGTTGGAATCTTCAAAGAAATATCCGGTCAGAGAACGAATGCTGAGAAAGACTTTGAAGAAGAAAGAAATATCTTTGAGACAGAAATCAAGAAACTTACTGTGAAGTTATCTGAACTATCTGAAAATGCTTTGAATGATCAGAAAGCGAAGTCTGAATTAAAGAAAGAAATTGATTTACACATCAAAGAAAAGAACAGTTATTCTTCAAAGATTAAAGAGCTTGAAGATATTGTTTCAAAGGTGGTGGTGACTGAGCACACGACTCCAGAGTCACAAATCCACACACATAGAGATGATCCAGCTGATTCTGAATGCTCATTCAAGACAGCTGCAAGCTCACATAAGAAAACTGTTTCAACAAAAAGGTCATTTAATTCATTTGATCAGATTCGTACAACTAACATTTTCTATGATCGGAAAATAGATGGTTCAGGTACACACAGGAGAAGAAGGAGATATAATGAAGAGAAGCTGGTATGGAGAGTAAAACCAGTTGAAGATAAGAAGAATGATGAGAAGAAGAAATAAAAGAAAGGAAAGGAAAGAAGGAAGAGAAGACAAGTAACAAATCATGTATACATGCATCAACAGTCAAGAAGAACAAAGTGCTAACAGGCCTTTTTCTGTGAAACAAAGCCAAGCCTTTTCCGCCTTCCATCCTGCGTTTCCCTGCTTGAGACTCTTTTTATTAGCCCAGTCATGAACCACCTGGTTGGAGCCATGGTCTACCCAGCAGTGCTTCATATCCTCCTTGCTCTTTGTCTAAGATTGGACTAAAGGTACTAAAGAAGGCAGACTTTTTTCTTGTTTTTCTTTTGGCTAAGAAGCCCGTAGGTTGTACGCCAGCCATACGTAGCTGGAACTGTGATGGCCACAATGCTTAGCTATTGCCGATCCCCAAGACGCCTTTGGTTGAATGTTCACACCTGATCCACCGTCTGCACTTCCTACATTCTCTCGAATAAGCAAGATCAGGTTTATCTAAAAAGAGGTATTGTTCTTATTGTCGTACTTATGATTTTGTTCATAAAACGAGTGATCATTACTGATATGGTTCTTATTCAGTTACTCCCATAAGAACTGCAACTAACACACATGGACCCAAATACCAGTGGGTACCAAAACCAAAGACTGATTCTGTGTTGCAGGCACCTACAGTCAAGGGGGAGCAAGAGAACCAAGGCTTCTAGGTACATCAACTTAGAACCCGTACTTCAACAAAGTGTGGCTTCTGAATACTACAGTTTAGGACCCAGACTTCAATGCTTAAAGAAAGATACTCCCGGGCTGATATAAGAAATTGTACTCCTAGACTCAAATGAGGAAATCAACCTTCAAGGGGGAGTACATAATTTTCTGAAATTTATGCATTTGAAAGATATGACGAACTACACTTCATAAAAGAATTGTAGATCTTTATCATGTGCTTTTTCACTGACATATTTTAGATGCATAAATTCAGGGGGAGTAAAAGGAATATGATTTCTGATTATTTCAGATCAAAACTCGTACTTTAATCGTTTTACTGCTTTATGTCTTTTACATTCGAATAAATTTGTGAATAAAGTTGCTTTGACTAGACTTTGAGATTTTTGCAGGATGAGAGAAGCTGACAAGATCATATCTTAATGACTTCAGCTTGACTTCATGAGATTTAAGATTGCGCAAAAAGGTAAATTTCTTATCTTAATCTCAAATATATCTGAAAGAAGGACAACTTTCAGATATAGAAAACATGTTCTTAAATGTTCAAACCACTTCCCGATTCTTAAACAGATTTCATGAATTGGAAGTGTGATTTTAAATGTTTTCATTTTTCATTTTGAGCTTCAATGATTAATAAACCGTGTGTTTCCAAAGATAAATACTTGTGTATTGTCTTTTCTATATACTTTCAAGTATTCACACACATTGGTTTGATTTTTGTTCAAATTGTTCTTATCATGTCTCTAAATTGAAACAATTTTTCGATGGTAAGACACTCCGCTTGTACTTTAAAGAATTTTGAGTGATATTTCATTTCGAAACGTCATTTCAAGAATGTCTATATTTTTGTTTCGTATAGACAATATCCATTATTCTTGACCTTAAGTTTTGATTGTTATATCATTCATTTCTGATCATTTTTCATACAATGTCAGATTTTCAAACAAGCTGTAACGCCCTAGAAATCAGTGTAAAATAAAACCTGGGAAAACTGGCAACATGACGTTCGCATTGATATAAACCTCCCATAAAGGGGATCAGTCATTTTGACTTTACAAAACCTGTATATAAATGGGATTCATCAACAAACTAATCTAGACACTTCTACCAAGATTACATCTGTTGACAAACCATAATTCATCAAAAGAATGGGACTTAACAAATGCCCAGATACAATACTAGTCATCTCAAAATGCCTCGAGACCAACCCGTCTCTCAAAAACCCCGACAACCCACCGCTAAGGGAAACCTGTTATACACATCATTTGAGAAAAAGTGTCAGACTTAAAGCCTGATGAGAACACACAGTTTATAAAGCACAAAAGATATAAATATTTGCATCAAAAGATAATATTTCCAAAGAGGTTAAATTTTACAATTGAAACCTTTGCCACAACTGGGCTTTTCCGTTATAAACATATTATCAAATGACCCATGATAAAACATTTTACCAAGGATTGTGGCATAACATTAAGTAAGCCACAATCCGAGTTATGAGCTAAACAATTGGAATCCGAGGATACGAACACATAAGTCCGTGCTACAACGTGAGATCTAGCCCCAAGCAAAACTAATGTATACTCCTTCACTAGGATCACTATGAACCATGACTAGTATCCGGCCTCACATAACCGTACCAAGTTGCCCCCGAGGATCATATGCATCCATAGTTACAAAATGGGGAATATGATATCCAAATAATACAGTCGACTCAAAACCTAGGGATCCGCTAGTAATGGTACAGACTCGTCACAACAACATATGTGACCAACCATAAATAAACATATGGTATAAACACATTTTATAAACAAAATGTCATTTCCAGTTCAACTTCTGGTGAGAATGAAAAATCATTAAAAATGAGTTCTTAAACATTCTTTTCACATATCCACATAATGTGCAAGTAAACCATCATTTTATTTCAATAAAATAAGATCCATCATTTTACTTCAATAAGAAAAGATCCATCATTTTAGTCAAAACTGATCGGGAACCCCGAAAATCACCAAAAACTCCATTTATATCAAAATGTATAGAACATGAAATCATACCGTAGAAATACTTCGGATTTCGCAAATAAGAGTTTTGACATGTATAAAGTTTGTAAAATGGTAGTAGGAACTCACCAGTAGGTTTTAGAATAAAACCCTGAAAACCAGATAACGATCACGTCGTAGAAGTGAAGCTTAAAACACCGAAACCTCGGATCTAACACCAAATATTAACCACCAAACTCTAGAGAGAGAGAGAACGATTTAGAGAGAGAGAAGAGATTTCGAGAGAGAGAGAAAGATCCTGAGAAGTGAAGATATTTTGGGTTAAAAACCCTTAAGTCGGCCAGGAAACTACGCGGGTTATGCCGCGACTTCAACTCGCGGCATAACTCGCCCGTGTCCCAATGAACAGTGAGTTACGCGGGTTGTGACGCGACCTCTTGTCGCGGTGCAACTCGCGAAGTTCCACGAATCTCATTTCAAACAGTGGGTTACGCGGGTTGTGCCGCGACCTCTAGTCGCGGTGCAACTCGCGTAGTTCACTGCTTGTCCCCCAAAATTCTCAAAATCCAACTCAACTTCAAACCAAACACGGTGCTAACGACAACAACTTAACACAAGAATACAACGATGAAATATAATGAAAATCCAGGGTGTTACAATCCTCCCCAACTTGGGAATGATTTCGTCCCCGAAATCCCAACTATACAAAAAGATGAGGATATCTTCGCTTCATATCCTCTTCACCTTCCCACGTCACATTGGCTCCCTGATGATGCTTCCACTGCACCTTGACCATAGTGTCCTCTTTGTGACGCAACTTCTTAGACTTTCTCTCTAAGATGGCGTCAGGCTCCTCTACACAACGGTTACCTTCGTCTACTGTCAACTCGGAGAGAGGAATAACGCTTTCCTCTCCCGCCAAACACTTTCGAAGGTAACAAATATGGAACGTGTTGTGTATTCTGCTCAACTCTGGCGGCAGTTCTAATTGGTAGGCTTGCAAACCCACCCGCTTTTTGAAAGGTCCGAGGAAACGGGGACTCAGCTTCCCTCGCTTTCCGAACCGAATAATGCCCTTCCATGGCGATACTTTAAGCAACACACGATCGCCTACTTGGAATTCCATCGGTCGCTCCTTCTTATCGGCATAACTCTTCTGCCGATCCTGAGCCGCTTTCAATCTTTCACGAATACATTTGACCTTATCGGCCGTCTCCTGCATGATTTCAGGTCCGACGAACTGCTTTTCTCCCGCTTCAAGACAACACACGGGAGTTCGACACTTTCGCCCGTACAATGCTTCAAAAGGTGCCATCCCAATACTCGAGTGGTAGCTATTGTTGTAGGCGAACTCCACCAAAGGTAAGTGAGAGTCCCAGCTACCCCCGAAATCGATGACACAAGACCTCAACATGTCTTCCAATGTCTGGATCGTTCTCTCGCTTTTCCCGTCGGTTTGTGGATGGTAAGTCGTACTCAACTTAACTCGCGTACCAACCTCTTTCTGAAACCCATCCCAAAAGTTCGAAGTGAACCGACTGTCGCGATCCAACACGATCGACAATGGTATGCTGTACCTCGAGACCACCTCATCGATGTACAGTTTTGCTAATTTGTCCATCGGTAATGTCTCGCGCATGGCCAAGAAGTGAGCGCTCTTTGTCAATCTATCAACTATCACCCAAATGGTATCGTGACCTCGAAGAGTTTTAGGTAACTTTGTCACGAAGTCCATAGTGATATGCTCCCACTTCCACTCGGGAATCTCTAGAGACTGAAGACTCCCATACGGTCGTTGATGTTCGGCCTTGACTTGCGAACATGTCACACAACGCTCAACGTAACGCGCCACGTCAAGTTTCATTACCGGCCACCAATAGTGCAGCTTCAAGTCCCTGTACATCTTGGTACTCCCCGGATGAATGGAATACTTGGACTTGTGTGCATCTTCAAGCAACAGATCACGGTTACCCCCAAGCTTGGGTACCCACACGCGACCGTTGAACAGTTTTACCCCACGGCTATCTTCCGTTAAGAGCAAACGCTGTTTTGTCATGACTTCCTCTTTGAGATTCTCTTCTAACAATGCTTCAACTTGCGATGCTTTGATCTTTTCAACAAGACTAAACACCAACTCGATTCTCGAATGGGTAGCCCGAATACATCCACTATAGTCCTTACGACTTAACTCATCGGCTATCACGTTTGCCTTACCAGGATGGTAAAGCAACTCACAGTCGTAATCCTTGAGAAACTCGAGCCACCGCCGTTGCCTCATATTCAACTCCTTTTGATCAAAGACATATTTTAGACTTTTATGATCTGTGAAGAGTGTACACTTCGTGCCATAGAGATAGTGTCACCAAAGCTTCAGGGCGAACACCACCGCTGCTAACTCCAAATTGTGGGTAGGATAGTTCTCTTCGTGTATTTTAAGCTGCCTCGAGGTGTAAGCGATTACCTTGCCCCGTTGCATCAACACACAACCTAAACCCATTTTTGAAGCGTCGCTATAAACCACGAAGTCTTCTGACCCTTCAGGTAACGACAAAATCGGAGCTTCACACAACTTCTTTTGAAGTATTCGGAACACCTTCTCTTGCGTTTCGGTCCATTCAAACTTCACATTCTTCCGAGTTAAAACTGTCAAGGAAGAAGCGATTTTTGAAAAGTCTTAGATAAATCTCCGGTAGTACCCCGCCAGACCCAAAAAACTTCGGATCTCTGACGGACTCTTGGGAGATTCCCAATTCATCATAGCTTCAATCTTGGAGGGATCCACTTTCACTCCGTCTCGAGTGACAACGTGACCCAGAAATTGTACTTCTTTAAGCCAAAAGTCACACTTGGAAAACTTGGCGTACAATCTTTCCTTTCTCAACACTTCAAGCACTTCTCGTAGATGTTGTTCGTGTTCTGACTCGCTCTTAGAGTACACGAGTATGTCATCAATGAATACAATGACCGACTGGTCGAGGAATGGTCGGCACACTTTATTCATCAAGTCCATAAATATCGCCGGTGCGTTCGTTAGGCCAAAAGTCATTACAAGAAATTCGTA